>OW804099.1:118235276-118880276 GCA_942159475.1 Sthenelais limicola | reverse complement strand
AGAGAGGGAGAGAGAGGAGTGAGAGGGAGAGAGAGAGAGAGGAGAGAGAGGAGAGAGAGGAGAGAGAGGAGAGAGAGGAGAGAGAGGGGAGAGAGTGGAGAGAGAGGAGAGAGAGAGGGAGAGAGAGGGGAGAGAGGAGAGAGAGAGAGGAGAGAGAGGAGAGAGAGGAAAGAGAGGAGAGAGAGGAGAGAGAGGAGAGAGAAGGAGAGAGGAGAGGGAGAGGAAAGAGAGGAGAGAGAGAGAGAGAGGAGAGAGGAGAGAGAGAGGGAGAGAGAGGGGAGAGAGGAGAGAGAGAGAGGAGAGAGAGGAGAGAGAGGAAAGAGAGGAGAGAGAGGAGAGAGAGGAGAGAGAAGGAGAGAGGAGAGGGAGAGGAAAGAGAGGAGAGAGAGAGAGAGAGGAGAGAGGGGAGAGAGAGGAGAGAGAGGGAGAGAGAGAGGAGAGAGAGGAGAGAGGGAGAGAGAGAGGAGAGAGAGGGAGAGAGAGAGAGGGAGAGAGAGGAGAGAGAGGAGAGAGAGAGGAGAGAGGAAAGAGCGGAGAGAGAGAGTTGAGAGAGTTGAGAGAGGAGAGAGAGGAGAGAGAGGAGAGAGAGGAGAGAGAGGAGAGAGAGGAGAGAGAGGAGAGAGAGGAGAGAGGGAGAGAGAGGAGTGAGAGGAGAGAGAGGAGAGAGAGAGAGGGAGGAGAGAGGCTCAGTGCACCCCCTATAGCTGTCCCTATATATGTAAGGTGTAGAACAATGGTAGATAAGGCTCCTCCTCCTCCTCCTCCTCCTCCTCCTCGACCACATAGTTACACGTACTCGGCTCATCGCAATAAATTGAGAAAAAATAAGTCAAGAAGCGGACGTCAATATTATGCAGCTCTCGTTATCTGCTTTCCCTCATTGTTTCATTGATTGACCAACAACACGATATGGTTGTCATGTTGAAGAATATCTGCTATGTCTTCGGTTTTGCACTGAAGCTATCCAAAGAAAAGATATTTTGAATGGGAATTTCTACAATGTGTTACAGGGGAATGAATTAAAAGTCGCAAAAAATGGATTTTGAGATATCACCATATTTGAATAGATGAGACCAAGCTGATTCTAATGATGGTAAACACTTGAACATCCAATAAGTGTTTCTATGTCTTATGCTTGATATTTTTATTTTCTAAAAGAAATGTTTGCAATATCTCTGGGTGGACAATTACTAGTAAAGTAGCTAAATATACTCTATAGGATGAGCTTAGACATGTATGGATATATTTAATACATGGTCTTGAAATTTGGTACCTGTATTCATACAACTCTGAGAAATAGACCCCAAAACACACATAGATACATTGTTACACACATACACCCATTCCTACACACATACACACATTGTTACACACATACACCCATTCCTACAGTAAAGAGATGTTGTGTATAAAGGAGGGACGCACCTGGCTGTTATTGTTTACTTCTGCCTCCAATCCCATGATGCTCTCTGCAACATACAACATTGATTGAATGATTGAATGAGTGAATGATTGAGTATCATGTCTCTGTGTTGTCTCTGTCCCTGTCCTGTCTCTGTCTCTGTCTCTTTATTTCACCTCTGAAAGCGTGGAGAAAACAATGTAGTTCCTATTCGAGGCATTCAAATTTTACATTTTGATAACTTTTCAACCATATAAATGGTAGGAAACATTAAAAATGTAATACATCTACTGGGCAGAAGTGAAATAAATCTCGAACCAACCACGTTTCTCCTGTTTTGCTTATTCTCCACTTGTCTTCAGGCTACGCAATCCACTTCGCCTCGTGGATTACTATGCCTTACGACGCGTGGAGAACAAGCAAAAAGGAGAAACGAGGTTAGTTCTACCTATGTCTGTCTCTGTCTGTCTCTGTCTGTCTCTGTCTCTGTTCTGTCTCTGTCTCTGTCTCTGTGCTGTCTCTGTCTCTGTGCTGTCTCTGTCTCTGTCTCTGTCTCTGTCTCTGTGCTGTCTCTGTCTCTGTGCTGTCTCTGTGCTGTCTCTGTGCTGTCTCTGTGCTGTCTCTGTCTCTATCTCTGTCTCTGTCTCTGTCTCTGTCTCTGTCTCTGTCTCTGTCTCTGTGCTGTCTCTGTGCTGTCTCTGTCTCTGTGCTGTCTCTGTGCTGTCTCTGTGCTGTCTCTGTCTCTATCTCTGTCTCTGTGCTGTCTCTGTCTCTGTGCTGTCTCTGTCTCTGTCTCTGTGCTGTATCTGTGCTGTCTCTGTCTCTGTGCTGTCTCTGTCTCTGTGCTGTCTCTGTCTCTGTGTTGTCTCTGTCTCTGTCTCTGTGCTGTCTCTGTCTGTCTCTGTCTCTGTGCTGTATCTGTGCTGTCTCTGTCTCTGTGCTGTATCTGTGCTGTCTCTGTGCTGTATCTGTGCTGTCTCTGTCTCTGTGCTGTCTTTGTGCTGTCTATGTCTCTGTCTCTGTCTGTCTCTGTCTCTGTCTGTCTCTGTCTCTGTCTCTGTGCTGTCTCTGTGCTGTCTCTGTCTCTGTCTGTCTCTGTCTCTGTCTGTCTCTGTCTGTCTCTGTCTCTGTCTGTCTCTGTCTCTGTCTCTGCCTCTGTCTCTGCCTGTCTCTGTCTCTGTCTCTGTCTGTCTCTGTCTCTGTGCTGTCTTGTCTATGTCCTGTCTCTGTCTCTGTGCTGTCTCTGTCTCAGTCTCTGTCTCAGTCTCTGTGCTGTCTCTGTCTCTGTCTCTGTCTCTGTCGCTGTCTCTGTCCGCTGTCTCTGTCTCTGTCTCTGTCTCTGTCTCTGTCTCTGTCTCTGACTCTGACTCTGTCTCTGTCCTATCTCTGTCTCTGTCTCTGTCTCTGTCTCTGTCTCTGTCTCTGTCTCTGTCTCTGTCTCTGTCTCTGTCTCTGTCTCTGTCTCTGTCTCTGTCTCTGTCTCTGTCTCTGTCTCTGTCTCTGTCTCTGTCTCTGTCTCTGTCTCTGTCTCTGTCTCTGTCTCTGTCTCTGTCTCTGTCTCTGTCTCTGTCTCTGTCTCTGTCTCTGTCTCTGTCTCTGTCTCTGTCTCTGTCCCATCTATGTCCTGTCTCTGTCTCTGTCTTTGAGTAATTTAACAATGTAGCTTCACTGTTTTCCCATGATATAAATAATTTAATTTCTAGAATAAACCTCTAAAATGCAGATTTACATGAATCTTTTTTCTTATCCCACCAAAATATTTACCCTCAGCATTCTGGTTCAACGTCATAAAATTATTTCAGAAATTAAATCAAATAAAAACATGAAATGTATTGTGTATCGGTTATGTTGGGAGCATAGGGGAGCATGCAACAATGTATGGCTGGGGGGAGCATGGACCATGTGTATGGCGGCGGGGAGCATGGACCATGTGTATGGTGGCGGGGAGCATGCAACATGTGTATGGTGGTGGGGAGCATACAACATGTGTATGGCGGCAGGGAGCATGTGTATCAGGTTGTTATCAGGTGTGTGAGATAGCGGGGTATCAGCCACTTACATACAACACAATGCTTTACACATGTAATGATAGATTGTACGCAGCTTGGTTTTATTATTGGATCTGTACATTGGTCCCCTGTCTCTGTCTCTGTACTGTCTCTGTCTCTGTCTCTGTCACTCTATCCCTCTCTGCTGCCTCTGTCTCTGTCTCTGTCTTGCGTCTGTTGCTCTATCCCTCTCTGCTGTCTCTGTCCCTGTCTCTGTCTTGCGTCTGTCGCTCTATCCCTCTCTTCTGTCTCTGTCTCTGTCTTGCGTCTGTCGCTCTATCCCTCTCTGCTGCCTTTGTCTCTGTCTCTGTCTTGCGTCTGTCGCTCTATCCCTCTCTGCTGTCTCTGTCTCTGTCCTCTCTCTCTTTGTCCTCTCTCTGGCCTGTCCCCTGTCTCTGTCTCTGTGCTGTCTCTGTGCTGTCTCTGTGCTGTCTCTGTGCTGTCTCTGTGCTGTCTCTGTCTCTGTGCTGTCTCTGTCCTGTCTCTGTCTCTGTCTCTGTTCTGTTCCTGTCTCTGTCTCTGTCTATGTCTGTGCTGTCTCTATCTCTGTGCTGTCTTTGTCTCTGTCTCTGTGCTGTCTCTGTCTCTATCTCTGTCTCTATCTCTGTCTCTTTCTCTGTGCTGTCTTTGTGTCTGTCTCTGTGCTGTCTCTGTCTCTGTGCTGTCTCTCTGTCTCTGTCTCTGTCGTGTCTCTGTCTCTATGCTGTCTCTGTACTGTCTCTGTCCTCTGTCTCTGTGCTGTCTCTGTCTCTGTGCTGTCTCTGTACTCTCTCTGTCTCTGTCCTCTGTCTCTGTGTGTCTCTGTCTCTGTACTGTCTCTGTCTCTGTGCTGTCTCTGTCTCTGTACTGTCTCTGTCTCTGCCCTGTCTCTGTCTCTGTGCTGTCTCTGTCTCTGTCTCTGTGCTGTCTCTGTGTCTTTGCTGTCTCTGCCCTGTCTCTGTCTCTGTCTCTGTGCTGTCTCTGTCTCTGTGCTGTCTCTGTGCTGTCTCTGTGCTGTCTCTGTGCTGTCTCTGTCTCTGTCTCTGTCTCTGTACTCTCTCTGTCTCTGTCCTCTGTCTCTGTACTGTCTCTGTCTCTGCCCTGTCTCTGTCTCTGTGCTGTCTCTGTGTCTTTGCTGTCTCTGCCCTGTCTCTGTCTCTGTCTCTGTGCTGTCTCTGTCTCTGTGTGTCTCTGTGTCTTTGCTGTCTCTGCCCTGTCTCTGTCTCTGTCTCTGTGCTGTCTCTGTCTCTGTCTATGTCTCTGTGCTGTCTCTGTCTCTGTCTATGTCTCTGTGCTGTCTCTGTCTCTGTCTCTGTCTCTGTCTCTGTCTCTGTCTCTGTGCTGTCTGTCTTTGTCTCTGTGCTGTCTCTGTCTCTGTCTCTGTCTCTGTCTCTGTCTCTGTGCTGTCTGTCTTTGTCTCTGTGCTGTCTCTGTCTCTGTCTCTGTCTCTGTCTCTGTCTCTGTGCTGTCTGTCTTTGTCTCTGTGCTGTCTCTGTCTCTGTCTCTGTCTCTGTCTCTGTCTCTGTGCTGTCTGTCTTTGTCTCTGTGCTGTCTCTGTCTCTGTCTCTGTCTCTGTCTCTGCCCTGTCTCTGTCTCTGTCTCTGTCTCTGTCTCTGTCTCTGTCTCTGTCTCTGTCCTGTCTCTGTCCTGTCTCTGTACTGTCTCTGTCTCTGTCTCTGTCTCTGTCTCTGTCTCTGTCTCTGTCTCTGCCCTGTCTCTGTGCTGTCTCTGTCTCTGTCTCTGTCTCTATCTCTGTCTCTGTCTCTGTCTCTGTCTCTGTCTCTGTCTCTGTACTGTCTCTGTCTCTGTCTCTGTACTGTCTCTGTCTCTGTCTCTGTACTGTCTCTGTCTCTGTCTCTCTGTTCTGTCTCTGTCCTGTCTCTGTCTTCTACTCCTCTCTGTCAGGACAGTGACAGTGAAGGACTTATGGAGCTATTTATACCTTATTATTAATAATATTGTTGTCGTTATTTTTGTCAGCAAAAGAAGCGAGAGTGTCATTGTTGTAGGGAGGATCTCAAGCCCTACTGGACACAATATTTACAATCCACCATCAGCCTACAACCCACGGGTGGCATCTATTAACCTTGGTACTTTATAACTTAATTACTATTATTATATAATATAATTAATTATATGGTTGTAATTACACATGTCTGCTAATGAGTTGTACTAATGGTTATAGTGTAACTGACCTTGTGGTAGCGGTGGTAAGGTATATGACCAGCTGTTAGACCAGTGAGTAGTGCTATAATGAGTGAGGTGAGAGTGAGTCGTGGAACAATAGTGATAGATAGGTAGATAAGTCTACCTGATAGCACTCATCACCTATAGCTCCACGCTGTGTGCTGGGGCAGCCAACACACATAATATTATTATGTGTCATTAAATGAGTCATAAGTCGCAAAATATGGATATTGAGATTTCACCATATTTGAAAAGAGGAGATCAAGGCGATTCCAATGATAGTAAACACTAGGATACCTAATATGTATTTCTATATTATAAGTTTGATATTTTTATTTTTTTTTAAAAAAAGTTTACAATGTTTCTGGATGGGTAATTACCAGGAAAGTAACTAAATAATTTATACTCCTTACAAAAGGCTTCAAAGCGCAAGGATATATTTAATACAATGTCCCGAAATTCGTGACATGGATTCAAATAACTATAAGTGCTAAGCCCTCTGAATATATGAACATTTCAATAAGAGATCTGCTGAAAAAAACTCTTTGAAAAATATTAATTCGGCGACTCGTGACTTATTTTCCTAGAACACATCAGTCTTCATTATAAATCATACAGGATAGATATGGCATAGCTTCCACTCCAGCACAGCAAGAGGAATTTGTATGTTGACGCCTGAATTGAGAGTTTGATATCCCAACACATTAATTCCCTCCTCCACCACAACTTATCAACTTAATTATTACAACTTATTACTGTGTCATAAAGTGTCTAAATGGATTAGATCCCCGTATTACTGTACCATAAAGTGTTCTAAATGGATTAGATCCCCGTATTACTGTGTCATAAAGTGTCTAAATGGATTAGATCCCCGTATTACTGTACCATAAAGTGTTCTAAATGGATTAGATCCCCGTATTACTGTGTCATAAAGTGTCTAAATGGATTAGATCCCCGTATTACTGTACCATAAAGTGTCTAAATGAATTAGATCCCCGTATTACTGTACCATAAAGGGTTCTAAATGGATTAGATCCCTGTATTACTGTACCATAAAGTCTTCTAAATGAATTAGATCCCCGTATTACAGTGTCATAAAGTCTTCTAAGTCTTCATTTAGACATGATAAAATCCAAGATGCAGACTGCAACCATCTATACACAGCCCAGCACTGCTATAGTAATGTGTAGTGAATAGCACAGTATGGCAGCAAATAAAGTCCTATAAATAGAGACCGGAGATGGAATGAGCTGGTGTCATGACGAAAACTGACCCCCATCAAAAAGTGACCCATGGGTCGATTTTCGGCAATCGGAAAAGTGACCCACCCCATCGAAAAATGACCCACCCCATCGAATTTGACGTTGAAATTAGACCCATGGGTCACGTTTTGATGGGGTCACTTTTCGATATGACACCGGCAATAATCGAAAATTTATTGGACGAGATTTGTCCACATAAGCATGATGCCATAGGCAGAGTGCTTATTGGGCCCACACATGTGTTTTGTTGGTTGCTATCGGTTTTAATAAGAAACCAAGCGGTTTTGATAAAAAAACAATTTTGTCTGTTCAACTGTTCGGCTCGGAATGAAATGCAACGTCGGTTTCATGAAAAAAATGATCAAAACCGACAAGAATTCAACCGGTCGGATTATCGTTTTTAGCCCTTCGGTTTCGCTCGGTTCGCCTTAAATATTCCAACAATGATATTCCATTCCGATGGAGCCAAACCGAACCGATTGCTATGCCAACAACAGGTCGGAATTAATGATCGGTTTTGGAAAACTGATTGGGACGTAAGGCTTATTCCGACCAGTGGATGGGGCCCATACGTGTACAAATCAAGTCCAATAAAGTTTTTATTATTGCCACCGAGTTCCATTCTATATTTATTATATGTGCATAAAATTTGATCATATGTCATCAGGTACCACTGAAAAAATATTAAACAAGTCTCAGAGAGCCCCGCTGCCCCACTGAGAGCCCCGCTGATATCATGCGGTATTTAGGCCTACTGACATTGTTGAATTAAAACGTTCATATCGCGGCTTTTTTTTTAGCTACATTAATCAAACTTATACCATCATTCTATAGAGAATTTAATGCTCTATTCAATCGTGGGCTTGTTATTAGCATATCAACAGAGCTATTTTTAGACAACTACATTTTCATGGTACGCATACTATAATATTTTTATAGCACCCCATTTATAGCATCTCTCATATGGAATGCTCATATAATAAATAGTAATGTGTTGTACTGTAGTGGATGGATCTATAGGTGCAGCATGCATGGTGTACATGCTCACTGTTGTACCTCACAGATAACAACACCTGGGGAGGGGGTAGGGGGGGGGGGGAGGGGGGAGGGGGGAGGAGGGGGGGGAGGTGATAAGCACACAAGCTCACCATACACTTGTACCTATACTATATACTATACATACATGGGTCTGGCACCCTCACACACCCATCCCCCCACCCCAGACCACATCTAGGGCGGAACCCATCTATTCTAATATATAATCTCAGAAAGTTAAATTAGATGAGGTAGTTGTCAAAAACCGTATACTTAATCAGTTAATTAATCAATTAAAATAGCTGAAGGGTTTCCTAGTAATTTGTTCATCAGTTAATCGGAGCTTGCAACTTACCTAAATCGAGCTGAAGGAACTTCTGGAAATTTTGTTCAACAACATAATAACTTTATTTATGTATTTCCAATGAAGATGATGTAATAAATTAATTTATGTTAAGGTAGGATGGAAGATCTACTGTGTAGGATCTGTTGCCCTTTTACAACTTGAGAATAAAGTTTTATATATACATCTAGGATAAAACACAATATTTTATCTAAACCTGGCACTAGTATTACTAGTTGGGGATGGGGGTACTGGTTGGGGGGGGGGTACTGACCGGGGTGGGGGTACTGGTTGGGGGTGGGGGTACTGGTTGGGGGTGGCGGTACTGGTTGGGGGTGGGGGTACTGTCTGGGGGTGGGGTACTGGTTGGAGGTGGGGGTACTGTCTGGGGGTGGGGTACTGGTTGGAGGTGGGGGTACTGGTTGGGGGTGGGGTACTGGTTGGAGGTGGGGGTACTGGTTGGGGGTGGGGTACTAGTTGGGGATGGGGGTACTGGTTGGGGGTGGGGTACTGACCGGGGTGGGGAACTGGTTGGGGTGGGGGGTACTGACTGGGGTGGGGGGTACTGACTAGGGTGGGGTACTGGTTGGGGGTGGGGGTACTGGCTGGAGGCGGGGTACTGACTGGGGGTGGGGGTACTGACTGGGGTGGCAGTAGTGACTGGAGGTTGGGGTACTGACTGGGGTGGGGTACTGGTTGGGGGTGGGTGTACTGATTGGGGTGGGGTACTGGTTGGGGTGGGGTACTGATTGGGGTGGGGTACTGGTTGGGGTGGGGTACTGATTGGGGTGGGGTACTGGTTGGGGTGGGGTACTGGTTCGGGGTGGGGGGTACTGGTTGGAGGTGGGGATACTGACTTGGGGTGTGGTGTACTGACTGGGGGTGTGGTGTACTGACTGGGGGTGGGGTGTACTGACTTGGAGGGGGGTGTACTGACTTGGAGGGGTACTGACTGGTGTTACCACATACATACATGATTCCTCATAGGAATCGCATGATCTCAAACCTGGAATCCTGCACTGAAATTGCCCCCACGAAATCAATGTAAAGATACATACACGCTGAACAAAAACAACTGTTGTATTGCATTTCGAACTAGGAAATCGGTAGTGACAAAGTAAGCTAAAATATTATATTATAACAAATAAGTATTTCAATATAAAGCAATATGTATGTGATATATTAAGGACAAATGTTGAAATGTACATCTGATAAAAGTAATCATTGTAAAGACCCAAAACCAAGGGTAGGCAGCTGAAATGTACTTCCGACAACACTAAAATATTATACTATAATTATATTGTTAAACTTCACTTCTGAACTATTATTGCCAATTGTATCTTTTATAATCATATTATTATTTTCAAAGGGGCAACTCGGAAGAACTCCAGTGGAGATCGAGCTCTGTCCTTTTCCTGACTTATATTGCTCTATGTATATATTTCCTGAATAAAAGTTCCATAATGATAATAATAAATTGTGCATGTGTGCCCCAAAATCAGCCCCACGGTTAGTTCAGTCCACCTGCAAGTCCACCTGCAGGATCACTGAAACAAGATCGTATGAAGAAAAAAAAAAAAAAAAAAGATCGTATGAAGAATTGTAACCGTCAAATCCACCCTGAAATTGTGAATAATGTGCCCCCAGCATAAAATGCACAACATACTAGAATATTTTTGTTTTTGTTTTTACAACAGACTTTATTTCTGATACCTGCCTTCGAGGCATATACAATTCTAAGCACATGGTTAATAATATACCGACATAAGAGAAAAAGCATCTAAACACCAAAGCGAATAACATACTAGAATATTGGGAAGAAATTCCTTTACTGGTAAATCAAGCCCTGAACAGTGAGAAGAATATAATATAATATTTTATAAATGTTTGAAAAAAGTTAGTGATATTTCTGAATGGACAATCGCTACTAAAGTAAGTAAAGAGACTCCATAGGATGACTCTGAGAAGCACATAGACATAGGCCTGAGGTTGGATACATATATTCATGCCACTAACATTGCAAATATTCATACAAAAAACAGTTAAAAGATGATCAACTTTGCGACTTTCGCATAATATTTCTGTGACAAATGTGATCCGTTTTAGGAAAATGAGTCATAAGTCGCAAAAAAATGGATTTTGAGATATCATCATATTTGAAAAGAGGAGAAAAAGGCGATTCCAATGATAGTAAACACTAGGACACCTAATAAGTATTTTCATATTTTAAGTTTGATATTTTCATTTTTGAAAACAAATGTTTGCAATATTTATGGATGGGTAATTACCAGTATTACAAGTTACTAAATATACTCCATATACAAAGGCCTTCAAAACGCAAGGATATGTTTAATACAATGTCCCGAAATTTGTTGTATGGATTCATATGACAATAAGTGATAATCCCTCTGGAATTCAGAACATTTCAATGAAGAGATATTGTAAAACAAACCTTTGAAAAATATCAATTTTTGCGACTTATGACTCATTTTCCTGAAACACATCACAAATGAGTGATCACACGTTGTATCTATGATCGCTCTAATGCTCTGAGATGGATTCTTCACAAAGATTGATAACAAAAATTAATTAAAATCAATATTGATATAATGTATCGGCGTCACAATTGTCCGTTCAATCAATACAGATTCAATCATATCGTTTCAAATGGTGGAAATACATTGTTCACCACTGGTTCATGCAGGATCTGGTGGTCATAAATTACAGGCTGATATACTGCAGCCATTGTTCATATACAATACAATAATTGATACACCGAGGTGACACCTGAATTACACAGGCGCCCGGCTGGTGGGAGTGAAGTGGAAGAGCCAAGACATGAGGCGGGAGTGAAGTGTAAGGGCTCTCAGTGGTTACAATGGTGGGGAATCACCTGTTGGGGGGGAGGGGGGAGGGGGGAGGGGGGAGGGGGGAGGGGGCAGTTGTCATAATCGTCTATTTATAATCTCTTACAAGACTCAACAGTCTCTCATGATAATGCAACAATCTAACATTAGAGAATGGGCGATCAGTACTTGTCACTCAGGGGAGGAGAGGGGAGTGGGGTGAGGGGAGAGAGAGGGAGGGAGAGGAGAGATGAGAGAGGGGAGAGGGGAGAGGAGAGAGAGGGAGAGACAGGAGAGAGGGAGAGAGAGGAGAGAGGGGAGAGGAGAGAGAGAAGAGAGGGGAGAGGGGTGAGTGGAGAGAGAGAGGGAGAGGAGAGGTGAGGGGAGAGAGAGGGAGCGGAGAGAGAGGAGAGAGAGAGGAGAGAGAGGGAGAGAGAGGAGAGAGGGAGAGACAGGAGAGAGGGGAGAGGAGAGGGAGAGAGGGAGAGAGAGCAGAGAGGGAGAGAGAGCAGAGAGGGGAGAGGAGAGAGAGTGGAGAGAGAGGAGAGAGAGGGAGAGAGGGGAGGGGAGAGGAGAGATGAGAGAGGGGAGAGGAGAGAGAGGGAGAGAGAGCAGAGAGGGAGAGAGAGGAGAGAGGGGAGAGGAGAGAGAGTGGAGAGAGAGAGGAGAGTGAGAAGAGAGAGAGTGAGAGGAGAGAGGGAGAGAGAGGGGAGGAGAGGGAGAGAGAAGAGAGAGGAGAGAGAGGAGAGAGAGAGGAGAGAGGGGAGAGTGAGAAGAGAGAGAGCGAGAGGAGAGAGGGAGAGAGAGGGGAGGAGAGGGAGAGAGAAGAGAGAGGAGAGAGAGGAGAGAGAGGAGAGAGAGAGAGAGAGGGGAGAGTGAGAAGAGAGAGGGAGATGGAGAGAGAGGAGAGAGGAGGAGAGAGAGGGAGGAGAGGAGAGAGAGAAGAGAGAGGGAGGAGAGAGAGGAGAGAGAGGAGATGGAGAGAGAGGAGAGAGAGGAGAGAGGAAGGCGAGGGAGAGAGAGAGGAAAGAGAGGGGAGAGGGGATGAGAGAGGGAGAGAGAGAGAGGAGAGAGTATAGAGAGAGAGAGGAGAGAGAGGAGAGAGAGGAGAGAGAGGGAGAGAGTGGTTACATTCGTCTTTTGTAGCGGACAATATCACCTCAATCGTTCTACACTTTGTACATTGGCTTTAATATAATACAGTCTGAACAATATGGAAGAGAGCTACTTCTACTTTTACAATTTTAATCATTTCACTTGAGCATAAATGGACAGATATAAGAGCTTCTTAATTACCTGGGAGTACTAACAAGTCCATGTACCTTAATTACCTGGGAGTACTAACAAGTCGATGTACCTTAATTACCCGGGAGTACTAACAAGTCAATGTACCTTAATTACCTGGGAGTACTAACAAGTCAATGTACCTAATTACCTGGGAGTACTAACAAGTCCATGTACTTTAATTACCTGGGAGTACTAACAAGTCAATGTACCTTAATTACCTGGGAGTACTAACAAGTCAATGTACTTTAATTACCTGGGAGTACTAACAAGTCAATGTACCTTAATTACCTGGGAGTACTAACAAGTCAATGTACCTTAATTACCTGGGAGTACTAACAAGTCGATGTACCTTAATTACCTGGGAGTACTAACAAGTCAATGTACCTTAATTACCTGGGAGTACTAACAAGTCCATGTACTTTAATATTTGTTCTGAGTGGAACAACGTCAACATAAACACCAGATCAACCGAATTATTTAACAATGATAAGTAAATTGTAAAGAACCAACCAAGCTAATTAGTTGAATTCATCAATATTATATCAATAGGGGAGTTGCATGTGCAACTGCACATGTCTGTACAATGAATCCTGGGATTGATTCTGATGAAATCTGACACAAATATTTTATCACATTTTTATCAAAATTTGCAAGTTTGTTTTCACCAATATCTTAGCTTCTATAAATGATCTATGTTAACCAAATGCATGATGGGAAAGATGGGGACTTGGGTCATGGAAATATGTACAATACATAGATATTAACATTAGAGCATTGATACATATTCCATGCTGAACATGGCATGATTTCTATAGATTTTAGACTGTACCACCATGCGAATTATGATTCAAAATGGCGGCTATGCAACTCCCCTATTATTCGACACTGCAGAGATACTAACTGTCTGTATACTCAGGTCCCAGTCGCAGATCACCATTCATTATATCTGGATTTAATAATCTGATAAACCTGGATAAAACAGAATAAAAATAATATAAAAAAATAACGAATCCACAATAATTGAATATAACGATGTCAGTGCGGAGATGTTATTACACGGCCAGTCAATATGCACTACGTGTATCTAGCTACAGTAAAACTGGTTTTAATAATTTAATCATATTTAGTTGTAAAAATAATCAGTGAAATAACTGTTTGACGGTTACTGACATGTTGTTCTAGGGCACAGACTGGGCTGAACCCTCACAGATTGCCCTGTGAGTGAGTGTCTAATGCGTATTTCACTAATGAATTATGTGAGGTATAATCATGGCAACCAATGCGCTTTTTTACTAATAAATTCACGGCCGAAATTCAACATAATGACCCCAAAATGCTTTGTAATTTTGTACTTGCAATGATATAAATTTATATCATTAAGAGAACTCGTTGGTTAAGCTGTATATATCAAGGAAAAATGCTTTGTATTTATATTAATTAAAGCATATATAATAAAACACTCGTTTCAGTCACTTAAAATATCGCTATATGTTCATCTCTACGCAACTGATGCAATATAATTTCACACTCCTTCAAGCAACTCGTTGGTTAAGCTATAGACCGTATAAATAAAACGTCTATGGTTAAGCTGTATCAAGGAGTTATCCATAACTAAACTTGTATTATACACTTGTTTCACAGTATTTACTCGTCCAAACATGCCCCATAATTCCCTGCCAACCCACGTGGGCGAGCGCCAACACACAAGTCACCATTCGTCGCGCTCTCCCTATGGCGGGAAAACCCTGTCACCGGATAACGCGCTCTCCTCTGGGCGGAGGTAGGAAAGCCCCGCGAGACGTCCTGTATGACTGGTAATATCGCTCAGCGCGGCCACGTCCTGATCGCGGTAAGTTTTCACTGTTTTTCTCTCGTTTTAAGCAGATTTAGTGTCAGTGTGGACGCGTGGGTGTGTGTTGGGGGAGGAGTGGTGCAGGGAGACCATACAGGAGGCACAAGTCGCTTTATTTAGGGACGGAATCTGCCTGAAGCTGGTTTGTTTGGGTGCGAGGCCGTCTCTCTCCCCTCGGCCTGTGTTGCGCGCGTAGCTTCGGATCTTTATGCTATTGGGCGGTGCATCGGGCCAGGGTGAATATATCTAGCTAGTGTTCATATGCATTCGAATATACTCGGACTTCGGGGTATTGCCTCTCATGATGTTTAATATAGTACATTATATTGTAGGAGGCGATAGGCGATATTGAATAGAGAGTCATGGTGATATATAGTAGCTGTAGGTTTCCGGTATGAACAACACAACACGATGAGTTTTAGTACGCCACTACTTGTGTATTGTATCTTATCCTGTACATAGATGCTAGGTTGATGTTAGTGTAGACATTGAATCATATGAGATCTTATGAGACTCCTTCCTTGTATTCTTACGGTTGTTACTGCATTACTATCCAAGATTAGGGTGATATAATATAATGGTTCTAGCGCACACAGGGCGTCTAGTACATCTTGGTATATACTGCATATCTCTCTATGTCCCAGTCTATATGAGTGTGTTAAGTCTCTCCCTCTCTAACTCTCTATGTGTGTCCATATATCCCAGTATTCCCCGTATATATACCCAGGGGGGTGAGTGTCGGGTATCCGTATTGGTGGACCCTTTATCCTATGATACCTTTCCCTCCCTCTAGCCCCTCCCCTTCCCCTAGCGCATGCCTTAGTAAAAGAAACATATCCTACCCTACTACCCACCCTACTGCCCTCTCGTGTTAACCACGGTTACTACACTACCCTTTTACTCGATAAGCAAGAAAAATTCCCCTAAAAAAAATTTTCTTCACCTTATTCTCCCTGTATTTGTCCCGACACTCGATAAATATAGCCATGAATACACATAACAATTCTAGGAGGTACACATCTTCCTCCCTTAACAATTAGAATCGCTTACGCGCACGCAAAATCCAAGATACATGGTAGCTCATAAATACAATACATTCTCTTGCCTCTTGTAGTACATTTTTCTCGTCATCTTAACAATAAAATCGCCTACGCGCTCGTGTACAAATCTGAACGTACAAACTTGGTAATTAGATAGGGGTAACTATGGGGTATAGGTTAAATTGGGCGTATTTTGTACCAAAAAGCCATAAGCAATAGTAATATAAGATGTAAGTCAGGACAGGAAATTTGGGACCTTGCAGAAACTATATTTTTATTTTTACTTTTCTTTTGTGTGTTCCCGAATGGCGAATTCAACCACGTTAACCAACGCACATAGCAAAACACCTATTTATGCAGGATGTGGGGGGAGTAACGGGGGTGTTCCAGTTAAATGGGAGAAACACTGTCCTAGATGGGAGGAGAATTAGATTAATTATTTTGAAGTAATTTATCATTTATTGATTGTGTAAAGAGATCCTACGTGGACCCACCAGAACCACCCATGTAATCCGAGCCAAACACTTGACGGTGATTGTGCTGCACTCAAAAATAATCAAAGCTTTACAAGAAACTTCTTGTGACATTGACGAAGCCCATTCCGGCCTTTTGTACTAATAGAAGGGGGAAGTCCCAAATATTAGGCATTTCATCCCTTTACCCCATATTCCCTCCCCAAGGTTTGGCACAAAAATAATGCCGAGTTCAATGCGGCAATACGATTCTATCAGACTGAATGCAGGAATGTGTCTGAGCGTCATGAGGGCCGTCAGACAAACAACAGTGCTGGAAGATAGAATGCGTGATTACATGATGAGCCGCATCCCGGCTAGATGGCAGACTTCATCCTAAGATGAGCCCGCACATCTCGTAAGATTAAAGGCCTACGGCAAAAGACTAGTCGTTTTGCAAAGCACAAACATGTTTTGAGGGGAGACAGATATTGAGCAAATGTGTTACTAAGATATGGATCTGTGCATGAGTAGAATCTCCAGTGTTCTACCAGCCATGCCCAGGCACCTTTTCATAAATCAGCCCCCTCCTGAATATTGTGACTTGCCACCGCAATGGTGAAGCATGTGCTACCCCCTCCCTCCCCCCCCCTCATTATGAAAGGAAAACAACCCAGCATGAATAGCCATGCATGAGGTATATATAGCCTTATTCAGATCACATGAACAATCTATGGGCAATGCCACAAGGATACCTGCAGTGGGCGAGAAAACTCAATTAATTAAAACCATAACTTAACTAATTCGAATGTGTCTGGAAAGGGGACCGGGTAGGGCTGGATACCTGGGTAATTTATATATGTCTGTATATAGGATAGGGAGAAACGTTGGGGATAAATGGTGCTAAAAAAAAAAATAAGGAACCAGCTTCACGCTGCAAACATTTGCATAGTTGCTCGCTCAAACAGTGAGTAAAATCCAAATACAAGATAATACAAGAAGAAACATAACAAGCAAATTAAAGAGACAATAATATAGCAACAATGATAATCCTGCCCACACAAATATATAGCACGAAGTGATATCAATTGGCTAACTATAATGAGTATAATGAGTATATATTGGCCAACTTGTTAATGAGTATCCTATCATGTATTCTAAGTATCATTAAATTAGGTTAAAGTTCCGCCACGTTGGGATGAACGTAGTAGTATATGTAAACTAGGTTGTAGCGTCAGGCAAGGTGAAGTAGTGGCGCGTGGTCTGTTAAGCCGGGTGTGTGCGCCCAAGGCACTTGCATAGTCCTCATACTCGGTCAGGAACTCAGACACATTTCTGGTTGCTGTTGAGTGTCGAAAATTTTCAGGCCCCCTAATGAAGTGTCTCATTGCTGCCCCTCCCCCTTCGTTAGACTTATCTGACCATCTTCCTGTTTGTGCAGGGGTAAACGCTGGGAGCACATTAGGTAGCCTATACATCTCGGTTATATCACCGGAATCTTCTGAGCAAATTGTACTACTAACACCTATTTTCGTTGCTTGCTGACTTGTTCTCTGGGGTGTCCGCAGTATGCTATTTTTAGGCTGCTCTACTCCTCCAACGTTCGTGAGATTTCTGACCATGTCTGTAAGGTTTTTCCTGTCTTGTTTGTAACGCACAGACGCGTCTCTAAATAGGGCACTCTCCTTTTCATGTTCTATTTTCAGCTTATCCATCTCTTCTGCCAGCCAGTTTGCCCTTGCTTCCCTTATTTGGTTTTCCTTTTCCATTTCCTCACACCACTCTCTATTTCTGGCCTCTCTCACCTCCTCCATTTCTTGTCTTGCTATTTCTGCTCTCTCCCACTCCTCCCGATCGCTTTCTTCCTTCCTATTGGCTCTAGCTCTGGCCCGTCTTTCCTCCTCCAGCTCCCTTTTCAGCTCCTCCAACTCCTTGTTATGTTTTTCTTTTTCTTTCGTCATATATTCGTTTCTCTGTTGTTCTGTCTTTTCCATTTTCTGTTGTGCATTTTTCCAGTCATTCTGCAGCGTTACAATTATATCCCTATTTCCGTCTTCTGCAGTTTTCACCCTTCGTCGCGCGCCATCCTCCCATGCTAGTTTTAGTACGTTTATCCTAGCTTCGTGCCTATCTTCGGCATCTTTTAACATTTTTTCATTCGTTCGTTCCCAATCATTTCTCATATCCTGGACTGTCCTCAGGGTATCTTCCTCCGCTGCTTTAAGAGCGGCTTGAGTTCTTTGCAACTCTTTGCTGACAATATCCACGCTTTGCCTGAGCAGCTCCTCTTTGGCCCCTTGCGGGCTTAAGTAGTCAAAGTCTGGATTATAAGGGAGTGGCACTAATGGCTCTGTGTAATATGGCGGCTTACCAGCGTCCCACGTTACTTCAGGTATTAATGGCACACTAGGGTCATCACAAAAATCTGCTGCGAATGGATTGTTTCTCTTGGGCCTAGCACCTCCCACTGCTGTACTCTCCGCGCTCAAGTTAGCGTAACTCGGTGGTCCCTGGACAGAAGAGTCCGGAGATGAATCTTCTGTACTCTCTCTTTCTGTCTTTACCTCCCTATTCACATGAACCCCCACACTAGGTCTTGCGGACGCCTTCATTCTTGCCAATCTCTTCTCCATTAATTTAGCAAGATTTTTTATTCCATCTTTGATTATGGACACCTTCTCCCTCTCCACTTTGCCGATTCGTTCTGTTGTTTCAGCAAAGTTCTTTGCACTTTGTGTAATTCGAGCATTGTTCTCCTGTATTTCCTTCACCAAGTCCGCCACTGACGACCCCTGTTTCGACATTTATCCAACTTCTATTAATACTCACCCCCCCCTCTGCACACTATCTCCAATCCCGTGGTTCTCCAACCAGTGTTGCGCGCGTAGCTTCGGATCTTTATGCTATTGGGCGGTGCATCGGGCCAGGGTGAATATATCTAGCTAGTGTTCATATGCATTCGAATATACTCGGACTTCGGGGTATTGCCTCTCATGATGTTTAATATAGTACATTATATTGTAGGAGGCGATAGGCGATATTGAATAGAGAGTCATGGTGATATATAGTAGCTGTAGGTTTCCGGTATGAACAACACAACACGATGAGTTTTAGTACGCCACTACTTGTGTATTGTATCTTATCCTGTACATAGATGCTAGGTTGATGTTAGTGTAGACATTGAATCATATGAGATCTTATGAGACTCCTTCCTTGTATTCTTACGGTTGTTACTGCATTACTATCCAAGATTAGGGTGATATAATATAATGGTTCTAGCGCACACAGGGCGTCTAGTACATCTTGGTATATACTGCATATCTCTCTATGTCCCAGTCTATATGAGTGTGTTAAGTCTCTCCCTCTCTAACTCTCTATGTGTGTCCATATATCCCAGTATTCCCCGTATATATACCCAGGGGGGTGAGTGTCGGGTATCCGTATTGGTGGACCCTTTATCCTATGATACCTTTCCCTCCCTCTAGCCCCTCCCCTTCCCCTAGCGCATGCCTTAGTAAAAGAAACATATCCTACCCTACTACCCACCCTACTGCCCTCTCGTGTTAACCACGGTTACTACACCTGTCACTCCTCCACACACTCAGGCAGCCTCACCCGCCGACCCTTACCAGGGGCCATCAACAGTTATTGTGGGCAATTTATCTTTACATCACAGACTCTGTAGCTGTATACTCGGTATATACTCTACGGGAACAGGTCTAGTTCAAGTCTAACTAAGTCCAGGCTTTGAATTACTTTTAGTAATTTAAACTTGCGCAAGACAAGTCTTGACTTTAGTTTAGTTGTTTTTTGTTTGTTTGTTTTTTAATCAAAAGCAATAAAATCCACCATATTATTACACACTTTATGAAAGAAAGGGAAATACTCTTTAAATAGCCTGGCCCTGCAGGCCGGAATAGTACTCATAGTTTGTAGATTAATATATACACCCCCCCCCCCCCCCCCGCCTGTAAGATGAAAAAATGGGGAAACTATCTCTCGTATCTCTCTCAGCTGTACCTGTTCAAAGACAAAGGGAACAAAAAATCAGATTTATAGAAAAGTGAAAATATGGACTTTTCCTCAAAGTCAATTAAAACCTTCTAAAACGCAGATCAAATAATGAAAAGATATGAATAAAAGATTTTGATATAAAAAATTTATGATAAACAACTATTTTAATAACGATTTTATGATGAAGCTTGTTTTGTTTTGCAGACCCAGAAGCTGTCATCTGATTGGTGGTTAATGTAGAGGTAACCATGGCGACGGAAGGCATTTTAGCGAGTGCGGCGGCGTCGGCCTCCTACAACATGATGCTACAGGTGCGCCCTCTATGTCTGTTTCCTACACTACCTAATGAAACACTAAGTAAGGATTAGTCACCAACATTTCTGGTTTCTGGTCTCTGATGGTGCTACTTCACCCAGGGGTTGTACATCAGTGCACCAGAAATGGAGGTTTCTAATCCTTTTAATCTTTACATCAATCATGTCAAGTTGTTATAGCTCAAGGTGGAAACTACTCAATGTAGAATAATGTTACATTGGCAGCGCGGGGCAGCAGTCGCGGCATTAAGCAACCTTCACTCACAGCTTCAGGCTCATGGATGTCTTTAATTTATTAGATATTTTTACATTAAGCTATTAATGTTATTAGACAACTTGACAAGGCGATGGTTAGATTGTTAGTGTGTATTCCTATGGCACTACCTGGCTGCTAGTGGAGGGGCGTGGCCAGAGGGGGCGTGGCCTTCCATAGCTGGTCAGCCGGGGGTAACCATGGTTACATGTATAGGCTGTGCCCCAGATGACGCCTGAGCAATGTATATACTATAGAGTAGGTACATGTCCTATGTGTGAATAAGGTAATGATAAAATGATTAATATAAGGTAAATACAGTAATGTGACAATATCTATCATTTATGCTAATCTATGTAATGTTTACTTGTGTCCACAGCTTGTCTTCCGACTCCTCACCTTTGTACTCAACGCCTTCATCCTCCGCTATGTGTCACGTGACCTGCTGGGCGTCGTTAACGTCAGGTGAGTGTGACGTCATCATTGTAACATATGTCACCCCTTATAGACACCTCATTAGATTTCAACCTCTCTCTATTTTAATCCTTTCCCCCTCTCTCTGTTCTCTCTCTCTCCTCACTCCCTCTTCTTTCTCTCTTTTCTCCCATTTCTCTCTCTCTTCTCTCTCTTTCTCTCCTCTCTCTCTCCTCTCCCTTTTCTCTCTCTCTCTCTCCTCTCTCTCCCTTCTCTCTCCTCTCTCTCCTCTTCTCCCCTCTCTCCCTTCTCTCTCTCCCTCTCTCTCCTCTCTCTCCTCTCTCTCTCCTCTCTCCCCTCTCTCCTCTTCTCCCCTCTCTCCCTTCTCTCTCTCCCCCTCTCTCCCCTCTCCCACGCCTCTCCCTTCTTTCTCTCTGTCTCTCTCTCTATCCCTGTCTCTTTCCTCTCTCCTGAATTATTGGAATCCACCTGCTTTATATATTTAATAAATTACGAGACTTTACGAAGACGAACTGAGGGAATGATTCCACCGTAGTCTCCTGCATAAACTACTGATGTATCCAGATAAGACCAAAACTAACTAAATCATTATTGCTTAAAATTACATCTTTCTCATAGAGTACCAGAACTCACAACATGGAATGAAATACTCCAGACCCTAAGCAGAGACATTTTTTTTTATTATTCAAATGAGTGAATAACAATTTAAACCTGTACACTTTTATTTATTTATGGCAACTAAAAATCATATTAATCAAATTTATCCGGGTTGTTGTCTAAATTACTAGACTAAGCTTGAAACTTAAAAATAGAAAAAAGTACTACAAACAAATCCTGTAACTAAGCCCCTAGCTCTACCTGTAACAACATCCCATAATGCTTTGCCAGTGTATATAAGCCCAGATCCGACTGGCTCAGCCATAACTGGACTGGCCCTGAAGAAGGACCGAAAGGCCCGAAACGTCGACCAGTAAAAGTCCAAATAAAAAAGTGCAAAACTCCACCCCATACTTCTCTTACTCAACACAAGTCACAGCATAGTAAAATTGAATTTCAACCGGTTGGCAGATCCCCTCCCAACATATTTAATAAATGTTCAATAAATCCTTGTTTCTCTGTCTCAGGTTGATGCTGCTCTACACAACAGCTCTGTTTGTCTCAAGGGAAGCGTTCCGCCGTGCGTGTCTCAGTAAGTCTACAGAGCGACGCTGGCCACAAGTCATCAACCTGCTGTGGTTCATGTAAGCAACCTTCTCTTCTGGTTCAACCAGTATTACCACAGTCATGCAACTCATGCAATATTCACACTCCTTCAACCTACTTGTTAGTTTTTCTTTAACAAATTTTATTTCGTAGATATTTCACAATCTGTGATACATTTCAATCATACAAACATACATTTTATCAACATAGACAATATTATAAACAAGATGTTGTTCATCCATTCAATTTCATTGGAGTTTTAAAGGTTTTAATAGTTTCTTCTCAATTTACATTAGACAAATATAAGATATATATGACTGTCCTGGTCATTTCTACGTTATGTTGCTTGTTCTAATATGTATTATCCTTGTACAACTGCTGCATTCCATATGCCTCAACTCTATACTGGTATAACAGTGCTGTAATCCTATCTGTAACCAATAACTAGTATTCATCTTTCAATTAATACGCGATTATTGATGCTAAGAATTAGTGCCTACAGTTCAGGGATCAGTGGCACCCTCTCACACCCCGCTTTATACTATATGTAAATTACTGAGTAGACTGGAAATTTTATCACCACTTCATTCATCTCATTAATATCTTCTCATTATTTCGATATAAGATAAGATAAGTTGTTTTTTATTTGCCACTTTCATAGAGTACAGAAGAGTACAAATGAGCAGTATAAGATATTGACAAAAAGGTCGACATGTCTGTATGGTACAGCGAGGGTACCATTTCTTCCGACAGTTACCAAATTTGGAAGATATGGTAGGAATATATAATGTAAGAGGATATAAGTAAAGCAGAATAAAATAATGGAAAGCCCAGATGAATATAACTAGTGGGTGAGTAACATAGGTGGCTCTCATGGGCATTAAGAGTGACTTGAGTAGTACAACTCGGGTAGACGTGTAATATCTAAAAACAAAATAAAATAAACTAGAGGCAAGATAGTGAGTATATAAGCCTACTCATACAGTACAGCATGAGCTTACATAGTTATTGAAATTATACATTTTTGGAACGACATAGACTTTAACAAAGTCGGTGAAGAGATTTTGAAATAAAATACATTATTTCGATAAACTCAACGTCACAGTACAATACAATATAGAGGGTTGAAAATAAAATACATTATAACTGCTCCTTGATATTATATAACAAATGACTCAACACTACTCATGTCCTCTCTCAACATAAGCTTAAATCTATTCTGTAACCTCAGGGCACAACGAAAATTCATCTCCGGATGAGCGTGCTATAATTTTGTAATAATTAGTCTGAATAAATAAACTTGTACAAAAAAAATATATAACAATTTAAAGAGTAAGAAGCAGGACATAATCAAATGGGCACAAATAGGCGTTAGAGCCTCCCATGAACAACAACAGAACAAACCTCAACAAAGCAAAGACATTACAAAATCCACATATTTTTAGTACATTTTGGCCTCCTAAAAACTTAGTTATAACAGTTCGCTAGGATAAGAACAAGTATTAACCTTTATATACTACAATATTCTATGCTATCTTCCTTCTCGTAGTGTTCCTCTTCATCATCTGGTCTTATTAACATTATTATCATATTATCATATAATCATTATTTATTCCCTGTTGTTCTGCAGCCTGCCAATAGGTGTCCTCAGTGTGGTACTACTCAGCCTGGTGTGGGTTCACTTACTGGAACAGCCTGACGCCAAGCTCCTACGTCACTATGACGTCAGTGTATGGATGTTTGCGGCGTCTGTTGTGATAGAACTGTTGGCCGAGCCGCTATGGATTGTGGGACAGGTGCTGCTCTTTGTCAGGCTCAGGGTAAGTCAAGGTCATCCTTACTGTCAAGGTCAAAGCTTTAAGGAGTAGCCTCGGATATATCTTCATATTTGTGATTGTAATAAAAATTGGATGTGGTATGAGAGCCAATGTTATAAATATTAAACAACTTTTATTCAGTTATCAAATAAATGATACAAAATCGGATGAGCCCTCTACACTCTAGTTTTTCCAGGCCAATCTTGAAATCATGAGGTGAATAATATATATAATCAATTAACTTCTAGCATCGTTATGTAATATTAAGGAGGCTAGTGTTAAGGTCTTGTTTAAATGTTTGAGTTTGATATAAATGTTGAACTGCTGCAGGTGGTGATAGAGGGCGTGGCGCTGGCTCTCCGCTGTATCCTCACCGTCCTCTTCATCTTCTTCTTCCCACATTGGAAGCTCTGGGCCTTTTCTCTAGCTCAGGTAGGTACATAACATTGGAAGCCTTCTCTCTAGCTCAGGTAGGTAGTGCACAAGTTCTCTCTAGCTCAGGTAGGTAGTGACATAACCTTATATATGCCCTCCACAATTATATTTGCCTTATTTCCTAATGTGACCAAACTAAATTGGCTTGACTTATGTATTTCATGTAAGATAATTCAACATCAGCAGATCAGTATTTATTTAGTGAAGACTCAATGAGTGTCAAAACCTTTTTGTCCCTTTTACCTATGAAGTAATTAATTCAATTAAATCTTAATTGAATGGGTTAAGCCCAGTAAGAGAGTGGACAGGAGGGGTTTGGTGAGTTTTGGTTTGTGTTCATTGGGTTCCGACGTTCCGGGCTACATTTGCCCTTTATTATTCGGGGAGACACGTTTATATGTCATTTAAGGTAACATGAAAAGAATGGGGAACCCTGAATTCTGACAGAACATCTCAAACCCACGGGACGGTATTACTTTGCACGTGGCAATGTTGACAAACCCAGCTCGGTTGGTAGCTTTGTTCTGGTGGTCTGGGAGTCGGCACCTCTTGTGTGATGTGTAGATCGGTAGATAGATATCATATTAAAAAATGCGACTAGTATCATGTACCACGCAGTCAAACTTATACATCTGACACCAATTGATATGAGGGGAATATGAACTGGACAGAGGAAAAGGCTGATAAAAATGACATGAGGGGTGCTGTATGGTCGACCCAAATTGGGTCGGTAGACCCTTCTCAGGAATGTTAGTAAAAAAAACGATTTCATGCTGTCTTGTCAAGTATTCAATTAAATATTCAGCACTGCCCCATGGCTAATGTTCTATGGGTTAACATCAACACATCTGATGGCTATGTTACTGTTACTATTGTAGGTGCTATACAGTGTGTGCTACACCACCCTATACTACACATACTTCATTCACTACTTGAGGAAAACCAAGAGTAAAAAAGATGCGACTGACTTCCCCTTCACCTCCATGCGGGACTTTTTACCTAAATATCTGCCCGGTCAGGTATGTATCTCTTACACTCTGCTACTGATAATGGCAATACTTCTCATACAATGGTTGCCCATAGTTACATAATATAATATGCTTTATCTACTAATTACATCTGATTCATGTATTTATCATTATCTTGTTCCTAACTAAGTCTACTAAATATACCATCTCACATACAAGTTAGTCTTTCCTAAATGAGTAAACGATATGTTACGGTACAAGTTAGAAATGTTTGTCTGATCAACATAAACGGTACAAGTTAGAAATGTTTGTTTGATCAACATAAACGGTACAAGTTAGAAATGTTTGTTTGATCAACATAAACGGTATAAGTTAGAAATGTTTGTCTGATCAACATAAACGGTACAAGTTAGAAATGTTTGTTTGATCAACATAAACGGTACAAGTTAGAAATGTTTGTTTGATCAACATAAACGGTACAAGTTAGAAATGTTTGTCTGATCAACATAAACGGTACAAGTTAGAAATGTTTGTATCAACATAAACGGTATAAGTTAGAAATGTTTGTATCAACATAAACGGTATAAGTTAGAAATGTTTGTCTGATCAACATAAACGGTACAAGTTAGAAATGTTTGTCTGATCAACATAAACGGTACAAGTTAGAAATGTTTGTCTGAACAACATAAACGGTACAAGTTAGAAATGTTTGTCTGATCAACATAAACGGTACAAGTTAGAAATGTTTGTCTGAACAACATAAACGGTACAAGTTAGAAATGTTTGTCTGAACAACATAAACGGTACAAGTTAGAAATGTTTGTCTGAACAACATAAACGGTACAAGTTAGAAATGTTTGTCTGAACAACATAAACGGTACAAGTTAGAAATGTTTGTTTGATCAACATAAACGGTACAAGTTAGAAATGTTTGTCTGAACAACATAAACGGTACGGTACAAGTTAGAAATGTTTGTTTGATCAACATAAACGGTACAAGTTAGAAATGTTTGTTTGATCCACAGCCGCAGGTCGGCGCTGGACTGTCTAGCCTCACATGGAGTTTCTTCAAACAGTCTGCATTAAAACAAGTCCTTACTGAAGGTAGGTGCAATGATAATGCATAACTACTCCAAGTCAACCCATAGTGTATTTCTTAATGTATGAAAGCGAATGTACCAAGTGTAGAGAATACTCCTTAGTCAATGATTGAGGTGATATTGTCCTCTACAAGAGGCAAATGTAAAGCAATCTATAAAGAGGCTGAAATCCTTTCCCCTCTCTAATCTAATCTAATCTAATCTAATGATCCTAATATGACAGATTATAAATTCCACATGGATGTTTGCAAATTTTGCTGAGAACCTAGCTCCATGTTTGTCCTACTTTATGCTGTGCAGGAGAGCGTTACGTCATGACAATATTCAGTGTCTTGAGTTTTGCTGACCAAGGTATTTATGACGTCATCAACAACCTGGGGTCCCTGGCTGCACGCTTCATCTTCCTGCCACTAGAGGACGCCTCCTACCTGCTCTTCTCACACACACTGGAGCGTGGGGTGGCCGTCAAACACCAGCCACAGGTAACAAATTGCATCATTTGGGTCTGATTATACAAGACATTATACAATACATTATACAATGCATCACAGAGTAAGGTAACAATTAATTACACCGTACATAACCCTGTGTTGCAGGATAACCGGGAGCTGTCTAGTGTAGCACTGGAGTGTCTGCTCAAGTTTGTTGTGCTCGTTGGCATGACCATCTTTATCTTTGGCTTCACATACGCTGAGCTGGCTCTACATTTCTACGGGGGCAGCGTGCTGAGTGTGGGGGCGGGTAAGTACTGTCTTGTACGTAGTGTTATTTCATGCACTGTGTATTGTACGTAGTGTTATTTCATGCACTGTGTATTGTACGTAGTGTTATTTCATGCACTGTGTATTGTACGTAGCGTTATTTCATGCACTGTGTATTGTACGTAGCGTTATTTCATGCACTGTGTATTGTACGTAGCGTTATTTCATGCACTGTGTATTGTGCGTAGCGTTATTTCATGCACTGTGTATTGTGCGTAGCGTTATTTCATGCACTGTGTATTGGGCGTAGCGTTATTTCATGCACTGTGTATTGGGCGTAGCGTTATTTCATGCACTGTGTATTGTGCGTAGCGTTATTTCATGCACTGTGTATTGTGCGTAGCGTTATTTCATGCACTGTGTATTGTACGTAGCGTTATTTCATGCACTGTGTATTGTACGTAGCGTTATTTCATGCACTGTGTATTGTACGTAGCGTTATTTCATGCACTGTGTATTGTACGTAGCGTTATTTCATGCACTGTGTATTGTACGTAGCGTTATTTCATGCACTGTGTATTGTACGTAGCGTTATTTCATGCACTGTGTATTGTACGTAGCGTTATTTCATGCACTGTGTATTGTACGTAGCGTTATTTCATGCACTGTGTATTGTACGTAGCGTTATTTCATGCACTGTGTATTGTACGTAGCGTTATTTCATGCACTGTGTATTGTACGTAGCGTTATTTCATGCACTGTGTATTGTACGTAGCGTTATTTCATGCACTGTGTATTGTACGTAGCGTTATTTCATGCACTGTGTATTGTACGTAGCGTTATTTCATGCACTGTGTATTGTACGTAGCGTTATTTCATGCACTGTGTATTGTATGTAGCGTTATATCACAGTATTGTAGTGTTATTTCATGCATCCTCTCCTGCTCCACCCCCAGGTCCCACGTTGCTGCGCTGGTACAGCTTCTATGTGCTGATGTTGGCAGTGAACGGTGTGACGGAGGCGTTTGTGTTTGCCTCCATGAGTAAAGAAGGCGTGGATCGGTGAGTCCTTCAACATTCTGCTCTACCTGACATACAAGCCAGACTTACATACATTCTGCTCTACCTGACATACAAGCCAGACTTACATACATTCTGCTCTACCTGACATACAAGCCAGACTTACATACATTCTGCTCTACCTGACATACAAGCCAGACTTACATACATTCTTTGAGACACCAAGTTCCGCTAGCAGTAGCGGTGCAATGGGTACTGTTCTCATGAAATTGATTCTGGATTTTACAATCCTTATGCCTTATTTAATTACATATCTTAATACCAATATCCCTTTCAAGAAAACTCCTAATTTCAACATATTTTGTCCAAGAAAGATGATATTTACAACCCGATATGAAGTCTGTAGAAATGAGTAAAAGAGTTTGGTGAATTTGGTAGGGATTGCATACAGACCTCGGACCCCATAGGCTCCCATATTAAAACCCCAGAGATTACACTCCTGTTTTTACATGAAAACGATGAGAAATTGTATCGCTCTCAACATATGTGATACTTACAATAGCAAACATGGTGTCAATGAAAGCGATTATTTGATGAATGTTTTCTATATTTTTCGGGGATTGAATGTCAAAAGTTTCAATGGGTCTCTACGGGACATGTACTAATGCAACTTAAAATGCAACTCAAAGAATAGTATGCACTGACTGCCATTTTTTCATCTCCACTAGGTTTGGCGGACCTGATATGTTTAAAGGAAAAGACAAGAGATGCTTTTTCTTTTGATTAATAGCAAGGAATAAGGTTAGAGGTGACACCTGTAAAATCCCAACTCTCTCCGCGCATTTTACACAAAGTTATTAGCGATTTTGTGAAGCAATTCTTTCACTAGAAGGAAAACGCTTTATCTGCCACGTAGCGGGAGTATGTGGCGTTAGTGACGTCACAGGCAGAACCGGCCAGTGCGATCTTGGCATGCTGTATGTAAACAAACATGGCGGAATCCAATGTGCGAGTAAGCGGCGAACGAAATGAGGTATCTAGCTCCTCAGAAGATGATGTATATGTTCCTGACTTAAGGAATGTTGTGCCATACTCCTTTGAGCCTGAGAGGGACACATCCAGTGGACCTGACAGTTCAGATGGGGACGAGGATGAGGAAGATGATGAGGACGGGAGTTATCCCAATAGGTTGACTGATCTACAATCATGGTAAGTACTGTACACTGAGCGTAAGCACTGGCTAAGGGGCACTGGTCATGTTAGTAAACAAAACTGCCATTATCTTGCGAGATTTTCACCGATTTGGACCATTCAAAATTCCACTTGATGCTGACAGTTTTGCGATTTTTTCTATGTACACGATCACCTTGTATCCTAAATAACTTGCCCTGTGTCAGCGTTATCACGACGCGCATTATTTTCGAAAATTCCATCGCATATCATGACATTTTCACATGTTACTGCATATGCCAGGCAACATAACTGAAGCCGAATTATTCTTTATACCTATTTTATTAAAGCCATGATAGGAGCTATAATTACAGCAGGATTCTGGTGGTTATATTTTTATCAGAAATCTTAAAATCCCAAGTTTGATTCCCATTGTTTTCACAACATCATTAACGATTATGAAAAACTCTTTAAATATATTTTCTACAATCTGCTATCTTCCATTATTCCCACTTTATTTTTTTATATCATATCAACTATCAACGATTATATGCATTATCCTATCTTGTTGTAACAGAAAAACTTTAGTTATTAATGTTTGCCCTAAAACCATCGATTATTTCTCATCATTTCTTTATGACAGTTATCACTTGTAATAATAATTAACATTGCTGCAGCTTCGAAAGTTTTTGCCCTTGTTTAAATAATATTTTTGAAACACTGTTACAATTTTTTTCCAACGTTTTAATTCTAAAAATATCAGTTATTCAATGGTGTTTAGGGAATATATAACAAGGCTTGTTTTGCTAGAGTGGGAGCATGTTGAGATCCAAGCCAACAATTTTCGTTTCTGTGTGTGTGTGTGGGGGGGGGGGGGAGTTTTCCTCTTGAGATCTTTTGAACAAATACTCTTTAAATGGTGCATTTAAAATGAATGAATATACCTTTTAGTTCCTGTATTTTAAGGATATTTTACAGAATCGGCCAGTTCTAAGTTTAAACATTTGAAAGATCAGATATGGGTTCCAAGGCCTTGAAAAATCAAATTACATTCATGTACTGACATCCATATTTTTTAATCAAATTAAAAAGCTTCTCTTTTCTGATTCTTTTTGTTCATCACCATTTACCTTCAATGAGTTTTAGACCATCATACAAGCCCTAGAAATAACACTTTTACTCTTTAATTTTTTGCAATTTTCAGAACACTGAATATCTAATATATGGGAATTAAACTGGAAACATTTCTCAGGGCAACCAGAAATTCTGGCGGGCAACCTGATTTTGTCAGTAGCTTGCCCCTTGGGGCAACCTATTTTTATTCCTTATTTCGACCACTGTCCTGCCTTCAAGTCCCTACCAGGCCTATGATAATACAAGGACAATTATTTTATATAAAGAGCAAAGATAACCATTTGCAAGACTTTTCAGAGAATGGCCCATTTGTTGCAATTTCAAATTATCTTATATTGGCACTGCGACTGGGAAAATTATCAAGAGAAATTCGGTAAATCTCCCCCTTTTCTTAGGCCTGAAGTGTTAAATGGGACATAAAGCGACCCCACCTCCCATGGTTCATTACATATTTTTTAGTTATATTTGTATTTCGTTCTGTAGGCATACTAGACTGTTGGGTTAGTTTGCCCAAATCTTTAATAGCTGGTAATCAGGCCCCTAACCAATGAAATACAAATATTATGAGCTCTACTCTTTATGCATGTTTTCTTTTGAAAAATGAAACCTTTTCTGGGCAGGTTTAATAATCATTTATCATATTTTTTTCAGGTGTCAGTGTAATAACTGTCAAATAATGCCGACAGCCAGAGAGTGTGTATGCTGCCTGGAATATCCAAAGATACTTCAGAAGAACGGAGAAGCTCCAGAAGAGGTACCCTGCATTACAGAACACCCAGGTTTTCATGGAGTATGCCTAAATCCCTGGGTATTACAGGCAGCGTACTACCAGTACAGGGAGTTGTATGGCCCCATTGCTGCACCCTCCCATGAGTAAGTACTTGAACAATTGAAAATACCAACCTTTGAAATGCAACGATTTACAGTACATATTATTACCACTTTTAAATATAAGTTGTGTATGCATAGCATCAGAGTTAGGTAAGAAGTCTTAACAAAATCGTAAGTTCAAGATCTAAATCCAGAAATTCTACCCGCTAGTACTTTTGCTTGCTCTACTTATTTTATTGTCTGTTTTTGTTCTTATATAGTTGTCATTTTTCTCACCTTGAATGACACTGCATGCCCACCAACCACCCATCCTTCACTCCTCCCATGTGTTAGTGTTTGATACCTGACTGCCTACCTGCCTAGTGTGTGTGTAGCCTTGAGGCAAGGCTACACACACACTAGTGGCAGGCAGTGGTAGGCAGTGGCAGGCAGCGGGAGGGGCAGTGGCTGGTGAGTTAGTGTAGTGTGTGAGTGAAGGTGCAGTGTGTGTGAGAGCTCCGACAGGGGTGGGATTCTAAACCAATCTTTATATTTAAAATTGCAACTTTCCTGTACCAGATTATACATAAGTCGTCCCCTAAAAAGGCATGAAGAGGAACAAAACTTGCCATTCAGATGATGTAATGGTACCCATTTAGATGGGAAAACATAAAAAATAGGTCGATGGGTGTGAGTTCTGTCTAACTGAGAATACCAGGGGTAATGGAGCAACGAAAGGAGGTTTAAAGGTGGTCTAAATCCGCCCTATAGGGGGCGGGGTCGGTTGCGCTTGGTATATAGTTTATTTGTCATGCTATAATCTGAAGTAATAACACATACTGAAATAAGGTAATACTGTTTACTGTTCCACAATAATACAAATATATTCAGACACTTTGTTTTCTTCTCTTTTCAGACGCTACAGATACACTGCCTATAGACAACTAGTACGTTGGTGCTGGGGCTATATGGGCAAAAACTACCGCATTGTTCTCCCATCCTGTGCAGTTCAGAAAATAAGAGATACCTTTCCCTCAGAAGAATATGTGGGCTTCCAATATCCTGCTATATAAATGCTTATTCTGAACTCTTACTGATTATTATATAGCGACTGTATAACCCAGATCTACATTCATATTTTATTTCAACCCAGGTGTTGTAGTGTGGTTGATTATACAAATAAGAAATGCTGTATCATGTAACCTATGATGTATTAGATGTCATATACCTAGTGACATTTTTACACTTTTCAATAGCAGTTTGCTTGTCAGGCCGTTCATATTGCGATGCTAGAGATGGTGGTTCTGTGAAGGATGATCTCCATTCTTCCTGGTAACCTAACGGACTGACCATGACTGTATCAAATAATGTTGAGTAGAGTGCACGAACATAATCTGAAACAAATGTGTTTACTGATGATAACAAGAATATACCATAATATTTCGTAGAATAAATGAGTGTTTTTTACGCAAAAGATTGTAAAGCTTTGATAAATTTGAAACAGTGTTTGGTGAAATGGGCGTCGCAATGACGTCATTTATGTGATGATGAATATTTACCATAGGATGCTTCCTCTCTAACACCTTTCACGGTGTATTCACCACCTTTAGCTTTTGGGTACACTATAGTATACACAAGCTCTCCATCTGCATTAGTCTGTTGCACCCGACTGCTGTTTGCATTGTAGTGGAGGGCGGCAAGGTAGTGTCTACAAAGATGTTAAATTGAGTTGTAATAGATAAAATTGAGTTACATAGATATCAAAAATAAAAATGTTTAATATTAGGATACCAAGGCTTATCTTTATTGCATTCATTGAATAGAATGTATTAGGATTATAATACATTACGATCTTGTCATGCTGGGCATTGAATAGTGTTGTTGGGTTTCATGCTCTCGGCAATACGAGTGTTTAAATCGGTGTTGAACAATTCGTCTATATTGCTTCTATCTTGTGCGTAATGTCAAAAGTCTGTCTGTCAAAGTCAGTCGCAACAACAAAAGTCAGTTAGAACATCAAAAGTCAGTCTCAACGTCAAAAGTCAGTCGGAAAGTCAATCGGAACATTAAAAGTCAGTTGCAACGTCTAAATTCAGGTGCAATATTAAAAGTCAGTCACAACATCAAAAGCCAGTTGCAATGTCAACCACAACATCAAAAATCAGTTGCAACATCAAAAGTTGATCGCAATCAGAACGTTAAAAGTCAGTCGCAACGTCAAAAGTACCATAACAAAGGCTTGGTGATAGCATAATAATACACCATATCCTATATTGAAATTACCTGATGAGCATGCCACTATAGCGAAATGCTGTTGACTTTGGGGCCCAGTGCAGCATAAGGCTATGCACAGCCTCCACAGATGATGTCTGGACCATTGGTGACAATTTTCTTACATCGTTACACAGTCGTGTGTTCAAAATTAGTGCACATACTTTTTCACATCCCTCAGAACCTGTATAATATAAGAAATATACTTATAAAGTCATCATATTTAATATCCCCATTTTTAAGTGAAAGACGTGTGGATGCATCTAGTATATCTTAAAATATCTAAGAATTAATTAACGACAACGTTAAAAGTCAGGATTATAATGTATTATATTGTTATAATTATATTGTATTACAGATACAGATACCGATTAAATTTCACTCACCCGGGGTCCACCAATCCTTCTTCTTTTTGTCCCTTCGACTCAGTCGGCGATGTTGACAGTTTGGGAAGAGGTCACTATCAAATCCAAAGTGGATGTCCTGGATGTGACTTGCTAAAGAGCGCCACTTGTCCTCTATCATATCTGGATTTCCGTCAGGGGTAGAGGTGGCACACCAGTACATATGGTTGGCCATACTTTTTATCCAGGTGGTTAGTTGTTGACAATCTTTATGTTTGGCAAGACCAGCAGCTTTCTTTTGAAATCCTGAAATGTATGAGGAGTTTGCAACTTATTTATGATTGATGACTAATTAGAGATACATTCATAACTGTCATGCACTGCGTTATATATAGCATAATCATATGTAGATCTATAGATCTCTATAAGATATATATATGCATCTTAGACCATCCCAAATGAATCAATTTTTTAATGTGGAGGTTACCTTTTGCCACATGCCATATGTCATAATAATGTACAACATCAGGGTACTCCACCCTCAGAGTCTTTGTAATTGATGGATGTCTGTCCGTAACAAGTACCCCTAGTTGTAGGCCGTGCAATTCCACATATGCCATACATCGTATCAGGCCCTCTTTCTCCATCCTGGCACTATTTCCAACCTCGTTGCTCTGCAAAAAGTAAAGATATATTTTTATTAAGTTAGCATACATTTAAACCCATTATCATTGTTTGAAAACTGAAGCCTATCATTCTATTCAATATTTTGTTCCATTTTATTAAAGTTCCATTTGTCCATTCTTTATTTTTACTATACATTCGTTTGATTATACATCCATCATATAGATATAATACCTATAAGGAAATATGATCTTGCGGTTACCTGAACAACTTCTATGGTTACAATCTTGTTGATGGTGGTCTCAAGCAGAGTATACGTCCCATACTTAGCACAGTGCCCTGGACTGTCTGCCCTTCCATCTCCGGCACACTGTAGCTTGCCACCTCGCTGATCTAGCATCTCCCTCACCTTCGCTTGCTCATCTTCCCAGCATTTCCACACAGTGGGATATATGTAGAGGTCATTGTGGCTGTGATACGTGCAAGTTGTTATAGCTTGTATGCCAGCAAACTCAAACATTCGCAAGACCTTTGTTGGGGAGAGACCACTAAAGGTTATTGCACCGGAGATTATCAGGTTCCCAGCAGGAATGTTGGAGACCTGTGGTTGACTGTCCCATGTGCGACTGTAACCACATAAACGTGCTGAGCATTCTTGGGATATCCTTACCATGGACCCTTTGGTAAAGGCTTCCTCCACTTTGCAGGGGCGGGTACATTGAGGACAGACTTCAAATAACTTCCATAGCTGGCTCTTGAAGATGATATACTTCTTGTCTTTGTCTGGTGAACATTCCTCCCTACCATAATAAATCAATAATATTTCATGTGAGAAGATTCCATTTCATAATTCAGTTTATTGTATGTCATGATGTTGTTTCTGTCATTTTAACTAATGCATAAAACATTGTTCACCTGGCATTTTGATTTATTTTCCATGTATTATGTCAATATCAAAGTCGGGCTAGTATGGGTATAATAAAAGCCAGAATATGATAGGGACAGGATGTACAAGGAATGGGTGAAGAATCGAGCAGGAATCTGGCCCAAATGATATATAATGTGATATAGAAATGATGCGGCCATATTATTAATATTAGTTCCATTATAATGTTTATCACATTGTCATATCATATTGACTAAGAATATAATTATAAGCAGTGGCGATAGATAATTTTGGTGGAACTGAATAATGCACGATCACTTACAATTCAATGAGGCTAATTTCCCCCTCATCCATTTCCCACGTTGTATCATGATCAGGCCTTTCATCTTCACTGCTGCTTGCACTGAGAACAGGAGTTGATGCCCTTGGTATAATTCTCCTTTTTCTAGTTGTCTGTCTGTCTGTTTGTGCAGCCCGTGTAGTGGTGTTTTTAGTTGTAGTCTGTGTGCCTGTATATGAAAATGTATAAATAAATTATCATTATAAAAAATAAAATCGCGAAATAAAATGCTGAAACAGTAGTTATACAACGAGTTGTTTTTAGTTGAATTGACTTCCATCTTCAATCCTAATACAAAATAAATTATTGAATCAAATAATACCCATCATATATATGAATGGTTCGTGTGAAGTAGGACTTACACTTTGATTTCTGATGTCGCAAATACCTCTCTTCTATGCTGGTTGTAATGTTTCTCCGACTGGGAGTGACTTGCAAGGATACATCGTGAGTCAATATTTGTGATGCTGCATCTGTCTCAAGAATTTCAGGACATGGCAACTCTTCGTCTCCTCCTCCTCCTCCTCCTTCTTCTTCTTCTTCTTCTTCTATTAACTCTGCTTCAATCTAAGGAGGTTTTAAAGAAAATTATTAATAATGTTTTAGGCTAAATAATATGCATAATACATTCATATATATTCAGGTATTCATTATTATTTGGACATTTCTCATTTCTTTTTGAAATGTCGACAGAGTTGCAAGACCCATATTTCATGACATCTGTGGGTATTTAATGCACTTTAAACCTTAGACAAAACTAGAATAGTTTTTGAGGGAGAAGTCCCAACATTCAGTCTTATCTTAAGAAAGCTGTATTTTTCTACAGTATGTAGGTTGCCAGTCTGTAGTTGCAACGATTGAGCAAAAAAATAGAAAAAATAAATTTATAATGATGCCATTTTAAGATGATGTACTAGACATCTGTGGGTATTTAATGCACTTTAAATCTTAGGCAAAACCTAAATAGTTTTTGAATGAGAAGTGCCAACATTCAGGTATTATTTTAAAAAGTTGTATTTTTCTGTCTGTAGGTTGCCAGTCTGTAGTTGCAACAATTGTGCAAAAAAATAGAAGAAATAAATTCATAATGATGCCATTTTAAGATGATGTACTAGACATCTGTGGGTATTTAATGCACTTTAAATCTTAGGCAAAACCTAAATAGTTTTTGAATGAGAAGTGCCAACATTCAGGCATTATTTTAAAAAGTTGTATTTTTCTGTCTGTAGGTTGCCAGTCTGTAGTTGCAACGATTGTGCAAAAAAATAGAAGAAATAAATTCATAATGATGCCATTTTAAGATGATGTACTAGACATCTGTGGGTATTTAATGCACTTTAGATCTTAGGCAAAACCTAAATAGTTTTTGAATGAGAAGTGCTAACATTTAGGCATTATTTTAAAAAGCTGTATTTTTCTGTCTGTAGGTTGCCAGTCTGTAGTTGCAACGATTGAGCAAAAAAATAGAAGAAATAAATATACAATGATGCCATTTTAGGACGTTTTAATAGACATCTGTGGGTATTTAATGCACTTATTAAATTTTAGTCCTTGTCAATGTTTCATGGGAATTGCCCATATATGCATCATTTACATATCAGTGAATTTGTAATCATATATCTATTCTCTATTTCAAATATTGCATAAAATACATTACATATTCACCCACACAAACCTGTATTATGATTATGTAAATTTGACATATTTTTATCATGACACACATTTCCCTGAAGATAAACTTACCCTTTGAACTTCCCTCTTTCTGAATGCACTTCTCATCCTTTTTTGAGGTGGCTGGGCCAATCCCCCAGGTCCGACCAACTCCTTCCCTTTTGCTGAAGGGGGATGAATTGTTGGTATAGAATCCTCCACCAAGAGCCTCTTCTTGTCGAAACCCTCATCGAATTTACGTTTGTTAGAAAACTGGTCATCAGTGAAGTGTGCACTACACACCACTGATCTAGGATTAGGCCCTTCCCATTTCGCCCTTGTCAACAAGACAAAATTCCTCCACAAACGTCCTCGCCTAGCATCTTTGGGCCATGCATGCAGACTAACTCCATCCTTAGCTGTATTGCCACATCCTGTGACAATACACCTCATAGGCATGATTTCCTCTAAGATTCCCTCTAAGAACCAACTCCAGATTACCGGGAATTATCTCAGGAATAAGCCAGAGAGTCACTAAAAGTTGCCGACCTTTGTTCTGTTTACTGTACACGAGTCTGCACTCTATACTGCATCTCTGAGTGTGACCCAGATGAGCTTCTGCTTGTGACGTCATGACCTAGTTTCAGCGAGCGCGGAGTTTTCACTAGGTCCTGACAGGCGCAGCTTTGTAAAAACGCTCCAAAGTAATTCAAAGTTTAATTCTGAGGTCGGAAATGTGAACCATGTAAATAATATAAGTTAACTCTAGCTGTTAAGGTAAAGAAAACAGTGAATGAGGAAATCGCTTGTCTTTCCCTTTAAAGGTTAGATAGTGATTCTTTAGTTTGGTATGGTGGGTAAACAAGTCTAATTGCCATGTTATAACCAACACAACGGGAACGATATGGTGCCTACCGCTCTCTGTGTAGCTCCACAAAAGGACTGCAGTAGGCACCCCTCATGTCTCTTTGATGAGAAACTATTTTATAACCTTCCTGATAATGACATGTTTCAGATATAACCGTAAGATGCTGGTGTTCTCTGTGGTCTTCCTCTCCACGTCGTGGCTGCTCACACGGCACCTGGGGTCGGTAGGCTTCATCCTGGCCAACTGTCTCAACATGGCTGCCCGCATTACTCACAGGTATGTCACCTACCTCCTGGGTAGTATACTACCATCTATTGCTGTATGATGCTTACCAGGCTGTTTAGTTCAGCTCCTATAGCTGGTCTTCCATTAACTCCTGGGTAGTATACTACCATCTATTGCTGTATGATGCTTACCAGGCTGTTTAGTACAGCTCCTATAGCTGGTCTTACACTAACTACTGGGGTAGTATACTACCATCTATTGCTGTATGATGCTTACCAGGCTGTTTAGTTCAGTTCCTATAGCTGGTCTTCCACTAACTCCTGGGGTAGTATACTACCATCTATTGTTGTATGATGTTACACCAGGCTGTTTAGTACAGCTCCTATAGCTGGTCTTCCACTAACTCCTGGGGTAGTATACTACCATCTATTGTTGTATGATGCTTACCAGGCTGTTTAGTTCAGCTCCTATAGCTGGTCTTCCACTAACTACTGGGGTAGTATACTACCATCTATTGTTGTATGATGTTTTACCAGGCTGTTTAGTTCAGCTCCTATAGCTGGTCTTCCACTAACTACTGGGGTAGTATACTACCATCTATTGTTGTATGATGTTTTACCAGGCTGTTTAGTTCAGCTCCTATAGCTGGTCTTCCACTAACTACTGGGGTAGTATACTACCATCTATTGTTGTATGATGTTTTACCAGGCTGTTTAATTCAGCTCCTATAGCTGGTCTTCCACTAACTACTGGGGTAGTATACTACCATCTATTGCTGTATGATGCTTACCAGGCTGTTTAGTTCAGCTCCTATAGCTGGTCTTCCATTAACTCCTGGGTAGTATACTACCATCTATTGCTGTATGATGCTTACCAGGCTGTTTAGTACAGCTCCTATAGCTGGTCTTACACTAACTACTGGGGTAGTATACTACCATCTATTGCTGTATGATGCTTACCAGGCTGTTTAGTTCAGTTCCTATAGCTGGTCTTCCACTAACTCCTGGGGTAGTATACTACCATCTATTGTTGTATGATGTTACACCAGGCTGTTTAGTACAGCTCCTATAGCTGGTCTTCCACTAACTCCTGGGGTAGTATACTACCATCTATTGTTGTATGATGCTTACCAGGCTGTTTAGTTCAGCTCCTATAGCTGGTCTTACACTAACTACTGGGGTAGTATACTACCATCTATTGTTGTATGATGTTTTACCAGGCTGTTTAGTTCAGCTCCTATAGCTGGTCTTCCACTAACTACTGGGGTAGTATACTACCATCTATTGTTGTATGATGTTTTACCAGGCTGTTTAGTTCAGCTCCTATAGCTGGTCTTCCACTAACTACTGGGGTAGTATACTACCATCTATTGTTGTATGATGTTTTACCAGGCTGTTTAATTCAGCTCCTATAGCTGGTCTTCCACTAACTACTGGGGTAGTATACTACCATCTATTGCTGTATGATGCTTACCAGGCTGTTTAATTCAGCTCCTATAGCTGGTCTTCCACTAACTACTGGGGTAGTATACTACCATCTATTGTTGTATGATGCTTACCAGGCTGTTTAGTTCAGCTCCTATAGCTGGTCTTCCACTAACTACTGGGGTAGTATACTACCATCTATTGTTGTATTATGTTTACCAGGCTGTTTAGTTCAGCTCCTATAGCTGGTCTTACACTAACTACTGGGGTAGTATACTACCATCTATTGTTGTATGATGTTTACCAGGCTGTTTAGTACAGCTCCTATAGCTGGTCTTACACTAACTACTGGGGTAGTATACTACCATCTATTGTTGTATGATGTTTCACCAGGCTGTTTAGTACAGCTCCTATAGCTGGTCTTCCACTAACTACTGGGGTAGTATACTACCATCTATTGTTGTATGATGTTACACCAGGCTGTTTAGTTCAGCTCCTAACTACTGGGGTAGTATACTACCATCTATTGTTGTATGATGTTTCACCAGGCTGTTTAGTTCAGCTCCTATAGCTGGTCTTCCACTAACTACTGGGGTAGTATACTACCATCTATTGTTGTATGATGCTTACCAGGCTGTTTAGTTCAGCTCCTATAGCTGGTCTTACACTAACTACTGGGGTAGTATACTACCATCTATTGTTGTATGATGCTTACCAGGCTGTTTAGTTCAGCTCCTATAGCTGGTCTTCCACTAACTACTGGGGTAGTATACTACCATCTATTGTTGTATGATGCTTACCAGGCTGTTTAGTTCAGCTCCTATAGCTGGTCTTCCACTAACTACTGGGGTAGTATACTACCATCTATTGTTGTATGATGCTTACCAGGCTGTTTAGTTCAGCTCCTATAGCTGGTCTTCCACTAACTACTGGGGTAGTATACTACCATCTATTGTTGTATGATGCTTACCAGGCTGTTTAGTTCAGCTCCTATAGCTGGTCTTCCACTAACTACTGGGGTAGTATACTACCATCTATTGTTGTATGATGCTTACCAGGCTGTTTAGTTCAGCTCCTATAGCTGGTCTTCCACTAACTCCTGGGGTAGTATACTACCATCTATTGTTGTATGATGTTACACCAGGCTGTTTAGTTCAGCTCCTATAGCTGGTCTTACACTAACTACTGGGGTAGTATACTACCATCTATTGCTGTATGATGTTACACCAGGCTGTTTAGTTCAGCTCCTATAGCTGGTCTTCCACTAACTCCTGGGGTAGTATACTACCATCTATTGCTGTATGATGCTTACCAGGCTGTTTAGTACAGCTCCTATAGCTGGTCTTACACTAACTACTGGGGTAGTATACTACCATCTATTGTTGTATGATGTTTACCAGGCTGTTTAGTTAGGCTCCTATAGCTGGTCTTCCACTAACTACTGGGGTAGTATACTACCATCTATTGTTGTATGATGTTACACCAGGCTGTTTAGTTCAGCTCCTATAGCTGGTCTTCCACTAACTCCTGGGGTAGTATACTACCATCTATTGTTGTATGATGTTACACCAGGCTGTTTAGTTCAGCTCCTATAGCTGGTCTTACACTAACTACTGGGGTAGTATACTACCATCTATTGTTGTATACTAATTCAGTTCTTAATATGTTTCAGTGTGTACTACATCCATGTGTACTACCGAGACACCAGTGAGCGCCCCCTGTGGGGCATGTTGCCCTACCGCCCCGTCATCATCGCTTACGGCTCCTCCCTGTTGGCCACCTTCTCCTCCATGGTAACTTATGTCTCTATTGTTCAAACTTTATATAATTGATCAGGGTTGGAAAAATCCCACGGCCTGGTCGTCCGCACCACCCAGGTCAGCCATGTGGTCAACCAAAAATGAATAATTGGGCGTCCGGCGGACAACCAGATTACACCATTCTGTGTATGGGACAACCATATATAAATGGGTTGGACAACCATATATAAATGGGTTGGACAACCATATATAAATAGGTTGGACAACCATATATAAATGGGTTGGACAACCATATATAAATGGGTTGGACAACCATATATAAATGGGTTGGACAACCATATATAAATAGGTTGGACAACCATATATAAATAGGTTGGACAACCATATATAAATAGGTTGGACAACCATATATAAATAGGTTGGACAACCATATATAAATAGGTTGGACAACCATATATAATAGGTTGGACAACCATATATAAATAGGTTGGACAACCATATATAAATAGGTTGGACAACCATATATAAATAGGTTGGACAACCATATATAAATAGGTTGGACAACCATATATAAATAGGTTGGACAACCATATATAAATAGGTTGGACAACCATATATAAATAGGTTGGACAACCATATATAAATAGGTTGGACAACCATATATAAATAGGTTGGACAACCATATATAAATAGGTTGGACAACCATATATAAATAGGTTGGACAACCATATATAAATAGGTTGGACAACCATATATAAATAGGTTGGACAACCATATATAAATAGGTTGGACAACCATATATAAATAGGTTGGACAACCATATATAAATAGGTTGGACAACCATATATAAATAGGTTGGACAACCATATATAAATAGGTTGGACAACCATATATAAATAGGTTGGACAACCATATATAAATAGGTTGGACAACCATATATAAATAGGTTGGACAACCATATATAAATAGGTTGGACAACCATATATAAATAGGTTGGACAACCATATATAAATAGGTTGGACAACCATATATAAATAGGTTGGACAACCATATATAAATAGGTTGGACAACCATATATAAATAGGTTGGACAACCATATATAAATAGGTTGGACAACCATATATAAATAGGTTGGACAACCATATATAAATAGGTTGGACAACCATATATAAATAGGTTGGACAACCATATATAAATAGGTTGGACAACCATATATAAATAGGTTGGACAACCATATATAAATAGGTTGGACAACCATATATAAATAGGTTGGACAACCATATATAAATAGGTTGGACAACCATATATAAATAGGTTGGACAACCATATATAAATAGGTTGGACAACCATATATAAATAGGTTGGACAACCATATATAAATAGGTTGGACAACCATATATAAATAGGTTGGACAACCATATATAAATAGGTTGGACAACCATATATAAATAGGTTGGACAACCATATATAAATAGGTTGGACAACCATATATAAATAGGTTGGACAACCATATATAAATAGGTTGGACAACCATATATAAATAGGTTGGACAACCATATATAAATAGGTTGGACAACCATATATAAATAGGTTGGACAACCATATATAAATAGGTTGGACAACCATATATAAATAGGTTGGACAACCATATATAAATAGGTTGGACAACCATATATAAATAGGTTGGACAACCATATATAATAGGTTGGACAACCATATATAAATAGGTTGGACAACCATATATAAATAGGTTGGACAACCATATATTGAAACTTTTCAAAGCTTTTTTTCCAACCCTGTTGATTAAGTTAAGACTCTTTCTTTCTGGCACACCTGTAATGTTATTCATAGACCAGCTTCTAAATATGATTTATACCAGTATATTGGAAATAAAACTATTGTTGAGTATATCTTATAATATTCCTATTTATACATATATATATAATTATTGTGTTAATAAACTAGATGTTTATCCATGTTATAGACTGGTTTCTATATCATGTGTTAATAAACTATGTATGTAAAGTGTCTATAGCTACATGGGGTTGTGTTGTGTTGCAGCGCATGTTCTGCTGTAACCTTGGACTTGCGGCCACGGTGGCTCACCTGTCTATAGGTGCGCTGTGTTATATAAACTATTGATGTAAAGTGTTGTGTTGCAGCGCATGTTCTGCTGTAACCTTGGACTGGCGGCCACGGTGGCTCACCTGGCTATAGGTGCGCTGTGTTATATAAACTATTGATGTAAAGTGTTGTGTTGCAGCGCATGTTCTGCTGTAACCTTGGACTGGCGGCCACGGTGGCTCACCTGGCTATAGGTGCGCTGTGTCTACTCATCACACTCGCTGTCATCTACTTTACTGAACAACCTCTCATCAAGTTCTTCACAGAGCAGGTCACTCACTTTATAATTCTAATTCAGCTAAATTTAATAATTTTATTATAATTTTGTATTTTTTTTTACATCCACATACTAATTTATGGAATAATATGCCAATAGAATGGCCACATTTGTGAAGTTTGAATCATTGCTGAATTTCTAAATAATTATTATTTCCATGTTTATTTTACAGTAGTTTCAATAATTACTTAATTTCAAGTAACATTTAAGAGTACTTCTTTGACATTTTTTGTCTCGGCCAAGCTTTCCTTCCGTGTTTGATCTGTATTATTATTAACTTATTCACATATAATATGATATCATCTTAAAATCGTTTCTTAGGTTCCTAGCAAAGCATTCAGGTTTTCCATTTTATATTTAGATTGTATATTTGGAAATATAGGTGAAGAAACAGCATTTTTATGAATTAATTAATAAATCAAGAATCAATTTTACATCAGGTGAAGAAACAGCGCGAGAAGCACAAGCGTCATCAGGAGGAACTACAGCAGCAGCCTGCGGCACACATAGGGGACAAGAAACAACTATAATAAACCATTATTGTGTTTGGCCTAACGCTATAAACTGGAGACATGAGGGACAAGAAACAACTATAAACCTCTATTGTGTTTGGCCTAACGCTATATGCTGGAGACATGAGGGACAAGAAACAACTATAAACCTCTATTGTGTTTGGCCTAACGCTATGGGCTGGAGACATAGGGGACAAGAAACAACTATAAACCTCTATTGTGTTTGGCCTAACGCTATGGGCTGGAGCCCTGGGCGTCCCGTACAACAATGAATCTGACTTTGTTTTCTGGCCTATTTCTTATAATGAATGGTCTAGAAACCACTACAAACTGGACTATTATTGTTTGGCCTATTATACAAAAGATAATGGGACAAGAAAGAACAGTATTTCTGCCTTGGCCTCTTATTATGTTATTTATACTATATTCTATAATAAGAGACTAAGGACGAGAAACAATTACATCTGACTGTTTAGTGTAGTGAGGCTACAAGAAACGTGCATAAATTAACTTGGTGGTGTGGCCTAATACCACACAATATCATGACGTCATTATCATCATGTAGAGAACACATTAAAACCATTTCATTACATTTTCTAATCCAGTGTATTCCAGTGACATTGTATTCGCCGGCTGTATGTATATGGGTCGGATCTTCGGAAAATGTACAATTCGCCTTAACCAATCCTCTCAAATAAGCACATTTAAGACAAAAATGAGCTTCAAAATGCAGTTTAACATAACAGAACTGATACTTTAAATCAATGCTATACCAAATATACTCAGATATACCTGGTATTCATCATTTTTCAGCCTGATTTAGCAGAATTTACTATATGTGTAGAGCTGCCAATTGTACATTTTCTACAAATCTGACCCATGGGTTAAATACACCAAGGTCGGCTCTAGTATTAAGGTCTTATTAGTTAATATTCCACTTGTTCATCCGTGTTCTCACATTCTGAGTAATCTTGCGCTGCTAGAAGTTAACTCTGTAAACTGCTGAACCGCTACTGCTGCCCTCTCGTGGGGGCGGAGGTAACTACGCCAAACCTTGTCAACGTTCCATTTAATCTGTTGCAAGTCATTTAAATAATCCAATATTTTATTTAAAAAAACTAAAAAACGAGTCAGATGAGTTTTCTGCCCTGATCCAGATCTTTCTCCATTAAATGTGTTTTTACGTAAAGCTACCAACAATTATGTATAAACTGAGCACAGCTTGGTCCAGCCGCGTGCTTGAATAATTATAGCTCAACATCTTCATATCTTTGTAACAAATTGTACACAATATAGACATGTTACGGTTTAATATGTCCTGTAAAATGAAGAGAGGATAAAAAGTTTTTGCTATTATTGATCAAGTTACCATCAAAATGTTCTTTAGTTACAACAGAAAATATTTGATACATGAAACGTATCACTCATGGGAAGTATATTGATTATATTGTCCGCTCGTGGCCAAATCCTGGAATATAAAGCTACACGCGACGTTCAAGAGTTTATACCGATATTGATGTGAAGCCTGTTGCAGACGTAGATGACTTGTAGACATTCCTCCCCCTGGCAGACTGAAGCGCTGTATCTAGTCAATTATTGTCACACGTTTCAGTAAAAACATATCAACAACTTGTGTATTTGTTCTCATTTTACATGTTGGTCGATTTAGCATATTATTACACGCATGAGCAGTTAGAAAGGTGCAGTTTGGTTGATCCCAACAGCTCACATGAACAGTTCGGCCAAAGACCCAATTTCATTGGCGCAGCGTAGGCCAGATGACGTCGTCCTAACCGCGTAACTTAGGCCTACAAATTGCGGTGAATCAAGCCTCCTCGAGCTAAACTATAGGCTAAACAAGTTAAATTTACTTTTTTTAAAACATCCAAATAGAGCCATCAGAAATCGGGAACTTGTGTAACTTTGAAACGGTTAAATCTTATATTGCATGAAACATGTAAAGACTTAAAAATGTTCAGAATAAGGACTTTTGAAAATGGAAAGTTAATAAGATTTTGCTACAAGTTGCAAATTTGATGGGAAATGTTCTGACAACTGAATTATCTGGTCACTACAATATATATACAGTGGAACCTCTCTATTGAGACCACCCTTGTGTTACAGTGGAACCTCTCTATTGAGACCACCTTTGGGACTGAACGATTTGTGGTCTTATAGCGAGGTTGTCTCATTAGAGGGGCTAATCTAATAAGAGGAAAGCAATTCGGGTCTGTGATCTCTATAGAGAGGTGGTGTTTATGCGAGGTTCCACTGTACAGAAAAGTACTTCAAGTCTCTACATAGGTTTTCCTGTAACTTAAGACTGTCACTCAAAACCAAATTTAATGACTTTTAGATTGAAAGACTTAAGGGCCGTTAAACAATATTCTATTGTTTAAGGACTTTAATGTTAATGAGTATTTTACCCTCTGTTAGATTATATCAACCCTTTCCTGGTAACCGCTGTAAGACCTGGACACTAGTCCAGCAACATGGCTACACTTGTGTCAATCCTCCTCCATAAATGTGATCCGTTTTAGGAAAATGAGTCATAAGTCGCAAAAAATAGATTTTGAGATATCATCATATTTGAAAAGATGAAATAACGCCGATTCCAATGATAGTAAACAGTCTAATAATCTAACAACTTTTTCTAGATTTTAAGGATGATATTTTCTTTTTTGAAAAAAAAAAGTTTCCAATATTTCTGGGGGTCACTAAACAGTAAAATAACTAAATGTAGTCCATATGAGGACATTTAAAACAAAAGGATGTATTACATAGATTGTCCTGAAATTTGGGACATCAATTTACATAACTTTAAGTGACAAACTCTCCAAAAATCAGAACATTCCAATAACGTAATCTTGTGGAAAAAACACTTTGAAAAATATCAATTATGCGACTTATGACTTATTTTCCTAAAACGTATCATAAATGTTATAACTTGGCAAATAAACTATTTTCAAATCCTTGATGAAGGGCAAATGCGTCCAAAACGTCGGACCCCAATAAACTCAGACCGAATAATTATGAAACCTCTCCTGCCCGTTTGGGGGTTAAACCCCTTCACTTAAGGATATTTTCAAATCCATGCGTGGAAACTGTAACATGAGTGATCAACATGAGCTGTAAGAACACTGCCAGTTGCCGCTAATTTACCCCAGAGCTGCCAACCTGGAAGGATCCCAAATCCTAGTTTTTTTGCGGAAGCTGAATGTGCTGAATGACAGCTATTTTAGGGCATTCTGGTGACTTTGAAGAAACCCAGAGCTAACAAATGTTTATTCTTATATAGGCCTATAACTTTCATAGACATAGAACGTATATTTTGAAATAAAATCCTGATGTCAAAGAGATCATTTTCTTTTTCATCAACTGTTTATCCTAACATCCTGGCAAAACCCCTCGACATAACACATTAAAAAATAGTTTTTAAAGATTTTACAGAATATTTTAGATATTTCAATAATGTTATGAAAATGTTGTTTCAGCTGGGTATATCAAACGGATGTCTCCGTTTGGTGTATTTTATATCTTAGCTCTTGAATTGGTTACTCTTGTGTGAGTGAGAGGGAGAGGGGCCCATGTGGTGGCGGATACAAACTACGGTATTCATCTAGAACATGTTTTGGTCCCAAATTTTAAAAAAACGTAGTTTTTGTCATACAAATCGTAGCATTGTATTTTGATGCTGAAATCGTAGTAACTACGGCGAAATCGTAGAAGTTGGCAGCTCTGATTTACCCCCATCTACTGCAAGTCTACAAATGTCAACAGTCCTTAGGATGAAATATGAGGAAAATGTTTGAGGAATGAAACTTTATTGTCCACCAAAGATTGGTTCTGCAATGGTTACATGTTTTACAGCTGGTCTTAGATCCACGTTTATGACAAACACAACATTGTACCCACTAACATGGAATAATAACAACCACCAACCCTGCAGTACATACACAACATTGTACCATGGAATAATAGTTACCCTCAACCCCCCCCCCCCCCCCCCGCAGTTCTCACAAAATATTGCATGAAGACAACAGCTTTGAAGAATGTCAAAAATAAACTTCTACATTTCGGTTATTCTGGAAGCTAACCCCCCCCCCCCCCCCCTCCACCCGCGCAATTCTCACACGACATGAAGGGGAAACATCGCAATAAGAGGAAATTAAATCACAAAATATAATGAAATAAATCTTTCAACAGTTTTAAGAATATCTATTCAGTCAAAAATAAACTTCTTCCCCTTTCTGCTGTGTAAAGTACTTGATCTAAAAGTTACACAGACCAGTGCACTGCCATATTAGACCCGCCGGTATATGATCTTCTAATTCACTGCACATGTTTATCTATTCTAAGTGCTGCCAGTCGGTAACAATGTGTCAAATGTTGGTTACAGACAAATACACAAACAATCGCTGGCACCAAAACAAGGACAATTGTGAGAAAAAAGCCTAAGAACATGAAAACAGAGGAAGTCTTAATAATTTTCACTTTAGATCCTGGAATAAGTAATTTAATGAATGGAGTCGGGTGTGCAGCGGCTGTGATATAATACATGACTGTAGGGTTGAGGTACCAAGCCCTGGGGAACATACAGTAGTGTTTAATACCTCCCCCACCACAATTAACCCTTCTAACACATGTGCATGTATTATAGATAGATAAATCCTGCGCCTGTGTTGAGGAACATTGCTTCACTGGGAGGTGAAGGCTTCACACAAGGCCTGGAGGCTGGGGAAGTGTTGGCCATGTAGCCTGGTGTAAGGGTAGAGGCTGGAGTCTGGCTCTAACTCTGCTCTGTCCACATTGACCCACACCGGAAGTGATGACGTCAGGCGGGGCACACTGCTGCCCTCTAGCGGCCAGGCCTGGTGCAGGTGATGCCGGTGTAGTTTGTACATGTGTCCGTTGGCACAGTGCCAGACAAGGCCCTCCACGTGTCCCTGTGGTGCAGTGTTGAACCACTGGGTGCAGGCTGCGTGGTGCAGCGGGACTCCCTCCATGGGCAGTGCACCATGCCGCACCAGCAGGTGCACCGGCCACTTCTTGCCACCCAGTGTGTATGGGTTAGCGTTAATGTTGGTACCTATTAGCTCCATGGTGCACCCCACCAGCTGCACCAGAGGCACCAGTGTCAGCTCCAGCTGCTGCTGCTCCACAGGTTGCTCCTGCTGTGTTGTGGGTTGCAGGACGAGCGCCACGCCCGCCTCCAGGTCCACAGCGCTGGCGTGCCACAGGTGAGTCCGACCCCGCGGGTCAATGGGCACCCAGCCAAAGATGTGACCGCCCTCGTCTGGGACGGTCTGCCCCGCCGCGTCCAGCCGGACACCAGATGCAGGCATCCAGTCGACGGGCGTGTCCTTGAAGTCTGCGCTCATATCCCACTCAAACACAGGCTTCAGCCCCACCTCTCCACCCACCTGCCATGCACGCACCTGAAACACACAGGTAAACACTTGATATACATGGTATACAGAGATTGGGGAAAGGCTTGGTGTTATCATCACCACATCGGCAGTCATCGGAAGAACTGGCATTGTCTCGGTGTCAGATTTGACCGACCTATTGTAAACAAGATCATGCAATAAAGAATTTCTGAATTTGAATTTGAATTTGAATTATATATGGTATACAGAGATTGGGTACAGGTAAGTTAAAGAAGGATTTTCTTCCAGACTGAACTATCATACTTCTTGACTTCCATTTATAAGAATATTATAAAAGTCTTAAGTTATATGCAGAAGAATTGAGTGCCAAACCCAAAAGCATAATAAAGAACTATTTATCTTATTAGACCATAACATTCCCAATTGATACATAATCATGGATACAACGGAGGACTTGTGGACTGCCATATGTATTCAACTTGTGGACTTTAGCTTGAGAAACTTATCTAATACTGAGATGTGTTTACAGGTTTATCTTCTTCATGATAACATGATGTGTGAAGTATACTGAAGTAGCTCTAGTCTCTTTCTATATTTACCATTTATCCACCATTAATTATTATAATGTTCAACAATAATTAAGTTAACCTGAGTCTGGAATCTCTTGAAGCGTTTGTCTGCAGCCTTGGTGGGCTTCCTGTCGTGACGCGCCCACAGCCACGGCACATCCTGGTACTTGTGGATGTACACACACGTGCCGTCCAACTTCTCTGTCACCAGCGCCTCCTCCACACCACTCTCTACAGCAGCACCCCGCACCTACAGAACAAATTAATCATGGATTATAAAATGATTCTGTATTCACCCACAGATCGTAATATGTATGACTGTCATATCATCTTATAGTAGCGGCTTAGAGAGTGGGATCTAATCTAGATGCCTGTTTTATTGTGTACTTTGTGAGTTTGATAAATAAAGTATCTTATCTTGCTGTTGGGGGAGGATGGACAGAAATTAGATCGTCAATCATTCAAATTAAGGTAAAAATGTAACTCATATATTAACATTTAATTATTACATCCTGGAGGATAACACTAACATGTGTATTTAGACAGCCTGGTCCACCTGCTATATAGTTATACAGCACTGCGGCAGACAGCATTGGTACCGCAGGGGGCGAGGTCACTTATGGGTTAGCAGAAGTCTGACTAGGTCTATTGGGACCCCATGCAGGCCCAGTCAATAACACGTCTTAAGATTTTAGTATAGGCCTATAGTATATGCAAAATATAACTACCATAAATTCATATATACTTTGCCAATTTCCTAACGGGGGCCGGGGGGACCTTTGGCTTAAAGAAACGTAAATAATAATATAATATTAGGCCTACAAATATACCAATTGATACCTTATCAATAGCCACTATTTTGTAGGGTTGGTAGTTACGCTTGGTGGAAGGCTCCTCCACAACTATACTCTCAAACACACAGTGGATCTTCTCCTGCACATTCCCTCCTCCTCCTCCTGCTCCTCCCTGTTCCTTCTCCCCGCTGCCGTCCTCCATCATCACGGATTAACTCAGTCACAAACCGTGATGCAATAGTCATGTAACAAGTTATTAATGGACAGGCAGGTTAGAGATCTGCGGCAGGGGGGTGGGTTCATAACCTATTCGTGTGTGGATCATTTCCTGCTTGGTCTTGGTGCTGGTGTTGTACTCAGGGTCCTGTAACATGGCTACCTCGGATGACTCGGAAGCTGTCTGCGCTGCCTTCCTCTCGGCGTCCCGCTCACGCTTCAACTGTTCGTACTCCTCCCTGTCGTCCAGCTTCAGCTCTATACGGGTAGGATTTCTGCGCAGCATCTTACACTCGGGTGGAAATAGGATTTATTAAAAAGATGGCGTGAATACCGGGCATTCGCTGGGTTTGCTTTCACTCGTAATATGTCATCCCTCTGGCCCTGTCCACAGTTCTCCAAGTCCAAGCCAGAGCGCGTTGTCACTCACGATTCCGAGTGAGACACACGAGCGATAATGAGGAGCTTTAATATTTCTCCCACATCACAGCGAGTTCATGCCAATAAATTCTAATTTATACCCTTTGTAACTTTTTACAAGTGTCTGATGCGCCGTTGGTCAATGAATACCAATAAGAAGCCAGTTTCTGATGTTTTTCCACTTGCGTTCCTTTGAAAAACACGGTTGGCAGAGCAATTTGGACCCGAGGCACAAGATGGCGCCAGAAGCAGAAAGCGCAGCTTCTGATGACGTAGTGCACACACAACTCCTACTTCCGGCGCACAAAGTCATGACGTAGTTCGCAGGTCACTTACCAATTTCACAACCACGTTGTCCCAATCTTGCACTGAAGTTTCGCAACCGGTCAGAATAAAACTGTGCGCTCACACTCAAGAAGCAGTTACAAAGACCTAAGACACATACCAAGTTAGAAACAAGATTCATCATGGCTGTCCGCGTTCAGTTTGAGGGGAACAATGAGATTGGAGTCTTCTCCAAGCTCACCAACGCCTACTGTCTAGTAGCGATCGGAGGATCGGAGAATTTCTACAGGTAACAAACACGTTCTTGTCTCTCTGTCAACTCTTCAAGTCTCTTGGTTCTGTGGCTGGGGCGGGGACTCGGGCAAGTGGCATCGTTCACTGATTACTGAGGAGACAACATGGTTCCGTCAGTTGTAAATATTTGAAATCATTTATTCTCACGATTGATATGTTAATACAGACAGTTGTTAGTGTTTCCCGAATTTGAACATTAATTTAAAGCCAAAGGCAAGCGCATGTCAACTTGAGTGACAGAAGTTCAGAAATTTGGACTTGGTCCCGTTATTCAACTTATTGCGTTAAGGTGATTTCTGTGTCCGATGTGATCAGGGATGAAGTCACGCTGGATAATCAGGATCACCATGTCTGATCTTTCATTATTCACAATGACACTGGGCAAACGTTACTTTTTTTGTCCAAAATATTTTAATGGGTTTCAGATGGAACTGTGCAGCTAGCCTACAGGTGGCGAGAATAAATTTCATTGTCCCTTCCTTTTGCTGTCCATTGAGGTTTTCATTGTTTATTAAATTTTAGCCAACATTCTGCAGTAAACTTGGGAGTCGCCAGTCGGGGTGTGTGTGTGTGTGTGTGGGGGGGGGGGGGGGGGGGGGGATAGATCTTAAACTAGATCTAGAAACATAAATCTAGATCTAGATTATGTTTCTAGATCTAGTTTAAGATCTATCCCCCCCCCCCACACACACACACACACCCCGACTGGCGACTCCCAAGTTTACTGCAGAATGTTGGCTAAAATTTAATAAACAATGAAAACCTCAATAAAGATGTTACGGTACATGTTTGTTTATAGTAGGCCTATGTGAAATTCTAAATCAATATTTTATTTTTTCAATATATCATCTTAGCACAGCTTTTAATAAATAGTGAATGGAACTAGGGGCTATTAATTGAATATTTATTGGACTTAAATTAATCGATTCCTCTCGTTCAATATAAAACTTTAATTGCTTAAATAGTAGCACCTCCTTCCGTTCTCTGTAGTTATTGAATTTAAAAACAAAAGAAAAACAGAAATCCAGATTAACTGGATATCACATATTTCGTTTTGTGGTAATATAATTATAATCTCCGATTTTCCATTCTCTGTGTTGATCATCTCCCAGTGTGTGAGGCTAATGTACGTCTTGTGTTTCAGTATATTTGAGGGAGAGTTGGCGGACACAATCCCAGTAGTTCACACGTCTATCGGCGGGTGCCGCATCATTGGTCGCCTCTGTGTGGGTGAGTAACTTTGTCCACCTGTAGATTAGAAGTATGAAGTGCAGGTTATTGTGGAAATAAAAGTAAATAATAATTATAGTAAATGATCAAAATAAGAAACAAACAAAGGCGAGCTCAAGCTACTGAGGTTGATGGAGGCCTGTGCATATGACCCAATCAGTTCTCACATGAAGGATGAATACATCAAATATGCCTGGACCAGTTGGAAGCACAACTTCACATTAAAAAACATTAATTGAACGTTTTCTGTAGATTATTACATTGAAATTATGTCTTGAGATATCTTGCAATGTTGTTAGAGTACTAACTTGTTGCCTGCAGGTAACCGTCACGGCCTGCTGGTGCCTAGCACTACCAATGACCAGGAGTTACAGCACATCAGGAACGCGCTGCCCGACAGTGTGAAGGTACAGCGTGTGGAGGACAGACTCTCCGCCCTCGGTAACGTCATACAGTGTAACGACTATGTAGCCCTCGTACATCCAGACCTCGACAGGGTAAGTCTACCAACCTCTCTCCTTTCTCTACCTCCCCTCCTCTTGCTTTTTCATCTCCCTCCCTCTCCTGTTTTTTTTCTTCGCCTGTTGTTAATCTCGGGATTGTTGGAAGACCTACTAAGTGTAAGTAGAGGCAAAGGTCCGTTTCTGTAACTGTCTTATAAACATTCAATAAATATATAAAATCTCACTCCCTCTTTCCTCTTGCTCCCTTCCCCTTTCTCTCTTTCTCTACCTCCTGTCATTTTTCCATCTCCCGTTCTCCCTTTCCTTTCCTATTTATCTCTGCGTCTCTCCCCTTTCTCTTTTCTTTCTCTACTTCCCTTTTCTCCCCTTTTCTCTTTCTTTCCCCTCCTATTTAACTTCCTCCCTTCCTTGCCCCCCCCCCCCCCCTAGGGATGTAAGTCTTCAGTATTTTTTTAATTCTAATTGTCCAATTTTCTCCCAATTTCAGAATCTTTAATCCTAAGATTAAAATATTCTGAAATTTTCAACAAAAAAAGTAGCACCAAAATTGGACGCTTTTGCCTTTTGCCAGAAATGTTTCCGTATTTTTGCCCTGACCCTACCTGCTGAATTAAACCCTTTATTATCTGTATTTAACCCTTGTGTGCAGGAGACGGAGGAGATCCTGGCTGATGTACTAAAGGTGGAAGTGTTCTAATGTATTTAACCCTTGTGTGCAGGAGACGGAGGAGATCCTGGCTGATGTACTAAAGGTGGAAGTGTTCTAATGTATTTAACCCTTGTGTGCAGGAGACGGAGGAGATCCTGGCTGATGTACTCAAGGTGGAAGTGTTCTAATGTATTTAACCCTTGTGTGCAGGAGACGGAGGAGATCCTGGCTGATGTACTCAAGGTGGAAGTGTTCTAATGTATTTAACCCTTGTGTGCAGGAGACTGAGGAGATCCTGGCTGATGTACTCAAGGTGGAAGTGTTCTAATGTATTTAACCCTTGTGTGCAGGAGACGGAGGAGATCCTGGCTGATGTACTCAAGGTGGAAGTGTTCTAATGTATTTAACCCTTGTGTGCAGGAGACGGAGGAGATCCTGGCTGATGTACTCAAGGTGGAAGTGTTCTAATGTATTTAACCCTTGTGTGCAGGAGACGGAGGAGATCCTGGCTGATGTACTCAAGGTGGAAGTGTTCTAATGTATTTAACCCTTGTGTGCAGGAGACGGAGGAGATCCTGGCTGATGTACTCAAGGTGGAAGTGTTCTAATGTATTTAACCCTTGTGTGCAGGAGACGGAGGAGATCCTGGCTGATGTACTTAAGGTGGAAGTGTTCTAATGTATTTAACCCTTGTGTGCAGGAGACGGAGGAGATCCTGGCTGATGTACTCAAGGTGGAAGTGTTCTAATGTATTTAACCCTTGTGTGCAGGAGACGGAGGAGATCCTGGCTGATGTACTCAAGGTGGAAGTGTTCTAATGTATTTAACCCTTGTGTGCAGGAGACGGAGGAGATCCTGGCTGATGTACTCAAGGTGGAAGTGTTCTAATGTATTTAACCCTTGTGTGCAGGAGACGGAGGAGATCCTGGCTGATGTACTCAAGGTGGAAGTGTTCTAATGTATTTAACCCTTGTGTGCAGGAGACGGAGGAGATCCTGGCTGATGTACTCAAGGTGGAAGTGTTCTAATGTATTTAACCCTTGTGTGCAGGAGACGGAGGAGATCCTGGCTGATGTACTCAAGGTGGAAGTGTTCTAATGTATTTAACCCTTGTGTGCAGGAGACGGAGGAGATCCTGGCTGATGTACTCAAGGTGGAAGTGTTCTAATGTATTTAACCCTTGTGTGCAGGAGACGGAGGAGATCCTGGCTGATGTACTCAAGGTGGAAGTGTTCTAATGTATTTAACCCTTGTGTGCAGGAGACGGAGGCTGGCTGATGTACTCAAGGTGGAAGTGTTCTAATGTATTTAACCCTTGTGTGCAGGAGACGGAGGCTGGCTGATGTACTCAAGGTGGAAGTGTTCTAATGTATTTAACCCTTGTGTGCAGGAGACGGAGGAGATCCTGGCTGATGTACTCAAGGTGGAAGTGTTCTAATGTATTTAACCCTTGTGTGCAGGAGACGGAGGAGATCCTGGCTGATGTACTCAAGGTGGAAGTGTTCTAATGTATTTAACCCTTGTGTGCAGGAGACGGAGGAGATCCTGGCTGATGTACTCAAGGTGGAAGTGTTCTAATGTATTTAACCCTTGTGTGCAGGAGACGGAGGAGATCCTGGCTGATGTACTCAAGGTGGAAGTGTTCTAATGTATTTAACCCTTGTGTGCAGGAGACGGAGGAGATCCTGGCTGATGTACTCAAGGTGGAAGTGTTCAGGCAGACAGTGGCAGACAATGTGTTGGTGGGCAGCTATAGCGCACTCTCCAACCAGGGCGGCCTCGTGAGTACACGTTTATTACACATGTTTAATGGTCTTCATTATGCACATGTGATGTGTTTCAAGGAAATGAGTTATAAGTGGGAAAAGTGATATTTTTCAAAGTGTTAATTCTACAAGATTACTTGATTGGAATGTTCTGATTTTTGGAGGGTGTATTACGTATAGTTATATCGATCTATGTATCAAATTCCAGGACAATGTAGGTAATACATCGTTTCATTTTGAAGGTCTTCATATGGAATATATTTAAGTTACTTTACTGATTAGTGCCCCCCAGGAGTATTGCAAACTTTTTCAAAATAAAAATATCAAACTTGAAATATAGAAATACTTATTAGGTGACCTACTGTTTACTATCATTAGAATCGGCTTGATCTCCTCTTTTCAAATCTGATGATATCTCAAAATCCATATTTTCCGACTTATGACTCATTTTCCTAAAACAATCAAAATTTCAAAATAATCTTGGATGAGTATAAGGAATTGAGAAGAAAGCATTATCTTATAATTTAGTTCTCATTAACATTTCTTAATTTTATGAGGGATTGAAAAGGCATTATGTTATAATTCAATTCTCATTAATATTTCATAGTTTTATTCAAATTTGTTGACATAGCCATTTAAGGAAACTCTAATATAATAACATATAACAGCTTTAAACAACAAAGTAAATTTACTACAAATGCCCAACACTGTATTACTTGTCAGTGAACATGTTGACAGCTTCCAGTATTGCTTGTTTCACAGGTTCATGTTGTCAGTGAACATGTTGACAGCCCCCAGTATTGCTTGTATCACAGGTTCATGTTGTCAGTGAATATGTTGACAGCCCCCAGTATTGCTTGTTTCACAGGTTCATGTTGTCAGTGAATATGTTGACAGCCCCCAGTATTGCTTGTTTCACAGGTTCATGTTGTCAGTGAACATGTTGACAGCCCCCAGTATTGCTTGTATCACAGGTTCATGTTGTCAGTGAATATGTTGACAGCCCCCAGTATTGCTTGTTTCACAGGTTCATGTTGTCAGTGAATATGTTGACAGCCCCCAGTATTGCTTGTTTCACAGGTTCATGTTGTCAGTGAACATGTTGACAGCCCCCAGTATTGCTTGTATTTCAGGTTCATCCCAAAACCTCCATAGAAGACCAGGATGAATTATCCTCACTACTCCAAGTACCCCTAGTGGCCGGCACAGTAAACAGAGGAAGTGACGTCATAGCTGCAGGCATGGTGGTCAATGATTGGATCTCGTTCTGCGGCATGGACACGACGTCGACAGAACTCTCCGTCATAGAGAGCGTCTTTAAACTGGGCGACGCTCAACCCAGCGCTATCACCACACAGATGAGGGACTCACTCATAGACAGGTGTGTATTCACTCACTCTCAGTAAAGTCATTACATTCAGATTTTTTTCCCCCAAAGAATTCTTTATTCAGGATATTTGATGTACAAGACAGGCTCATTCCGTAGATTGGTTTTCCTTGTGTCCTGATATTATTTGCTTACATTACAAACCGTAGATTACCTTTTAACGATCATTAAAACTCGAGGAATTTCATAAATATTTGGTCATTAAAAATCAAACAAAACCCCTTTAAATATAGGCTCATTTTGCAAACAAAAATAGCAGTGGAGAGCAAGCCCCCAACTATATATGAAAGTTAGTGTTAAAGCGACCCCTTCCCGCTCTTCCCCTCATTGTTCCATAGGATGTTGATTGTTCCTTCAGAGTGATCAGTTAGTGTGCGTCATTTCCACCAGGTGGTAGCACATGAAACGGTTCTGATAACAGTTTGTTCTAGTTTGACAGCGGCCTATTTGACCATGTATATAAATGAGCTGGGGTGGTAAATATGGAGACCTGAACAAGAAGTTGCAGCTGAGGCCGCAGCTGAAATAGTCCGCCCAAAGAATTTGTATCCCAACAAGAAAAATGTTCCATGTCCTACTGGGTCATGGGCTGGAAGCAGAGTGACTGGCGTTGGCTGGGTGCTGTGCTCTCTGCTCAGGTGGACTTTTATACCTGTTCCATTACGCAACATTTATACAACGAATATTGTAACAGATGAACATGTTTTAGTTCTCTTCATGGTGGCCTAGAATAATGAATTTACACCGCTGAAATGTTTCCTCAATGTATACATAATTGGATCTGTTCTATCTACGATTACCTGTGCCTTTTCTACATTGCTTTAAACCAGAATAGCACCTGCCACTTTAGAATAAATCAGTTCAGGTTATTTATCCGTCGGTGGGAATAATAATATAAGAAGATATTCATGGGGGTTTTTTTTAAAACAAAATATTATTATCCATGGGATGCTGCGTGGCATTTGCCTTCACGTCTACCTCCTTCCCCCGGCATTTTACCTGGTAACAATCCATAAACAAACTAGAGGGTTGGGTTTAATGGGTAATATGAGACAATGATATAAGGTACATTTATATTAGGAGGCTAGGGATATGCTGCTAATCTGTATATTTATATTATATACTTCTAACACTTGTTGTGAATATTGTCTGCTTGCAGCATGGCGTGAGAGGGTTGCACGTGGCGTGAGAGGGTTGCAGGGATATGCTGTTAATCTGTATATTTATATTATATACTTCTAACACTTGTTGATGTCTGCTTGCAGCATGGCGTGAGAGGGTTACAGGGATATGCTGTTAATCTGTATATTTATATTATATACTTCTAACACTTGTTGATGTCTGCTTGCAGCATGGCGTGAGAGGGTTACAGGGATATGCTGTTAATCTGTATATTTATATTATATACTTCTAACACTTGTTGTGAATATTGTCTGCTTGCAGCATGGCGTGAGAGGGTTACACGAGTCCTTGACGTCATTACTTCATCCTTCATGTCACCTCACTTCACGTCACATCATCTCATTACGTCATAACCAGCGTCTGCAGCGGCCCTGGATACTCGCTGGGCAACATACTCATGCACCGTCGCCCTGCTGTATGGTGGGCCTGGCACTACTCTGTAGGATGGGCCTCGGCCTCGGCCTCCATTTGAGTTTCCTTCTGTTGGGAACGAGGACTAGGCACGTGGCTGGCCAATCACATGTCAGCTATAATAAGGTGCAGCGCCACCCTGTGTTGTGGCATGTCACGGAGGTGCATTGACTGACTGCCCGGGCAGCGGCCACGGGTACATAATACAGTACTGGTACAGCAGGCCATTTCCACATGTGACTATGGGGGTCTCAGTTTGTAAATGACGGGTGCTTCAAGGAACCATGTTTTGGGGGAGGGGGGTGGGGTGGGAGGGGGTAATTGAGGCATTTTGGGGCGGGGATAACTAAGGCATCTTGAGCCAACTCCTATTCATGAATAATAGACCATGGGAAGGCTTTAATGTTATAGACTGGGCATTGACCAGGACTGTTATAGTAACAGGACACTGGTCAGTCTCCTTATCAATAACTGACCAGTGGTCACCACAGAGCATTGCTGTAAGAAATAAATAAATAAAGCCATGTAAAGACGACCACACGTTGTTGTATTGTTTCCACGAAATTCCTGGAAAATCATTATTTTATTCTTGAAATGTTACCTCCTCCCCACTGCGGACAATTCATTATAATCACTGCTTAAGATACAAGTAACTTAGTACCACTTATCCCTTATTTATGTAGAATAAACGTTATATTGGACAGTTTCTAACCCCTCAAAATTTCTATATTCCTCATATATTTTCTGAAAAATATTCCTATACAAATTCCTATAATATTTTGCCATCACCCTGTTATGAGGCCTGCTACATGGAATATTACGTGGGTGCTGGAAAAGCCTTGAATTTGGAAAAAATAATTTCAACTCCTGGAAAATCATTATATAGGCCTTGAATCCTGTTGGAATCCATTAAATTGCCTTGAAATTTTCAAAGATTCAGTTTCTTACTGTACACTTCTCAGACCTTCCAGTGACTCGTAGTTAACTAAAAGTTGAAAATCGGTGATTGCTATAACATGAATATAAACCTTGTTTAGTTGTTAAAATATTTGGCCTAAGAACAACAATAATTACAACCCCCAGATCGTCCTCTAGGTTCTGAAACAAATCATTGATATCGGTGGAAAATCACTGGAAAGGCCTGGAAATTCTTAGTCCAAAGACGCGGAGACCCTGCATTACTTACGTCAAATCCTAATTAGTTCCTGACCCTTTTTCACATTCATATAAATAGAAAACATTGTCTGGTAACTGCGTCGCTATTTACTCATAAATACTTGCTTTTACTACTAAACGTTTGTACAAACAGCAGTGCGTTCTTGTGGGGAAGAATTAAATGCTTGAAATAGGACTTGCTTACTTCCGGTTTGTATGATGAAGAATGTCCCGGTCTTTTCACTTATTACTCAGCTTCTGACTATGAAATAAGGGACAATGACAAATATGTGTAAGTTTTCTAGTTCTATAAAGATTAATTCCTTTTCATTTTGCTGATCAAACACGACAGTGACCTTTCCAACCAGCTGCTGCTGTTGATATTCCAAGAAAAAGTTCTAATTTTCACAGATTTTTCGGTTAGAGTAAATGGCTCACAAAGTTAGTTGAAAAAAGTTATTTATATAAAATCCGAATATAAAACTTTGATGTAAAATATAATATAAATCATTGATATCAGCCTCGAAAGTCACAAATATGGGCCGGAAAATCCTTGAATTTCTACAGTCCAAGGCATGGAGACGCTGAACAACACTACAACCCCGTGATCCTGTCATTAAGGTTCAGGAAAATCACTAAAAAGGCCTTGGAAAGCCTGGCATTTCTTCCGTCCAAAACCAGAGACCCTGCGAAAGTAAACATTTGGGTAATTAGGTCAAGACTGGGAAAACCGTGATGAGACTGTCACCAAAGGACTAGCCGGGTTAGTAGAACCATCAGCTTCCCCCTGAGGTACTATCAACAACCCGATTTATTCTACTTAAAATGCTCATATAGATGTTTATTTATACTCAAGTGTAACGTACAAACGCATATCTACTCCAAGTCAAGCCACATTGTATTTCTTAATGTTTAAAAAACTTAATGTAACAAGTCTAGAGAATCATCCTTAGTCAATGATTGAGGAGATATTGTCCTCTACAGAAGACAAGCAAGCTATGAAGAGGCTGAAGACATCCGAGAGTCACTCTTTCTATGGCAAATCTATTGCAATAAAAGTTTTCTAATCTAATTAATGAATGACTTCTGATAATCAAATTATGTAATGCGAGACTTGGGACTGATGAAAATCCCAATTTGGGGATCCTGTATCCCAAGTATAAAAAAAATCATTAAAAAAAAATCTACTCTAATCTAACCCTCCAGCCCGGATTGCTACCTATTGCTTCTAGCCAACGTTTAATCTAATCTAACCCTCCAGCCCGGATTGCTACCTATTGCTTCTAGCCAACGTTTAATCTAATCTAACCCTCCAGCCCGGATCCTCTAATAGAGTAACAAGACAAAGCTGTGTATCTTACGTTTATTGTGAACCAGATGGAGATGTGTGACGTCACCATACATGAAGCAACCATTCATGATTCATACATTGATGGCTGGTGTTCTACTCAGTAAAGTGACAAATGTCATGAGACTAATTGGTTTAACCATTAAATAGTTTTGCAAGAGGAATTTTCCTACTAAGGAATACGAAGTGTCTGATCAAAAGTTAAACCAACCACTGCTACATAATCCTGTTGGTTTTTGACAAAAATCAAAGTCAAGACTTGAAAAGTATCTATGTCTGAATTTTGAGTGAGCCGTAAAGTCTTTCAAGCCAGCCCTGACCATGCTTACAAATGACAGAAAAAATTACAAAAACGAATACGTCATTCTGTCTGTTTGAATATTCCCATTACAATTTAATAATCATTTATTCACCCCATTCAGGAAATAAATGTCAAATCAAATAAATATGCAGAATAACACATGGTGAGTTGGATTGTCTCGGAAACTAGAAAACATGTTCATGATCAACAATAATAAATCTTGAACATGAGCATAGACTACAAGTGGACGATTATGACAAAGTATACATTGCAATATATTGTGATGAAATAAAATATTGTGATTTCTCCATATATACAGAAATGGATGTAACTACATTGCTTATAGAAAGTGTTTTAGTCATATATCATGAGTCATTTTTTCCTATACAGTTATGGAGAAATAAAGTATAACTTCATTGTTATTACTGACTAATAAGAGATTTAATAAAAGGGAAACATTGGTGACAAGTATGATAGGATGAAACAGTTGGTCAATGTTAGAGTGAATTATGCCAGCCTGGGCTCCTTCACAGATCCTGGAGGCATGGCATGGACGGCAATGCCTGGAGGCATTTCATGGATAGCAATGCCTGGACGGAATGAAATATCACAGCCTTACATCAACTTGTCAATGGGAGAGTGCAGCCGGACACTTAGTTCAGGTTTTCCACCAGTTTTTATAAGTTTTACCAGGAGTATTTTGGTTCCTAGAACTGGTCTTGGAGACTCTGTTTTGAAACAAAAGGCTGGAGGAGCATAACGATGAGGGTGGACGATCATGTCTGCAGCGAGGAGTGGGTAATGTGGGAGTCCATCCTTACTTGCAGTACATTGAAGTACAGAAGTTGATCCATGAGGTCTAAGATGATCTTGGATGGACAAACAGGGGATCCTTGGTAACGTCATGCAGTATATCTACCGGTCCCCCTCTTTCATTTATCTCTTTTCTCTCTCTCTTCTCCTTTCTTTCACTCCCTCTTTCTTTCTTTCTGTCTGTCTCTCTTTTATCTCCTTTACTCCCAAACTACACTTTCTCTCTCCAACCTTCCCATCCCTCTCCTCACTCTCTTATATCTTGCACACTACTTTCTGCTTTTCTTTTGCCTCTCTAACTTCTCCCTCTCCCTGACTTTAAATTAAGTTTCTTCTCTCACTGACTCTCTTCTTCCTCTCTGTCTCTTCTCTCTTACTTCTCCCTCTGCCTGAATCTTCCTCCTCCTTTCTATCCTCTCTTATTTCTCCCTCTCCCTGACTTTAAGTTTCTTCTCTCACTGAATATCTTCTTCCTCTGCCTCTTCTCTCCCCGACTCTTCCTCCTTTCTCTTCTCTTTGTTTCTCCCTCTTCCTGACTCTTTCCCTCCTCCCTAACTTCTCCCTCTCCCTGACTTCAAGTTTCTTCTCTCCCTGATTATCTTCTTTCTCTCTGTCTCTTCTCTCCCTGACCCTTCTTCCTCCTTATCTCCTCTGTTTCTCCCTGACTCTTTCCCTCCTCTCTGTTTCTCCCTCTGCCTGACGCTTTCCCTCCTCTCTGTTTCTCCCTCTCCCTGACTCTTTCCCTCCTCTCTGTTTCTCCCTCTCCCTGACTATCTTCCTCCTCTCTGTTTTTCCCTCTCCCTGACTCTCTCCCCTCTTACTTCTCCCTCTCACTATCTTCCACCTCCTCTCTTACTTCCCCCTCTCACTATCTTCCTCCTCTCTGCTCTTGTACTTCTCCCTCTCCCTGACTCTCTAATGTTCAGTGCCGGCCACACACCCACTTCATGTTGGTATTTTGTACATCCAATACTTCCTCCACAGATTTAGACTTGCACTGACAGCTGTACGCACGCCATCCTGCAACCAAACAACACACATTCATATATACATATCCTGAAACCATTTAGCAATATTGTTTTCTTGTTATATATGTTCTGAAAATTTGTACCAAAAATTCCAAAACAAGAATCAAGGCACTCGTAGGAAGAACTGATTATTCAGGAGAACTATTTATTCAGAATTGAATCACCTATTTGTAAAAACATCAGCAAATAAAAGAATTATTCAATTGAATTGAACCATACAGCACACATTCATATATACATATTCCTTTAGAAAAATGGGTCAAATCATTTTCAAGAACAGAATAAATCTTGATTTACTGATATTAACTGACAGTGTAGCTTTACTGGTTACTGTCGAAAACATAACTGAGATAACCTTAATTGAGAATTGTATAAAAACGTTATCAAGCAACACCTGAGAACACCTTGAAGGATAGAGCATAATTTCTTGTGACCTATCAAATATTACATCAAACAGAATGAAATAATTAAAAAAAGCTGAACCCTATCATACCAAACAAACATATTCTAATTTATAACATTATATTCTAATATTAAATTCTAACAGTGAACAATAAAAGGTACACGATTTAATAAATCCACCATGTACCCACCTTTCCTGGACACCAGCTTGGATTTGAGTTTGTGGTAGTCGGGCATGTTGTTACGGAGGAAGAGATAGTCTGTGCTGGGGTGCCAACACACGTCATCAAACATCTCCACCGCAAAGTCACAGTCAGTGCAGCGCAGCGAGTCACACACCCTGCAATACATACATAGATACAGTCACACACCCTGCAATACATACATACATAGTCACACACCCTGCAATACATAGATAGATACATAGTCACACACCCTGCAATACATAGATAGATACAGTCACACACCCTGCAATACATACAGTCACACATCCTGCAATACATACATAGATACAGTCACACACCCTGCAATACATACATACATACATAGTCACACACCCTGCAATACATACATAGATACATAGTCACACACCCTGCAAGTAGAGACCAGAGGTAAAGAGGGTACATTCCGTAGGTAGATAGATACATAGGTGGACAGATATAGATATGTAGGTATCCACGTGTTGTAGGTACGCAGATAGACAGATAGATAGATAGATAGATAGATAGATAGATAGACTATGTTCCGCTTAGCTTGAAATTGAGGGGAAATCAGGAAAAACTTCAGGTTAACCGAAAATTCTGCTAAAGAGAACAGATACATTAAGTTGGAAGTCTGCAGGGAAATTGCAAAAGGTTCAGATTAACTGAAAATTCAGGTAAACCGAGTTCAGGTTAAGGGGAACATAGTGTAGATTGATTGATATGTACCATAGGTAGATAGATGAATAGATGAATAGATAGAGATATGTAGGTAGATATAGACATGTTGGTAGATATTACATATGGTTGTCCGCTCAAACCAAAGAATTCTGAAACCTGGTTGTCAACCGGACGCCCAAATATTCATTTTTGGTTGTCCGCATGGCGGATTTTCCCAACCCTGAGATAGACATCTAGTTACATACCAAACCTACCGTTTGTTAGCAGCACTACAGATGCCTCGGGGGCTGTTCATTCCTCCCAGGTAGACCGGAAAACACCTAAATATAAACATCACCAATTAGCAATAAGCACTTCAGTCATTAGATGACTTGCATACCATCTGATAAAATACGTCTTCCAAGTATTTGTAACTTTAATTCTTATTCTCTTTTGAAAAAGCATTTCTCAAGTCTGTGTCACTGTCAGGCAAAACAAGCAGTTTTTGGCTCAGTTAATCATCGGGAGAAATATATAGTTGTGAGGTCTAAGTGGCATCATATTAAGTCTACCCGTCCTTCGGACAGTCCCCTTATCTCCCTGCACCTCCCCCTATCCCTCCCTCCTTTTCCTTCTTCACTCTCCGCCTTACCCCACCCCACACCTCCAAGGATTTACACCCGTGGATCTTCATGGAGAGTTACAGTACTGTAGAAGAACGAGAACATTTTGTGGGGATGAATTCTGTATTTGTACTAAGGTGAGAATAACTAAGCCTCCCGTGCCTGGGTCACTACACAAGTACATATATATTTTAATGCTTTGTCGCTGTAGAATTAAAACTTCTAAAATACCCCTCCCCTCCCCGTTTTATATGAACTCTATAATAAAATCACGATTTAAGTGTAAAGCTTACTTTGCTGTGCCACCCATGGCCTTCCCCACCGGTCACTACACAAGTACATATATATATATAATATAGAAGTGTAAAGCTTACTTTGCTGTGCCACCCATGGCCTTCCCCACCGGTCACTACACAAGTACATATATATATATAATATAGAAGTCTAAAGCTTACTTTGCTGTGCCACCCATGGCCTTCCCCACCGGTCACTACACAAGTACATATATATATAATATAGAAGTGTAAAGCTTACTTTGCTGTGCCACCCATGGCCTTCCCCACCGGTCACTACACAAGTACATATATATATAATATAGAAGTGTAAAGCTTACTTTGCTGTGCCACTCATCGCCTTCCCCACCGGTCACTACACAAGTACATATATATATAATATAGAAGTGTAAAGCTTACTTTGCTGTGCCACCCATGGCCTTCCCCACCGGTCACTACACAAGTACATATATATATAATATAGAAGTGTAAAGCTTACTTTGCTGTGCCACCCATGGCCTTCCCCACCGGTCACTACACAAGTACATATATATATAATATAGAAGTCTAAAGCTTACTTTGCTGTGCCACCCATCGCCTTCCCCACCGGTCACTACACAAGTACATATATATATAATATAGAAGTGTAAAGCTTACTTTGCTGTGCCACCCATGGCCTTCCCCACCGGTCACTACACAAGTACATATATATATAATATAGAAGTGTAAAGCTTACTTTGCTGTGCCACTCATGGCCTTCCCCACCGGTCACTACACAAGTACATATATATATATAATATAGAAGTGTAAAGCTTACTTTGCTGTGCCACTCATCGCCTTCCCCACCGGTCACTACACAAGTACATATATATATAATATAGAAGTCTAAAGCTTACTTTGCTGTGCCACTCATGGCCTTCCCCACCGGTCACTACACAAGTACATATATATATAATATAGAAGTCTAAAGCTTACTTTGCTGTGCCACCCATGGCCTTCCCCACCGGCGCTGACGATGGTTTGGATGAAGTCGACTTGTTTTCTGTAGGTGGCGCCTCCTGAATAAAATTCACATTAGTTTAAGCCATGCGTCTATTATAATAAATATGTTGCAGGAGTTCTGATTGTTAAATCGTGAAGTAATTTAAATAGTTATGTTAAGAGAAGAGTAGCAGAACCAACCCCTTCTCGCAGCAAGTCACAGCTTGCTTGGACTTATTAAGCTGATATAACTTATAAGTTAGGGTGTTTGCATGGCAGATAGAGCTATTAGCCTAACGAGCGCTCATTATTTATACAAATGGCGAGACCGTGATGATAATATATATGTATGTTCTCATGGTTTAACAATAACACTTTACCCAGGAAGTAAAGTTAGAATAAACAAAAGCCGTTGGTAATATAAATTTTAATTTGTGGTTTACTCACCAATGGAACAGAATCGTCAAATATATCATCTATCATCGCATTTAGGTCTGCATCACCTTTTTTTCTGAAAGGCACATTTTCAAAATTAACCAGCATTAATAAATGTCAATGGACAAACACAAACACCAATAAGCCACCAGGAAACACGCTCAGGATCCATAACACTTTGTGTGTGTGCGGGGGGGGGGGGGGGCGGAGGGAGGGGCCGGGGCCGGGGCAGGGGGGGGGGGGGGAGGGAGGGGCCGGGGCAGGGGGGGGGTACCTTTTCACCTTTCAGAGACTATAGGACGACAGTGTACGGATTTCCCCTGCGATGATCTGTACTCAAACATTTGATTACATAAGACAGGAAACATTAACAACTCTAACCTTGGCGACCACGCGCCGATCTATGAAAACAAACCCTATGGCTTTACAGATAGGGATTGTGATTAGTCACTTACAAGTGGGCTACCCGCAATAGGTAAATATAACGGTACCGTAATAACAAAAACCTTGTCACAATGTGCATTTAAAAAGGGGGTATAAATTAATTAATACATCACGCAACAGTAAATTTATAATTATAATTAAAGTGTATTACGGTACATAATTAATTCAACCTGGTTAAAATAATTAAGACTCTTAAGTTAAGACAGTAACTCAAGCCTAAAGTTAAGTTAAATATTCTTTATCTAATAGGCCTACTTATTACAAAATTACTCGTAGTTTTATATATATATATATATATATTGAATTTTTATTCATGAATTTTTAACAATTACATAGTCATGAAAAGGGCATACAATTATACAGTGCAGGTCTTCCAATGTGTCCTAAATAAAGTGAAAACTAACATATATCTTGATTTACACACTCTAGGGTGGATCCGATTTTCGACGACAAAATTTTGTTGGTAGATGAGTCTGCGGTAACAGGGCACCGGTCCCGTCGCCCGGTCTTAACCACAAACAGATGTGTGGAGCATGAGGCTCTCTATGAGGGACTAGACAGGCAACATTAAATTTGAATAAATCCTGTCTCAGAATGCGTTGGAATTGATGTAAAGCTTCAAATAGGATTCATGAATTATTATGAATGTCAATATCAAGAACATCTGTTCACATTGAATTGATATAAGGCAGTTTCTCTTACCAATTTATTAACCCAGTAAGTAGAGTGAAACTTCAAGAGCCCCATTCACTGAAATGCTACCCAAATGTGGTAGACCCTAATAGCTGTTACAGGGAAATCGCCGAGCAAAATCGCAGGGGGCATTTGAGATGTTATCTTGGTCCTCGGAACCACCCTAGAGTGTACATAGTAATTCGTCGATGATTTAGGCTCAGTGTTACAATTTTTATAGAGAGGTACTTAGGTAATATTTAGGTCCTATTGTACTTTAAGACCTTTTTAGCTAGTTTTATAAGACTTAGACTATCAAAGACAACCTCGTTGTCACGAGGTGAATACAATATGCAGCTGATGGCATGGACTGGTTTGACTGACACATGTTATTAGCATGCCTTAATCCCTTATTTTAGTAGACAGCCGGTGCTCCATACTTACCCGGCACCACTGGCACTGGTGGTAGACTTAGACTTGGAAGAATGTGAAGCACGATTCTTGGGCTCAGAAGATTTGTTCTGCTTTGCCGAATTCTTCCTATCTGAAGCACAGAATTTCGTCTCTACTTCATTTAGTAGATCATCGATGTCATCAGCCATTTTGGTCATAAATTACCTATATTTTCCTAGTAAATAAGGTTTAAATTACAAGCACATTTTGCCGTGTTTCCAATGTTTACTTTTGTTGACAGTCGCTGACTTCCGTCCGGCCACGGGGAAGTTTGACCATTAACAAAATCAATTTTTCCTCATTTAATTCATATTCTCAATTTTAATTAATTGGTAATCAAATCTAATCATATGTCGTTATGAAATATTTCGAAATCACCTTCAAAGTCTGCGTTCCAAAAAAGATATCGACGGCAAATATCTCGGCGACACCGCACGTCCGCCATATTGTCCTTTAGTCCGCGAGGTGAGGAGGACAGCCTCAAGAAATTAAATTTAATCATGATAAGTGCAGTAGCTAGAACATCGGCCTTGTCGCCATACCTCTCGGCTGTTTCTCAGGTCGTCCCATGCGCTCTGAGACCTGCCATTCCAGCTGTGGTGGATAAATCTCAGAAGATTTTCGTCGCCCCTCGCCCAGAAACCAACTCCAACTTTTCGCTCGCCTCTTTGCACCCGACGACGAGGAGCGGACTCACAGTCACCTCTGGCATTTCTAGTAAGAATATCGCTTGCTTCTGCACGCATCTCTAACGATTAATTACTCACTTAATTCATGATCTACCATCTAAATAAGTTTATTTTTTGAGTACTTTCCTTGAAATTTCAAACTTGTGGTCGCGTTGACAAGCGTCTGACGACCTTCACATTCAGGTGTCGCCGCGCCGTTTCTTGTACTAGATTCGTCTAAGGACGAATGTTTATAAAGTGATCGCTCGACCCTGTACACACATTTGCTGTGAATAATGAGAAGTTTAGGCTTCTATTAGGATGACACACAAGTGTTGTAACAGTACATAGACCTATCTTCGTCTCTATTTTTCTTGCCAAATTACTATAGTATGGGCTATGCCTATGGTAGGGATGGCAGTCATTTTTTCAAACTGATTTAAACGTTTTGAAACCTAGTTAGATGGATAGATCTCAGTTAGACAATTCTAAATATATATACTTTTATTAGTGTATGATGAATATTTTCTGAGTTATCGGGCAAAAACTTATCCAAAATTGGACCTTTATTTGACCAAATCCAGCCCGCGACTCGATATCTTCGCTCACGGGCTGAAATCCTGATTTAGGGGCTCAATATTTTTTTATTTTTACATATTTTAGCATATTTTTCATGTTTATCCTTCTCTACTATATGCAGGTAGTTGATTTACATTAATTCCTGTTGTTTATTATGTTATTTTAATTAATGGCACTTCGTCAAAAATGCCGCGATCCCTAAATTTGCACTTTGGACTTAGTCATTTTCACGGCGGTACAAACATGGAAAAAATGGTCAAAAATGAAAATTTTCCAATCCAGTTTTTTATGATCAGATATGTATCTAGAGGTCCTAACTGTTCATAAGAGGTCATTTTTAGGTGTTTATAAGCATTATTTTTCATGTTTTGAAGGCTATGAAAAGGGCTTGTCGGCCACTCTCAAATCTGAGAATTTAGGCTGGCGTTTTGATACCGAAAGCGTGGAGGCATTAACAATGGCTGTAATTTATCATAGGTACCCACATTATGTAGAAATGCCTAAAAAGCTGCTTTGTTCTTTCTCAAATACATTCCCATTAATTATCTGAAGTCTGATTTATTAGTGTTTGGAATAATCAAGGATATGAGTCATCTAATGATCCTTCAGAAATAAGGTGAGAGCCGGAGAATGGGTTTGCTTCCTGGTCCTCAATATCATCATAAGGATCTGATGAAATTTTTATAGAAACAATAATACCATGATAAATTAAAGAGACCATAATAAATCAAAGGTGATGGATTAAATTTAAAACAAGAACAAGAACAAAACCCAAAATAGTGATATATGAGAAAATCCTAGAAAAAACATATAGCAAATGAAGCAGGTTAAAAAAATTGAAGAATACAAGAAGCAAAATTAGGTACAACTTATAGATAAATGACAGCAAAAGGGCTGTATTGACTAGAAATATTAACATAAATGAAGGCAAAATAAATATAATACATATGATCAGAAAAATAAATCTGAAATAAAATAATATGAAAACTAAATCTGAAATAAAATAATATGAACTTATGAGTCCAAAATTTTTAGACAATCGAGAATCACCAAACATAGATGACAAAGAGACAGGACTAAATGATAAACCAAAGGATTAGAAACAATAAATTCATAGTCAGGGGGATTTCCAGTCATTTCCAGAGAGCCTCCTCACTAATGAACAGAATCGTTGCCAGTTTCATAGTCCAGGGACAGATCCAGTCTTATTCCAAAAAAAGAAACAAGCATTCAACCCAGATACTAACACATCATTCACTCAGCAGTCGCAAATCACCATTCTTGTAATCCTCAAACAATCGGAAACGCCACTCACCATCAGTTTCATCCATTTCATCTTCAAATTCAACTACAAACTCCGGACTTACATGCCTTGCATTCACAACATCAATCACTGTTCCTTTCCACCAACTTTCTGACTCAGACTCTTCATCATGGAACTTTTGCTCAATCTTTTTTCCAACCAAATCATTCACCATCAGTGGAATCACTTTTAATGCACCACATTTCAATTCATTCTTTAGCATCATCTCTCTTTCATCCTCTTGATCAAACTTTACCACATGCATATAATCCCCGTGCAACTTTCCACCTACACTCAAGACAATTCCTTTCTTCCATATGGCCCTCTCTGTCAGAAGTTCTACTCGCTTCCCAACCAGATCATCAACATCACAGACAAATGGCACAGTCCTGTCATTCTTCATTCTCTTCACCTGTGGTTCATCCATGAGACAATCATGCTTCATCTCATTCACCTTTCTTTCATTTGCACATTTGCCAGCATAAACATTCATAGCTTCCACATTCAGTCTGTTGCCTCCACTCTCACCCATAGAAATCCTCAGGTTTTCAATCATCACAGCCAATTCCTTCCTGTTGCCTCCTTTAGTGACATTCAAAATACCACCAACATTCTTACTCTTTAGCACAAACTTTCGAAACTTCATTTGAGCTTCAACTGCATTCCTCTGCTTGCTTTCATCCTTGTTTTGATGAAGCCAATCATCCATATCTTTTTCTCTTTTCCAAAATCCTCCGTATTCATTAACATCTGCACTTAACTCTTCACCACGCATTTGGTCTTTTTGATCTTTTCTTTTCTGCTCATTCTTTTTCCTCTCCATTTTTGCAGCTCTCTCAGCTCCAATCACAGCTCTCCTTCTCATATACAATTTCTTTTGTTCATCCACACTTCTTCGTGCTCTCAAACAAACTTCTCTCAGCTTTGATTCATCCAAACTTCTTATCCACTCATTTGTTCCATTCTTTTTATACATTATCAAGCTTTCAAATACATGTGTATAAGCATTTGGTCTCTCTCTCATCATACGATCAAGCATGCCAAAATCTCTCTCACATGAAACATTTGTCCTTGGAACACTCTCAGTCTCTTTTTCATTCAGATTTGCATTTGCACCATCCGACAGCTGATCCTCCACAAGTACACGCATTTTCCTCTCAAAAGCAGCACATAACATTTCAAGAACTTGCCTTGTCATGCAGTCTTGTTCACTTTCCGCAATCAGACTATCATACACCTCATCCTTGCTTACTGTGATATCCTCAAACAATACTTCTTCACCTCTCATTAACCCGCTTGCATCCTGAGCCCACCGAGCAAAACACACACACATTCTTTCATACCTTTCTGTCATTCCACCAACATGACCACTCATCTCCAGCACTTTCCACAGAGGTGTTGTCACACACTTGTCAATTATTCCCAATGCTCTTGCTCCCGCCAAAAACTGCTCCACATTCATATCAGCATTCACTGCCCTCATCAGTTGGTTCTCACTTTTCTCTTCATTCATGAATCCTTTCAGCTCTGATCTCAAGAAATACACTCCAGCACCATTGTGAAACAGAATATTGAAGCGATTTCCTTTGAAAGGAGCTAAAGGAATCCTTTCATGGCCAAAATTTCCTTTTACAAACTCTCGAAACCACACTGGTTTTCCACTCCTCTCACAGCCTCTGTCTTGCACAGCTTTGCATACAGTCCTGACCAGTCTCACTGTTCCACTCTCTGATTTGCCAGCCATTATTCCACACACTGCATTCGCGCCCACATGATCATCCTCAAATATCAAATTTTCCCAAACTTTCAAAACTGAATCGCTCTGCTCAGCCAGACTAACTAGAAGATGCATACCACAAAAGAAATTGTTCATCTTTCCACAGCTTTCTTTCTCCTCCTCAGTCATTCCAACCCATCCATCCACAACATCTGGCAGTATCTCCCTCCTAAATTCAGCCAAGAGCATGTTGAATCTTTTTTCTGTCACTGCCCTATCACCCATTGTATTCTTCACTCGTGCCACGACTTTCTTTACGCGATCAGACACATTTTCCATTCCATACAACTCATACATATCACCAAGAATGTCCCGAAACACTTTCAACATGCTTTCTGATGAACCACTTGCAACATCTCTCATACCCAAAGTATACACACAACCATCATTCAGACTCACATCAAATGTTTCATAGTGATGACCAAATTTGGAAGTTCCATCACTCATCACTGTCATGTCCTCACCAGAATCTAAGACATCACAAAGTTGCATGCAAGCCAATGCTCTACATTCAAGGATCATTTTTTTAGCACATGTCTCCTTGGGCAGTCTCCCCACTCTCATACCAAATCCTTCCAAAACACTCCTAACAATCGTCTCACACTTAGTTGCACTCACTCCCATTCCAAGTAATTCCTGATACACCAGTCTCACTGTGTCCTTGTAATGTCCACCCTCAAAACATTCAACCTCTTTACTTTCAACAAAGTCATCCAATCTTTCCATCAAAACACTATTTTCATCCTCCAAACCACTTACACGTTCTTTCAAATCTTGCAAAGTGTTCTGTTCATTTCTTTTCTTTGACTCCCTATAGTACCACACACTTTTACGCATCTTTTTACAGTTTTCACGTAGCTCATTCATCTTCAAAGTTAGGGCTTCCATCTTTCTCTCTGCTTCTTTTCTTTCTATCTCTCTTTCTTCAAGGATTTTCATTGTCTCACTCTTTGTTGCCTCCAGCTTTTTAGACATACCAGCCCTTTCACTCTTCAAATCCTCTCCCATACGCTGTATTTCTTCTTCTAGAGACACAATTTTCTCATCCCGTCTATTAATGCGCCTTTTCACATTTCTGTCATTCAAATGAGCCATTTGTTCCTTGCATTCCATCAAGTCAGCTTTCAGTTTATCATTGTTTTCAGACATCACTTTCATTTCATCCTTTTGCTCCTTGATCCTTTCGTTCAGTCCACTAATTTCCCCTTGCAGTTGTATACACCTCATACATTCTTCAGTCACAGGTGCAGGGCCAGCATTCAGTCCAACATTCATCCCAGGCATTTCAAATCTTGAATCCAAAAACTCCTTCATTTTTTTCCCTCCATCACGCTTGGCACTTTTCTTCAAATCGCCACGCTTTTTCACCAACTTATTCAAAAGTCGAGTGAAATTGCTTTCATCTATCCGACCCACAGACTCATCCAACAAATAGGAAATACAACGTAAGACATAACTAGGAGGTAATGACCGTGAACCTACAAAATCAAAAACCTCCAAAACAAAGCACACAGACAGACACGCTAAACTGACCCTCACATCAACATTCTCTCCCCCTATCACTCGCAACAAAATCTCCTCGGTTATGTGTAGCGGTTCCATTTTGAGTCTGAAAAAGAGAGGTAATAATTCTATCATTAGACCATTATCTATAAACCTTCAGAAACAACAGCCAGAAGAATAGAGAACCAGACCCCAGGAGAACAAATTCCTGAGAAAACAAAAAAGGAAGTGGCATGGTAAATAATAGCCTATGGACTGACAGACGATGTATTGATAACCGATGTGTGGATATTTGATGTTAGGAAATAAAGAGTCAAAAATTCAGTTGCAAACTCGAAAAAGTCAGTCTTAACCCATTTAGTACTGCACCTCCCAAAGTTGCATTATCCTTGATGACCAGGCATGGGTAAATGAACGTCAATTGACACCATAATATGAGACATACATATCCCATGAGGATGAGACTGTACAACATCCACATTGCTATTCATGATGCACATTCTAATAACATCATTTCAGGACTGGCATACATCACCACCACAACATTACATTGTAATCATGATGTTTAATGGTGTAAAATATTAGGTGAAAGTTGTCATATTTTTGTGTTTTCATTGTTGGTCTCATTCAGACATACACCTGCCACACACCCTTCCGACAAGAAGGCTAAACAACTTTCTTACCGCCACAACACTCATGGGTCGCTTACACTAAAAGTCCAAAGGTACAAGTGAGGTCCAGGTCTGACCGTTATCTCAAGGTTGACCACGTGGGAAGGGAGGGGAGGGACTGACTGCAAGGTCAGGGGAGTGGGTATGGATTGGGAGGGGGGAAGGGGAGATAACCACGGGACCTGGTCACCACGCAAAGGGATTGGTCAGGTGTGGCGGTGGTCACTCTGACCCTCGTTTTAATATTTCATGTTCATTGTTATCCTGTGGTTGATTGGATCTCTTATTTAACCTGGCAATTAATTGGTCCATCGAGGACAAGCCAATCAACCCAGGCCCTGTGTACTCGTTGTAATCTGTCCATGTATAAAAATAAACACATGTGATTACAGCGACCTCTTTTAACTGGTTAAGCTGGCTTGAGACATACATCTCTGTGTGTTGCGTTGATTCATTTCTCGCTCAACTACTGACCCTAACTATTTCGGAGAATGACCCACAATTCTTCAATGGCATCATACATCCTTTCCCACAAGGAGTGCTTTATCACATTACATGGCCTACCTCATGGGAGGGCCTTTTGGCACTTTGTGGCCTCTGCATGGAGTGCTTTGGGCAATACTTGGCCATACACATGGGAATAACTTAAGGCAATACGCTGCCATATGCAGCCTGAATGAGTTAAAATCTGAAAAGTGAGTTGTAGAGTCTGAAAATTCAGTGGAAAAATTGTAAACGTCATTCAAAAAGTCAAAAAAGTTAGTCGTAAAGTTGGTAATAGTCATTGGTAAATTCAAAATAATCCTTAAGTCTGAAAAGTAAGTCGTAGAGTGAAATGTCAGTGGAAAGTCAGTCATGAAGTTGAAAAACTCTGTCATAACATTGGAATAGTCAGTTGTAAAAGTCAGTCTTAGAGTCGGAAAAGTCAGTTGGAAAGTAAAACAAGTCAGAAGTAAAGTCGAAAAAAAGTCAGTTGTAATATCTGAAAAGTCAGTTGGAAAGTCTGAAATGTCAGTTGGAAAGTCTGAGAAGTCAGTCAAGTATGTCGTAAAGTCTGAGAAGTAAGTGATGAAGTTGTAAATGTCAGTCACAAAGCCTGAAAATCAGTTAAAATGTCGTAAAAGTCAGTTGGAAAGTCGAAAAACGTCAGAAATGTCAGTTGTAATGTTTGAAGTCAGTTGTAACGTCTAAAAAGTCCGTCTGAAATGTCAGTTGGAAAAGACAGTCAGATGCCAAGTCTGTTGTAAAGTCGGAAAAGCAAGTGATAAAGTTGTAAGTCAGTTGTAACATCAGTCTTAGCCGTTAGTTGGAAAAGTCAGTTGGAAAAAGTTAAAAATGTCAGTTGTCGGGATTGTCAGTTGTAGACGTCGGGAAAGTCAGTTGTGGAAGTCGGGAAAGTCAGTTGTGGAAGTCGGGAAAGTCAGTTGTGGAAGTCGGGAAAGTCAGTTGTGGAAGTCGGGAAAGTCAGTTGTGGAAGTCGGGAAAGTCAGTTGTGGAAGTCGGGAAAGTCAGTTGTGGAAGTCGGGAAAGTCAGTTGTGGAAGTCGGGAAAGTCAGTTGTGGAAGTCGGGAAAGTCAGTTGTAGAAGTCGGGAAAGTCAGTTGTAGAAGTCGGGAAAGTCAGTTGTAGAAGTCGGGAAAGTCAGTTGTAGAAGTCGGGAAAGTCAGTTGTAGAAGTCGGGATAGTCAGTTGTAGAAGTCGGGAAAGTCAGTTGTAGAAGTCGGGAAAGTCAGTTGTAAAAGTCGGGAAAGTCAGTTGTAAAAGTCGGGAAAGTCAGTTGTAAAAGTCGGGAAAGTCAGTTGTAAAAGTCGGGAAAGTCAGTTGTAAAAGTCGGGAAAGTCAGTTGTAAAAGTCGGGAAAGTCAGTTGTAAAAGTCGGGAAAGTCAGTTGTAAAAGTCGGGAAAGTCAGTTGTAAAAGTCGGGAAAGTCAGTTGTAAAAGTCGGGAAAGTCAGTTGTAAAAGTCGGGAAAGTCAGTTGTAAAAGTCGGGAAAGTCAGTTGTAAAAGTCGGGAAAGTCAGTTGTAAAAGTCGGGAAAGTCAGTTGTAAAAGTCGGGAAAGTCAGTTGTAAAAGTCGGGAAAGTCAGTTGTAAAAGTCGGGAAAGTCAGTTGTAAAAGTCAGTTGTAAAAGTCGGGAAAGTCAGATGTGTCAAACTGTATTAATAGATATCGTCTTGTTCCTTTTGTATATGTAGATCTTATAGTCTTAGTATTGAAGATGCAGTAGCACATAATGTATAGGCTTATCCCTATAGATGGAGTGGTACTATACCAGTAGGCACATATACCAATATCCAGAGCTCCTATATTCTATAGCAATAACACTCAACACTCAAGTATATTTCGTACTAGCTGTTTGCTAGTTGCAAGCTACAAGCGGACTGATTACTTCTTTATTTTCAATATATGACATATTCTTGGTTTCCAGGGAGGACCATGGGACCTCCCCTTTTACATACATTATATATGGCATGGATCCAATGATCCAAGCTCCACCTTAGTCGATAACTTGGCACACCTCTCTACCGTATACATTGGCATGATGGCCTCATTATGACATTACCCCCCTTCCAGCGGATGAGAGTTGAATTCGCGGATTAAAAAAAAATTTTTCTACATGTGACTTCGGTTGTTAACATTCATGTGACTTCAGTTGTTAATATACATGTGACTTCGGTTGTTAATGTACATGTTATGACTCCACTATAATTGATACATGTTTGCTTTGGATTCCGTGGAATGACTTCGTTTAACATCATTGATCTTATGACTTCTGTTAACGCTATCGATCTTATGACTTCTGTCAATCCCATAACACTTCATGCGACTATAACTTCCCTTCTCACATCAATTTATCGCCATCATAGTTCATAAAACTTCTTGTAAAGCACTCTGCACATTCGTCGGCTGGTTGTCCCTCGGCTATCGCTCCGTGGCTTGGTTGTTGACACACATACCACGACCTTCTGACCTCAATGTAGCGCAAGGCATATATCACGCCTCCGCCGTGGGCCTCGTTTACATATAACCACGCTGACGTCATATAACCATCACTTGCGCCTCCTTCCTTGCTAGCTCGGGTCCCGCGATGCGAGCTCCTTGCCTCGTGTACTGTCTTCCTCCGTTCCACTCCGTTCATGAGTTTCACCCTTACCCTTTTATCTCTATCTTACTTTTATCATACATGGATACGTGACACAATCCTGTCTTCTTCATTGAGTTGTTTTTAGTTGTAATGTGTAGAGTTACTTATCTTACAACTTCTCTGCATACCAATTAAGTGACACAGATCATGACTTCTGTTAACAATCAAACATGTATGTCCATGCGACCTCTGTTAATGACCTACTTCTTTACATCATAATTACTGACACGCGGCCATACAATCTCTGATAAGTCTGACTCACTCTCTCGGTCCCAGACGCTTGTGACTTCTGTCACTTACATAAACTTTCTGACACCGTTATTATCATACTGACTCCTGGGGAAGGACATGATGCCACTATGCAAATACACGTGACATCCGTCAAATAACATAATTTTTTCCTTACATTTATAACGTGTATAGCCGACTGACTTCTGAAAAAATACTTTTGTTTCTTCTATTTAACATGTAAATCTATGTGACTTCCGTCAACGACCATAAATCTTACACCATAATTCATAAACAAGACTCTAGTATCTTTAGTCGACTGACTTCTGAGGAATTCCTCTGATATCATTATTAAACGTGCCCATCCGTGTGACTTCCGTCAAACCTCATATACTTCATATTCTAACTTTTAAGTAAAACTCTGTAGTCGACTGACTTCTGAAAAATACATTTGTTCTTATTATTTAACCTGTAAACTTTGGTGACTTCCGTCAGGGCTCATAAACTTCATATTCTTACTCATAAGTAAAACTCTTATATAGTCGATTGACTTCTGAAAAATACATTTGTTCTTATTATTTAACCTGTAAACTTTGGTGACTTCCGTCAAGGCTCATAAACTTCATATTCTTACTCATAAGTAAAACTCTTATATAGTCGACTGACTTAAAAAATACTTTTGTTTTTATTATATAACCTGTGAAATCCGGTGACTTCCGTCAAAGCTCATGAACTTCATATTCTAACTTCTTAAGTAAAATTCTTACATAGTCGACTGACTTCTGACAAATTCCTTTCGCTCATTTATTCGCTCCGTCAAATTCTAACTGATAAATTCTTCTCACATCCTGTTAAAATTTTTCTTGACACTTTATTACCCTAAACCTTACACCCTGCTTGCGGATGAGCACCTTGTTTCACCAATCTATGAGTGCAGAATTTTGTGGCTTGTCGCTTTATTCTTAAAACCCTATCTGTGGTATCAAGGCTTACCACTCAGTAATGTCCATTACATTCTGTAGTTAATTGACTCCCTGATTCTTATCTCCGCCACTGATCTCTGCTCTCCCCGTCTCCGTCCGTTACTCGGGCCGTTAATTGGAGCCGCGATCGGAGGGCCTCTCCCTTGGCTCTCCGCCCTGAGTCAAGTTCCCGCGCGGTCCCGTGATGCTATTTGAGCGCTTGTGCGCGTTACATTACCCCTCCCCCCCATGACTGAGAAAGCATTTATTTTATTTCAAAAGGCTAAAACATCAATTCTCATTCGTGTTTATTACTCAAATATTTCGATTCTCTTTACCACGTGTTTTCAATTAGCTGGCCTGGACCTGATAGTCAAACCTTATCTGTTGGTTTGTATATTTTTTTTTTTTAAAAAGGTTCACGTCCCTCGATCTACTACTCTCTATGTATTTTTATATATATTACGCCAGTTCCTCTCTTTAATCATATCGCGCCTTGCATTATTACCGCGCTAGCATTTGATTACTACTGCCATGTTCTCACCCTGCGCTGGGCGCTTATCTACTAGCCGCATACCTTGTGATTATATATCTGGCCGCCGCGACATTTCTACTTCCCCTAATTACTCAAATTAAGGTAATTCTTTTTTGTTTCAGAGCTGATTGTTCCTGTTCGTTGTTTTTGAGCAGCCAGATTGCATACGTGTTCACCTAAGCCTTATCTGTTTCACATCCGGTCCATCATGATTGCTTTTTTATATTTTTTTCATCTGGGAGCAGTATCATTCTGGGGCTCACCTCGGCTTATATACGTTTCTAGTTTATTATATATATCTAGAACCACACACACTGGACCAAGGGCTCCCCTATTTAGCTTTATATCATTATAAATAGAGTATTCGCTGTATCTGGACCTCCCGACATCGGCGCCCTCATGATAGATGCCTTTTGAACATAAAGATAAAATTTTTAGTTCACTCTTATGAAATTATGACTGGTGTGTGGATCCACATGGATCTTGAGGACTACTAGGTCTTTTCATGGATATATTAGTGCTTGAGACCCGTACCTGCACCTCTGCTCTTATATATGACTTCTGACCGCGACCTTGTACCAAATTGAACCATTTACCTTCCCCTGGTTTGAGAGCAATTTTTTACTTACTAGACGGTCCCTGGGTATATTTTAATAGGTGTATATGATGGCGCGGGGCCGTACTTACGTTAGGCCCTTATTGGAATCTTTCTATATTTACCCGATCGAGGGTGGTTTTTACGCTCTAGGTGGTTCTGATTAGACTGAGAGAAAAAGGTGGATATAAAATAGCTGAGCCCTTTTTACGTCAGGTTCTTTTGCACTGAGATTTTTTTTTTTTTTTTGTACTGCTAGATGGCTCATGGCTATTAAGGAGAAGGTATATATAAAAATAGCCGAGCCATTTTCACGTCAGGTTCTTTTGCACTGAGAGTTTTTTACCTCCACCCCGTTTTGAGGGTAGTTCTTATTTTTTAGACGGTCCCTTGGGTATATTTAAGTGGGTGTCAGTGGACTAGCTGACTGGCCAATCTCCTTATACTAGGAACCGGCCCTGGAAATTTTTCCTTCAAGAGATCCCTCCTGTTGTTAAATTAACCTTACATAACTTTCTGGGTATGACCCACATCCTCGACCCCCACCCCGGGGTCGTGGAGCTGCTTCTAGCTTGCTCGCTACTGCGGCCCTTGCCTGCCCCTGGCCCTGGTGGCGACGCGGGTGAGCGTTTCCTTCTCCGGCACTCAGTCAAGATCCAGCAATATGAGCGAAATAACTCAGGTCTATCTTCAAGCGCGCCCGATCCCTACCCTGGTGCTTCATGTGAAGTACAGGTGTGCTAGGGGTCGGGTGCACCGTGAGGTGGTGTATCAACCTCTGGGTGAGTATTATACCAACAATATTGAGAATTTCTGCTGTTCACCTTTCATTACTTTGCTCGATTCGATGCTTACTTCCCTGGCACTAAAAATGGCCATCCATTTCCCTTTCAGACTGGGTGATCCATGGAGCCCCGGGCCCTGATGAGGCTTTGCCTCCGGCACACCTCATTCGGTGGTGAGTCTCTCTTTTGGATCTTTTTTCTGATATGTCTATACTATGTGGTGTTTACCCCTGGATTATCTTACCCCGGAGTAACCTATTATGGATCATAGTTCACCACAGCTTGGACCAACGGATACCTAACTGGTGGTGTTTCTACCCTCTCCCGGGAGGTGGGCAAGGCCCACCGCCCGTGATCTGGCTTATTGTCCCTTCTACCCCATCTACCCCGTCCTGATTATTATAGGTCTAGATCGGTTTTTTAATCAAAATATTTGGTAGGGGGTTTTTCATGCCCCCTTAGCTCCCTCCCCTCTGTTTTCTTCCCTTTTTACTCTTGTATACTTAAGTGGCTTTGCTAATGTGCTATGTGGGTCGGCTCTGGAGCCGACCTTTTAAGCACATGTAGCAATATTGCATCACGTTGCGCTACCAGAGACCTGTCACCGGGCTTGACCTTCTTGTTGTTATTATGCTACCTGTGACCGCATTCCAGACGCGATTACCCCAGTCACTGATTCCCTACCATAATTTCATGTAAGCTTTTGGCCTCGAGACATGTTTACATTGAAGGTGGCCGTCTGGCCACGAGCGTGCGGCCTGATGTAATAGCTTGACCCAGTCCCCCGAGGGGCTGACCAGCTGATGCCCTCGCCCGCTCTGTCCTAGCTAGACCTTGCTTATATTAGTTTCTCCTTCTTAGGGTTCTTACGTTGCCTGTTACTACAAGTAAACAAATGCTTATTGAACAATTATAAGTATAGTTTCACGCAGATTATTTTATTATATTATCGCTCACACTACTCAGGACCTATATCCCTCGTTTTAATTAAACAAATGCTTATTGAACAATTATAAGTATAGTTTCACGCAGATTATTTTATTATATTATTGCTCACACTACTCAGGACATATATCCCTCGTTTTAGACAAACAAGCACACATAGATTATTATTGAAAGATAATAAAGTCACTAGTTTCACACATGGCAAGGAAATTATGTACAAGTTCTTTTCCAATAAGAGTTTCCTAAAGTTCTATAAGGCCCACTCGGCGAGTATGTACAGGTGTGTTTTCAGAGACATGTTCCTTGAGCTCTTGAAGGGATCAGGTGTTTACTTTGATCTCTTCTAGCTCATACCCCTTCCTTTTTACTTTCTCCTGGCGACACTGGCGGGCAAAGCCCACCCCACACTCCTCCCCACTGGCACTTGTTGCGATTAGGTGTTTTGATGCCTTGTCATGGTTTAGGAGATCGATCACTTTTTGTGGCCTCAGGGCATAGATGGTGGCGGATGTAGGTAGGTCAGCGCCCTCCATCCTGGCGTTCACTTTTACCACTAGAGGGCCTGACCACTGGATCTCCACGGAGATTTTGGGAGAGAAGCAGCTTCTCTCCGCCCTGAGGCCTACCACGCGTGGGGTAGTAGAGAATCGCAGCATTTCTACTGGGTATAGCATCTTCCCCAGAGAAACCTCTTCTAGCTTCAGTTTATGCTGGACTCGCAGCACCAAGCTGGTGCTGCCATTCTGCTGAAGCTTGGTGCGGCCTCCACTGCACCTTTGTGTGCAATAGTAATTGAGGAGTTTCGCTAGGCCCCAGACCAAAAACACAAGGGCAGCAAGATGTACGTATTCAAACTGCATCCCCGCCTCCCCCTTGGTCAGTGGCTGGTAGGCCGGCGTTACCCCTTCTGCATCCTTCTCCGGAGGGAAGAGCATAACCTTCTTAAAGCCCTCCAGGACTTTCTCCTCCCCCTCGCCGCTCCAATCGGCGTAGAGGGGTCTTGCGATGGCTGCAAAGGCCCCGAGTCTCCAAACCCTATAACAGAGGATCAATGTGATTAGAAGGTGTACCGCCTGTAGGATCCAACTACCTACTGTAAAATGTGGCACCTGTGTGGCGGTCTCCATCCATTCCCATGCAGATCTCAGAGCCGAATTGTCCACTTGATTTCTATGTTCTATCATGCCTACCAGATGCTTCAATTTAATTCCTTTCTTCACTAGTTCATGCGGTATGCTGTCTAGTTTGGCCACTAGCTCCTCTCCTGTTGGCACATGCAGTTGAATTAAATAGTTTGTTAGGCTACGTCCACTAAAATTGTGAACGGGGACATTAAACTCCAATGCATATGGCAAGTTTAAACCATTGGCGACATGCACTACTGATTTCTCAGAATCCCTACAGGATCCCTCATCTGAGTATAGCCTATATTTCTTAAGGTACAGAACACACCCACAGTCCACCTGAAATACCGTTAGAGCAGCCAAGTATATAGTTGAGTTAGTCTGATTACATGTTAGTTTACCCATCCCTCCCACATTAATTATTAAATACAAAGAGCCCATGATATTTGATACAAATTCCTCGGCCCTTCCATCTGGAAAGACCTGGAACTCACAGCTCTTGTTTACCTTTTCTACATTATCCTCATAAAGCGCCATCATGCATTGATCAAATTGGTTGTCAGAGGGCATAAGTTGGAAATCACACAAGCACTCCCCCTCCCCCTGACAGTGTCTCACGCTGTTCCATTCTACCCCCCTCATGTTCCCCTCTTGGTCTCGAGCCAAATACCTGTCTTGTGTCACCAGTCGAGTGTACCCCATGCCATCGGGAGAATGTACATGGAGCGGCACTCCCAGCGCCTCAACATGGTATAACTGATAGAGTACAGACCCTCTTCCCAATATGATTTCTATATCTATTTCCAACTGATCATTGCTCCCGCTTACCCCCACTGCCTTTTCCCAATTAATAGCTGATTCCATAATTTCGACCTCGCTTCTCCCTCCTAGGTCCCTATAGACCTGGTCTTTCCAATTACTTGCCTTAAAAACCCTCCCCATTGATATTGGTACTTTTCCTTTTAATAGTTCAATAAGATTTTCTTCCATTACTGCAATTTTTTCTAAATAGGTCCCTGCTGAGACATAGTTCAAAATAGCCTGATGCATAAAGTCATTCACCACTGCCGCTGCCTGCATGTTGATATGAAATTCGTCTGACGCCGCTGCTGTGGCATTGGCGAAATTTCGCCATTTTTGCTGCATTGTGTCAATTACATTCACACTAGCTGTAGTGTGAATCTCCATGGCATTAAGCAAGACATTGGTGTTGTTTGCCAATGTACGCAGCGCCGCGTCTCTCATTCCTGTTGTGACCGTTCTTCTTTCTTCTGTTTCTATCATTACCCCCACATTTTTATTAATTACTGTTAATTCCCTCTCAGTTGCGGTGCCGAAACACAATCTAAAAATCTCACCAAAGGGAGCCAGAAGTGACCTTCTAGTCCTCAGGGACCTTCTTTGCAAACCCTCCTTAATTGTATTTACCCTTGCGAGTGTCGTTTTTATATCATTTTTCATTTCTTTAAGTCTGGAAACGAGTTTTCCCACAAGTATCTTATAGCCTATCTGTTCCGGGTGTTCTTTCATAGTTACTCTTGGCCTGGGTCCCGTGTTCATGCTTGTTACAAACCCCAGGGTATATTTTACAATATTCGTTCTAATTTTTCCTGCAGGCCTGAATACCGCTCCGTAATTGTGCCGGACCATAGGTCCGTCCTCTGCGGTGCGTGCAGTAGCGATCCCCCATGCCAAGACCATCCTATAAACAATTCAGGCCTTTCATTAGTATGATTCCATCATGCAACAATTATTTTATCTATTGCTTAAGCATTCTATGAGTGGTACTACTATAGCGTGCAGCATTCAATTTTTAATGTAAGACAAATGGATCCACCCAGTCCAAGGCGCAAAGTACAGCAGGGCCTGTGTCTTAATTCCTGACCTTATCTACAAATAATATTGGGTTATGCAGGGAGCGAGGGTCGTTTCTTATTTTACTGTTTAGGATCAAAACACCTGACTCAGCGCCAGACCCACAGACTTCCCAAAAATAACATTTTTGTCTTAAGGCAATTCACTACTAACTTTCTCAAAGAATAATCAACCAACGACCCACCATTGACGTAGGTATCAGCCATACAAACTTGAATTAATAACGTATGATATCTTAACCATGAATATCGCCAATCAATTTAGAGACATACTGGTTCCCTCCATGTAAGTTTGGGCCAGGTATGCCATAAGCATGTGGGTGTGCTAACCCCTCAATTCCTCTTATGCACAAACAATAGTAGAAGCACCTTTATCCGGGTATTTCAAGGTGTCTATAAATAAAATATATATATAGGTGAAACTTACCATAGAGCAAGGACGTTCATTGTGGCTGCGACGTTGCAAAGACCAAAACGATGTCTAAGTCCCCTGAGTGTCTTGTCCTGAAAGCTTTATTTGCGGCCGCAAATACTTTACTCGTTGCCACTCTCCGTCGACTAACCAGAATGTCCCTCCTGCACTACCTCCTAGACGGTTATAGGTGTATGCTTATTAATATTCATGCACCCTCCCCCGGTCTCCCTGGTAGCGTTTCTATTGGTGACATGACGTCACGTTCCACTAACACCCAACAGGGGGTTGCTGCTACTTCGTGACATTGTCATATTCCAAAGGTCCTCCCTCCAAGCCATATAAGGCTACCGTCTTCCTCCATTTCTTATTGTAAGTGCATGCCTAACAAGGCCAGATTCTCGGTTGTGCCCAACCCACTGCCATTCATGAATCGTTTGGGGCGGGCCTACAGGGGCTCCTTCCAGCTGACCCCTGCTAGCAGGTCAAATACTGGGCCCTCCTTCTTCCATGCGCGACATATATCATGCTATCGTTACCCCGGCCACGCCCCTCCCTCTCCCATCGGTCATGCTCATACAAGAAATGTCACCTTTGTGGCTCTGAATTACACAAGCCCTTTCTCAGCTCCCCCCCAGCCCCCATGATAAGGCCTTGCATGACGACTAATGCATTGCGCACCACCCAAATGTATCTACACATGTGGCTCCCATAAATATCTATTTTTCTATACAGTGAGCCTCAAATAACTCACAATACACCTTTTAAATCAACCCCTAAGTTGTAATCAGTTCTTAGACTCACATAGAGTTAGTTATTGTGTTTTTGAGTTGCTTGCAACCCTCATCACCTTATCCTAAGTTAGCTCATTTCTAGATTATTTCACTCGTTTTTAGTAAATCTTACATGTGATTAATATTGTTTCACTCCAGGACTGTTCTAATCTTTTTCTCCCTTGATTATATTTTCCAGCCCCCATGCCGTCCCTGGCCGCGCCGAGGTTGACGAAAGGCAGTAGACCTACCCCATGCGGGAGACGCTAGTCCGACATTCCAACTAGTCATATATCATATAATACTAGTCACCACTTTATTTGAGAGTTTTTGTAAAAAAATAAAAATTGAAAGAAACTCTCTTTCTGTCTTGCGTTCTTTTTTTTGTACACCCTCGAGCGAGCCCTTGTGCTGATGTTGCCAAGATTCCAAACACAATCCCTCCGTCGACTGCTCCATCAAGGGAACATCACTATTAAATTGTATTTTAAAACCTTTCCCCGTGTGCCGCTGGTTGACACAGCATTTTTAATTCAGAAGTTTCTTTTAACGCTCACCCAACCGGCTTCCTAGACTTCCCTCGTATCTCATTCAATTCATTCGCCCATGCGGGAATTTCCCTCATATTAAGCTTATCCTTTCAAGTATCTTAATTACTTAGTTCACACCAGGTCCCTCTCTCACCACCCTTACAGTAATCTCTGATTCTCTACTTTATTCTGCTATACGCGCCCCGATCACTCGTGTCTGTTTATTCTATAAGCACATTAACGCTTCCATGCCACGCCGCCGCTGGTGCTTCCACCTGTTGTCGGCCGCGAGCACCGACCATTATGTCACTTCTCGTCCAAATATCCGCCTATTACACGCTACTGCAATCAAGTACAACCACTTGCTCGCTTTAAAGTGCACGCTCTGGCATTCTTGTTCAGTTTAAATCACCCACTTACCTGTTATTCTCCTGACGCATCGGCCGCTGGGGACAAATAACCCTTACATGCAGAATCTTTATGCCCAAGCCGGCCCTACTTATATCTCAAACACCCGATACCAACCTGCATTCACTTGTCCATTCACCTCTTCCTGTCACTTGCTGCAATTCAATTAATTAGTATCCTAACTTACGCCTATTATATGCATGGGTTCAAACTTTATATCAGTTTCTTACGATTGCGACTGGGCTTACTCACGCTACTCTATTAATTTGCAAGAAACAATTAAACGAAACAAGTATTCCAAATGAGCTTTTTTAGTGTTTCAAGTGCGATTAAACTTTCCAGGCTCCACCAGAGAATTGAGAACCATATTCCAGGCTTAAGACTGACGTTGATTATTTTATTCTTACGTTCTCATTATAACAGAGGGATGTATATTGATCCTAATAGTAAATACACGTCCCAAGGAATTACTCGCACTGATTACACTATAAAGCAAGTGTCTTTAAAGATTATTAGTGTCTCGTGTGCGACTGGGATTCTAAAGTTTATATCAGAGCATTAAGGACCAAATCTCTGCCAACTAAGCGTGACGTTTGTAATTTTCCTCTTGAACACATCCTACAAAATCTTACTTATATATTTAGGAGATGCAGGTGAATGACCTTTAGTGTCTTCAAAGTTAGTTCGATATATCATTAAAGTCTGATTTTAATCTCGCCAGTGGGTCTCCCTCTGCGCCTGAGGCGGTCTTTCTTACATTAGCTTTCTTAGATTAGCTTAAATCTTCGAGAGTCCTTCAACAAGTCGCAATCCTCGTTCAAATTTTTCAGAACAAATGAGTTTCTCCCCCGGCTGGACACTTCCTCTTCCCAGTCCTCCTCAGCTACCTTATTTAGCCATTTTGGTTCCGGGGTTGACTCATAAGTCCAACAATCCCTGCACTCACCCTCCTCTGCTCCACACGTGCACACTATCTCCCGCCCAGCTGCTGGCGTCCGCTTTCTCCTTGCTTTCTGGCTCTTTGTGGCTTTGTTACCCGCTCGCCGTTGTCGCTCCCGGATAACTTGCTCTCTCAAGGCCGGGTCTCTCAAGGCTTCCACCCTGGCCTGATGTGCCGCTGTGACGGCCTTGGAGATCATGCTCCATACTGGGTTATAGTAAATGTAGCTTTCCCCGTTAGTTGCCATTTTTTTCACTTTCTTTTTACTACAATCTCGCTGATATAAATCTTCTTCTTATACTTAGCAGTAGCGGTTTGTATACTCCTGCTCACCTCACTGCTTTATTCAATCTGTGTTGGTTACTCCCCTCTTACTCCTTTCAAACATACTCCCCCCCTCCCCCTTTCCGACACTTTTTATTTTTACTTAATCTCCAAGGTGGCCGCCAGACTGACCCCTTCATGGCCCCTGTCTGAGTGTATATTGATCCCAAGTCCTGAGGTCTCAATCAAAAGGATTTAAATTTCTGGGCTTAAACCTCTGCTGTTTACCTCGGGTCTAGCCATTTCTCGGCCCCCCTGGTATTGTTTGGTCATTACTCTTTGCGTCTCGTTCTTTCATCGCCTTGGATCTCCCCTCCCCTTAACCTTTGGATGACCCCGGCCCTGCTGTAACAGCGCTCAACACATTACACCGGTTTCTAATACGTGTCGCAGGCGCCTCTGACCGCTGTGCAGGCCCATTACAGCCTGCAATACCGGTGGTTTGGCCTACGCCCACACCCCTATGTGTGTTGGTGGCAGGTCCTTGTTTGTGACCTTGTTTGCTCCATGCGTGGCTCGGGTCCCTCCCCTCCCCCCTCAGGTGACGCTCTGAGCTGTTGCGTCACCCTTTATGCCGGCCCTCTCGTGAACTTCTCACCCCTGGCGTGTCCATGTTTACATCATGCATGCATATATACTTTATACCAGACGCTAGACCCCCCCCTCTTGGTCGTTTTTACATACTCTTGTTCCACCTCCAGCCAAGCAAATTATATTAACTGTCCCCAATCTCTGCTATTTCATTGTTTTAACTAACTTTATTATCCCCCTGGTTTTTTATATTTACAAAAACAACTGAATTTCTTCCCTATGAATTATAAATTTTCCCACAGATATTGTGGCTTATGCCAATTTATAATTATAACCACGTTACTTAGCCATTGACTTCTGCCAATAGCTATAGCAGTTAGTCCTTTGGTCCATTCGGTGTATAGGATAACAAGGTTATCACCGTCCGAATTTACACCAGTTTTTATCGAGATTATATTTGATCTAGCCGTGGCTGTCAAGCCAGTCTTTAAACTCATTAATCTACTTCTATTAGTTGCTCTTCACCCCTCTTCCAGCGGATGAGAGTTGAATTCGCGGAATGTTATTTTTATTCGCGTTTCCACAGTACTTACTCTTATTTCATACACTGATCAGACTCCCCACACTAGTAAGCATAACGATTACTCATCGGCGATCCTCCCCGATGTTCTTCTATCTCTATCTCGGGTGGCGCCACCTAATGTGTCGAGTGGTGACTATCTTCTGAGCCAGACCAAGCCTGACCCCTGCACTCCTGCCCTCTGGCGAATATGATGCATACCCACTGCTAGAGGGATACGCTCGATAACCAAACTGATCGTGTGCTTCCTACGATATTTAGTGTATATGAAGTGTATATTCTAAATGGCGAGGTACTTGGGTGACCTATTCTGGCATCTTTAGGTAAAAAACCCCCTTATTCGCACTCTTACTTATTTTGAAACTAAAGCACCCATTAGAAACGAACAGATACCTTGTCTATTCTTACCCCTGCTTCCCCTCCCCCCATTCCCTTCTAATAAATATTTAGCAAGTGGCTTCTTCCTCCTTATTTCATATATTCTACTCCCTGCGCCTTCCTATGCAGGCCCCATGTTCTCGTGGGTCATACATCTGTCCCCCCTCCCCTCCCCGCGCTCCCTCCTTCCTCGCTCACTCCTTCCGCTCGCGGTCTCTTTCATGTTCTATTTATAGCACCCTCGCTCTACCATACGTTCCAACCGGCTTGATACACGCGCTCTTTCTACAGTTTGAGTCTCACTATTTGGTTGGAGATTCCCCTACCAGTTTATAGGGCTACTAAGCTTCTTAGGTCGATGCTACTTACCTTCTATGCTGCTCAGGCGCCTTTGTCATTAAGTCAGGTATATAGTTTTTCTTACCTTATGCCCGGTATATAGCTATTCCTACCCTATGACGGGTAAATAGATTATCCTACCTTATGCCAGGTGTATATATTTTCTTATCCCCTGAACTGTGGGGCCCTTCAGCAGTACCTTCTTGATTTTCTTTTTTTTTTTTTTTGATTTTTTTTTTTTTTGTTTAAAGCAGCCTACTCACTGGAGGGTTTTTTTTTTTTTTTTTTTTTTTTTTCTGTTGTTTCTCGCACCGTTACTGCGGTTCATTCCTCCCTTTCTTTCCTGCTTAATTGCTAGCTGTCATACTACTTGCATCGTCTGAATTACCTCTTTTGTGCTGTAGGGCCAATATTCTTCGGAATTCATCATCCCAATGAAGCGATTATTTTACCCTGGCTCCTCCCCCCTCCCCCCTCCCTTGATGTGCCGTCGACGTTTTTTGAGGTCATTAAGCACTCTGCACCTCCTCTTCTTCGTCTGACGCCCACTCCTCCTCGGACTCGTCTGCTTTGCTATCCACGTCGGCCCATTGCTCTTCTGGCGCGGTCTCAAGGCGTGCATATTCCGAGACTGGTATCAGTTCCGGGCTCAGCAGCCTTTTTATGAATCCGGACCCGTACCCGACTGTCACGGGCTTCAGGTGCATCACATGAACCGGCCTTGGCAGCGTAGCACCAGTGTCGACTCGTCTCAACTTCACGGTATAGGGTGACGGCAGACCTACCACCAGATACGGTCCGCTATAAAGCGGCTGAAGTTTGACCGATGTCCCCTTCTCCAAGAGTCTCTGGATCCGAAGATACACTAACGACCCCACTGCCAGGCTATGCGCTTTCGCTTTCTCATCATGTCTGGATTTCATCTTCTGTTTACTCTCCTCCAACTGCTTTTGCGCCACTTCCCCATAGAACTCTTGCTTTTCCAACACGGTGCCCAAGTGCTCGATCACTGGCTTGAGTTCCGCGGGATAATCTTCCAACCGGTTCTCTGCGGGCATACGGGGTACCCTGCCATATATTAATAGAAATGGACAGTACCCCAGTGATTCTGAGTCCGTAGAGTTCATAGCGAAGACGATAGGAGCTAGGTATTTGTCCCAGTCGTTTTGTCGTTTGGCCGTGAAACTACGCAGCGCTTGCACGATCACGCTGTTCCGGCGTTCCACCAATCCGTTCGTGGTCGGTTTATACGGAGACGAGAAGATCTGTCGTATCCCCATCGTGGTGCAGAATCTCCTGAACACTGCCGAAGTAAACGAGCTTCCGTTGTCGCTGAAGAGCTCAGCCGGGGTCCCCATGACCGAGATAACATTCGAGAAGAATTCCTCGATCAAGGTCTCTGACCGAATGTTATTTGTCGACCAAGCCACACAAAATCGGGAGTACACGTCTATCACCACCTGGACGTACTTATGCTGGCTGTCCGTCTGAGGTAGCGGACCCAAAGTGTCGATCATTACAGACGCCCATGGTCCCGGAGAGGCTTGTCGGACCGTCATTGGTAGCTTAAACGGACGCTTGTTAGGCTTATTGGCAAGGCATGATCTGCAGGTCCCTATGTATTGAGCTATGTCTCGCGACATGGTAGGCCAGTAAAACCTCGGGCCCACGCTTCCCAGAACCTTACGCATTCCCAAGTGTCCTGCTAGGGGAGCGTCGTGTACTTGTTCCAACAGTTTCGTTACCAGCGCCTCCGGTATGACCAGCTGCGCTTTTTCGCCGTGTTCTCCTTTCCTGGTTCTAGGCGGTATCCTATACAGGACCCCTTGACTACTCAGGAAGCAGTCATGCTGAAGCAAAATGCGCCTGGCGGCAAAGTTGCCCCTAGGTAATCGGTCTGACTGGATGTACGCCGACATTGTACTGCAGAAGTCGTCTACCTCTTGTGCCTTTCTCAGTGCCTCCTGGTTACCCAATGCTCCGTAATATCCCTCTATTTTCTTATAGAATTCGATCACTGGTGGCGGATCTACGGCTCTGGCTCCCTTGCGCCTTCTCTCCTTGGTGTATTTTCCTATGACTCCTCGTACTCGGACGGGCGGTCTCTTCCGTACCTGCTTCGGTGTGCTTGGCGGTGGCGCTCTTAGTGGAGCCTTGTCCTTTGTCGCCCCCTTTGTCGTGGCTACTGTTGGTTCTTTTGCCGTTTCTTTCGGGCTGTGTGCCCGTTGTCTTGGTTTTCGCGGCTCGCGCTTCCTTTGTGGCTTCGGACTTTCGCTGAGTATTTCCTCCCTCAGCGCCCTGTTCTTGGCCCTCTGATCCCTGTCAGCAGTATATTCTTTCATCTTAGCTGTCTGCCTTCGTACTTTTCTTGTGGACATGGATGCCATTACTTCTGCTACGAGTTCCTCTCCTCGGCTCGTCCCATCCTCACCATCGTCCGACGTCTCGACATCAGAAGGTTGCGTCTTGATGTCGTCGGTATTGCTCTTGGTCAGCCGTGGGTTAATTGCGAGGTTAGCTTCCTCATCGCGCCTCTTATTTCTCCTCTTTCCGTTCTTTAATATGGACGCACGCCTGTACTTACGAATCGGGGTTGCTCCCACCACTTCATCATCCGGGAAGTATCTCATGGTGACTACCTCTCGAAACCTGACCGTTCGCTTTAGCTTGATCAGTGGTTCCTTTTCCCCTTCCCCCATAGGGTAGGGTCTTCTCGACAATGCGTCGGGCACGATGTTCGCCGACCCCTTGACGTGGCGTAATTCGAAGTTGAAGGCCCCGAACCAATCAAGCCATCTTGCCATTCTTCCTGACAGGTCTAGCTTGGAATTTATGGCTAATAGGGCCGCGTGATCCGTGTATACCACGAACTTACTACCCATCACGTAGTGTTGGAACTTTTCTATGGCGTAGCGAACCGCTAGCAATTCCCTTTCCGTCGCGCTGTAGGCTTTTTCCGTTTCCGTCAGGCTCCTTCCCGCGAAGGCCACTGGTTTCTCGAAACCCTTGCCATCGCCTTGCGTCAGACTGGCTCCTAGGCCCACACGGCTAGCGTCGCACCATATGGTGAAAGGCTTCTCGTAGTTGGGGTATCGTAGAAGGGCCTCCTCGCACAGGGCCTTTTTGACCCCTCTGAAGGCGGACTCCTCTACTTCGCCCCATTCGATTTTTGACCTCGACTTCTTACCTGCCCCCTTTGTCAGCTGGTATAGGGGATGCATCCGTCCCGCAAAGTTTGGTATAAACGTCCTGTAGTAATTGGCCAGGCCGTTGAAGGCTCTTAGTTCTTTTAGGGTCGTCGGCCTGGGGTAGGTCTTGATGGACTCTACCTTCTCCGGGTCGGGCTTGAGACCATCCTTAGTGATCACGAACCCCAGGAACTGGATCACTTCATACCCAAACGCACACTTTTCCGCTTTAAAGCGTATCCTGGCCTGCGTAAATGCGGCCAAAACCGCCCGTACGTCGTCTAGATGGCCCTCCCACGTGGGTGAGGCTATCACGATGTCGTCGCAGTATGGTAGGGCATTGGGCACGTGCTTCAAGACGCCCTCGATGACTGCATGGAATGCCTTTGGCGCCGTTTTCAGGCCCATGGGTATGACCTTGTACTGGAACACTCCCCGTGGTGTCGAAAAGGCGGTTTTTTCGCGATCTTGATCCCGAATTCCGACTTGGTGGAAGCCTGACAGACAGTCCAGCTTTGAAAAGAACCGTCCGCCCAGCCGACCGACGTTTTCCAACGTCTCGTCTGCCCTTGGAAAGATTCGGGCCTGTTCGACCACCATTTTGTTTAAATGCCTGTAGTCGACCACGAGTCTATACTGCTGAATGCCGTCTGCCCCTGGCTTTGATTTTTCCACCAGGAAACACGGTGACGCGAACTCGGACTCGCCGCTCGCACGTTCGATAATACCCAGCCGGATTTGCTCGTCCAGGATCTCATCCAAGACTTTGGCCATTTGTGGGTTGGTCCGGTAAGGATTTCTGTTGATGGGCACGTAGCCCTCTTTGAGGTCGATGCGATGTTTATATACGTCAGTTTGTACGATCGGCGTATCCTTGGACGCGAACGCGTTCGGAAACTGTTCAAGTACCTGGGTCAACTGCTCCTTCTGTTCACCACTCAAACCTCCCCCCAGGGTGTAACTTCCCCACTTCTTGGGACTCGGGTCGGGCTCGATAGTCCCTCCCTCGTTTATTTCCTTCTCCCGCTCCATACTACTTGGCCACTCTAGTGGCTGGAAATCTCCCTCGTTCTTAATGCTATACACGCCCACTATGTAGCCTGGGTCTAACTCTATGGGCTCAGTCCCGGTGTTAAATATTGTGACTGGGATCTCACCGTCCGTGGTCGGTCTTACTAGGGATGCTTTTACTGCGAATGGGGCCAAAACGGTTCTCCAAAGATTACCCATGGTTCCCACCCCTGAAGACAGGTCCCTATGGCTCGTGATGACTGCCATCATTGTGTGCTCGCTATTGGGGGCTATGACCTGATGTTCGCGTACCCTGACCGCATGTTGATCGTCGACCGGCCCGAACTCCAAGCTCGCCCTTTGTTCTTTCAGGAAATCCACCCCTACCACGCACGGTAAGGATAGTCCTGGGACTACCAAAAACACGGCGCTTAAGTCGTGCCCCCTCACTTCGAGCCGCAATCGAACCCGCGTTCTTGCCTGGTGGCAGGACCCGTCCGCCATGTACACGAACTTCTTAATTGACGTCCTATCCAATACCACCACCGGACTGTCTTTTAGCTGTCGCCACAGCTTCCCCGATATACACGTCATTGACGCCCCCGTATCTATTAGTATTGGGACTCGGACGCTTCCCACACGCCCTTCGATCTTGCAATCGTCCAACAACGTGATCGTACCGGCTTGACTGGCGCTACCTCTTAGTGTCAATTGAATTGCTGCCAGCGAAATTCCCTTCCCCTTTTTCGTTACGCTATTTACACACACTCCCTCCCCGTTGGCCATTCGCTTCAGCCACAAAGCTCTCGCTTTCTCTCGGCGCCTTTTCTTTTGACTCGCCCGTTTCATATAGCCACGATGCGAGCGTCTTTCCTCAAGTATCCTCTCTTGCCATTTTATATTGTCTGTTCTTGCCGGCGCCAGTGAGGACCCCTGACCCGGATCTAAGATAAAAAATCATCCCCCTTCGCACCTTTTGCGCCGCGACCGCGACCCCGCTCCGACCCGTTGGTTCCCTGCGAGCTTTTTTCTTTCTCGGTCTGAGTCTCGGCGTTGTTAGTGCTAATGTCTCGTTGTGCGAATCGACCCCCGCGGTTGTCGAAGCCCCTAGGGTACCCCCCACGGTTTCCAAATCCGCGCGAATAGCCCCCCCTGTTACCTTGCCCGTAGTAGCTGCCACGGCCGTTGGTGTCTTGGACCGCATCGATCTGCGCTTCCTCGTCCCCCTCGTAGTCGTCGCAGAACCCGATATTAGCGATAAGTCCCGCTAGGTTTGGTAACTGTTTCGTTAGCTGTGCGGCCACCTGCTTGTCAGTTAACGCGCACTCGTGGGCCATATCCCGTGCTTCGCGGCACGATGTTGGTTTTCTGCCCATTACTCGCTCGGCGATTGATTTCTTAAGCCCCGCGACAAACACCCTCGTTTTCTCGTTATTGCTAAGGGACGAGCGTGCCAAAAGCGCCAACATTGAGTTTGCATAGCTCTGGACCGTTTCATCATCTCCCTGTCTCCTCGTGCGGTAGTCGTTCTGCATCTCCTCGAACGACATCTCCCCGTACTCGGCCAGGAACTTCTCTTTTATTCCATCATATGACAGTTCCGGCATGTTAGGCGCAGTCAACTCCCGATAGTAGGCCAGGGGGGTGGCGTCCAGTCGCCCCATCAGCCCCATCATCAAGAAGTCTCTATGTACTCCCACCCCATTGGCGTAATTCTCATATAAGTCAAAAAACTCCTGAGTTGATCGTAGTGATGTAGGTCCCACAAACTTCTCCGGTGGTATCAGGAAGTGACGTAGGCTAGCGCTCCCTGCTCGTTTAGGCTGTACCGCCGCCACCTGGGCGACCTGTTCTTCCTTCTCGATGACTGCCGTCATCATGGGCTCATCATCATCGTCGCACTCCTCCTCCTGTGAATCTTCTTCGAGCTCTTGAACGACTACTTGCGCCGTCGATGCTCCGCGTCTTCTAGTGGGCTCCTGAATGTTGGGTTTGAGTGACGCTTGCCGTGTGTATCCGATTGGATCCTTTCGCGATTGTCGTTGTGACCTAATCGCCCCCGCCCCGTGCTTCTCGTTTGATTTCCGATCCCACTGCAGGCGTCGTTTACAGGCTGGCGTTGGTCTATGGCCGCTGGTCCGGCATTCCGCCGTCTCCTCCTCCTGTGCGTGCCATAGGGGACGAGGTGTGTCTGTCCATCTGGAGCACACTTCCTCGTTGTCTACATAATTTGCTCTTCTCGGGACTGGAGTGTGTGTTGACCGGTGAATGTGTGCGCTGCAACACGAGCACACCGGAGTGTTTACCTGTTCGTTTTCTTCGGCGTCCGACTCGCAGCGCCTTTCCTCGAACGACGGTGTCTGCTGCAAGTATCCCACTCCTAACTCCGTCAGTCGTGAGAGAGGTCGCTGATACCTGCTGTAGCGTGAAGGTGGGGTGTTAGGAATGCAGCTTTGTGCATAAGCCTGTCTTATTCCCGTGTCACTAGATCTCATAGACCGCGAGGTCCTGGTGGCACCATTTAACTCCCAGTACCCCTGTTGATCACGTTCGGGTGTTTGGTACCCCCCCCTTCTTGCGTTTATGTTTCTCACATCCTGGGGTTCTCTGAAGGTGTCATTCAACCCCACGCATTCATCCTCCTCACGCTCCGGCGTCTGACACCTAAATCCTCCCGGGCTTGACTCGTTCGCTGTTCCAGAAATGTTCATTTCTGTGTGGTCCTTCTGACTGCTGATGGGTCTTGGTGTGTTCCACTCCGAGCCTATCGCACCCCCCACGGAATTCATGTTATGTGCCCCCCTTGAACCCTGTGTTGATATGTTGTTCTCGGCACCTCTGAGGCTCCTTGGAGCTGGCCTTGGTCTCGGTGTGTTCTCTTGGCTTGGCGCCAATACAGGCGTCTGGTGACCTGCAGCTGACCCAGTCACTGGATCAGGCTGTCTGACAAAGGCAAATGGGGGGGAACCTGCGCCAGACACCGGCCCCCCATTCGTGAAGTTTTGATCTGTAAAACGCGCCGCCCCACCAAGTGAGTGTGTGCCACTTTGGAATCTCACATTGTCTGCTAAAACATCTTGAAAAAACACGTCGGGCCTTATTGGACTCGGGGATTTGCCATTACCTGAAATGTCTCTAAGTAACGTGTGATCAGTCCCCCGTTCTAATGAGTTATTGTGCGTGTCACTTTCTCCTTCTGACACCATTTCCCCGTTGCAATGCTTGTTTCGCAGGTCTAATAATCTCATTTCTACCTCCAACTTATCTTGCTTGTATCTTTCCATTGCACCTGTGAATTTATGCTTCTGCCTAATCAGTTCTTGTTCCAGGAGTCTCTGTTTGTCCTCCTGCTCCTCCCTTTCTTTAGATATAGCATGATCCCTCCTTATATTCCCTTCTGTGAGATCCTCCCTCAGTTGCTCCATTTGGCGCTGGCGCTCCCTTTCTCTTTCTCTTTCCATATCATCTCTCACCCACAGTTCATTTTCCCGTGCTTTGAGTTCAGAATAAAGGTGCCTGCTTTCGGCCGCTCGTGAATCACGCTCCCTTTCTACATCTAACAAGGCCTGTCTTAACTCCCTGTTCTCCTTGCATTTCTCTCCTAGCCCCACATAATCTATATTAAAGTCTTTGTGCGGTTCTTGCTTGTAACCAGGGCCAAAGGGGTTGGTGCTGCGATACAGATTATCATTAAAGGGCGGGGCACACGGTTTTACTTCATCGGCTATATCTGGATACCCCGACCCTTGCTCCTCTTTAGGTCTATGGTCAACCTTCAATGTAAAGTCGTGTAAACTTGAAATATCGGACATGGAGGTCCCGTCCATATCTGACACATCCCTTACATAAATTCCCGATTTCTTTTTCTTACTTTTATTCATACTCGTAGCTGCGTCTGTTATTCTTTTAGAAATAGTACTCACGAGTTTGTTGAATTTCTTTGAGTGTTTTAAAGCAGGGTTGGTGGTGCGCGCCCTGTTCGCCGTTGCTATCAGCTCCGATGTCATGCGCGCCGTGCGCCGCTCTATCTCCGAGAGCTCCAGCTCCAAGGAATCCTCTGACATTTATAGTTGCTTCTACATCCAAACCAGACTCCGGGCTTCTCCACCAGATAATAGATATCGTCTTGTTCCTTTTGTATATGTAGATCTTATAGTCTTAGTATTGAAGATGCAGTAGCACATAATGTATAGGCTTATCCCTATAGATGGAGTGGTACTATACCAGTAGGCACATATACCAATATCCAGAGCTCCTATATTCTATAGCAATAACACTCAACACTCAAGTATATTTCGTACTAGCTGTTTGCTAGTTGCAAGCTACAAGCGGACTGATTACTTCTTTATTTTCAATATATGACATATTCTTGGTTTCCAGGGAGGACCATGGGACCTCCCCTTTTACATACATTATATATGGCATGGATCCAATGATCCAAGCTCCACCTTAGTCGATAACTTGGCACACCTCTCTACCGTATACATTGGCATGATGGCCTCATTATGACAGTATCATACATCAATAAGAATAAAATTAACAACTCAACAACAGTTTTTTTGTTTTTTTATTATGTCATTTATTTACAATATCTTTCAATCATTTTACTCACAAAAAATCCAATATATTGAGAGAATCCATGCCACTTTGTTCATTCAAAAGATAGGGACAGAACCCTGAACATTTCAGGAAAAACCAACTCGGCTGGGAAATCCTAGCCATGAACCAACGTTTTCTAGAACCATCTTAAAACAACTGATATTTGTCACACAAAATATATGCACTCAGAAAGTAAAATAAACTTAGATACAAAATCCCAAAAGACCTCCAATTTCTGCTGGCTGACAGATAAAATGACACAAGGCAATATTGATAGAATGTATTCACAGCTACTGCTACGGCACTGCAACGACCTGCGACCGTGTCGCCATATTGACCTTCAGAATCATACCAAGATTCTTTTCAAGAATATCTATCAAAATAATCCACATGAGGAGAAAATCTATAGATAAACATGTAGATGGATACTTTATTTTTATTATTTAGGCCTTTTGTCATGTGGATGGCCCCAAAACACTTATGATTTTCCTAGATATTCTGACCGCACTTTGCACATGTCTGCACTTACCAAGACGTAGCCGCGTCACTATGAGTGGAGGCCTGTGAGTGGCCCATATATAGTGGCACATACAGAGTTGGCGCACCTCCCTCAGTTTAGTAAATACTAAACTAAGTTCAGAAACGTACAGAGCACATTCTAAGCTTCAAAATGACATCTGACTTTTATGGGTGGCAGTAGTTGAAGGGTTTTTGCCACATGTTGACAGTTTTGAACAGCTCAGAATGATGAGAAGAATTAATTCGATATTTAAAAGTCAGACATGTATATAAAGCTGAGATCTTGCCAAGTTTGATCAAATTAATGTCATGAGGCTGTAGGCAATAGCCAGTGAGCGCCGAGTTGTGAAAGATGGCCATGTCCTCTGCCCACGCCGAGCGAAAATCATGGCGCGCGCTCCGACGACGCAACTTCAGACACGATTTATTCAAAAACTACTTGGATTAAAATCATTCCGTTTCATACACATGATGTCAGTAAGTAGTTCTTGAGGATTCTAAAAGGATTTGTTCAAATATTTAAAACTGACGATGATATGGCGATTTTAAAACGGAGCGCCGACATGCAAAAAACGCCCGCATAGCGAGCGTCAAATAGATATCGGCGTACTTGCGCTGTCCCTACCTATGGCGTGTCAGTGTCACTCATTTCTGTTTATGTTGAGCCTCAACATAAATTCATAATAAACAGTTTGAGGTCGAACTGACTCTTAGTCTTTACTTTCATTATTCACAGACTATATTATTAGTCTATAACGCATACTCAGTCAAATTTGTTTTTACTAATAGATGATTTATACTCAAATTATAGCATTTGAATTCATTCAATTTAAAATAGAATCCTATGGCTATGATGGAGAACATTATTGCCAAGAATCTAATCACACCTCCCTGTTCTAATGACAGTTATGTAATACTAATAATAGTAATGTACCCATCTCACATATCCCCTTACCTAGGGCTAGGCTATTGTAACTGCATTGATTGGAGGGTAAGATATGTAACATTTTTGTGTATTGTCATAACTTACCCTACTGGCTTTTTTTGTAAAATAACCCTATGTGTGTATTGACTAAGGGCTATTTATCTACCTGTCTTGTCTATCACCTATAGTACTTATGGTGTGTTCAATGTCTGATACGGTATGTCCAGAAAACATAATTTATCAGAAGACAAAATAAAAATTCTCTTCTAATCTCAACCCCGTCACTAAAGTTCCATGTTAATCATATCAAGATATTATCCTTTCAAGCTACATCACCCGCCAGTCCGACTACTAATGACCTTATTTATTTGGTAGTTCTAAATATGAGCAGATTGTAAGGTATCTTCATCCAGGTGTAATAGTAGAGATTACTCCCAATCATCTGGTATCTCCATCATGTTGGATGCGCACAGCTGTAGTGGTTCCTCTCTATTACTATTAGTATATTATAATTAATAAGTGTAGGTTTTCTGGTGAAACACAAGACCAGATCTCGATATGAATAAAATCAAAAGATCACATAACATAGGATCACACAAAAGATGCTAGGCGCTCTTGGAAGAACTATGTTCACAAAGAAAGAGAATGTAATTGTATTGCAATTTGGAAATAAAAACACTTATATCTATATATTATTTGTGGTTAATGGTATATTATTATTTCCAGCTCCCGGCCAGGTCCGCTTCTCACACACGGATGTGCAGGTGCCAGACTTCTCGCCGTACCGACGTAAAGATGTGAGTGACCCCACGCAGAGCTCCCAGCCCAGCCAGGCCAGCCGCAAGAGCTTCACCTACCTCATGGTCGCCGGTACGTCACACTCTCATCTGCCTGTCGTCGTTTTTTTTTTTAATAAATTTGATTGGGAAAACATTTTCAGGCGGACCTGATAATCTCATGTTACACAAGTTAAAACAATTTTAGATTTTAAACTTCTAAATAAGTATCATGCGAGAAGACACAGGTCTTTGATTTACTACCTACTACCTACTTTGTTGTCATTTGAAATGGCTTTTGGGGCATTTCTAATCATCTCACGCGGTTTTGATTTATGGAATCGTTGGGTCTTATATAGGAGAAGTGCCTTTTAGACATTTTATAAGATATTTTGTTTGCCTCCAAACTTCTATATTAATTAACTTTTGTACGACGATTTGTATGATAAGCATAGCAAAGACCCATCTCTCGTTGTAAGAAATATATGAATGTTTAATATATACATAGAAAGGATCCACCCATTAGGATTGTTTGAATATCGCACAACGCTGGGGTTGGATTTTAGAGATTCTTTATTTTTCTTATTATTTTTGTTAATGTGGGAGGAACTTATTGTTCTCTAGTAATTATATCAAGATCGAAGGTATATATAAAATGATTTGTTATCTGATTAATATAATTATCACAACATTCTGTTAACTTTTGTAAGTAAAATCAGCACGTCCTGAGAATAGTGTAATTGTTACATAATGTTCTATTGCTGAATAACAATCTTTAAATACAACTACATTTGTCAACACTCTCAGCCTGGTCAAGTCTTATGTCCAAACTTGTTCACTTGGTTAAAGGCATTCAAGTTAATTTCACAATAGAGCCTTATTTATCTAAAACACAAACCAGACTTTCCACAGGTTTAGTTATTCATGTATGTCTAAGATGTAGCCGTTGTTGTGCAGGTGGAGCGGTGGCTAGTGCCTACGGTGGTAAGACCCTCGTACAACAGTTCGTCAACACCATGAACGCCTCTGCCGATGTGCTCGCCCTCGCCAAGATTGAGGTCAAACTCTCGGATATCCCTGAAGGCAAGAGTGCCACGTTCAAGTGGCGCAACAAGCCGCTCTTCATCCGACACCGCACCGCTGACGAGATCTCCAAGGAGGAGGCGGTGGATGTGAGCACGCTGCGGGACCAGGAGCACGACAGTGAGAGAGTACAGAAGCCTGAGTGGCTCATCCTACTGGGCGTGTGCACACATCTAGGTGAGAGATTAAACATTCTATAGGCATTCCTAGGTCTTACTCATAACAATCTAAATTTTAATTCAACTTTCCTACGGCAAGTATCTAAAAATGATAAAATATGGGAAATAAAGCAGAAGAGATGACTTGTATGTGTAATGTTTACTGAAGTGTGTACAAATATAACCATAATGCAGTAAATTTACACGGGAAAAGGCTGACTCTTATTTATAAAACCCATAGCTCTTCCAGGGGTCCCTAACAAATGAAATTAAGTTAGATAAAATGAATACAAATAGAAGATAATGTAGATTAAACTAAGTAATAACATGGGACAAGCTACAGGTCACACGTTGAGGTCAGAGACTCCAGGCGTCGCCAGTAGTTACTGAAGTCTTTATTGTAGGTTAAGCGCTGGCCTCATACACTGGTTATAAGCCTCTATTGTGTTCATGTATTATAACTCATGACTCTACTCTATATTATAACACAAGCATCTCGCCAGGTGTTCTTGGAAACGGTCAAGTTGAAGATTCCCGGCCATACTGACCAGCTTTTCTTGTCTAAATCCTATCACGAATAATATATAATGAATATATAACACTTAAAATGTTTACAGTAGACCACAGGTTGAAAACTAAATTAACCCAGGAAATGTGAGCAGTAATATTCCATCCTGACACTGTGGTATTCTGTGTACGCAATGTTTGGATGGAAATTGGGTTTATGCCCAGATGGAGCAGAATCCTAGATATTCTTTTAGTTGCCTTTCAGAAGAGACAACACTGTATAACGAACAGTAGAAAACTTTATTTTCCATTAAGGCAGAGAGACCCAAGACATGAAAACTAACCTGGTGACATTGTTTTATCGCATTTTTTGGATCTGCTGAACCATGTTCTTTCATGTTGCAAAGTTTAAACAAAATGTTATACTGTTAACCTATTTATTTTCGCGCGAATAAATTTTCACGCACTAAGTACTTTGATACCTTTTCGCGCGGATTTACGCAGCAAGGAAGTCTCACACCTTGTTTATGCAATATTTATACATTTCGCGCAGGATTTATTTACGCGCACAATGGTGGGTGCGCGAAAATAAATACTGCGCGAACATAAATACGTTTACTCTATTCAAGTCTTTTTTTCTGTTGAGCCGTGGTTTATGCCTGTAATAAAAGCCACAATTGGTGTATTTCAGGGTGTGTGCCCATCGCTGGGACGGGAGACTACGGCGGCTACTACTGCCCGTGCCACGGCTCTCACTACGACGCGTCCGGCAGGATCAGGAAGGGACCGGCCCCGCTCAACCTGGAGGTGCCCACCTACTCGTTCCTGGATGAAGACACGGTGGTGGTGGGTTAACACTGGATATACATAGCCACCATTAGACACATGTTACTGTATGCTGGAGAGAGAGAGAGGAGTAATAAATTATCATATATACAACCTCTGACTCGCCTCTTCTGTCCACCTCAGGCAAACAAATATGATAGGTATGTTTCCGATTTATCAGCTGAAAACTAGGTTGGGAGGGGTGGTAATTCTTTTTTGTTAGGGAAGCACCATGTAGGAACTGAAAACAAAATCTATTTTCTGTATATTTGATAATAACAGTAGTTGTTTTAAACATGAGAAATATACATTGTAAGAGTTTTGGGTTAGGAAGACTTGTTTTCCGGCCTTAATTAGATTTTCAAGAAACTGGCCGCAGCGTGGGTAAATCGGAAACACACCTATTGTTGTTTGCCTCGTCATATACACAATTACCCCCAGCAATTTATTTTAAATACACCATGTTCCACTTAACCTGAACTCGAGGGGAGTCAGAAAATAATCAGATTAACCCCAAATTCTGCTAAAGAGAACAGATACATTAAGTTGGAAGTCTGCAGGGAAATTGTAAATGGTTCAGGTTAACTGACAATTCAGGTAAACCGAGTTCAGGTTACGCAGAACAAATTTGTAAATACTTCATGGTTCCCACGGTCTTTAAAAAGTCATTAAAATCATTCTGAGAAAATAAAAGGAATAAATTTTGATCTGAGCGTCGTAGAAGCGAAATCGTAGCAAAGGAATGAACATAGAATAGATTCACGGATAGAAATTAATTCAATGCTAAACCACCAGATGGCAGCAATGTAGTTTGTATTTATATGACTTTTGAAATATCAAGATGAACTATTTGTAGATTCTTTGATGTTAGTTACCTAATATAATTTTCAAGCAACATTATGTTAGCATATATTTCTTTTCACTTGATAAACTGAGAAATATTGTCTGTAGGCGAAATGCTGTAAATAAACTTGTTTTCCTGCCTTAATTAGATTTTTCAAGAAACTGGCCGCAGCGTGGGTAAATCGGAAACACACCTATTGTTGTTTGCCTCGTCACAATTACCCCCAGCAATTTATGCAATTTATTTTAAATACACCTTGTTCCACTTAACCTGAACTCGAGGGGAGTCAGAAAATAATCAGATTAACCCCAAATTCAGCTAAAGAGAACAGATACATTAAGTTGGAAGTCTGCAGGGTAATTGCAAAAGGTTCAGATTAACTGAAAACCTAGTTCAGGTTAAGCGGAACGAATTTGTAAATACTTCATGGTTCCCACGGTCTTTAAAAAGTCATTAAAATCATTCTGAGAAAATAAAATGAATAAATTTTGATCTGAGCGTCATAGAAGCGTAATCGTAGCAAAGGAATGAAAATCAGAAAGCTCTCCAAAACATGTCTCACAACTTACAATGGAACGAACCCCTCATAGTTTTTTTTATTTCTAACACATTTATAGATAGCCCGGGAAAACGTGTTAAGTCCATACTAACATCAGAGACGTATTGGATCATAGTGTAAAAGAATAACTGTCTCGACTATATTTGAATGAATTTATTGACAGTGGGGAAATTTAGGTAATTAAGGTTATTCTACCGAACCGTTTTATCTCTTTATCTTTACTATTTTATTTTTTACTTATAATTTGGAAAAGGAAATACACAAATATATATTTCCGGCAACGGTTGAAACCGATAGAAATTAGTTCAATGCCAAACCGCCAGGTGGCAGCAATGTTATAAGAAGCGCTGTTTCCCGTGAAGTATGTGCTTGTAGGACGAATTACAACTTTTGAAATATCAAGATGAACTATTCGTAGATTCTTTAATGTTAGTTACCTAATATACTTTTCAAGCAACATTATGTTCACATATTTCTTTTCACTTGATAAACTGAGAAATATTGTCTGTAGGCGAAATGTTGTCAATAAACAAACATAAACAAGTGTGTAATTGTGACATTGTGTGCACCTTGTGCCTCTATTGGCAACATTTCACATGTGTCATACGTTCATTTGGCACAAAAATTACTATTTTATAGTTTCATTATTAATTCAATTTTGCATCGGAGGACAAGAGTCTACTTTAATCAATTGAATTCTCGTACCCATACATTGCCCAATAGATAGTTAACAGTTACATGAAAATATGCGTTATTCACCATGGATGTTTTGGAGCGTTGCCTTTCATAAAAAAGAAAGCAATATAAATAAACCCACGTCGTTTACATTACAATATCTTTTCAAGAGGATTTCAGGCTGCTGGTGTACAATTATCAATTTGTACCACATAATTTTATTTTTTTACAATAATACCTCAGTCTCTATATCGCCGCCCTCGTGTCAGTCACTCTTGCTGGCAGGCTGTTATAAATTACCCAGCTCGGAACATGGTGGGTGCGTTCGGATATAACCCTAACCCTAACCCTGTCGTATACCAGGTCGGAACATGGTGGGTGCGTTCGGATATAACCCTAACCCTAACCCTAACCCCTGTTGTATACCAGGTCGGAACATGGTGGGTGCGTTCGGATATAACCCTAACCCTAACCCCTGTCGTATACCAGCTTGGAACATGGTGGGTGCGTTCGGATATAACCCTAACCCTAACCCTGTCGTATACCAGTGTAAATGTTCACTATAAGTACTTTGACATACCATCAGCAGCTGGACATTTAATTATTTTTTAGTTACAAGGACATTTAATTACGTTTTTCTAATCTTTGTTGCAATATTTTACCACCGGGAACTGAATAGTGACATGTCTGCCATCGAACTCAACATCACTGACTTGATCTTACCTACACATTAGTCTAAGAACTTAGCCTCAGAAAGCAGCTATAGTTGGTAACCTGATAACTTCCCAGCGGTGATATTTCCATGGTGTGGATGTGTGGAAGACAGAATTCCATTAAACCTCTCGAAATCTGTCACCTCCTCATTAAAACAACAGCTGGGTTAGGATGGAGGAACTCAGATTTGGGGGACAGCTCCCCTTGTTTTATCATCACCCTCTCCCCCACAGGCCCTGATGGTGATCAAGCACAACACCAGAGGCGATCAGGTGTATCAGGATGGCAGGCCTCATTACCTAAAGGAGTGGTCCTAGCTGGTCCTCCCTCCCCTCAATTCCGAGCTAGTTAAGAACTATATTACTGACCATAAGACAATCTAGCCAACTCTCGGTAGGAGCATTCGAGAAGCACAAATCATGAAACTTACCTTGGATGTTTGGGTAATAGACCTTCCCCGAGGGCCTTCCATGTTTGTGGAGAGATTCAGAATCTCCTGATTCCCAATCTCAAGTTCCCAAGTTCTACTTTGTAACCTTGGGGGAATTTTAATTATAGAATAAAAAGTAAACAAACGCACAACATAGCTTGCACCAATTTTATTCTACCTCAGATTTAAAGCCATTCATTAATTCCTCCATTCTGGGACAGGTGGCGTTACGGTTGACTGCACCCTGGCACCTTCTTTCTCTTGTTACATGTACAAATGGTGGCTTATATGACATTAGCTTCTTTCTCTTGTTACATGTACAAATGGTGGCTTATATGACATTAGCTTCTTTCTCTTGTTACATGTACAAATGGTGGCTTATATGACATTAGCTTCTTTCTCTTGTTACATGTACAAATGGTGGCTTATATGACATTAGCTTCTTTCTCTTGTTACATGTACAAATGGTGGCTTATATGACATTAGCTTCTTTCTCTTGTTACATGTACAAATGGTGGCTTATATGACATTAGCTTCTTTCTCTTGTTACATGTACAAATGGTGGCTTATATGACATTAGCTCCTTTCTCTTGTTACATGTGGTTGTTCTTTGTCTGCTCTAGACCAAGCGCAACCGACCCCGCCCCCTATAGGGCGGATTTAGACCACCTTTAAACCTCCTTTCGTTGCTCCATTACCCCTGGTATTCTCAGTTAGACAGAACTCACACCCATCGACCTGTTTTTTATGTTTTCCCATCTAAATGGGTACCATTACATCATCTGAATGGCAAGTTTTGTTCCTCTTCATGCCTTTTTAGGGGACGACTTATGTATAATCTGGTACAGGAAAGTTGCAATTTTAAATATAAAGATTGGTTTAGTCTCCCACCCCTGTCGGAGCTCTCACACACACTGCACCTTCACTCACACACTACACTCACTCACCAGCCACTGCCCCTCCCGCTGCCTGCCACTGCCTACCACTGCCTGCCACTAGTGTGTGTGTAGCATTGCCTCAAGGCTACACACTAGGCAGGTAGGCAGTCAGGTATCAAACACTAACACATGGGAGGAGTGAAGGATGGGTGGTTGGTGGGCATGCAGTGTCATTCAAGGTGAGAAAAATGACAACTATAAGAACAAAAACAGACAATAAAATAAGTAGAGCAAGCAAAAGTACTAGCGGGTAGAATTTCTGGACAAGGCACAGGGACGGGAATATCTGAATATAAGTGTAGCTCTCTGTGCCTGAGAATTACAACAAATATTTAGTAGTAAACATTAACATATGTGATATATTCCAGAAGTACACCTGACCATGCTTAACTCACTCTTGTTTTGTTTTAAGACATTATGTAACTTGTACTTTATTCTCAGTGCTAGCTGATTTAAATTACATTCCATCAGAAAAAAGACAAATTTAGATTCAAAAGCAGAGTATATAGAGTATTATTATACACGCATTGCTCTGAAGACAATGTATCTAGAGTGAGTTACGCATAGTGTGTATTTCACTAGCTATAGTTAGTTATTTGGGGTTGTCATGGCAACACATCTGTTTTGTTTTACTAAGATTACCACTGATATTCAAATGTATGACTTGATTCTTCTATTTTAATGATTGAAAGTATATATTAAATATGCTAACTAACTCGTTGGTTTCAGTCGCTTGGAACATTGCTGCAACTTGCTGCAATATTGCTGCAACTTGTGCAATATTCACACTCATTCAACCAACTCGTTAGTTAACCTGTATTTATTACAATATAGTTATAGATGTTACAACACAATACTAAAAAGAAAAGAAAAGACAATATTCTGCTCTCAATGAGGAAACCGTTAACTAGTATATGAGTACAGATCTGGTCTTACGAGGCTCCAATTTGAGTAGTTATTATGCAATGTATATAAAAAGACAAGCATAGACATGAGTAGTACATGTGTGATGTGTTCCAGGAAAACAAGTTGCTAAAAATGGATTTTGAGATATCATCATATATGAAACGAGGAGATCAAGCTGATTCCAATGATAGTAAAACAGGACATTTAATCAGTATTTTTAGATTTTAAGTTTGATATATTTTCGAAAATAAAGTTTGCAAGATCTCTGGGTGGACAATAACAAGTAAACTAGTAGCATGTACCCTTTAGGATGACCTTAGAAAATCATGAATATATTTAATACATTATCTAGAAATTTGGTCCATGAATTCATATGACCTAAAGCGCCAGATACCTAAAAGATGAGAACATTCCAATGAAGAGGTCTTGTCAATAAAACACTTTGAAAAAATATAAATTTTGCGACTGGTGACTCATTTTCCTGAAACACATCACATATATGTAAAAGGCAACTCTGCGGATAGACAAATAAATGAAAAATAAATGATAAATATAACATGGATAAAAAGATTGAATGAGCATCAAAATAAATACATGAGGATATCACTACAAGAGAACTCCATTTCAGATTGTCAGAATTGTATACAGTTCTATCAGTTAAAAATGATATCACTAATGAAATAGAACATAAAATAATGGATAACAGTATAATATTGACCTATCACCCTCCAAACAAACCTGAAATTCAACAATAAATTGTTATATTAGATTGCCAGAAGCAGACATGGCGAAACCTGCTGGACCACGGTCCTTGACCGGTGAAAGACATGTCGTACCGGTGAAACTAAAGTGTCTCCGGTCCGACTGTCCAGTGTAAAAGGTCTATGAAATGTTGAAAAAACCTTTGGAGGACTGGTGAAACCTTAGGAGGACTGGTGAAAGTTCTAAAGTTTTTGCCATGTCTGCAGAAGTCATAAATGATCCAAATGAAAAATCCCATCGATTAAAAACTGAAATTCCCAGCTAATTAGTTACAATCAAAAAACAAACTGTTCTAATGTGTGGCCTTAAAAGGCATTTCATGGTATAACCCTTTGCTAAAACCATCTCAAGCTTCACCAGTTAATTAAACCCTGTTTTTTTTGGCTGATAAATGACCAGTACTCCATAAAGTGTGACACATTCTCAATGCATTCTATGCCCCGTTCCCTTATCACTAACATGGAACATTACTTTGTCTTGAAAGGTTTTGTACATCTTCAGGTAAATATTCCTGTATATGTACATCTCACAAGTGAATTATTGCCTAAGGTGTATCACTACTATACATTATGTTGTTAGATATCATATATCCATAAAGAAGACATGTGTATAACTGATATTATTATATGTGAGCCACATACAGAAAAACTGTATATGAGATTCAAATAAACACATCAACATTTAAACTTGGATAATCAGGAATAGCAGGAAATGTATCAACAGTGCATGCTTTTCTACAGTAACTCAGTTATTGCACAATACATGGACACTTCAGTGAAAACACATGAACGTGTAAAGGACCTTTATACAATTTCACTATAAATATGCCTACTTCCATTATCTTATATCACATTACATTGATATACAATTCAATAACAATGATTGTCATATTAGGCAGAGAGAAGTCTAAGTAGTATTTGACTCACACAAACATATACATTTGTACATATATCAAATCACTCTTACAAAAACATACACATTTGTATAGATCAAATCACTCTTACAAAAACATACACATTTGTATAGATCAAATCACTCTTTCTCTCCTGCTATAATTTCATTAATGATTATAATTTATAATAGCAGGAGGAAGAGTAAGTTTGATTGATGTTTACTCAGATCTTTCTCTCACACACCCACACCCACACATCTCACACACCCACACCCACACCCACACATCTCACACACACACACCCACACCCACACATCTCACACACCTCACACCACCCACACCCACACACACACACCTCACACCACACACCTCACACCTCACACCCACACATCTCACACCCACACACATCTCACACGGGGTCCTCGTCCTGTCTGCTCCTGCCTGTGAGTAGTGTCTTCACAATAGTTGCTGCCCCCAGCACCAGTCCCCCAACACCTGCCAGGGTGGCCAGGCCTGCTACTGCCACCTGGCGACTACTGCCTGCACCAGTCTTGCACCAGAGAGCGAAGTGTTCACAGTTGTTGGTGACCAGCGCGTAGTCCTCCAGCCCCACACGGGACCAGGCCCGCGCCACCACCTGCTCACGCGGGTAACTGTCCTCCTCTGGTACCTGCAAACACAGTACCAGCCATTAGAACATATCATCAGTAACAGTTTATCAGTTGCTCAGTTTATCAGTGTATCAGTTTATTTTATATGTATTTCTCTTGTATGTATTATAGAAACACTTATGTTCTTGTTGTAGTGAAGTAGAGGGTTCTGTCGGAACAACTGTCAAGGCAGAGATATGTGACCCGTTTTTCCATGTAAACCATATGTAAAAAAGTCAGTCCTAAAAGTCAGTTGTCAAAGTCAGCGGTCAAAGATTAAGATTTAATTGTATTGTATCAGTTGTATTTCCTTACTCAGCACATTAATAAATCAAGGAAAAGGGGATAAAGTGAACTATCATATTCAAAGCTATTCAAAATAAACTTCTGCAAATAACACAGGTCTTCCAGGTGTCCTTGTTTTCTCTAGTGGTGGAGATTTTACATCTCTTTTAATATATGGCATTTATAAGTTGGAGTATTCTACTTCTGATACTACAACCAACATTATTATTTATCTTTCTATTATTCTTTCTAACAATAATAATATTGAGAGCGCATATGTTACAACTAGAGTAACATGAGAGGTAACAAAGTAATAGAGTTATAAGTAAATGTTTATTCCTGGTACAGGTATATGATAATAAGGTGTAGTAACTGGTGATGTGAATGGGTCAAACCCAGGAGAAATAAGGCAAATGAGAAAACCAAACAGAAACCTGCAAATTTCATATCAGAGACAATTTAGAGATGAACTAGTCTTTGGATAAGATAAGATAAGATAAGATAAGATGTTTTTTATTCATCAGATAGGTACGACAAGGGTACAGTAATATAAAGATGATGAATAGGTTGACATGCCTATGATACGGCTTGGTACCATTTCTTCCGGCGGTTACCCGAATTTGGAGGACTAATTACAATTAGAGGCAATATAGAGAAATGAAATGACAAGTTAAAATACAATAAAATGCTACATTTAGTTTCTGTATTACTGAAACAGGCAGAAGATATATGACTATAATTACAGGTCGACTAGCCATGGTTGAATTGAACCAGGGTTTGGTAGACTAAGATAATATGTATTCAACGGCGAGAGAAATAAAAAACATTATTTCTTTGACAAGGCAAAGCAACATATCTTTACAAAACAACAGAAACAGGAGACACTATTTCTTGGTCTTAAATCGAGGAATACACCTAGATTTCTTGATCGATATACATACTGAGAATGAAATAATAGACATTATTTCTAAAAAGGTCGATCGCGGAGAACACCTTGATCAATTAGAGTGATATCAACAATTCAGTCGAACTCAATAAACAGTGATGAACAATATGTAATATGTTAGTTTCCTGTAAACTCAACTGAAGTTTAGTTAGTTTATAGCATCTTTAATTGATTCCCACTGCATACAACAATGCTGAACAGCAAGCGCATTGTGCAATATATTCAGTTTTGTCAGGAACCCATTATTAACACTCAATTTCATGAGCAACCTCAACCTTCAACTAAAATAAACAACTCAACATTGGTTCTCTGATAGAATAGATAAGTATTATATTTCAACACCCCCAAAGGAATTGAATTGAAAAATCTTTTATTTGTCAATATTATGAAATAGCAGTTACATAGAGAAAATGACTTCTGGGATAATTCCAGTTCTTCCAGACGTTCCCTAATAATGAGTTAGAACCTGTTGCCAGTGCAAACATGTACTAATAAATGACACACTGACCTGCAACACCCAGATCTCCTCATCCAGGTTGAACACTCGCTCCCCGATCACGCCCTGTGACATCAGATCATCAGCATGGAGGTCAATGGCTGTGACATCACTCTCGCCAGGGTCTCCCACTCGTACAACCACCGCAAAGTGGAGGTACATACCTCTGTGTAGCACTATGATGTCACCAGGCTGCAACATACAGGGGCAGATTGGTTACCATGGTAACAGATTACAATAAGACCCATCTTACAACAGATTACAATAAGACCCATCTTACAACAGATTACAATAAGACCCATCTTACAACAGATTACAATAAGACCCATCTGTATCTAGCAATCATGAACTTTGTTCACAATAAATGTAAGTGTTTTATATGTTTATTTAATCTCTTTACCTCTCCTGCCTAGGCTATCTATGGTGAACTCCAAAGCTAGACAGAAAGTTCCACACTAGTACCCTACAACACAAAGTTATTGTGTTAAACTTGAGGACCCTCCACCTCTGGGATGGGAATATATAACACACAGTCCGAGGGACATAAGGAGCGGTGGTTTTCATTCTTTATATGCATGCATATAGAAATCAAGCTGAGAGAGGGGCATAAGGAAGTGGGCAAGAAAGTAAGGAAAAGTCATATTACAGAGAGGGAGAGTGGAGAAGAGAGAGAATGAGAGGGTATAGTTGGGAGGACCAATTAAGGGAAGTATAGTGGGGAGAGTGGGAAGGAGTAAGAGAAGAGAGACAAGTGGAAGGATAAAGAGTTTTACCTTGATATCGGTGATGCTTTCTGCTCTTTGCACTGAGTAGAGCAGGTGCATGTACCAGGTGTCATCGTAGTGCTGCAAGGTAAAGCAGACGTTAGCACAAGTAGTCACGGTGGAACATGTGCAACTCATTAGACCCACATACATCGGTGGGTAGAAAACTAAACTTAACATAGTGGTCGATAACCTTGTCTTATTTGTTGGACACAAAGCAAAATTTATTGCTGGTATAAGTTGGCAAAGTTTGACACCTATAGTGAAAGTATCAGGGCCCTGGAAAAGTGTTGGTCATAGTTCTAATAATGGGGTCTGCATAGTTTATTGAAATGTTAGACCTGATTATAAGTTTGGGTTGTGTGTGTGTGTGTGTGGGGGGGGGGGGGGGGGTGCTGCAAACATGACGTCATTTTTTTATCATTTTTAAGGGGGGTCTGGCACAGTGTGACAAAACATGACATGGGGGGGGGGGGGGGGTAAAAAATGGCCAAAAAAAGCATGACGTCATTTGTGGATGGCCCCTCAGTTACAATCAGTTACACTTGCCCTGTTGACTCACTTTGTTTTTTGCCAGAGTTTTTTCTTTCCTTCCACCGCCATCTCCTCCACCGAATGATCCAAATGAACCCAGGGACATGGCTCCGTCACCTATCACAAGTCACACATACAGTTTATAGATATATGTGGAAAAACAGTGGCTAATACAACCCCAACCCCGCCAACGCTATTGTACACCCACATTGGCCAACACAACTGCCCTATTGTATACACAGTGGCTTACACAACTCCCCTATTGTATACACACATTGGCCAACACAACTCCTCTATTGTACACACACAGTGGCTAATACAACTCCCCTATTGTACACACACAGTGGCTAACACAACTCCTCTATTGTACACACACAGTGGCTAACACAACTCCTCTATTGTACACACACAGTGGCTAATACAACTCCCCTATTGTACACACAGTGGCTTACACAACTCCTCTATTGTATACACACATTGGCCAACACAACTCCTCTATTGTACACACACAGTGGCTAACACAACTCCTCTATTGTATACACAGTGGCTAATACAACTCCCCTATTGTACACACAGTGGCTTACACAACTCCTCTATTGTATACACAGTGGCTTACACAACTCCTCTATTGTACACACAGTGGCTAACACAACTCCTCTATTGTACACACACAGTGGCTAACACAACTCCTCTATTGTACACACACAGTGGCTAATACAACTCCCCTATTGTACACACAGTGGCTTACACAACTCCTCTATTGTATACACAGTGGCTTACACAACTCCTCTATTGTATACACACATTGGCCAACACAACTCCTCTATTGTACACACACAGTGGCTAATACAACTCCCCTATTGTACACACACAGTGGCTAACACAACTCCTCTATTGTACACACACAGTGGCTAACACAACTCCTCTATTGTATACACAGTGGCTAATACAACTCCCCTATTGTACACACAGTGGCTTACACAATTCCTCTATTGTATACACAGTGGCTTACACAACTCCTCTATTGTACACACAGTGGCTAACACAACTCCTCTATTGTACACACACAGTGGCTAATACAACTCCCCTATTGTATACACAGTGGCTTACACAACTCCTCTATTGTACACACAGTGGTTAATACAACTCCTCTATTGTACACACACAGTGGTTAATACAACTCCCCTATTGTACACACACAGTGGTTAATACAACTCCTCTATTGTACACACACAGTGGCTAATACAACTCCTCTATTGTATACACAGTGGCTTACACAACTCCTCTATTGTACACAGTGGCTAATACAACTCCTCTATTGTATACACAGTGGCTTACACAACTCCCCTATTGTACACACAGTGGTTAATACAACTCCTCTATTGTACACACACAGTGGCTAATACAACTCCCCTATTGTACACACACAGTGGTTAATACAACTCCTCTATTGTACACACACAGTGGCTAATACAACTCCTCTATTGTATACACAGTGGCTTACACAACTCCTCTATTGTATACACAGTGGCTTACACAACTCCTCTATTGTACACACAGTGGTTAATACAACTCCCCTATTGTACACACACAGTGGCTAATACAACTCCTCTATTGTACACACAGTGGCTAATACAACTCCTCTATTGTATACACAGTGGCTTACACAACTCCTCTATTGTATACACAGTGGCTTACACAACTCCTCTATTGTACACACAGTGGCTAATACAACTCCCCTATTGTACACACACAGTGGTTAATACAACTCCCCTATTGTACACACAGTGGTTAATACAACTCCTCTATTGTACACACAGTGGCTAATACAACTCCTCTATTGTATACACAGTGGCTTACACAACTCCCCTATTGTATACACAGTGGCTTACACAACTCCTCTATTGTACACACACAGTGGCTAACACAACTCCCCTATTGTACACACAGTGGCTAATACAACTCCTCTATTGTACACACACAGTGGTTAACACAACTCCCCTATTGTACACACAGTGGCTAACACAACTCCCCTATTGTACACACAGTGGCTTACACAACTCCCCTATTGTATACACAGTGGCTTACACAACTCCCCTATTGTATACACAGTGGCTAATACAACTCCTCTATTGTACACACACAGTGGCTAACACAACTCCCCTATTGTACACACAGTGGCTAATACAACTCCTCTATTGTACACACAGTGGCTAATACAACTCCTCTATTGTATACACAGTGGCCAACACAACTCCCCTATTGTATACACAGTGGCTTACACAACTCCCCTATTGTACACACAGTGGCTAACACAACTCCCCTATTGTATACACAGTGGCTAACACAACTCCTCTATTGTACACACACATTGGCCAACACAACTGCCCTATTGAACACACATGGGTCAGATTTTCAGAAAATGTATGATTCAACTTCGCCAATTTTCTCAAATAATCCAAATTTCAGACAAAAATAAAGTTCAAAATACAGTTCAAACTAATCAAACACACATATATATATAGGTAGAATCAATGCAATGCCGAATATACTTGAATTTACCTAGTATTGACCAAATTACAGCCTAATTTAGCAGAATTTACTCAATGTGTACAGCTGCCAATTGTACATTTTCTGATCATCTGATCCACATAGACGCTAATACAACTCCCCTATTGTACACACACAATAGTAAATGGTCGAATTCCTATAAGAAGTAGATGAACCTGTCTCTACAATCCAAGTGCCGAAGGCACTTGTTAACAAACAATAAGTATCCCACTACTCGCTCCCTGGCCTACATATGGCGCCTGAGGGGAATCCCTAGTCTATTTATTGCAGTGACGCATGTGAGGGAATTCCTTATCGCGGCAGTGGCGGGGTTCCCCAGCGGCCAGCGGCCAGCAACCATAACCACACAACACAAATTATGATTGTCTCCACATTTATACAGGTCTTCCCAGGTTAATCTAACAATGAAAAGGGCTCAGGGTGTCTACACTCTGGCAAACCTACCCCGCCCCCCCCCCCCCCCCCCGCCCCCCGCACGTCAGACACTCGGGGAATCCCTCCTCACTGACCTCAGACTAAGGTGACGTATTGAGACCTACCTTTCTATACGTCACACCGTCACACGGCAGGCTTATCTCTCCATCTCCTTCTCACGCTAGCTTCAGTTGGTAGCAGTTTTATCTCCGCCTATCGACACTCTGTCCTGCCCGGCTCCTGTCTTGTCTCTGCCGTTGGCTCACTCTCTGTCCCGGGTCTCTGTCTCACTCTCTGTCCCGGGTCTCTGTCTCACTCTCTGTCCCGGGTCTCTGTCCCGGGTCTCTGTCTCACTCTCTGTCCCGGGTCTCTGTCCCGGGTCTCTGTCTCACTCTCTGTCCCGGGTCTCTGTCTCACTCTCTGTCCCGGGTCTCCGTCTCACTCTATGGCCCACTCTACGGCCTGTTCTCTCGGTTTCTGTTTCACTAAATTGTCTTTGCATGATCATCCGCCCTGACCACGTGATATCTTACTCACTAGCTATAGTCTGTTCGCACATTCAGAGATAGAGTGGATCCCTAAAGTCTGTTACCACAGAGACTGAGAGAGTCGTTTATATAGTGACATGATATGGTCCCTGATTAATGATATAGATGTAAGCCTCATAACATAGTAAAATGGCCATTAAGCATTATTATAATCATGTAGCATTTCAAAATAAATCTTGTCTAATTAATGGAAATTAGAGCCATTATCTCTGACCCAATTAAGGTAGCTAATTAAGTCTCAGAACTAATTAAGGTAGCTAGATAAGTTAGCTTTCTTACATATTAGACTAGGATCAAAATGAGCTTTAAAACTTTCTAGGGGCATTTTAGGGTAAAATTTGGTAATACTATTGATTGAATGTAAGTAAATAGTTTATTAATTCGTTGATATAAAGTGTACATTATAAATTTACATCGAGACACATTTTCAAGTTAAATATCAGTTATATATAAGCAAAAGTAAAAAAGTGTAGTAAGTACATTTCAATCCCCTCACATATTTTTTCTCTTTTTTTTAAAAATATTTCTATTGGCCAGACATTTAACAGAATAATTAGAAAATACGCATAACCAGCTAATGTGATTATTTCTCATGCGTTGCCATCGATGAAAATACAAGTATCAATAATAGTCAAGCTATATGAGATATCAAGATATCAATTATCATAGATTAATATAAAATTAGCAGATATTATCATTCTCCTGTACAAATCCTGATTACATTTATAGATGGAAAAACTCAAACTCTAATTCAAATCGACAAGTTATATCAAATAAAATATCACCCCCACATTACATAATTTCAACCCCACTCAAACTCTTTCAATGGTCACATAGTTTTCGATATAGTCTTTTCAGACACATATATATATACAAATCATCAAGTTCACAGTAGTCATCTCATCATAATGTAATGACTGACATTCATTTGAGGAGGAGAATAGATCACAGAGATGAGAGTTTAGTTCATTACTCTAGCTTTTAATGAACCATATAGTCTCTTAAAGATTTTTATTTAGAGAAAAGCTCTTTTGGTCAGATATATATATAGAGTAGTGTTTACACAATAGTAAAGGAAGGTACATAAGTACGTGCAGTAGTACAGAAAGGCAGTAAATGAAAGTACATTGTATATACTCCCACCTGGTGGGGAAACTTGGTTGCAGTATATGGGTCAGATCTTCAGAAACTGTACAATCGGCAGAACAACATTTAGTAAATTCTGCTAAATGAGACTAAAAATCCTCAACACTAGGTATATCTGACTATAGTTTATTGCCTTGATTCAAACGGTCTGTTTGGTTATGTTGAATTGTATTTCGAACCTGATTTTTGTCTTAAATTTCGGTAATTTCAGAGAATTGGTGAAGGTTTACATTTGCAAGGTTTACATGTATTTTTGTGATAGTAGTATAAGGAAAGCTCCTCTGTTACCTGGTTCCTATTCCTACATATTTGAATGAGATAAATACCTCGACCTGGGTTAAAAGTTAGGATGATCTGCAGAGCATTTTGTTGTCATTTCGCCACTGTGAAGAAATCATATTTTCAAATCAATTTCCAACGTTTTCAGAGCTTTAAATTCTTTAAAAACCACAGTAATGCTTTAACAAAAGATACACTTAAATAAAGATGAAGTAGTTTAGTTTATTTCCTTCGTTTTGATCTAATTTCACAGTTCTAACTCCCATTCTGTCTGCGTTGACAACTGATCATTCCAATCGCGTGATTCTCTTCAGTTGGGCCAACTTTTGGTGGCTACGCTATTATAGACGGCTTCAAAAAGCTACTCAGAGCGTGGAGTTGTATACAGACACAACATATACAACTCTACAACACGTTGTTTCAACGGCAACGCGTATATAATAAATAAAGTTAACTTTTGTGTAAATGTCAAACCAATCCAAACATGTAAATAATAATCAATCAAATCAATCAATCAACATCCTCCAGTGACTCGTGAGTTACTCCAGGTGGAGCCACTGTTACACTAGGCTTCTCTACATTGGTGGACCACACAATTACAATTGTACTGACCATATAGCCAGAAAATGATAATAATTGTATTCAACAATACACTGACACTACAACACTGTTGCCTGTCATGTGCAGCTTTGGGAACTGACTGCTTGATGAAGGGGGTCCATTGGTGTGAAATAATTAGAAAATCGTGCAGATGGCTGTACAGATGTTAACAGTGAAGGTGTAGTGATGGACATGGAAGGGGCACCAGTTGGTGTGGAAGGTGCAGTTGATATAGCAGGTGTTGGTGCAACTGCAGCAGTGCTTGTCCACGGTGCAGCTATGGTTGTTGGTGCAGTTGTTGCAGCTGTTGTTGCAGTAGCTTCTGGGATTGTTACTGTGACTGAACCAATGCTTGTGACGGCTGGTGTAGGTGTAGCAGCTGTTGTTGAGGAAGCTGCTGGCATTGTTACTATGACTGAACCAGTGTTGGTTGGCGGAGTTGTAGGAGTTGTAGCAGCTGTTGTTGCAGTAGCTTCTGTAGTTGTTTCTGTGACTGAACCAGTGCTTGTGAGTGCTGGTGTTGGAGTTGTTGCTGGTCTAGATGCTGTGGTCATTGTGACTGAACTAGTTGTTGTTGTTGCCATTGCTGCAGTAGATGATGTGGTTGCTGTAAGTGTGAGTGCAGTAGTTGCAGGTGCATTGAGCAGTTGTCTATCAGCGTAGGGTGGAGGCTGGCCAGCCATAGTGAGTAGCTCTTCATCACTGTAGCCCTCCTGTAGCTGCATGATCAGCTCCAGGCTCTTCACAATGGAGGTGAAGTTTGGCCGCTTGCTGGGGTCCTTCTGCCAGCACCCGCGGGCTATGTCATACCTGGAAAATCATCAACATTTGGGTTTTAATCTTGCTGTTCAGAAGTTGTTATGGCAGTATTAAGTAGCACTTGAATATTCATTTTACCAAAAATTGAGCTTTTCACAGACCAGTTTAGGGTAATGTAGTGGCACCACATGTCATGTGCCCATACCTTCAGCTATATCTATTTACTCTCATGTACATAAGTAACTATACTCACACAGGTGTAGGGCAGCACGGTGGTTGTTCTATATCTATTTGCTCTCATGTATACAAGTGTAGGGCGATGCGGTGAGGTGGCTGTTCTATATATATTTACTCTCATGTATATATATAACTTTACTTACACAAGTGTAGGGCGGTGCGGTGAGGTGGCTGCTCTATATATATTTACTCTCATGTACATAAGTAACTTTACTTACACAAGTGTAGGGCAGTGAGGTGGCTGCTATATATCTATTTACTCTCATGTACATAAGTAACTTTACTCACACCAGTGTAGGGCAGTGAGGTGGCTGCTATATATCTATTTACTCTCATGTACATAAGTAACTTTACTCACACCAGTGTAGGGCAGTGAGGTGGCTGCTATATATCTATTTACTCTCATGTATATGTATAACTTTACTTACACAAGTGTAGGGCAGTGAGGTGGTTTCTGCAGCCGGTCACCGCGCATAAGGTACCTGTACACGTCCAGCATGTCCACATGTGGGTAAGGTGCACCTCCCTCACTGTACACCTCCCACAGCAGTACGCCATACGACCACTGGAAAACAATGGTATAAAACACACAAAACTCACAATGGTTGAATTATTATTAAATTATCATATTATTTGTAATGACCAGTGTAACAGCTTACCACATCAGATTTATATATAGATATATATTGTATTTTTATTCTGATTCATACAGTTACATCTCTTTCAGAAAAGGATGCGATCCTCTCCCTGAGGAGGTCTTCCTGGAGGATCCTTTATTTAACCCTAACCCCACAGAAACCACAACAAAGTGTTAGTACTTACCACATCAGACATGAGTGTGTAGATGTTCCTCTCCAGAGTCTCCAGAGCCATCCACTTGATGGGCAGAGCCCTGGCCTCACCAGAGTAGTAGTCCGACTGGTACAGGTTCCGTGCCAGACCAAAGTCACCCACCACAGCCCTGTTGTTTACATCCAGCCTGAGGTGTAAATAGATAAAATTATATTGTATCGAGCCTCCTTGAACTAAAGTTTAAAGTTAGATCTACTTTAAACAAATTATCATTTCAGTGTTGATACAAAGCAAATGGCACTCTGTTTGGGGTTAGAACCAACCTCAACACAATCAGAAAACAGGACTCACTCCTTCAGGGTTTATCCTATTTTCTGATGTGTCTTGATCAGTTCTAACCCTCAATCATACAATTTGCTATAATAACTTCTCATAGGAATCTTCACTGTTGGATATATTCATCATGGTGTGTATATTCAGTATGCACACTTACATGCAGTTCCTGGCAGCAAGGTCTCGGTGCACAAAGTTCCGCTGGGCGAGGTACTGCATGCCTTTTGCTACATCATACACCAGGCGGGTGAACAGCTTCATGCTGAATGCCTGAATGTAAAAATACTAGTGACAAAATCTGTTTTATTTTTTTTTAAACATTGGAGATCTGTTGTACTAGCCTAGGTATTAAGGCTAGGTTCCACTGGCCGGCTACTCCTCCCGCTTCTTTGACAGTCTATTGCTCCCGCTTCTAAAGAAGCGAGAGCAAGCAACTGAAAGTAACCAGAATGGGTGCTACTGGGATGTCACTTCCACCGATACTTCTGCTGCTACTCAGAAATGTTAGCAGACAACATTTTATTGTCCCATGTAAATGGATGCATCAAATAATGTGAGGCGTGACATAGATTGGAGCTATTGTCCTGCTTCAGCTCCCGCTACTTCCCACTACAAAGTAGTGGCCGCTTCAAATCAAACATGTTGGATAGAAGTGGGAGCGCTCTAGGCTTCAAAAATCCACCCAAAGAAGTGGGAAGTAACACAGCTATGTAGCAGGCCCAATAGCACCCATCTCAGTGACTCTCCCACTTCAGCTCCCACTTCTTTAATCAAGAAGTGGGAGAAGTAGCCGGCCAGTGGAACCCAGCTTTAGTTAAGTATTTGTGTACTTATTGTATGTGTTGTTGTCTGATAAGGACCAAAGGTGGATAAGTTTAGACCTTGGTTGAGCCTTAACTTCTCCCATGTTTATTCATGAGCTGCTAACTGGTTCAAAAATACAAAATATCAGATGAAAAAAATGTTAGAAGTTGTTATTCTGTGTATCATTCTGCAGGTAAGATCTAAGCATTGTTTATCAATCTCTTAATGAAAGTGAGATGGACTTACAGTTTTACCCACAAAAGCCTTGAGGTCTCCATTAGGCAGGAAGGGGAGAACTACATAGAGGCGGTTCCTGATAATGGTGATACCGTGTAGTGAGAGGACGTTAGGATGGTTGAAGTTCTTCATCAGGCTGGCTTCTGTGATGAACTCAGTCAGCTGTTCCCCGTGTGATGTTGGGTGGCCTGGAGAATTCAAACATTGTATTGTGAAGGCAATTTGGTCAAAATATCTGTGGAGCCATATAGTGCTCGTTTATGTAGTACTTACTCAAAGGTGCACTCTCAGTAAAAAACAAATACTTTTTGTTCGGTTCTTTCAAACCTATCTATAAATCATATTTTAGAGGATTTTGCCAAGTTGTTCAACAGGGCGTCTCATTTTGTATTTGGAGGACCAGCTTGAATACTTTTCTATGATTATTTCACTTATTATCGCTCACCGACAGCCTCTCTTGTCCGATTTATCATTAAATTCTGGTATGTTAACTTATAAACAACAACACAGTATTCATAAACTCAAACTCAAGGCTTCTCCAGACCCGCGGACCTCCTGATGTATCTGCCCATTTCAATTGCATTTCCTACTTTTGTTCCTATAATAATTGGCAAATGAGAATTATCACCATTGTGAAACTTTGCCCAAATACAATTTTCTAAAAAAATGATATCCTCACCACAGATGATTCCTTCATCATTGTCCATAAGGTTTATTGTATACATAGATTTCACTGATGTCCCGGCATCGCCATGTCCGGGAGTTTGTTAGATGGCTATGTATGCTGCAATACTTGAAAATACTGTTTTCTGTTTTAAACTTTACCAGTTTTAATGAGCCTCAACAAACCCATCTTGATAGGTTAGATAATCTTCCTTTAGTGTACTATTACTCAGGTATGCACTCTTGTGAGGTTTATCAACTTTGTTTTGATAACCATGCCATAGACGGTAAGGAAAGTAAGTGCTGACCCCGGACATGGTGGCCAGTAGGGTTCCCCAGCCACCCTGGTGACGTCATCTGAAATCTATGTATAGGTTTTTTACAAGCTTTACCTAATGAAGGCCCATCCCACAAGAAGGTATAACTCACCTCTGAGAGTTTTGAGTGCTACAGGAGAGCAGCCAGCATGCTTTCTGCCCTGGTAGTGACCCTTGTAGACCATGGCAAAGTGACCTACAACAGCAGTTTCATAAAATTACACCAGTCTCTCTGTAAGACTACTTTAATGACTGCCCTGTAAAGCAATTTGCTTGTTGAATTTCTTGTTCTGTTAAACTTTGCTATGGCACTGAATGTGCTTTGCTTGTGATTTATCAATCTCTTTGTATAGGCAGTACCATGAAGTTGGCTCAGTATAACAGGCACAGGTTATTATGGACAATGCTTTAACTCAGAGTACTAAGGCTCCTGAGGGTCTAACTCAGAGTACTAAGGCTCCTGAGGGTCTAATTTCTTTTGTCGCTACCAAAAAACAGCAATTGTCATTTGTCACTAAGAAAATTCTTTTGTCGCTTGTCGCTTAATTTTTGTAAGACACCTGATATTTTGTCAATTTGTTGATCTAAGAAAGGGCTATGTTGATTTGTTCATGTATGGACTCAAGAGCCCTAGAACTAACAACAAACCCAGTGGAATATTCTCCCTACATTGAAGCTAATGCTAAATAGCAGCTAAAGGAAAACATGGCGGCAGTAAGAGGTCAACACTTCTACTGCCAAATATTCTATAATTACATTAGACTACATTTACCTTTACCGATTTGACGGCCGAGGGTGACCTTGAGGTTTTTGATGAGGAGTGACTCCACCTTAGTTCTTGATTCAGTCTCCAGGTCATGCAGCAAGCGCCACCTCTCCACCTCTCTCTCATGGGCAGCTAATAACAAGACAAAGAAACTTCAACAAGGATAAACAGATGTGCCATCTCCATTCATTTGGTGAACTCACTGAGCATGACGGCCATTTAGTCCTAGCCCTACAAGTGTTGGACATCTGCATCCAGACACATCGCTTAACCATAATACAATACAATAGTGAGATAATGCAAGCAATGTATCGAGTACAACGCTAATGTTAACGCATCTAAATCACGTTATGCATAGTAACGAACACCAACTGTGCAGGATTAACATAAGAAGGGCTGTCAATATGTTTGGACTCCCTATCCTCTTCTAGGCAAATTTGTCAAATTCATGCCACAAATATTAAATTATCCATTTTAAAGTTTAATGTTTTCTAAGTATCTGAGCATCAAATTCCTACTTAAATACGTTTTTTCAACGCCAAAATGGCCAGTTCACTACTGCTATCTGTTCACTGATGGCCGAGACCGACTTGGACCTCTATTTAGGGCAACTTAGGCTTCGGACCTAACGCAGGATGATACGTTTTGGTTAGTGTTGGGAGATACATGGCGCTTGCATTATCTCACTTATATGTTAGGACGAGCACAGATCAAAACTGTAAGTTGTTGGCTTTCCATTGGTTTATTTTGCTTGGAAATCAGTTTTAATTTGTTAAGGTTAATTAGCCCTGTCTGCGACTAAAGATATAAGATTTGTCCATGTTTAGGGACTATATCCAATGGATGGCCTGGCCTACAGTCACATGTACAGTCCCCCCCCCCCCCACAATCACACATGGACCAATATCCTAATACAGTGTATAATGTTAATGTAACTAATAAAGTTATTTGCACTGAAAATGAAAAAACTCGTTCCCATCGTTTGGGAACGAGTCTGAGCTCTCCTTAACATGGGAATCAATCCTTAGCATTTACTGTTTGTATGAGTGAGTTTGTTTGTGCTGCTCACTTAGTTATAACCATACATTATATTATTAAAGTTTATTACCATTCACAATGGATGTCAATGCAGGAAAGGAATAATATACATAATTATGTTCTCAGCTTTTATAAGATTACATGGTAGTAGTATAATTTGTTTCTTGTAAATTTCTCCATACAAATCAAAAAACAGGGTTCAAAGTTTTATGATGTTCGAAGATGACACATGTACACGTTTTTTAACAAGTCATCATAAAACAAGTTCAGCTAGCTTAATAACTTTTTTTTTAGATTAATGAACCCCTGTTCTTTTAATTGGGAGTGTAAAATAATGTCAGGTATGTATATTCAGATTTTAAAAGAAATCACATGATTCACTCATCTGAAATTCTGGAAAAATGACTCCTATAGTAAATGGTAGTAAATTTCAATAGTCCTTGAAATAAAAACCAATGTAATGACATCGTTTTTATTGTTTTTTCCAAATCCAAAGTTTAAAAAAATTACCATCATTCCTACTTTTTTGATAAAGGCTGGCATTTACCTTTTGCAGATTCTCTTATACTTAGTAGGTCAACCTTACACTTTTACCTTTTTTCCTTTTCCGTCTGTAAAAATCGAAAATTCAAAGATTCAATAACAATGTAAAACCACCTGCTTGTATTCACCTTATATGAGTTGAGAGAGGAAGGGGAGTGTAATTTAACAAGAAAAAAATGTTAGCCAAATCACGGGTGGGATATGGGCTGTACATTTCAGATGGAATGTGTTCATTCAGTGCAGTGTAGTGATAAGGGGTTTATTATATGAAGATTAAATGATTATCTTGGTCTTTTCACTTGTCACTCTGATTAGTCATACATGCAAGGAAGGATCTGGGAGGGTCACTAGGTGGTTAGATCCTTAGTTTATGGTCCAAACTGGTCTCTAAGCCTGCCAGGAACAAGATGAGGCGAAGCCGAGGCTTGTTTCCGGCAGGCTTAGAGAACAGTGAGGACCATAAACTCAGGATCTAATGGCTTTAGTCCCTGTTGGTTTGGCTGCCTCTCAAGCGTGTTTTATGCGTAATGCAAAGCAAAGGTAGAACATCTGAATCGGGTGATCATTTACAAAACCCCTCATGAATGACATGTTATATTTTTTAGCGTCTATGTTAAACGCAGGCTACTGATGGTTGATATTGCATGCAATGTTTTGTTTGTTTTGACTCGCCCAGGCACGCCAGTGTTGCCACCTATGGAGTTTATATGTTGGGCTGGCGGGGACTGTCAGAATGGCATAGACTGGGCCTCCAAGCAGTTCCGGCTTAGAGTGTCCGCTCATGGCCGGGTCGCCCATTCTATGCCATCCTAACGGTCCCCGCCAGACCAACCAACAGGGACTAATGTGCATGTAACAATGTGTTATGTACAGCTTCCAGTACATCCTTGATTTCTTCAGTATAGTAGGACTATACTCACATACAGGTACCAACAGCTATTACCACAACGATCAGCAGCCCGCCTCCACACGACCCACCTATAGTAGATGGGGAAGTCCTCGCTATCAGAGACAGATCTGAAAATGAAAAATAAATTATAAGCTTAGGGATAGTTGCTGTCCATCTCATCCACAAGCAAAACCATAAGATTTGATGGCAATTTGGGGAGATCTTATTAGGGCTATTATTTTGTATGAATATGGATTGTTTTTCTCATTTTCAATGACACTATCTACCACCCACCCTGCTTTCCCTCTCTCCCACCTTGAAATACATTATTGTTTTGTGTCCAATAGACGCTACACTGTCGTGTAGCCTTCACCCTGCACGAGCATGCATGAACAAACAGGGCTATATATAGCAGACCCAAATGTAGCTTTGATGTGTGCGGGAACATGGCAATGTTCAAAAGTTCTGTGAATATTTTTTAGGCGTAAACCTGACTCTAGCGTCCTTTGTGTGCATTAACGATGCTTCAATTCTCAGCGAAATTGAGAGAAAAATGTCTTAAGTATTCGGACAACTGAGGCTGTATTATTTGTCTTCATGAACAGTATTATGAGAAACAAGATGTGAACATTATTTCTCATTATATTAAAATGATAGATTAGAAACCCAAACAATAAGGACAGTTCTAAAGGTGGATGCTGTGTGTGTGTTCAGGTAATTGTGCAAGTTTGTGGCAGTGCTCCAGAATGTATAGAGATAATTTGAAGCTTTTAACCGAGGTTTTATTCATCTTCTTTTTCATTTTACAACATATTGATCTATTTTAGGCATACATCATATGCAATATGCACAATTTGAGAATTGATCAATTTGAATGTCTACAATTGTCTGCTTTGTTTATCTTTGTCGCTGTCTGTATAACTAAATACAAGGTTACTTATTATAAACAGTCCTTCTCCACACATGAACATTTGTTTTGTTCTATTCAATCAACAGCAACAAAGTGATCATAAAAACAATACAACAAGTTCCTCACCTGTGCAGACGCCCTGCCCTGACCATGTCCCATCTACCTGGCAGGTAGCCTGAGATCCTCCTTCCAACTGGTAGCCAAGGTGACATATAACCTCGGCCACGTCACCAACCCTCCATCCTGTTATTGTCACGTTGCCCTGCTCTATGTCCAGGTCTCCACATAGGATTTCTGTAAAATATTACATCACATTTATCCACTTTGCATGTCTATCACTTGGTGTCTGGCACCTTCTGGAACAACCAAATATGTGATGTGTTCCAGGAAAATAAGTCATAGGTCGCAAAAAATTGATATTTTTCAAAATGTTTTTTTTTACAAGATATCTTAATTGAAGTGTTCTTCTTTAAGAGGGTTTAGCACTTATAGTCATATAAATCCATGTAACAAATTTCAGGACATTAAATATATCCCTGCATTGTGAAGACCTTTGTATGGTCAGTATTTAGTTACTTTACAGGTAATTTACTCATCTGGAAACATTGCGACCTTTATTTTCAAAAATAAAAATATCAATCTTAAATATAGACATACTTATTAGGTGTCCTAGTGTTTACTATCATTGGAATCACCGTAATCTCCTCTTTTCAAATACGGTAATATCTCAAAATTCATTTTTTGCGACTTATGACTCATTTTCCTAAAACGGATTACATATTGCCATCCTAGATATTGCTCTTGTACATCGTAATAGAGTTGGCCAAACACCCATAGAATGCATTAAATGCTATGAAATGATTTGCCCAAGGACTTTCAGTGGGATAGGAAAGAAATCATGTAAAAAAATGCTTTGTTAGATACCACTTGGACAAAAAAATTATTCTATAATAGCTTGAAGAGCTCTAAGGTACTGGAGGCCTACTTTTATAATATTTGTGATGTGTTTCATGAAAATGAGTCATAAGTCGCAAAAATTATATTTTTCAAAGTGTTTATTTTACAAGATCACTTTATTGGAATGTTCTGATTTTTGGCGAGTCTATCACTTATGGTTGTATCAATCGATGTATCAAATTTTAGGACATTATATATAATATATTGTAAAATTGACAAGCCCAAATTGTCTAATTTTAAGTTAAAGTTGTCTCATTCAGCCAGACATTCGTCGCACCCCTACCGGCCAGAAGGCTACCCACACTTTCTTACCGCTACAACGCTCGCGGATTTCTTATCATCCCAAAGTCCAAAGGTACAGGTGAGGTCCAGGTCTGACCGTTATCTCAAAGTCAATCACGTGGGAAAGGAGGGGAGGGGCTGACCGCCAGGTCAGGGGAGGGGAGGGAATACTGATTAAAGAGTGGGAGGGAGAGGGGAGGGGAGATAACCCCGTGACCTGGTCACCACCCAAAGAGATTGGTCAGAGTGGCAGTGGTCACTCTGAGCCTCGTTTTAATAAGTGTCTGTCATTGTTATCCTGTGGCTGATTGGATCTCTAATCTAACCTGTCAATTAATTGGACCAACGGGACCAAAGTCAATCAGCGCAGGACCAGTGTATTTCGTCCTAATCTGTCTAGTATAAAAATAAAGGAAAGATGAAAATCGGTCTCTTCCGAGGCTGGTACTGATTTGAAACATACATCTCTGTGTGTTGTGTTGATTAATTTCTCGCCCAACTACTGACCCTGAATTATTACGAAGAATGACCCGCATTTCTTCATTGGCGACCATGATTAGGGGCTAGTTAGTTGGTCAGATCGGTATCCGACCTTAGAAGCAAGCAAAAGGAGTCAGGTGAGTGTGCCTTTTTCAAAACTGCCATTGTATTTATGGGTGTTGTATGTTTGGGACTCTGAGCTGGGCTTTTATTGGAAGGTGCATTAGCTGATCACACAAGTATTATCTTACTTTATCCTGTAGAGATAGTATTTTAGACATGCCACCGGCGGAAAGAATTGAGTATGTGGAAGAGTTCCCACAATACCTCGAAGCTGAGGATATTTTCCTAGAGGAGATATTCAATGATGGTTATCCACCGATCGCAGAACCTGAGGATTGGAACGACTGCGTAGGCACCTCTGAAAGTGTGATTCAGTTCAGCAGTGAACAGCTAGAAACTATGTCTTACCATTGGGATAAAATGTAATGAGTAAGAATAGGGACTAAAGAGATCAAAATTTTTGTTTTTGGAAATACCTGCACAAAAATTGTTACGTTGGATCTAGGCAAAAATTAATATTCCAAATTCTCTATATAGAAATAGAATATTCCAAATCAAGCAGGTAATAGTAATTCATCTTTACACATAATCAGCTAATTCAATTACCTCCAAAATGGCGTTGACAACACCCATTAACTGGGATATCACCGCCGAAGAGGTAAATGCACTCAATGATGCTGATCGTAAAGCACACTATGCGTCAATAGAAGTAGTTAGAAGGCGTATGGAGAGACATGCAACCTTGCTGGGTCCTAACGATGGGACCAACAAAGAATCACTCAGAGAGTGGTTAGAGGGGTTGGACAGAGTTAGAATCACGGTAGGGGCACATGATAACATAGCCATAGAAGCAGTTATATTGTTAGCGCAGGGATCATTAGCACGTTCCATCGAATCTTATGTAGAAGCACGGGGAGATGAACGCACATGGGAGGGTGTAAAACAGGAAATAATTCGCTTGTTTATGGGAGAAGAGGAGACCACTCAACTTAGAGAAAAGTTGAAGGGGATCCATCAACTCCCATACGAAGACATACGAATTTATGGCCGTAAATACCTGGAAACAGCTATGAGGGCTTATGAACCAGGCATTTTGGCCTTGCCTGTAATTCAGTCACAATTAGCTCGAGATTTTATACGTGGGCTCACCGATAGACAGGTACGGTGCGAGGTATTCTCAACCAGACCAGAGACTTTGGGGGAAGCAATTGACCTGGCGACAACGGCAGCGTATACCCATACGTTAGCCGATGCTCCAGCTAGAGGTGAAAGGAGAGAGGAACCTATGGAAATAGGCGCCTTACTCCCAAAACTTCGGACGCCAACCCAAACTCTGACTCCACCGACCCCTACTGGGGAGACCAATATTGAAACAAAAGCTGTGATGGACGAATTAAAAACATTAAGAAATATGGTAGAACTCTTAGGGAGGGAAAGATCTCAACCTTCATCGGTAACAGTTCATGCACCACCAGTTCAGAACCAGACTCAGTTTCCCTTTGTGCAACCATCCTATTTGCCTGCATTTCCGCCTTATAGCGCTCCAAACCCTGCCCCGGTTGCCAATTCTAATCAGGTAGAGTCACAACAGGGTCAGAAAAGGAAGGGAGGGGCACAGAAGGGGGGAAAAAGGTTTAGAGGTAAGAATACTTGCTATGAATGTGGATTGGAGGGACATTTTGCTAGAGAATGCCCTACTCGATTCGCACAAATGAGAGCGGCTGTACGGCCAGACATGGAAGAAGTAATGGATAACAAAATGCAACCCGTTATAGCGGCTATACAAGCATTGACTCCCAGAGTTCCCACAAACCCCTTTGTTCTCCCTTCGGGGGAATAAATTCGCCGGATAAGCGGTTTCGTGTGGCCCTTCCTGTGGCGGGAAGGAAAGCACAAGCACTTATCGACACCGGCGCCACTAGAAGTTTAGTTAAGTATGATTTGTGGAAACATTTCAATAAGGTAAACCACCGACCGTTAATTTTGGAACAAGGTGAACAATTACGGTCACTGAGTGGTCACGCTTTGCAGTCAGAAGGCAGGGCGATAATTAAGGCTGGGGGTAGTCATCTTCCTGTATACGTTGTTAAAAACCTCCAACACGATCTCCTACTAGGGGACGATGCTCTGGACATTTTGGATTCAGTAATCTGGCACAGAAAAAGAATCATACGTCTAGGAGGTAGAGAATATAAAAGTCAAGCGGTAGAAGAAGAAATAGATTCTGAATTTGCTTCCCTCAAAACAGAGGAAGAAATCTGGGAAGAAAGATACCCAGAAGTTTTTGGCAAAAATGGTAAATTAGGCATAGTAAAAGATGTATACATGGAGATTGACACGGGGAATGCCCGCCCTATTAATCAGAGACCTTATCGCCTTCCCTTAAACAAAAAGCTGATAGTAGATAAGGAGATTGACGAAATGCTTGAGTTAGGTGTGATTGAACCAAGCTCGTCACCATGGGCTAGTCCCATAACTTTAGTACCTAAGAAAGATGGGGAAACCAGGTTCTGTTCAGATTTTAGAAAATTAAATTCTGTCACCAAGAAAGATGCCCACTCCCTACCAAATATACAAGATATCTTTGATAGTCTAACAGGAGCAGCGATCTTTTCCACTCTAGATCTCAAATCTGGGTATTGGCAAGTCCAAATGCACCCTGAAAGCATAGAGAAAACGGCCTTTGTCTGCCATAGAGGTTTATTTCAATGGCGTAGAATGCCTTTCGGATTAACTAATGCCCCAGCTGTGTTTCAAAGGGCAATGAACCGGATATTCGCCGAATATATTGGGAAATTTCTTGGTATATTCATCGATGACCTGGTGATTTATTCTAAAACACGGGAGGAGCACGAAAAACATCTCAAAATCATTTTTGACACTTTATCCGAACATGGTATTACCATCAAAAAGAGTAAATGTAAATTCTTTCAAGACAAGGTTGATCTTCTGGGCTTTCAGGTGTCTAAACAAGGGATAAATTCACATCCGGACAAAGTCAAAGCCATTCGAGAAATGCTCCCGCCTGACAGTGTGTCCGCCATTAGATCTTTTCTAGGTTGTTGTGGATATTATCGTCAGTGTATTCCTGACTATGCAAGAATTGTAACACCTTTGGTGGCGTTAACAAAGAAACATGCTAGATTTAAATGGGGTCCTGAACAACAAGAAGCGTTCGAAACATTAAAAGACGTTCTTACTTCAGACCAAATCATGGCTCATCCACAACCTGGAAAAGCTTATAAGCTCTATACAGATGCCTGTCAATACGCAGTGGGATCCATACTCGTCCAGTCTGATGAGAATGGAGTGGAAAGACCAGTTCAGTATATTTCAAAACAACTCTCAGGTCCCCAACTCAAATGGGCGACTATAGAAAAGGAGGCTTTTGCCATTATTTATGCTCTAACTAAACTTAGACCATATCTATATGGCAGTGATTTTACCATCTATACTGACCATAAACCCCTCAAATCGCTCTTTCTTGGTGAGGTTAAAAATACAAAAATTCAGCGTTGGGCTGTTTTAATAGCAGAATACGGTGCCCCCATCGAATATAGACAAGGTAAGAACAATGTACGGGCTGATATGTTATCTCGCATAAAGACTCATGAAACTTATGACCAGGGGGAGGGGAACGCTCTCAGTAATTTTGAAGTAGGTGCCCTCGAGGAAACAGAGGAAATCCCCTGGGAGTTTGATCAGCTTGAGCGAGAACAAGTCAGAACAGAGCAGCAACAGATGGCTGAGTATCAGTTGGGCCTAGAGGAGGTGGACGATTACACACTAATCAACGGATTATTGTTTACAATCATGTCCCCACCCAATAAACCAGCTTATCCTAGATTGGTGTTGCCGCAATCAGCTCGTTACAGAGTGATAAGAAGAGCACACACTGAAGTGGGCCATCAGGGAATGAGAAAAACCCTTGATAGGATATTAGAGGCCTACAAGTGGCCTACTATGAGGAAAGATACCCTCCGTGTGTTGAGTAATTGTGATAAGTGTGCAGTAAATCGTGCAGGTCAAGATAAGGTTGCTCCCACAGCTATGCCTATAGCAAGGTACCCAGGTCAGATAGTGGGAATGGATTTATGTGGTCCTTTTCCTGTTTCAGACAATGGGAATCGTTATATTATAGTTGTAATTGATCATTGTAGTGGATGGGCGGAGGTTAAACCTATTGATAGAAAAACTGGGAAAAATATAGCTGACTATCTGGCAAATGAATATGTACCCCGGTACGGGCCCCCAGAGGTAATCATTACTGACAGGGGTCTAGAATTCATGAATCAACAAGTCGAAGGTTATTTAAGATCCATTGGGACGCAAGTCAGACATACTTCTGGCTGGCACCCCCAAACTAACGGTAAGACGGAGAGGTTTAACAAAAGCTTTAAGAATATCCTAAAAAAATTCATCAATGCGCGACCAGCAGAGTGGGAGAATCAACTCGGACCCACACTTTGGGCCCATAGAGTCTCCACCTCTTCAGTCACGAATTTCACTCCCTATTTTCTCACCTTTGGTCGTCAACCCCCGGTCCCCTTTGTTAAGATCTTCCCTGGGCCGGATGGTACAGAACCCCAAGTGTTAAGTGAACGATTACAAGCCCTCACAGATGCTTTCCGGGTGGCTGCAGAAAATACTGAAGCTAGCCGTAAGTATAATTATGAGAGGCTTAGAGCTCGGGCAAATGCTGGTGACTTACGTGTAGGTGACTCAGTAGTTGTATTAGCAGGCGCCAGAGCGCCCCTAGATCCTAGATGGGATCATGGGTATACAGTCCTAGGTGTAAGGGGAGCTGTAGTGATCGTAAGAGACCCACAAGGTCAGAGAAAACTAATAAATCGGGACAGAATAAAATTGGTATCTGGGGATATTGCTTGGGATACAGTTAGGAATAGGCAAAACAGGGCAGGCCAAGGCAGGCGCAATCGGGCGAGAATACGGGCTCGGGCAGCGAGGCCACTCCCCCCTGAACCTCCTGGGCAAAATCTAAATGTTGACCCCAATGCTTTAATACATGAACCTTTGCTTCCACCTGTGAATCAAGTCTATCTCCAGGCGGAAGATCCAGCTGTAGGTGGCGCTGCGGACGTGGAAATGGTACCGGAAGTCGAGGAAGAATTCTATTCAGCCGACGAAGATATGGGTAGTGATGTGGACCAACCAGAGGTTCCGGATCCGCCCCGTCGTCCTCCTTATAATGCTGACCAGAACCAAACCTTGGTCATTCCACCACCGACTCCAGCACCGTTCACACCACCTCAGATGAGGTACAGGACTCCTGCAAACATAGAAGAGACTCCAGTTAACCCAACTGGAAGAGCAACACCTAGGACTCCAAGTACTCCTCTACCACCTCCTCATATACGCACCAGGTCTCAGACAAGGGCCTTGATAGCAGCTCCGCGGATTGTGCTCCCACCAGACAATCCTCAGCGTCATTTACATAGGCGTTTCCATGCCAAGCGGAGAGTGCCTGCTAGCCCTAGAGAGCCTAGTCCACTGAAGGAGAGCGAGCCTAAACCTGGAAAGAGAGCAAAAAGAACATCAGCTTCTACTGACCAAGTACCTGACACGCCGGCAACCTCAGCACCAGATGCACAAGATGGCGGTGGGGACAGTGACTAAGGGGTTACTGTTGCTCACCTGTTACCTCATTTGCAGCCAAGCAGACATCTTCGAGGAAGAAGGTGTGCTGGTATACTCGGCTGGGGAGGTAAGGGCCCTCACAGCAACATGGACAGCATTAATGTTCCTCCAGCCCCCTGCTCCTCCGCCTATGGAGTCGTGGCTCCACATCCTTGAAGCTAAGATGGAAGGACTACATGAGCAGCAAGTGGTAGGAATCACCGACCTCAGAACATGGCGGCTTCATGTTGAATTCATCAAAGATCATCTACCCACTCCACCAGTTCGCACGAAGCGAGCTCTGCTAGGAGTGGTAGGAATGATCAGCCGATCTCTCTTCGGTACAGCTACCACAGACCAGATCGACGAGCTCCGAGCGGCAGTGGAGGCATCGCAGGCAGGCCTCAGTGTGATGTCTCACTTCCAGTCAGAGATGGTTTCTGTGGTAAACCAGACCCGTCTGTTCCTACGAGAGAATCGAGTCGACATCCAAAACCTGCAAGAGATAAGCCAAAATCTGACTGACCAGGTATCTGAAATTGTTCATCATTTAAATGGTTTTTCTAGAGATATTCATCGTATGCATATGAGAAGAGAGGTTGATCAGGCCCTAAGCCAAGTTGACCGCATTATGCTGGTATATTATAGGCAAATTGATTTATTCCATCGCCAGAGAACACACCTAGAGCATGGGTACTTGACTGATGAAATATTACCTGAAGTACATTTAAATGAAATTCTTCACCAATTGAGTGAGAGGGGACACCAACCAATAGACGATGTTCGTTGGTACTACAGAAGTGTACAAGTTCAAATCATATCTGAGTCCGACGAGCAATTAGTTTATCAGGTGGTCATCCCTGCAGTTTCAGCTACTAAGTATTTACACTATAAACTAAGGTATTTCCCTACCCCTTATGGGCCATCCTACCTCAAAATCATCAAGGGCATCGCTGAATTAGCGATGGACAGTGTCTCTAGTGGTGCCTCTTTTGTTCCTAACCACTGCATGGGATACAGCCCAGCTGTATGTTCCTCTGCGTTGGAGAACCTAAAACCAACATGTGAAACAGAAATAATTTTAGGCAAAGGTCCAGTAAAGTGTCAGATAGAGATTAAGAAGCGTGGCAATGTCAGTAACGAAATATTCAGGGATTTTGAACAACTGTCATCGGTTATCCTTGCAGTATACTTTCCAGTCGAGACTGTATTAAGGTGTATCAGTAAGAAACCTATAAGAAATGTTTTTACCAAACACACACGGGTCACAGTAAACAGTGGCTGCGTCTTATATAGTGAAGATTGGAGGGTGCGCAGCATCGAGCAACATAATTCCACGATCAGAATTCCACCCCCCAAAGCCCTGTCCCTACCCTCTCTCAACTTAACCTATCGAAAGTTCGAAGACTATCCTGAGCTGAAGCAACAACTCCAGTTTAACAGCAGAATCGACGTCCCCCTAATTTCTCTGACCGATATTCCCCTTCCTCCTATGGTACAACCTTTTTCCTTCTCCGCATCTACCACATGGGGATTCGCGACCCTCATGCTCACCCTAGCAATCGTGATTGGATTGATAGGAGTGGTGGTGTATGTGAAGAGGAAGAGAGACGGCTCTTGCCTCCCTCTCTTAGGTAAACGTCCTAACCAGAGTCTAGATAGACTACCCAGTAAACCTTCTGCCCCTCTTCCCTCCTTCCCCAATGTCTTTTCTAACTTATACCCATCCCAACAGCAACCCGCTGAAGAGATTCCACTGCAAGATTCTGAACCACAGTCCCTTGGCGGTACTGACGATCTCGAAAACCCGGAGACCCAACCCCTCCAAACTGACCCCTTATCCTCCTTTAGACAGAATACACCCCCAAAACCCCCTCGATCGATGGATATGAAGCAAAGATCTGCAGTACCCCGTGGAGTAGTGTGTTAAAACAACGACTCAGATGAATATGTGGTGTGAGATAAAATTAAGCCGATATAATGTTAGTCTTAAGTGCAAATGTGAGCAGATTCTGATTTTAATATGTTTTGTAGTGCTAATTTAATTGGAATCTAATGGTAATGATTACAAAGGAGGTGTTGTCACGAAAGCTGTTTAGTTTACTCTAAAGCAGGCCTAGTGCTGGACTGTGGACAAGGTCCTCACCCCTTTCGTAGAATTTAATTAATTGGTCTAGTCACCAATTCCTACCTAGTAAGTACGCCCGGTGTTAGCTTGCAGTGGGACGCACTCTTCTGCTCAAGTTAGGGTGAGAAAGCTAGCTGTTATGTGAAGGAATAAGCCACCACTAGAGAGAGGACGATGAAGGACCCGTCCTCTGAAAGTCGGGTGAAGCAAAGATGGGAGGTTGTCACGTTGTTGATGGAGTAGTGATACCACGGAGACCAGCCTAGGAACGGTCGGTAGTCACTAGACCGATGTGCACACCTCAGCGGGCCATTTTTGGGTCGAGAGAAGGGCTGAAAATATAAAAGAATCTTGTCAGTCTTCTAGACCAGAGGAGCCAGGCTCCCAAAGGAAATGTATAAGTATGTACCAGTGTCGCCACCTTGAGGATGTTCACGGCGACAGGTACCTAGAAAGTGTATAAGATACATGCTGCCACCTTACGGACGTTAAGTAGTGATAGGCAGCCCAAGAACGAGTAAAAATATAAGGCAATATTCAAAGACTGCGTGAAAATGCCTGAGACGTTTCTACGGGGAGAACCCATAGACAAGCAAAGCCGAGATATTGATGAACAATACATTAAACTCAAAAGACAGTGCGGTAATACGCCACCTAGTGAAAACTCTTAAGAGACTGTGTTTACAAATTATCCGAGGCGGGTTCGCCGTACCTCAGTAATAATTTTACGCTAAGGCATTGTAAAATCTTTAGCTATTATTTTGATTTAGGGGAGTGATTTCTTTCTCTGTACTTCTCTAGATTGTCCTATTTTTGCATTTTTCAATTGTATAAACATGTAGGTACTTACGGGAGAAAGGGAGCCTCGATCCACATAGGGATGGCCGCTGTGAATTCGTCCGGCGGGCCAAAGGTTAAAAATCCCGTAGTTAAAAATGCCGGATCGAGGTGCCCCAACGTAAATAAAGGTCTCTCATGTGGAATTAGATATCGGGCATCAAAACTCCCAAACCTAATGAAGCAAGAGGGTAGAATTTGACTGGGGATGGCAGTGGATTCGTGAGTGGAAGAAAAGTGATGCCCACTTATGGTTCTAGGTCGGGGGTTCCCGTTCGGCAGAACTCGGTCAGCCAAGGGGGTCGCCGCTCGGTGATACTCGGGGTTGCTCGGGGGTTGTCGGCTGGAAACTAAAATGAGGGTTGCGTCGATGTGTTGTCTGCTCCTAGAGTGGTTCGGAGAACTGTGTTGTACACAGTTCTCCGAACCAAATGAGATTGGGACGTATGTAAAATTGACAAGCCCAAATTGTCTAATTTTAAGTTAAAGTTGTCTCATTCAGCCAGACATTCGTCGCGCCCCTACCGGCCAGAAGGCTACCCACACTTTCTTACCGCCACAACGCTCGCGGATTTCTTATCATCCCAAAGTCCAAAGGTACAGGTGAGGTCCAGGTCTGACCGTTATCTCAAAGTCAATCACGTGGGAAAGGAGGGGAGGGGCTGACCGCCAGGTCAGGGGAGGGGAGGGAATACTGATTAAAGAGTGGGAGGGAGAGGGGAGGGGAGATAACCCCGTGACCTGGTCACCACCCAAAGAGATTGGTCAGATCTATAACCAAATTTAGTTGTCTAAAAATAGCTCTAATGTCTAATGTGCAATTTGTTCATTTGCTTGGCTGAGATCACAGGTTTTTCGGCAAAGCACATCAACAAATCCATAGGCATAGACATAGGCCTACAGAGTTGAGGATCACTTGCACTGTCTCTGAGACTTCCTGACACCGAGGTAGCTACTTTTTCAATGTTATCTTATGACTTATGAATATAAATATGAATTATATGCATATATAATAAATATAGAATGGATTTCACTGTTGTAATAAAAAAACTATTGTGCAATGTTTGTTTTGTTCTATTCAATCAACAGCATTGACTATCACACTTGGGTAAATGCAATTTGCTTGTGGCTTCTACAAACCAACAAAGTGAACATAAAAACAATACAACAAGTTCCTCACCTGTGCAGACGCCGTGTCCTGACCATGTCCCATCTACCTGGCAGGTAGCCTGAGATGCTCCTTCCAACTGGTAGCCAAGATGACATGTAACCTCCGCCACGTCACCAACCCTCCTTCCTGTTATTGTCAGATTGCCCTGGTCTATTTCCAGGTCTCCACATAAGATATCTATAAAATAGAAGAACTGCTTCTAAAGAAATTAAGATTTTTGTTGAAAAGTATTGTGATATTACCTTTTGTTCTTCCAAATTAAGGTACTAAAACTGAATTGTATACCAGTTTAATACATTGAAATTCTAGTTTCTTTCTCTCTCCGCCTCAGAGTCAAGGGAGTGGCAGCTGCAAGTAGGCAACTTGCAAATGGAATTTAGATATGTTTAGGCCATTTTAAAAAAAAAAATTATTGCTGGCACACGTTAAAAGATTATATGGATAGTTTATTTTCAATAACACCTGCCTTCCCCCCTCACCCTATCAATGCAAACCCACCCACTGTCCCTGATGTGTACACTGACATAGTGTTTACACAACCCAGAGATAAGAAATAAAGATGTGACACCTGGCTGAGGCTCAAACTTGCAACCCTCCACTCTGTAGGCGAATGCTCTAACCGCTAATCTATGAGGGTCAGCTGGAACAGCGTGGCTGAACTTTGCTAGTAATATGAGAAGGGCCAACACATGCACAGCAGTGAAAAGTGGCCAAAATTGTTTATTCTACAGTTGTGTGGACAACAGCCCTAGATTAGCTAGTAGGGTTATAGGTGGGGAATGCTGAATCCAGGACTGGAGTTGTTTGTCACATGGGTTATTTTAAAGTTAAAGGCAATAAAGGGGCGACCTGGTACTATCCTTGTCTCAACCCTATGGGTGCAGCGTGACTGTGCAAACTCTCAGGAGAGTTAACCTGACAGCAACAAGGGTGCCGCCATCTGGTGTCGCTTAATGTCCAGTGGTAGACCACCTTAACGGTAAACTGGGGAGCCATGTCTCAATGCATACTTGTTTAAAACTGATGTAACTGCTCATTTACCTGAATAAACATGATTAAAATAAAGGCCTGAATGATCGATAGTCTCATACTCTAGTGCAGGGCTTAGCTTAGACACACTTGTGATGTGTTTCAGGAAAATGAGTCATAAGTCGCAAAAAATAGATTTTGAGATACCATTATATTTGAAAAGATGAGATCAAGCCGATTCCAATGATAGTAAACAGTCTAATATTCTTATAAAATATTTTTGGATTTTAAGTTTGATATTTTCGTTTTTGAAAAAAAAAGTTTCCAATATTTCTGGGGGTCAGTAAACAGTAAAGTTAGTAAATATACTCCATATGAGGACCTTTAAAACTAAAGGATATATTACATACATTGTCCTGAAATTTGATACATCGATTGATATAGCTATAAGTTATAATCTCTCCAAAAATCAGAACATTCCAATAATGTGATCTTGTGGAAAAAACACTCAAAATATCCATTTTGCGACTAATGACTCATTTCCCTGAAACACATCACACTTGTGTTGTTTGTCCACAGTGACCAGCTGGTTCACTTGCTGACCTCAATCTATAAATATCTGGGTGTCAGACACTATTCACTGAACAACAAGCCTCTCAGATATAGATGGCTTCCACAACCTAATAATAGTAATCATAAAAACAATACAACAAGTTCCTCACCTGTGCAGACGCCGTGTCCTGACCATGTCCCATCTACCTGGCAGGTAGCCTGTGATGCTCCTTCCAACTGGTAGCCAAGATGACATGTAACCTCAGCCACGTCACCAACCCTCCATCCTGTTATTGTCACGTTGCCCTGCTCTATGTCCAGGTCCCCACATAAGATAGCTATAAAATAGAAGACACTGTTTATATGCAAGTGCTATATGCAAGTGAGCGGGAAGTAACAATTCTCATTCCTCCCTAGGGAAGAAACAGATGACCCAGTTTATCTTTCTGCATTTTCATTGATTAATGTGAAAGTAGGCCAGCTTGTCATAGTTACACGTCATGCCATGACACTACGTCCTCTGTTAAGCATTTAAACTGCGGCGACCGTCGTCAACGTCACGACAGCCATCATAAATTTGAGCATCAATGGAACCATGCCACACCCTCACAGTGTTTCTCTTGCTGCAAGTTACAATAATTAAAAGCAATCCAGGATATTTAAAATCATTTGAAAGAGGTTAAATAAATCTGGAACTAACCGCAGTTATGTATTTCCGATCATTCTTCACCTTGTTTCCGTCAAAGGAATCCCTCGGGTCTACGCTATGCTCCAACCCTTGGGATTCCTCCCACCTCCACCTTGGTGAAGAACAATCGAAAATACATTGATTATACAACTATTTATTATATGCGCATTCCATTTGAGAGGTGGGATAAGTGGGGTGCAATGAAAATATTTTCATTGTATGTGTACAATGATAATTCGTATTGGGTTTTCTTTTAGCCTTTGGATACTTTATGACAATTCAAAACCAAAGAGAAAGGTTTATATATCAATATTTGTCATACTATAAATGTTCCTACCTTGGCAATGGCCGTCTATACTATATCAGGACATATCAGTGGTGTAGAACCTACCTTGGCACAGGCTGTCTATACTATATCAGGACATATCAGTGGTGGAGAACCTACCTTGGCACAGGCTGTCTATACTATATCAGGACATATCAGTGGTGGAGAACCTACCTTGGCACAAGCCGTCTAGGTGGCCCCATATACCATTGTGTAGACACAGACGTGGGTTGGTGCCGTTGTACCAGTAGCCTGCATCACACGTGTACAGCGCCTCACTGCCCTCAATCCACCCATGGATGTCCACCCTGCCATGATCAGGGAAGGACAGACCTGTGCACTTACACCCTGGAAGGTACAACACTTCCAGTCTTATTCATATAACATATTCATACAACATATGTAAGGTTCAGGAGTGTGAGTGAGATTGGTTGCTTTACGCCCTTATCAACACATTTAATATGGTTATATCAAGGGCGGGAGAGCTGAGAGGGAGGCAGTTTATGATCATACCAAGGAAATAGAGACAGAGAACAAGGGAGAGAGAAACAGAGAAAAGAGACAGACAGGCAGTTTATGGTCATACCCAGGACCATATGTAAGGTTCAACATAGCCTTTATTATATGTGCATCTCCCTTGAGGGTTCCAATAAGTGGGGTGCAATAAAAATATTCATATAGTACACATACTATAAAAGTGTAGTTGTCTAAAAATAGCTCTGAATTACGTCCGCACTTACGCCTTCTCTGTGGAGACACAAGGCTCTCCGCAGAGACCCAAGGCAGCATGTAAACAAATCCACACAGTCGGCGGTGCTTGGACCATCTCTGATACTTGTTTCATACATTTTCAGTGATATCTGATGTTATTTGATCAAGATTTATGCCCTTATAATAAATATAGAATGGAACTTGCCGAGTTCCATTCTCTCTCTTTATAGGATTATACCTGCATTCTCAGCCAACATAATCTCACCAAATTTACTCATATTATGACTTATAGGCCTGGATCTATCAATATTCTGCTGCTATTATATGTTTATACAAGAGTTACTCATATTATGACTTATAGGACTGGATTTATCAATATTCTGCTGCTGTTTATACAAGAGTTACTCATATTATGACTTATAGGACTGGATCTATCAATATTCTGCTGCTGTTATATGTTTATACAAGAGTTACTCATATTATGACTTGTAGGACTGGATTTATCAATTTTCTGCTGCTGGTATATGTTCATACAAGTGTTACTCATATTATAACTCCTTGGACTGAATTTATCAATATTTTTCTACTGTTATATGTTTATACAATGAATTTGAAGTAGAGAGCATCTAGAATACCATGCGGCAGTGAGATGTTCTATGCTTTTCCTAGGTAGAACTAAATATTTCTGTTTCTGTTCATTGTTTATATTGCTATTCCTTAACCATCACACCCAGCCTGGCCCCATCGAGCGGAGCATACTGACCAGCTTAACAATATACAGAGCCTATGTTATCTCTATGGGCTGAGCATATTAGTTACTGACCAGCTAAACAATATACAGGGCCTATGTTATCTCCATGGGCTGAGCATATTAGTTACTGACCAGCTAAAAAATATACAGGGCCTATGTTATCTCTATGGGCTGAGCATATCAGTTACTGACCAGCTAAACAATATACAGGGCCTATGTTATCTCTATGGGCTGAGCATATAAGTTAATGACCAGCTAAACAATATACAGGGCCTATGTTATCTCTATAGCTGAGCATATCAGTTACCGACCAGCTAAACAATATACAGGGCCTATGTTATCTCTATAGCTGTGCATATCAGTTACTGACCAGCTAAACAATATACAGGGCCTATGTTATCTCTATAGCTGTGCATATCAGTTACTGACCAGCTAAACAATATATATAGAGCCTATGCCATCTCTATGGACTGAGCATATCAGTTAATGACCAGCTAAACAATATACAGGGCCTATGTTATCTCTATGGGCTGAGCATATTAGTTACTGACCAGCTAAACAATATACAGGGCCTATGTTATCTCCATGGACTGAGCATATCAGTTACTGACCAGCTAAACAATATACAGAGCCTAGGTTATTTCTATGGGCTGAGCATATCAGTTACTGACCAGCTAAACAATATACAGAGCCTATGTTATCTCTATAGCTGAGCATATCACTTACTGACCAGCTAAACTATATACAGAGCCTATGTTATTTCTATGGACTGAGCATATCAGTTACTGACCAGCTAAACAATATACAGAGCCTAGGTTATCTCTATGGGCTGAGCATATCAGTTACTGACCAGTTAAACAATATACAGAGCCTATGTTATCTCTATGGGCTGTGCATATCAGTTACTGACCAGCTAAACAATATACAGAGCCTATGTTATCTCTATGGGCTGAGCATATCAGTTACTGACCAGCTAAACAATATATAGAGCATATGTGATCCGTTTCAGGAAAATGAGTCATAAGTCGCAAAATTGATATTTTTCAAAGTGTTTTTTTCACAAGATCACATTATTGGAATGTTCTGTATTTTGGGGCGTTTATTACCTATAGCTATATCAATTGATGTATCAAATTTCAGGACAATCTATGTAATATATCCTTTTGTTTTAAAGCGCCTTATATGGACTACATTTAGTTACTCTACTGTTTGTTGACTCCCAGAAATATTTGAAACTTTTTTTTTCAAAAACGAAAATATCAAACTTAAAATCTAGAAATACTTATTGGATTATTAGACTGTTTACTATCATTGGAATCGGATTGATCTCCTCTTTTCAAATATAATGGTATCTCAAAATCTATTTTTTGCGACTTATGACTCATTTTCCTGAAACACAACACATATGCTATCTCTATGGGATGAGCATATCAGTTACTGACCAGCGAAACAATATACAGAGCCTATGTTATCTCTATAGCTGAGCATATCAGTTACTGACCAGCTAAACAATATACAGAGCCTATGTTATCTCTATAGCTGAGCATATCAGTTACTGACCAGCTAAACAATATACAGAGCCTATGTTATCTCTATGGGCTGAGCATATCAGTTACTGACCAGCTAAACAATATATAGAGCATATGCTATCTCTATGGGATGAGCATATCAGTTACTGACCAGCTAAACAATATACAGAGCCTATGTTATCTCTATAGCTGAGCATATCAGTTACTGACCAGCTAAACAATATACAGAGCCTATGCTATCTCTATGGGCTGAGCATATCAGTTACTGACCAGCTAAACAATATACAGAGCCTATGTTATCTCTATGGACTGAACATATCAGTTACTGACCAGCTAAACAATATACAGAGCCTATGCTATCTCTATAGCTGAGCATATCAGTTACTGACCAGCTAAACAATATACAGAGCCTATGCTATCTCTATGGGCTGAGCATATCAGTTACTGACCAGCTAAACAATATACAGAGCCTAGGTTATCTCTATGGGCTGAGCATATCAGTTACTGACCAGCTAAACAATATACAGAGCCTAGGTTATTTCTATGGGCTGAGCATATCAGTTACTGACCAGCTAAACAATATAAAGAGCCTATGTTATCTCTATGGGCTGAGCATATCAGTTACTGACCAGCTAAACAATATACAGAGCCTATGTTATCTCTATGGACTGAGCATATCAGTTACTGACCAGCTAAACAATATACAGAGCCTATGTTATCTCTATGGACTGAACATATCAGTTACTGACCAGCTAAACAATATACACAGCCTATGCTATCTCTATAGCTGAGCATATCAGTTACTGACCAGCTAAACAATATACAGAGCCTATGTTATCTCTATAGCTGAGCATATCAGTTACTGACCAGCTAAACAATATACAGAGCCTATGTTATCTCTATGGGCTGAGCATATCAGTTACTGACCAGCTAAACAATATACAGAGCCTATGTTATCTCTATGGACTGAACATATCAGTTACTGACCAGCTAAACAATATACAGAGCCTATGTTATCTCTATGGTCTGAGCATATCAGTTACTAACCAGCTAAACAATATACAGAGCCTAGGTTATCTCTATGGCTTCAGTTACTGACCAGCCAAACCATCCTAGCACCTCATTCCCTTTTTCTCAATGTATTTCCCACACCATAGTCTCTATAGGATTAACATAGACTCAATATACAGTAGCCAGAGCTAAAGCAACCCAAAAGTACTGTAGAAAGGAAGATTCAAATAACGAAAATGACTAAAAGTTTATTTTTCCTTGAGAATGTATGGCTTATTCTAGATTAGTATTCGCCGCATTCTTCAACTGGGAGTTCAATATCTGTGATGTGATGTAGATCTAGTCCTAAATCAACATAATTTTTATCTTTTGTTATGACATCATGCTGCGGACACACTAAAAATCCAACAAAGTTTGATCAGCGATCGGCAATCAGCGATCAGCAATTCGCATTCCTTTTGTAATAATCACCACAAATCTAGAGATTTACAGATCTACAGGTGCTTCATGTTTTATCAATGTGGGTTGAAATATTTAAACATATTCTATTGATTGTTTACATGTTAATTTGTCTAGGCCTACTCACCTGCCGCCCAAGCCTACAGAGCTCCAAGTAGGGTGCAAAGAATTACATTCTTTTGGGTTGGTTTGCTGACCCAATTAAGCTGCTGACCCCCCTCCCCCGCCCCCCCCACCCTCAGCGTGTATTAGGCACGCCATGCTTGAGTCAGGTTGGCAGGGGGGGACGCATAGTTGACCCCACAACCTGTCCCATCTAATTATTGTTCCCTGCGCTAATCTAATCAGTGGGTAGGGGGGAGGGGGCATGAGGGATGGGAAGGGACTCCAAGCTTGGGTTTTGGGTAAGGGAGGGGAGGGAGTTGAGGGCAAGGGTCATCTAACATGTGGACAATGCATGATCCCAGCATGATGGGGAGCTTGGGGGTCAGTCTCCCTCAGCTAATTAGAATGGGACAGCCAAGGGGAAATATTTCTAGAATCCTTTGTTTGTGAATAATTAATTACAATGAGTATAAATAAAGCTAGACGCCAAGCCATAGACACTCCATGCTAGGCTTAGGCTGACGACCACCAACCGATCTCTGATTTAGTTTCTCACAAGGGCCTACGCCTGAGCTAATTGTTATTCTTATATGGAACACTCAGTTTGAGAGCAACGTATTTCAGAATGAAAACATACAAAAGAAGGGATTTATTTACTTTTTACATTATATTAGGCACATATACTAATTGACTTATGGTACTTGATTGAGGGACATAAAGTAAAGCTTACTTGCTGTAGGTGTGTAGACCTGAAGCAGCAGCAGCAGCAGGTGCAGTCTCCATGCGGCACCAGCACCAGCAGCACCACCAACAGCACCAGGCCTTATGTCCATCCTCTCGTCTTCTCTCCTACACACACAGGTTTAGATACAAAAAATATACATGTATAACACATGAATATTGACATTAGAGCATAATCCATGTTGGCATGGAAACATGTATAACACATGAATATTGACATTAGAGCATAATCCATGTTGGCATGGAAACATGTATAACACATGAATATTGACATTAGAGCATAATCCATGTTGGCATGGAAACATGTATAACACATGAATATTGACATTAGAGCATAATCCATGTTGGCATGGAAACATGTATAACACATGAATATTGACATTAGAGCATAATCCATGTTGGCATGGAAACATGTATAACACATGAATATTGACATTAGAGCATAATCCATGTTGGCATGGAAACATGTATAACACATGAATATTGACATTAGAGCATAATCCATGTTGGCATGGAAACATGTATAACACATGAATATTGACATTAGAGCACAATACATGTTGGCATGGAAACATGTATAACACATGAATATTGACATTAGAGCATAATCCATGTTGGCATGGAAACATGTATAACACATGAATATTGACATTAGAGCATAATCCATGTTGGCATGGAAACATGTATAACACATGAATATTGACATTAGAGCATAATCCATGTTGGCATGGAAACATGTATAACACATGAATATTGACATTAGAGCACAATACATGTTGGCATGGAAACATGTATAACACATGAATATTGACATTAGAGCATAATCCATGTTGGCATGGAAACATGTATAACACATGAATATTGACATTAGAGCATAATCCATGTTGGCAGGTTTTCTATAGTTTTAGACTGTACCATTAGTCCCATAATGCCATGCGAATGTTTGAACGATGCTACATGCCTCCTACTCCGACCAGTGCTACCATGCTACTGAGGACTTGGAAGGTCCTCAGACGTGGGTAACCAATACCTCACTGTTCCCTTAGTGATGTTGACATTATGACATCACAAGAGGTGCTCATGTGTCCAGGCGATGATACCTGGGGATCGATGCAGGTATCAGTTAATGATATCTGCATGGATGAGTTATTATTGAATTTTAAGGCATGGAGCTACACTATATGTGTGGATACATGCATTCGATTCAAAAACTCCTTCCATTATATATTATAATGTTTGGCACAACATGGTTTCGCTTGTTAAAGCTCATCAGGCACAATATGTGGGCCCTGTGAGGGCCTATATTGTTAGGTGGGGGGATGGGATAAATAGTCCCAAGACAATTGATGTATTTTAGGTCCATATAGGACTCAAGGAATAAAAGTTACTTTTATATTATTATTATGCAATAAAATAATAAAGGTTTTTATCCTAATGGGTTTAGGGTGTTGGGTGTAGGAATCCCATCACCAAACCATTTTGTATGTGTGGAACTGCGAGGCAGTTCACACTCCACTAGTGTTATTGGGAGTGTCATGCACTACCAAATTCGTATTGGTTTGTCAAGATTTATAACAGGTGTTTATAAAATGGTGACATTTGTTGATATGACAGAATGAGAAATCCCTACTTCGGGGATATCACACTCTGGGATATCGCATAGACGCAATAGGGAAAAGGGGCCCATCGTGTGGGCAAGGGTCACATCAGGACAAGCTATCGATGTTGAAAATAAAAAAAAAATAATGCCATGCGAATCTAGATTCAGAATGGCGGCTATCCAAATCCCCTATTAGAATATATTAATTAGACCTTATTTTTGTGTAGATTATGTGCAATGTGAATATAAGTCATACACATTGGTCTGAATATTGCACGAGTTGTGTAGCAACAAGTGCAATATTCTAAGTGACTGAAACCAATGCCTCAGTTACAATCATGAAAATAGAAACAAATCAAGTCATAAATTTGAATTTCACCGGTAATCTTAGTAAAAGAACAGATTGGTTGCATTGAGAACCCCATGTAACTCACTAGTGAAATACGCACTATGCATAAATCAATTTAGATACGTTGTTTTCAGAGCAATGCATGTATAATAAGTCTAATATATAAGTCACAAAAAATAGATTTTCGGATGGCATCATAGTTAAAAAGATGAGATCAATGAAGGACATTTAGAAGTTTTTCTATATTTTGTGTTTGATATAAATGCTAGGAAAGATCACGCGAAGAAAGGAATGGGCTCTCAGTAGTTTTATTACTTTCCAAGCGGGCTCAATCTGCCCCAACATAAACAAACTTCAAGCTTAATCAGGAAAAGCAAAAGTCTCACCGGGAAGAAATAAGTCTGTTTCAGGAAAAAAAAAGAAAGATTTTTCACACTCTTGTCTGTACACCGGTTGGTACTGCACTGTCTGTTTGTGTCTCTCAGTTGCTAGGTGACGCCAGGCACGTCAATTCAGGTGTGGCGCTAGTAAGTCTCTGCATTTATACATACATTCATAGACCATGAATATACACCATAGATATTTCTGGTAGAACTCATAGAAGTGATTTGTTACATTGATCAGTCATTATCTTTACAGCTGCAGGTCTAAACTTAGAGTCCTCTACGGTGTAAAATCGCATAAGAATCGGCTCAGTGGACAAGGCCCTTTAATCCAGTATTTTGTTTAGTTGTGTGCTAATAAGTGTTTCTATATTTTATATTAAATATTTATGTTTGTAAAAAGGTTTGCACTATTTCAATTACCAGTAAATGTACTCCATACGATGACCTTCAAAACGCAAGGGTATATTAAATACATTAAATTTGGTCCAGCCATTGATGCGATTAAACAGTCCAAATATCAGAACATTCTATCAAAGAGATCATGTGATTAAAGCATTTGTGATGTGTTTAAGGAAAATGAGTCACAAGTCGCAAAATTGACATTTTTCAAAGTAGATTATTTATAAGAACCCTTGCTCCGAATGTTTCCATTTTTGGACTTCCCGGAGCTGCTAGTAGCATAAATAGAGGTATCAAATTTCAAGAAATTGTAATAAATACATCTTGCATTTACTAAGGTCATCTTATAAAGTATATTTAGCTTCTTTACTAGTAATTGTCCACCCCAAAGATATTGCAACTCTTTTTTTAAATAAGAATATCAAATTTAGAATATAGAAATACTTATTAAATACTTAATGTTTACTATCATTGGAATCGGCTTGATCTCATCGTTTCAAATATGGAGATTTTCTCAAAATCCATTTTTTGCGACTTATGACTCATTTTCCTGTATCATTTATATTGATTATTATTTAGTTTTTTGTTATATTAGAAACCCTACCTTGACTGTCATGAATATGAAAGATGGTGACGGTTTTAAATTGATATTTTAATTACATCATAAATAGCATATTTCTCCATACGGATTTTCTTTTCTGATACAATATCTTGAATTTGTATTAAATCAGCGATAACTGAGAATAATGTGTGTGTACATGATGTTTTGGCTGAATAAAGATATTAAATACAATGTGATGCCCAGGTATTGGGGCATTACACGATATAAATGGGTGAAACCGCCAGAAAATGTACAATTCGCCTTCACCAATCCTCTCAAATAACCCACATTTAAGACGAAAATGAGCTTCAAAATGCAGTTTAACATAGCAAAACAGATACTTTAAATAAATGCGACACCAAATATACTCAGATATACCTGGTATTCATCATTTTTCAGCCTAATTTAGTAGAATTTACTAAATGTGTAGAGCTGCCAATTGTACATTTTCTGAAAATCTGACCCATTATATACGGTACTAAGCGGCCACAACGGTCATGGCCGATTCTATAAATAGAGCCATGTGTGGAGCAATACCAGAGAAAATATAATGTATGTATAATGTATGCAAGGGCAGTAAGGTCCGCCTTCACCCTAGGGACGGAGAGATATAACAAAAAGGAATAAAAGAATAGAGAGAGTCTGGAAGTCGAGCTGAAGGAATATGGACTAAGACTAGCATTGCTCGGGGAGAATGCATTCTGCTATCTATTAGGACTAATATGTTCTCCTTTTAAAAAAAAAAAAAAGATGTCGCGATTCGTATGTTCTCTCTGTTTCAGGAAAAATATCGTCGCAAGGAAACCCAAGTCTTAGAAATGTACGAGCCGAGATGGCAGGATAAAGAAATAAAAATATTTAAAAAAAGAAAAGAAAAAAAGAAGGTTGTGTTGAGTTGTATATCCTAGCCTACTCTCGTACAAGAGCACTAGAATTATATATATAATTAATTATAATTATTTATAATATTATTATCTATAATTATTTATATCTATTGACATTAGTTACTTGAATATAAGACAAGACGGAACTTAACAATAAAACATTAAAACAACGACATTATACAGTACAGGCCCAAGCCCTCAGATCAGAAAAGAATGGTATGTTATAGCAATAAACCACTCAGATTTTAGCGTTCAAACTGTCTGTAGGCCCAGAGACGCCACGAGGCCGCAGGCTAATGGTTAATTGGGAGGGTAGAATAACATGTCAGCAATGCACTGGGCCTACAGACAGTTCACGCTAAAATCTGAGTGGTTTATTGATTTTAGTCTGTGATGGATCAGATCCCCACCATAACTTAACCAAACAACTTAACTTAACAAACAACCAAGACCAAGGCATTTTTACTAACCTGTCATCAGTTTCAACCTACACCAGGTTTAGCCTACACATCAACGCTAATCGTTGGACTCGGCGTTCTAATGGGATTATAATGACACTTTGCGGTCGAATTTACACTTACACTTGTTATATTATAATGACACTTTGCGGTTTGCGGCGAGAGGCTTTCCCTCCGTTTGAAGGGACTCTCTCATCTTTGGGCCTAGACTAAAAAACTAATAATTCCCGCAGAATAAAATGACGCAACTCTGGTCTATAATTAGATGATGTTACTCTATGGATGAGCTCATCACGGATTTTCACTGGTCTATTTACTGTGTACTTTCACTTTGAAACATGCAGAGAGCTGGGTCAGATCATTAGAAACCGTACAACTGGCAGATCTACACATTTAATAAATTCTGCTAAATAAGACTGAAAATGGTCAATACTCGATGTATCTGAATATATTTGATATTACCTTGATTCAAACAATCGGTTTGTTTATGTTGAATTGTATTTTAAACCACACTTTTGCCTTAAATTGGGTTATTTGAGAAGATTGCATGGTGAAGGCGAATTGTACATTTTCTGGTGAATCACCCATGCAGCTATACTATGTATCGTATGTCGGTCAGATTTTCCGAAAATGTACAATTCGCCTTTACCAATCCTCTCAATTAACCCACATTTAAGACAAAAATAAGCATCAGAATGCAGCTTAACATAACAGAACTGATACTTTAAATCAACGCAATACCAAATATACTCAGATATACCCAGTTAGGAGAATTTAGGAGAATTTCCCAAATGTGTACAGCTGCCAATTGTACATTTTCCCAAAATCTGACCCATATATGAGTGAGTTTACAATACAATCTAAGGTTGTACCTTCATCCTACCCCAGGGTAGGGAAGACACCCTCCGTTTCCCATTTTTTATGAGCCCCATTTCCCCATTCCCGCAGGTTTTCAATTTGTAATCCTCTTTTTCTACTTGCAATCGTGGAAAAGATAAATCTGGCTCTGAATCCCTTTCCCGAATACCGTAGGCCCTTTTAAATCCCGAATCCCGGCCTGAAATAGGCCCCAATCCCGGGTCCCGAAAACGTATTGTACTATGCTACCGCCCCCCCCCCCCACTCCCCCCTCCCCCCTCCCCCTCCCCCTCCCCCACCTCCTCGATCCCGTTAGTCCTGGGTAAGATCATAAAGTGGGACAAAGTGCCTTTCTGTTTCTTTTTCTCTCTCTCTCTCTCCCTTCCTCTCTATCTCTATATCCTGGGTATGATCATAAACTGCCTCCCTCTCAGCTCTGCCGCCCTTGATATAACCATATTAAATGTGTTGATAAGGGCGTAAAGCAACCAATCTCACTCACTCACCCCCCCCCCCCCCCCCCCCCGTTACCCACCTGTTCCTCTGGTCTCCTGGCGTCCCCTCCGCGTCCACTCCGCGTCCCCGATGTACACAGTGTGTGTGGAGGGCAGAAACGTAATAACTAGGTCAGCGTGGCACACTTATAATAACTAGGCCAGCGTGACACAGTTTCGGTGGGTGCAGGACACACAATAACTTTGAGCGGGACGTCTATGCATATTTCCCTTTTGATGTTGAAATATTTTCATTAATTTTATTTTTTAACGATCTAAATGCTACAAAATACACACAATCTGCGGGCTAGCAGATACTTTCATGAGTGCCTGATCTTAATGATTACAACATTATGATGATTAGGGGTAATTAAAAGAGAGGTAAAGAACACACAAATGTTTCTCATGGGAAGAGGGATGGTAGTCGCTTTACACCGATGCGGCAGGAGTATCTTTAAGTTGGTATCTAAAGATAAATAAAGTTGTTTGATTTTTCATTTTATTTTCACTAGCTTTCGGCCGATTTGGCCCACTTCAGGTGATTTTAAAAAGAAGTTGATATTAATTACAATGGCTTAATGTTAGGTTGAATCTAGTATATGGTATAGACAAATGTATCACACGGCCTTTATGTTTACCATCATTGGAATGATTCAATCCGCTTGATCTCATCTTTTGAACTATGATGCTACACTCTGTGTACGCGTCTTGTAGGCAGCGGCGTGCCATAGGGTTAACCATAGCGGGCTTTGATGTTTACTGCCTACAGGACGCGTATAGAGTAGGCTATATCTGAAAATCTATTTTTGCGATTTAAATATTATGTAGAGCTTGTATGGATTGTATTTAGAAAAATTTTATTCAGTCAAAAGCATTGTGTAACAAGTACAATATACTCAGAATTTGCTGTCTCTAATACTACCATATATCTACGAACGTCTAGTGAAGATGTTATCTCACATAAATATTGTTGTATAAAAAAAAAATTGTATTCATAAAAAAAAAGTGACAGTTGTCTTGTTTTTATTTAAGCTAGGATGGAAAGCAGCATTACACTATTATAGAGTCAGGATCGTCTGATCAAATCGCGTCTAAAAGTTTATGGAGAATCTCAGAGAAGGAGAGTAACAACCAGACATAAGCAGAATCCGTTTCCAACTAGAGTATAGTCTTTATTTCAAGAGAAGCTCACATGCTACCCTGGAGGTGGGCGGGGCTCTATCTCTGATAGGGCCTTCATATTAGATGAGCAGGTATGAGTCATGGAGGGAGGGGCAATGGCAACTCCAGCTGTATAGCAATACCGTGTAAAGAATTGCATTGTTTTTGGTTAAATCAATGACCCAATTAGTCGATGGAAGGCAAGGTAATGTAAGTAGTGTATGAGATATGGATGACTGCATGGCATTACCGATCATATTTAGAAGCTTGATATCAAGCCCATTCCAATAATGGTAAACAATACAACGTTTGATAATGTCATTAGGTGATGTAAGGTTAAGACTTGAAACAATAAAATTCTAAAATCTAACGAATCCCCTCACAATAGAGCATTAATAAATAGTCCATAGACATGTTTTCTATAGATTTTATACTGTACCATTTTTGACCACTGTCCTCCTTGCCCTCTGTCCACCTCTCTACTGTTGACCACTGCCCTCCTTGCCCTCTGTACACCTCTCTACTGTTGACCACTGCCCTCCTTGCCCTCTGTCCACCTGTCTCTACTGTTGACCACTGCCCTCCTTGCCCGCTGTCCACCTGTCACTACTGTTGACCACTGCCCTCCTTGCCCTCTGTCCACCTGTCTCTACTGTTGACCACTGCCCTCCTTGCCCTCTGTCCACCTGTCTCTACTGTTGACCACTGCCCTCCTTGCCCGCTGTCCACCTCTCTACTATTGACCACTGCCCTCCTTACCCTCTGTCCACCTCTCTACTGTTGACCACTGCCCTCCTTACCCTCTGTCCACCTCTCTACTGTTGACCACTGCCCTCCTTGCCTTCTTTCCACCTATCTACTGTTGACCACTGCCCTCCTTCCCTTTTGTCCACCTGTCCTTAATGTTGACCACTGCCCTCCTTGTCCACTGTCCACCTATCTCTACTGTTGACCACTGCCCTCCTTGCCCTCTGTCCACCTGTCTCTACTGTTGACCACTGCCCTCCTTGCCCACTGTCCACCTGTACCTACTGTTGACCACTGCCCTCCTTACCCTCTGTCCACCTGTCTCTACTGTTGACCACTGCCCTCCTTGCCCTCTGTCCACCTCTCTACTGTTGACCACTGCCCTCCTTGCCCTCTGTCCACCCGTCTCTACTGTTGACCACTGCCCTCCTTGCCCTCTGTCCACCTCTCTACTGTTGACCACTGCCCTCCTTGCCCACTGTCCACCTGTATCTACTGTTGACCACTGCCCTCCTTGCCCTCTGTCCACCTATCTCTACTGTTGACCACTGCCCTCCTTGCCCTCTGTCCACCTGTCTCTACTGTTGACCACTGCCCTCCTTGCCCTCTGTCCACCTGTCTCTACTGTTGCCCACTGCCCTCCTTGCCCTCTGTACACCTCTCTACTGTTGACCACTGCCCTCCTTGCCCACTGTCCACCTGTATCTACTGTTGACCACTGCCCTCCTTGCCCACTGTCCACCTCTCTACTGTTGACCACTGCCCTCCTTGCCCACTGTCCACCTCTCTACTGTTGACCACTGCCCTCCTTGCCCTCTGTCCACCCGTCTCTACTGTTGACCACTGCCCTCCTTGCCCACTGTCCACCTGTCTCTACTGTTGACCACTGCCCTCCTTGCCCTCTGTCCACCTCACTATTGTTGACCACTGCCCTCCTTGCCCTTTGTCCACCTCTCTACTGTTGACCACTGCCCTCCTTGCCCTCTCTCCACCTGTCTCTACTGTTGACCACTGCCCTCCTTGCCCACTGTCCACCTGTCTACTGTTGACCATTGCTCTCCTTGCCCTCTCTCCACCTGTCTCTACTGTTGTCCACTGCCCTCCTTGCCCACTGTCCACCTCTCTACTGTTGTCCACTGCCCTCCTTGCCCATTGTCCATATGTCTCTACTGTTGACCACTGCCCTCCTTGCCCTCTGTCCAACTGTCTCTACTGTTGACCACTGCCCTCCTTGCCCTCTGTCCACCTCTCTATTGTTGACCACTGCCCTCCTTGCCCTCTGTCCACCTATCACTACTGTTGACCACTGCCCTCCTTGCACTCTGTCCACCTGTCTCTACTGTTGACCACTGCCCTCCTTGCCCACTGTCCACCTGTCACTACTGTTGACCACTGCCCTCCTTGCACTCTGTCCACCTGTCTCTACTGTTGACCACTGCCCTCCTTGCCCACTGTCCACCTGTACCTACTGTTGACCACTGCCCTCCTTGCCCACTGTCCACCTATCTCTACTGTTGACCACTGCCCTCCTTGCCCTCTGTCCACCTCTCTACTGTTGACCACTGCCCTCCTTGCCCACTGTCCACCTGTATCTACTGTTGACCACTGCCCTCCTTGCCCACTGTCCACCTATCTCTACTGTTGACCACTGCCCTCCTTGCCCTCTGTCCACCTGTCTCTACTGTTGACCACTGCCCTCCTTGCCCTCTGTCCACCTGTCTCTACTGTTGACCACTGCCCTCCTTGCCCACTGTCCACCTCTCTACTGTTGACCACTGCCCTCCTTGCCCTCTGTCCACCTCTCTATTGTTGACCACTGCCCTCCTTGCCCTCTGTCCACCTGTCACTACTGTTGACCACTGCCCTCCCTGCCCTCTGTCCACCTGTCACTACTGTTGACCACTGCCCTCCTTGCCCACTGTCCACCTATCTCTACTGTTGACCACTGCCCTCCTCATCCTCTCTCCACCTATCTCTACTGTTGACCACTGCCCTCCTTGCCCACTGTCCACCTGTCTACTGTTGACCACTGCCCTCCTTGCCCTCTGTCCACCTGTCTCTACTGTTGACCACTGCCCTCCTTGCCCACTGTCCACCTGTCTACTGTTGACCACTGCCCTCCTTGCCCTCTGTCCACCTGTCTCTACTGTTGACCACTGCCCTCCTTGCCCACTGTCCACCCGTCTCTACTGTTGACCACTGCCCTCCTTGCCCACTGTCCACCTATCTCTACTGTTGACCACTGCCCTACTTGTCCTCTGTCCACCTGTCTCTACTGTTGACCACTGCCCTCCTTGTCCTCTGTCCACCTGTCTCTACTGTTGACCACTGCCCTCCTTGCCCACTGTCCACCTGTATACTGTTGACCACTGCCCTCCTTGCCCTCTGTCCACCTCTCTACTGTTGACCACTGCCCTCCTTGCCCACTGTCCACCTGTCTCTACTGTTGACAACTGCCCTCCTTGCCCACTGTCCACCTGTCGCTACTGTTGACCACTGCCCCCCTTGCCCTCTGTCCACCTGTCTCTACTGTTGACCACTGCCCTCCTTGCCCTCTGTCCACCTGTCTCTACTGTTGACCACTGCCCCCCTTGTAGATGACAGCACTGTGTTTCTACATCATGATATACAATGGTATAAAACCTGGCCTATATAATATAACTCCTAATGTTTACATGTAAAGTTAGAGGCATGTATGTGACTAGATTATATTGATATGTGCTAATGAGATAAGTTTATTTACTCGTCCCACCAAGACACGGCTATATCAGTACTTGAAACTTTCAAGTAGGAGATGTTTGTTTAATCACCACCAGACACCAACTGACTCATTGTTACCCGTAATGGCGGAGCGGTACATCATCATGGCGGAGTTCTCTCATTTGTGATTTCACTTCTGAAGTAGACCAAACACCACCCTCAGGAACAAACAGAGTGAGTGACCAGTCCCTGGACATCAAGTGAAACGTGTCTGGAACATCACCTCCACACAATACAGGTATTTAACATTAGATAACATTAACAGTCCAGAGGTGCCAAACCTCCCGACTTGGCGGGAGATCTCCTGATTTTTCAGACAATTTGGCAAAACCTCCCGACCTCCCGACTTGACATTAAAACCTCCTCCCAAAAAGCCAACATTATAAAATCACAATTATTTATCAAAAACATTCCATAAACTATACAAATCCGAATAGAGAAACTTTACTTAGTACCTGGTCACAGGTTTATGATACAATTTCAGTTCAAGCCCAGCCTTTCTCCAGTAGTACTTTCCCATTAGCCACACTCAAGTTACAATTTATGACCGTTGTGGAGACGGTGGTCTGTTTTAGTATCTTTGTGGGATGAATTAATAGTGTTAAACACATGCATGTGGGGTGTCATGTGGGGCAGATCTTCAGGAAATGTACAATTCGCCTTCACCAATCTTCTAAATAACCCCCATTTAAGACATAAAATTAATGAGCTTTAAAATCCAATTCAACAAATTAACTTAACAGAACTGATACTATAAATCAATGCGATACCAAATATACTCAGATATACATGATATTCATCATTTTTCAGCCTAATTTAGCAGAAGTTCCTAAATGTGTAGAGGCAATTGTACATTTTTGTGTTCTCAGCCATAGGCTGAGAAAACATATGAGTCAGTATGAAAAGTGCCAATCACTGATACTGCATCTACATCTTGATAATTTGGTTAACTGTCTGTGAGGTGTTTAAGCTTAGATGTGACATCAGGCAAGGATGCCATATCTAATCCTTTCAATCTGTCATAGATTTCACACCTAGACGTTATTGAAGGCTGATTGACAGCCTTTCTAGGTTTAGCCAAGGGAGTTGATTGGCTAGTTAGATGCTTCTCCAACCATGATAGGTCTGCAGAAGGCCCTCCCACCTCCCACACCATCCCTCTGCCCCCCCCTCACCTGCCTCAGGTGCTCAAATGGACACTGCCCAACACATTTTCTAAATTTTAAAAGTAAGTTACCAACTATTTAGCCTAGCCTAGCTTACTACTTTTCATGTCCAACTTTTTTTTTTACAACCATTTTTTTTTACGACCATTTTTTCACAACCAACTTTTTTTTTGCGACCAACCTTTTTTTAATGACCAACTTTTTTTAACGACAATTTTTTTAACGACCAATCATTCTTTAACGACAATTTTTTTTGACCAACTTTTTTTCGACCAACTTATTAAAACCAACTTTTGTTTTTACAACCAACTTTTTTTTTCCCGACACTTTTTTCCCGACCAACTTTTTTTACTATCCTCCTACAAGGAACTAGTAGGAGATTATAACTGGGGCCGAAGGGGCTAGTTCATTTCACCTACTTCACCTTAATTACTCGTTCAGGTAGGCGGGTGAACCCCACAGCACGGGGCACCTGCGTCATTCTACCTTCAGCACCAGTTGAGAGCACATGTTGGAAATTTTTCTTTGTGTCTTTCAAGCTCTGGATAGAATTTTATCAGGATTATGGTTCGCCAACGCCAATGTCGCAACTGCGGCACGCGCCATTTTCCTCCCACGGGACAAAAGTGTGAACTGGTCAACTTTGGTGCCATTTCGGAGGCGTCCGATTTCGCAGAAGAGGTGGTGGGCAAGGCGCCAAGCATGGCGGACATTGCTCATGCTGTGGGTAGAGAGACGAAACCAACGCCTTGGTTCGCACCTGAACGCTCTACTTTTGGCATGCCACCGTCAGCTTTCTCTACATTTGGAACTCCGCCTGATAAGTTGAAAATTAGGGCTGAAGTTCATCAGGGGAAACCCAAGTCACGGCCGAGAGAGTTAAAAGGAGTTCGACGTATGCATCGCCCGGCTGGGCCTACACCTGTCAAACCTGAGCTGCCCGGTGGGGTTTGGGGAGGAGTCACGCACCATGAATTGGACCAAGTTCGTGCTTCAGTGGACAGAATGCATGATGATATGACTCATTTGAAGGTGGATGCTAAGTCATCCACGGCTAAGCTCTCTAACATTGAAGATTTGTTAACCTCTATCGTGGCCCAAGCTGCTGGCTCTCCTAGGAGGAGGGCCCCCTCACCGAGGAGACGAGTTCCAGAACTCATACCGGGTACACCAAGTCCATTGGCCTCCCCTGCATGTGGTAGGGGCAAGCACCGTGACAGTGCCAGGCAGCAGTCATGCCGCCGTCAGTCTAAGTCTTGTAGGAGAGACTCGGCCTCCCGTTCGCCGGGGCGGGGTCGTCGCCATCGCCGTAAGTCAAGATCTGTTTCTTCTTCTTCCGCCACTGAGGATAGTAGTGATTCATCTTCTTCGGACAGTGACAGTTATGATAGTGATTCTCCTCGCCGTCGTTCTAGGGCAAAGAAGGACAAGAAGGATAAGAAGCATCATCGCAAAAGCTCCGACAGAAAACGTAGGTTTAGACTGAAAAGATTTCTACCAAAAGAAGAACGCTCTAAGTTGTTTACAACAGACAAATTATGGTTCTGCCATGGCAGTTTAATGTGTGAAATGTATGATCTGGGCTATGATATATCGGGGATGCTTAAGCACAACTGCTACATAGCAGAGAAGGCGAGTACTAATGTTTACCTATCTACGGGGATCTGTAAATATGATGAAGCGGTTAGGGAGCGGGCGAAGGTGTCAGGTTTGAAGGCCTACTCGGTTGGCGACCTCGGCCTTTCTATGCGCTTCCTATCAGCGGAGTATTCCAGATCTAACTCTAAAGCTCAGGCCAAATCTAAGGCTAAGAAGTCTTATCCTAAGTCTTCATATTGCTACCCATTTAATAAGGATGGTTGTACGTATTCAGGGTGTAAATGGCCCCATGTTTGCTCAAATTGCTTCAGCCCTTCTCACGCGAAGCCTAATTGTAAGGTTACTGTTGATTGCTCGAGCGATAAAGCATAGCTTTTTGTTGAATTACCATGTGTTATCGCTGAGGCCCCACCCGATGCTAGTGTTTGTGTTGATGTTCAGTATTGTGTACCAGATCTATCAGATACCAGCTTGTGTGATGCTGGTTATTATTGCGATTGTGATTCATCGGTGTGGGTCCAGCCTGTTGAACATTGTGATATTGTTGATAATTCCGTATTGGAGGAATTTATATTGGCCACAGATTGTTGTGATGTAGTTGTTGATGGTTCCGGCCCTCCGGAACCGGAAGTTGATATCCAAGATGGCCGAGTGGGTTGGTTGACTGTTATCATAACACCTGCGAATGTAAGTAATTCTGCTGTTGATTGTTATTTTACTGACCCCGATCATGATAGTGTCTTGTATGATAGACTACCGTATTTAGCTGAAGGTTACATATGTAGCGTGGGTGTGTATGTGGATCAATATGTTCACATTAAGCGAGATTGTGTCGCCGGGTCTTGCACTTGTATGTATTTATTGGATTTTGTACCAACCCAGCTAAAACCCTGTCGTGTAGCGGCCGCTATGTGTTTCGCTGATTTGTGTTCAGATGCGGATATATTTGTGTTGAATGGTGTCTGTCGGGGATTTCATATAGTTGATGCTTCTATTGATTGTGTATATGACCAACGTAATTATTGTTCTATTCTCGACCCAAACATGTCTGATCTTATGTGTTCGAATGTTTTTGCTGAATTACATTGTGGTAAGGTCTCGGTGGTGCAAGACACCCCAAGATGTATACATTCGTTGGGTGCTATTGCTAAGGCAGATGGCAAGATGCGGCCTATTACAGATTGCTCCAGACCTGCAAGTTCTATTAATGATTACATGAAGGATACTGCGGTAAAATTTAGTTTTTGCAGGGTAGATGACGCTATTGATATGGTAGAGCCTCAAGGTTTTGGTGCAGTTATTGATATAGCCACCGCGTATCGCACTATTAATGTATTTCCTCCTCACCGGACGTATCAAGGTTTCCGATGGAGTTTAAATGGTACTGAATATATGTTTGAAGACAACTGTTTGTGTTTTGGTCTTAGATCCGCGCCATATATATTTTGTAGTGTCAGTGATTTTGTGGCTCGTTTACTCTTGAGTTATGGTGTTACGTGCCTAAATTATATTGATGATTTTTTTGTGGCCGGTAAGGACTATGATACTTGTAGAGACCGTCAACTTATTTTGATCTCATTATTGCGCTTTCTTGGTTTCCATGTTAATTTTAGGAAGGTGTTAGCCCCTTCAAGGACTCCTAAATATTTGGGGGTTATTATAGATTTGGAAGAATTGTGTTTACGTTTGCCGGCTTACAAAATTACCCGAGCTATTGATCTAGTAGAGGTAGTGTTGGAGTCACCATGGTGTGACAGGAAACAATTTGAGCGTTTAACTGGTTATTTGGCTCACTGTGCCACTTTGGTTTATGGAGGTCGTACCTTTTGTAGGCAATTATATGGTGTACTCAGATCCTCTAAACATAAACGAAGAGTGAGGTTGTCCTCAATGGTTAAAGCCGACCTTCATTGGTGGCGTTGTTTCTTGCCTATCTTTAATGGTCGCTGTAAGATTATATGTGATAAATTCGCTGGCTCTTATGTGATGTATGCAGATGCCTCTAGTACCGGTTTTGGTGCATGTATTGATGATGATTTCATTTTTGGACATTGGTCCTACTGCCTGTATAATTGTAGTCACTGCGTGCCTTCACCTGTATTCGATGATGTGGTTGGTTCTAATATCAATGTTAAAGAGCTTTGGCCTATCGTGGCAGGTATTAAGCGCTGGTGTAGTTGCTTCAAAAATTGTTGTTTGTATATTTACACAGATAATACACAGGTTCAGTACATGTTACAGACTGGTCGTAGTTCCAATACTATTGCCATGCAACTTTTGAGAGAGTTTTTCTGGTGTTGTGCGATACACAATATCCGAGCTGTCGCGCTTCGGGTGTCCTCTGAAGATAATATCACTGCTGATCGTCTTTCTAGGATCCCCATCAAGTACTCTGACTTTAACCCCTTTGGCATACCTTTTCTCTTCTCGTTCTGTTGTAGAGGTGCCTTTACCGGAACTCAGAGCCAAATGTGACCAGTTACAGTCAATGTGTTGGGCCCCTTCCACGTGGTCCACGAGGAAAAGTCAATGGAAGAAGTATTTTGACTTTTGCAGAACTTATGGGTTTGAGCCCTTACCCTCGTCTGTAGATGTGACTTGCCTATATCTGACTTATCTTTCATCGCACCTATGTTACACTTCAATCGTCAACTATTTAAGCGCCTTATGGTCCATGCATGGCTACTTCAATGCCCAGGTGTTGGCTAGAGGTACATTCCTGGTTAGATGTACTCTGAGAGGGATTCGACGACTACTAGGAGATGCTACCCGTCAAGCTGATCCGTTGCTTCCACATCATTTACTGAGAATGTTTTGGCAATTGAATTTCTCAGATGAAGACGACTTGATGTTCTGGTGCGTTCTGTTTGGGATTCAGATGCCTCCTACGTAAGTGCCATTATACCGCATCTCCTCATATGTTGCGGTTAAGAGACGTTACCTTCACCTCATATGGCATATGTGTTTCCTTACCTTCGTCCAACACAGTACAATTCAGGGAAAGGTCAGTGGTCATTCCAGTGGTGGCCTCCCCCCTGTCCCTCCTCTGCCCGGTCAGATGGCTCAAGTATTACTTAGCTCGTTCGACCTTGGCATCAGATGACTATTTATTCTGTGCTGCTGCTAGGAGTAGATCTCCAATTTCGTATAAATGGTTTGCATCTAAGCTGAAGACTGTCATTGCTAGAGCTGGCTTAGTTGGTCGCTTCACGTCACACAGTCTGAGGAGGGGGTCTGCCACATATCTAAGTAGACTAGGACTTCCTCTTCACGACATCAAGGAGTATGGCGACTGGAAGTCGCTCAGCGTGTTGCTCTACCTGTCGTCTGATCTTGAAACTAGACTCTCAAAAGACAAGTCTGTAGCTTTGTACTTGAACGCTTATACGGGTTAACTGTTTATTTTTACCTATCACTGCATACCTATTTATGTTTTTTCATGTTACCATGTTACCGATTGCCTTTTTTCGCCCCTTCTTACCTTCGGCTGGGGGGTGGGGCTGGGAGGATTTACTCATCCCACTGAAGCCCACTTGTTATACTCATGTTCTTCATTGCACGCCTCCAGTCGACAGTCAGTTATTATCCTCCTACAAGGAACTAGTAGGAGATTATAACTGGGGCCGAAGGGGCTAGTTCATTTCACCTACTTCACCTTAATTACTCGTTCAGGTAGGCGGGTGAACCCCACAGCACGGGGCACCTGCGTCATTCTACCTTCAGCACCAGTTGAGAGCACATGTTGGAAATTTTTCTTTTGTTGTTGGAATAAAGGGGAGGATTTACTCATCCCACTGAAGCCCACTTGTTATACTCATGTTCTTCATTGCACGCCTCCAGTCGACAGTCAGTTATAACCATTTTTTCTTACGACCATTTTTTTTACAACCAACTTTTTTTTTGCGACCAACCTTTTTTTAGTGACCAACTTTTTTTAACGACAAATTTTTTAACGACCAATCATTCTTTAACGACAATTTTTTTTCGACCAACTTTTTTTCGACCCAACTTTTTACGACCAACTTTTGTTTTTACGACCAACTTTTTTTTAACGACCAACTTTTTTTACAACCAACTTTTTTTACAACCATCTTTTATATATCTTTCGTGCCATATTAGATTTTACCTTCTTTTCCCTAAGTTTTCCCTAAGTTTATCATTTTTCTCCCTTTCTCTACATGTTTCAGAGTTCATGATTTCAATGGTCCTCAGTGACTGGTCATAAATTCAATTCAATTCAATTCAAGAATTCTTTATTGCAATTGATGTTGTTTACAATGAGGTGGTCCAGCATTCTAAATAGACAGGTGTCTAGGTAGGTCTTCCGCCTGACATCGGACATAAGTAATTGAGCCTGAGAAATCGTTTCCATTGGAAACGCCAGGTATATAAATTAAGTTGACACTAATTGTAATATTAAATAGATAGACCAAACTTAATTGATAATTTCTTAACTTAGTACTTGTTTGAAAATCTGACCCATAAACCAAGGGCACTGGGCTGTCACATAATATAAACCAATAGTTCTATCTCCCACACCCTTCTGTAATGGTGGCCAGGGGCTTGTATATTGTACATTTAGTAAATCATATATGATTACATGCAATGACGGACAAATAACTCATCTGCAATGAACTATTTCTGCTGGGTAGTAATATTTAAAAGTAGTTCCCATTCAGATAAAACCAAAGCCTCCCTACTGCAATAAGGATGTACACTTAACAATGCTCATAACAGTGTATATAGAATAGAGAATCCTTTACTTTACAATACGATTATGTCATTTCAAATTTCGTACGTTTACCAAGCACTTTTACAAAGACCTGCATTATACCTTATATTCACATTAAGGTTACATTCTCCACATCATACAAATATTAAGGGGTCTGGCAAATTCCGAATCTCCTCACTAATTCTAAATGTTGGGCTACAATTTTTTTTATTTATTATTTAAATACAGAGGGTCATTTCCCTGATTTCTAACCTCTAGGGGAAGTGCGTTCCATGCTAATTTTACCTTACCAAAAAGACTTCTGTGTATGCTTCCTCCAGTTATCCACCTCTAAATATATATACTTGTTCATTTCTAAGGTTATATTGCCCAACTAACTGGGACATTTTCAAACTTGAAACAAACAGAAAGCGTTGCAATCTTCTGTAACATAGAGGTAGTAAACTGTACATTAGTTTTTTTAAAGAATGTTATTTTCACATTTAACAAAAAAATTGCAGAAGGACACTTCGCACAAAAGTGAATTCAGGCGATTTTCAAGGCAATCGGCCGTGATCTATATATCAGAATTTACCATATAATTTGAGGTGATATACATATTTAAAAACAGTTTCAGGCGACCTAGTGGCCAAGGTTTCAAAGTAAATCACTTATATTCTGGTATATAGTGAATTAATCGCATATAAATAAACCAAAAGATAATGATGGAAGATGAAACTATATAATAAAACAATTCTACAGGACAGTTGGACAGAGAGAGGCCGAGCAAGGAGATTATTGATTTTTCTCTAGGTAGAAAATTGTATTTCTTTTTTAAATTGTTCATGATCGTGCAAATTTCGAATTCCAATAGGTAAATCATTCCAAGTGGAAGCAATGTGATAATGAAGAGAGGATTTCTTTTTTTTCTTTTTGTGGCCTAAATATTGGAAAAACCGGTGCATCATGTAATCTAGTTGATCTTACAATAGCTGGGATATTTCCATTATTTCGAAGCCTCGATTGGGCAATTAGAGCCTTCGTTTATTGTCCGAGCTGGCCCTCTATGCCTGACGGGAACCATGAGCCGAGGCCGGAGGCCAAGGCTCATGGTTCCCGTCAGGCATAGAGGGCTAGCGAGGACAATAAACGAAGGCTCTAATGGCTTTAGTACCCGTTGGTTGGGCTGTTATTATCAACTACTTCCATTACTATCACTTCTCCTGAACCTCCAACATTGTCAGAAAGCATTTACTTACAGTTTAGTTAAGTTGCATTCTTCTCTAACCTTACCACTGACCTAGTGTTGATGGGGACCGTCCAGTCCCTATAACTAGGGGTGGGTTATGGTTATACACAGGCAGAAGCAGGGTTTCTGTTTGTTGCATAAAATGCCACAGATCGAGGGAAACCTGGGTTTATGTAGTGTTTTCATAGTAGTTTTCCCCTCATGTAACCTTTTTTAAAAAATAAAAAAATATTGGAATATTTGGTTGGTATCTCCCCAGGTTAGTGGGAATGACCTGTCCCCAGTCCCTGCCAGCCGGGGCACAACCCACACACCTTGACCTATATGCCATATATGGCAAGCCCTGACCTATATAGGGCTTACGGGACGTTCTCTAGGCATAGAGGCCAGTCGGAAGCCAGTCCAGTGGCCACTACCGGTCCCTCTGGCCCTCTGTGCGTCTATAATGGGCCACCTCAGACCAACCAACGGGTACTAAACCTCAATAAACCCTATTTTGGAGAAAAAACCTATTCTTCCTGAAGTTTTCATTGTATTAGTCTGAAGGTGAATTTGATTTGTTGGTGTTAATGGCGGGCATCGCAGGGCTATTCTCAGTGCCTTATTTTGTAGTTTCTGATCATTGTCTAATATTTTCATTGAACATCCACTAATGTAGGGAGTATGATAATTAATTAATGATTGATTGATTGATATTAATTTCTAGGTAAGGATTATTGTCAACTTGTTCAATTCTACTATTATTAATTTCAATGTTAAGAATATGACTAGCAAAATCTTTTCTCCAAACAACATCATTTTGGTCTTGGATATGTTAATCAAAACCTTATTTCTCAATGACCAGTTATAAAAGATCTTAAAGGCAAACGCTACTATCTAGTGGAAAATGAAAATAAATGTCATTTTTCTGAAACTTTAGTATTTGATTCTTGAAGTGTTTCTGGTCATAAGGATGGAAAAAAATCATTGGGTCGCCGTGCTCATTTTTGAATTACAGTGCTTCAAAATTTGGCATCTCAAAAGTACCAATGACGACCAAAAGGGGGGCCCATTTTGCAGTACCTCAACTTCATAGTTCATATTTACTATTTATATTCACTCAATTTAAGTAAAATTAACAGTTTTAGAGAGAGTATTATTTGGCCAATAATTCTATGCCTCTTTTCTATAGGGTGCATTGTTATTTTTATTTTGAAAACAACAAATACATAATGTGAATTTTAAATTAAAAACTTGAAAAAACTCAATATTTTTCACCATTTTTATAAAAACAATTTTTTTGCCTCCCCAGTGAAAATAAATGTCATTTTTCTGATTCTTTAGTATGTGATTTTTGAAGTATTTGTGTTCTTAAAACTGAAAAAAAAATAATGGGTCACCGTGCTAGTTTCTGAATTATGGGGCTTTGAAACATGGCTGACAACCCAAAAATCTGCTGCTTTCAAAGTGTTCTATGTTTCCTAAACATGTCTATTTCAGACAGCTACAATTATTTTTTTAACGTGATGACATACATTTTTTTCCCTATATATGTGTAGAATATTACCTGCACTATATGTGTAGAAAATTCTGGGACATTCAGAGTATCCATTTTTGTTTTATTCCCAAAACCGTGAAAGGAAAATGCAGCATTTCCCAATAGACTTGCATGCTAATTGAGTACAACTGAGACTACCCATAGCTAGCTCTGTTTCCCAAACATGTCTATTTCAGACAGCTATTAAAAAAAATCTAACGTGATGACATCTATTTTTTTTCATTTTTTTCTGTAGTATATAACCTGAACTGTATGTGTAGAAAATTTTGGGACAGTAGGAGTAGCCATTAACTGTTTGTTTTATTCTATAAAATTTGACAAAATGGGCCGTTTCCTCATAGACTGCAATGCTAAAGGAGTAGTGCGTAAAATGCCCATAGATTTGGTATATGGTAAAGGGGGGCGGGGCAGTGAATAGTAGCGTTTGCCTTTAAGATCTTGATTCATAATACTTGATTCATAATCTCTTGAGTGGATGTTCCTGAATAATACAGGACTGTATCGTCGGCACATAATTTGTACTTTGACTTCAAGATTTCAATCCTTAATATCATTTGAAAAAATAAGATATGTATTCAACTGCAGATTTGTGGGCATGAGTTGCAAATATTGTGAAAGGAAGCAACAAATGAGGATAAATTTGTTTGACCAGGTTTTATTGACCCCAAACACAGTTACAAGAATAAAGTGCAAGAGCTTAATTTGAACAACAGAAGTATCTCGCTCCTCAGCGCGACCTGAATCTGTTGTATTAAGCGGCTGCAAGATCCCATGATGTTGGTGGTGTAGACTTTTCCTACTGCCCATAGAAGGGTGTCTTCAGTGATGACGTCACAATGGTAGGGTGTTGTCGTCTGGTGGGACTGGCCGGAGACTGCTGTTCGTGCCCAAGACTCCAGTGTTCTGCCCAAGTCTCTAGTGTGCAATGGGGATTATATACTGTTCAATGCTCCCTGACACGAGTACAAGGATGAGGCCTTCACTTTGCTCTTGGGTCATGGCCATAATTTGCGCATGAAAAGGCACATGGGTGAAAAATATTTTAACCTGTGTAGGAAGGATCATATCGTTTCCTTAAGGTCTATACAATCTGTTGTCCTCATGCTACGGTGTGTTTAGGACTGACCTCTAGCCGTAACCGTGTTGTTAAATAGGTCCATATCTCATCTGAGTCAACCATGTTGTTGTCCCCATCAGAGTGGCTTAGTTGGTCCTCCATGGCATGGTCCATCTCGCCTGATGCAAGTGGTGCCACACCACTGACTCACGAAGAAGCTGAGTTGTTAGCCACCCCTGGGCTATCAACTAGAGCCTGGCCACCAACTTGTGACAGGATGTGCTCTGTAGCTTGTGCTTTTTACCTGGGCAGTGCTGGATAACGCCTTTGTTAGTAACACCATATTGTGGCAAATCGAGTAGCCATGGTGCCAACATGTGTTCAGGCTCTTTGAATGTCATCAGCCACATCACAGATAATTGATCTGTGTGGACGAATGAATTACTACTTGCATCCGTGTTGAGAATGAACCAACCGGACGGCCTGGGGAAAGCCGGGTGTTGATAGCAGCGCCATTTTTGTATTCTCAAAGGACTCATCCAGCTCCTTTGACCACAACAACTTATATCATACAATTTTCTGTCCAGCCATGACAGTATCCTGCAATGGCTTCACTAGCAAATTGAAGTCTGGGATAAATTGCCGATAATAAGATGCAAAACCCCAAAACGATTGGATTTCTTTCACTATCGTTGGTATGGGTCAAGTATTAACTGCAAGCATCTTCTCCTGGTGTGCCCATATCCCCTCCTTAGATAGGATTCATCCCAGATACTGAACCTCTTTTCAGAAGAGGCGGCAATTCTTCAGTTTCAACTTGACCCGCTATTCAACGAAGGGATCAAACACAAGACCCATGTTTTTGATAGTCTCTTGGAGATCTTTCCCAAATATGATTACATCATCCAAGTAGACTACACAGATCTATTAATTCCCCCCCCCCCCCCCCCCCCCCCCACAGTAGCTCCATCATCATTTTCTGGAAGGTAGCTTGGGCATTACAAAGACCAAATGGCATGTCGTAAAAGCTGTTTTCTCCTTACTTGCTGGATCAATAGCTATCTGCCAATAACCTCTTTCCAGGTCCAAGGTGCAAAATCACTTGCCGCACCAAAGCACTTCCAGACTATCGTCTATCCGTCAAGTCCTTGCATGTGACATTATTCAACCAACAATAAATCCACACAAACCCTAGTAGAGCTGTCAGGCTTGGGGAGTTGAACAGTAGGGAACACCCAAGGGTCATTCACAACTTCAATCTTTTCCTCTTGCAGCATCGTTTGAACCTGTGGATCTAGTGTTTCTTGCTTCGCTAAGGGAACTCTTCGAAATGGCAACTTTATAGGTTTGGTGTCGCCTGTGTCAATTTTGTGGAGCACGTTATTTGTGTACCCCAACTGTTCACCTTGCAACCTGAACACACGTTTCTTCTCAAACACCAACTCAAACACCTTCAGGGTTTCAGTGTCCGAGGTATCCACCCCTGCCATGATTGACTCCAGTTTATCGATTCTGTTTGCTTCTGTTCTGTCAGAACCAATGGGGCATGGTACCAGAAAATCCAACGTGGATGCCAGTGCAATTGATTGCCCAGTAGAGTTCATGACAGGATATCCATGACAAGGGGCTGACAACACATAGACCTGTATCGCAACCCTGCACAAATCAGTCCGCCATTAACTCAATATCTGGCTCCATGATATAGCCAACCTCATTTACAGGCAAGTCGACATCCACCGATGCAACCTTAACCTCAAACACAACCAGTTGCATTTCTTTTGGTTTTGTCGTTTTGACTTACTCTTCATTGGTTGTTTGCTAGAAGCTGTTGTTATGGCCTTTTTTGCAGACGATTGTCTGGATTGTACTATGACCAGAAACCATGGATATTGGGGACCAGCTGGGCGACCAATTCCTTCAATGCATCAGAAACCATCTGCTATGCTTTGTGCATGTCCATAACATGCACCACTGCTTCCTTAAGTTGAGCGAATGCCTGTGTCGTGTGATTTTCCATGACATCCCTGACCTTAGCCAGCACTATGGCAACAGCCTCCTTTGCTTTCTCCTCAGCCTCCGTGGCAGTGGGATCTTTGAACCTGTGTTCGGGATTCTCCTTTGCATTGTCTACCATGATGGTTAAGCCACCATCATTTAGACTGTGAAAGCCTTCCTTACAGGCAAAATTCCTCCTCAGCCCCGAGGTTCAATGTAACAAACTGCAGATTTGTAGGTTGAGTATTATGTCAAGTGTAAAGTGCAAGAGCTTAATTTGAACAACAGAAGTATCTTGTTCCTGAGCATGGCCCGAGTCTGTTACATTAAGTGACTGCGAGATCCCATGACAATGGAGGTGTAGACTTTTTCTACCGCCCGTGGAAGGGTGTCTTCAGTGCCAACGTCACAATGATTAGGGCGTCACTGCCTGGCAGGACTGGCCAGAGACTGCTGTTTGTGACAGCTCTGGTACAGATGTTCCCTGTTGCCGCTAGAGTGGATGGTGTGGCAGCCTCACCATGCTGTTGGGGGGGCGGGCAGACCCTCTACACATGAAATTAATGTTGGAGTATATTATTGTAATTGGTTTTTGGCAATAACCAACCACCAGGAACCCACTGGAAGACTTGGAACCTAGGTTTAAAAACTGGGCCTTCCTTTTTGGGTCTCCTAGGTACCAATTTGAAAACTCATAGAATTAATTTCATTTTGCTTACAGCCAAGTTGTACACCGACAGAGGCTTTTTGCTAACAATAACATGAAAATCTTGGAAATCTTTTTAAAAGAATTAAAAAATAGAGTTGAAGGTATGAAAATAGCTCCTAATAACAACCAGCGAGTGGGAGGGGATGCTGCAGTGAATAGTAGCATTTGCCTTTAAACATCAAAGTTTATATAGTGAATAGTAGCATTAGCCTTTAAACATCAAAGTTTATATAGTGAATAGTAGCATTAGCCTTTAAACATCAAAGTTTATATAGTGAATAGTAGCATTAGCCTTTAAACATCAAAGTTTATATAGTGAATAGTAGCATTTGCCTTTAAACATCAAAGTTTATATATGTAGCAACTTGTTTATACATTTCCTATACATCTACAAATTGGCCTTTTAAAACACTGTGAACAAACTTGATGTCAATAACATCTTACACGTGTAGTGGTCGTGTGTTTTATGGGTTCCGAAATAGTGCAGTCCGGGAGTCCGAGACTGTCCGCTGGTTGATTCCAGTCCTTTCGGACTGACGCCAGAGGGCAGTCAAGGGCTCTCGGATCTATCCGAAGCACAGACCCTGGAAGAGTGGTCTGTAGCTTATTTACTATTGTTTGTATTTATCTCTTTATATTGTGTCTTTTCCTTGTATATTGTCATTTTATGCTATGCAAATGTTCCTTTATGTGTTCTTACCCAATCTCTGGTTTTACTTATTCTTAACTTCGCTTTTATGAGAATATGTGTTATATGAATATTCTCCACACCTTGTTTATACCATTTTACAATGTATATGTTTCCTTTCTGGCTGGTCCAGAAAGGTTGGTCTAAGGTTGTGTGGTAATAAAACCAGAGTATGAGAGTAATTCTTGTTCCGTTTTATTCCTAAGCTAAGAGTCCCGAACCGAGTTCACTACAATTGGTGCCGTGACCAGTTCTTAGCCACAACCAGAAGTTAGCTTTTCAAAAAGCCTGAAAAGTGTTCGGATCCATCCAGGTAGAATTCTATGAAATAAAAAAAGAGAAAGAGGTCAGTAGAAATGGCAGACCTAAATAGAGCGAGTCAGACGGAACAGCCGGCCGGGGCTACTGGAGGTGCGGGCAGAGGTAGAGGTAGAGGTACAGGTGCTGTACCGAAGGTCCGAACCGCAGTGCCTAGACCGAGTCCAAGCACAAAGAAAATCACACAAGATGTTTGGGCATTCCGCGATCCTCGCGAAAGATTTTATTCGGACGATACGGATGAGGGCTCCCCACAGAGGAAAGAGTCTACTCCACCTCTGCAGTCTCAGGTAGAGGCTTGGCGCAAAGCCTATGAGCGGGCGCACAAGTTCAGCTTGGGCCAGAGAAACCAAGTGGTGATGCTGGAAGACCAAAATGCAGAGCTCCAGAGAACTCTACAAGATTTTGCTGAGAGGAGTGATCGTTCAACAGCCAGGTTAATGGCTGAAAACGAAAAACTCCGGGCCGAAGCTTCTAGGGTCGATGATTTGTCCAGATTAATAAATCAAGCAGATCAGACAGTAGAATCTCCAAAGGCACAGCCAACGTTAGAGCAAGTGGCTGCTATTTTCGGATTGGGGACGGGCACTGGACCCGAGTCCCCGATAGAGAATCCAGCACCCGAAGAAGCTGGCAATGTGAGGAATGAAGGACAGGGGGAGTCTTATGTACTTAGGACTCCTGCTTCCTTCGTTAGGGGATCCGAAAAGAAGGTCCAGATTATGACCCCGGAAATTCCCCAAACTTCCTCACCAAACCAGGGAGTAGTCACCCCACCCACTGGTACAGCGGGTAGACCGGGCATAGGAGCTGGCATCTCCACCATTAAGAAACTGTCGGATAATACTATTGGTTATCCGGGTGGACATGTCACGGATGGAACCTATGTCCGTCATAATGTTGTTGGTAGTGCAGGTGCTGATTCCTCGCGGAGTTATGTTCCTGTGGCTCATAGTACAACAATGAGGAGAGAAACCCACTCATTCAAAGATAAATCCTTGACACAAGGATTAAGATATGACGGGCCCGAGCCAGCAGCAAGCTCATTTCATTATGAGTACATGCGGGATGCGGCAAGTCATGTCCCGAAGATGTCTTTCTTGAAGCAATGGGATTCTTCCAAAGACAGTTGGAGCATCCATCTGGGAGAGATGAGGGTGATGGCAGAAGCTCAGAATTGGTCAGATGATATTTTCTTGATGTTTCTGAAGTGTACCTGCCGCCGCCAAGTTCAGGAGCTGGGGGAGTTACCCCCTGGACTGAAACTCCCAGAGTTTGTCCAGCATATGGAGGCAAATTTCGGGGAACACAACTCCCGGAAGAAGGAGGCCATCTTCTATGCTTCGCGACAAACAATGAAAATGACCAGCCGCAACTTCGCAAATGAAGTTGTGAAGAAAGCCCGAATTGCTTTCGGCAATGTAATAGACTATACCGGACGCACATTGTGTTTGAAGGTATATCTAGATGGCCTGTCCAACGCCAAGGAAGCTTGGTGGATACGACTCCAGGAACCTTATGACTTGGAACAGGCCGTCCATTGGTCCGAGGTGTTCGAGGGAGCTGATTTGGATGCTGTGAATACTGTATCCATACAGAACACTACCGCTAGTTCAGCGCCTGACTTTTTCGGACCGCCTGAAGCTAGTGGAGGGCATAAGAGCAAGACCCCGAAGAAGTCTGTCATTGCCCAGATTACTGAGGCATTGCACGCCAGTGATAAAGTTGAGTCAGAAGAAGAAGACTCTGGCATTGGCGCAATTGTACAGGCCATTCAGTCATGGCAGGCTCACAAGAAACCAACCCCGGATGCCCCGAAAACATCTTATTATGAGAGGTCTGGGTATAGGGGGAAGAAAGAGTTTCCGAAGACTAAACCCTGCTACTTCTGTGGTGAATTTGGACATAGAATCTCTGAATGTTCAAAGAAGAAGGGGCTGTTCAAACTCCTTGCAGCATCCGAAGCAAGGACAGCCGCAGCAGGGAATCCGGAAAACTAGAAGGGGCCCTCACGAGAAGCGTAGTGAGGGTCGACGGCAAGGCGCTTCATAATACCGCAATCCGAGAGGAGTATGAAAGTAGTGTAGAGATCGGGAGTAAAACCCAGGCACCGCTTAGTACGCTCGAAGGAATCCCAAGTGTGGACGAATCCGAGTCGAAAGGTGGAGAATCTAGATCGTTGCCGGACGGTAAAGCTCTTTCAAAGGTCTGTACTCCTTTGAGAAGTCCGGAGGATGACCCTAATATACGATGGGGGGAATCCGGATTCCAAGCTGAGGAAGGGCAGATTTTAATGGTCAAGAAGAACCGTAATAAACCTGCCAAGATTCAGAAGGTTTCTGTGCTACGGAAGGAAACTCTGGAGATCCCGTCTAAGTTATTAGTTCGGGAGAGATGGTATGCCCCAGTACTAGTAGGTGGGATGAATGGATTCTTTTTGGTTGATCCTGGTGCTACTACCAGTTTGATCACCAAGAAGTTCTATGATTCCCTTCCACATCCACCGCCAATGATTTCGGTCCGAACGGTGTGTGCGATGGGAGATGGAACACCTATTAATACTTATGGTAGCGTGCTATGTCCGTGGAATATAGATGGACGGACCTATATGATTACATGTCTCGTTGTCAGTGGTTTACAAGGCCCTGAGGATGGGATACTCGGTGCAGATTTTTATTATGTGCATCGATGTAGTCTTGATTGGTCAGGATTACTTTACTTGGATAACTATGGTCATTCCGTGAGTTGTAAACTCTGGAAGAGACAAGGTAGTGGTAAAGAAAAATCCTCTGTGAAGGCGGTGCAGGTCGGAAATTCACTTGCAGGTATAGAGGTGACACTCAAAAGAGGTGTAACCCTTGTACCCGGCAAAGTGACTCTGGCCGAATTAAACATTCACGGTGGTTCAGACACATTGGATGGATTGATGTTCGAGCCAGACCAAAAATTACTAAGTGACTATGCCTTGGGAAGCTTGAATACATACGTATCAGGTGACGGGAAACCGGCTGTGGTGGCATTTAGTAATCCGTCCGGGCGAGCTATTAAGCTCGGAAAGAAAAGAATGGTAGGCAGATTGTATAGTGTGACTTTACTTTCACAAGATTCAGTCATGTCTGGGGAAGAGGATGACGGTGTGATCGAAGAGGTAATCATCAATTCAATACAGGTTATGGAATCACCTGTGGCGGATGATGATTTGATCTCACCTGAAATGCCCGAGAAAATGCCCCCCACTGTGTGTCCGCTGGCTAAGTTAATAGCGGACTCAGACCTGCGGGATCAAAAAGAAATTAAAAGTGCAACAGATCTACTGAAAGAATATCAGGACTGTTTCTCCATTCCAGGGTCCGGGAAACTACTGGGATGTACACATAAAGTCTGACACGCTATTAATACTTGTGATGCGGCCCCTATTAAGCAAGCGTATCGTCGGATACCAGTGGCAAAGAGAGACAAGGCCGAAGCAGAGATCTGGAAGATGTACAAAGAAGGCCGGATTGAACATAGCAGCAGTCCTTGGGGTGCTCCTATAGTTATGGTGGCCAAGAAAGATGGGACCCAGAGGTTTTGTGTCGACTATCGTCAGCTAAATGCAGTGACCATAAAAGATAGTTTTCCATTACCTCGGATAGATGAGTGTGTAGAAGCCCTTGGAGGGAACAAGTGGTTCTGCACCCTAGATCTAGAGAGTGGATATTGGCAGGTAGCCATGGATGAGGAAAGTAAACACAAAACTGCTTTTCTGTCCACTGTGGGCTTATTTCAATTCAAAGTTATGGCTTTCGGATTGTGTAATGCCCCGGCTACTTTCCAACGCATGATGGATCAGATGTTAGACGGACTCAGATGGAAGTCCTGTCTGGTCTATTTGGACGATATTGTGGTTTTCGGAGAGACTTATGAACAGTGTCAAAGTAACCTCAGACTCGTCCTAGACCGAATCCGAGACTATGGTCTAAAACTAAAACCGAAGAAATGTGATTTCTTTCGGCAAAGAGTGGAATATTTGGGAAGAATTGTATCTCCGGATGGCATTCAAGCCGATCCGAAGAAGGTACAAAAGGTCAAGGACTGGCCTATTCCCAAGAACGCCAGAGAGGTGAGGCAATTCCTTGGTTTTGCTTCTTATTACCGAGAATTTCAAAAGGATTTCGGAATAATAGCAGCCCCTCTGCAAGATGTAGTGACCGCGGCAGGGAAAGAGAAGCGCTATAGCAAGCCTATAGTGTGGATGCCACGGTGTGACGATGCCTTTAGCAAGCTGAAAGAAGCCCTAGTAACTTCTCCAGTGTTGGGATTTCCCCGAAAGGTGGGAGACTTCATTCTGGACACGGATGCTAGCGGTTTCGGGATGGCTGGGATCTTGTCTCAGATCCAGGATGGGAGAGAAGTGGTATTGAGCTATGCTAGCAATAGTTTTTCTAAATCACAGAAGAATTATTGTGCTACTAAACGCGAGCTCTTAGCCGTTCTGACCTATCTGAAAAAGTTTCGACATTACCTATTGGGAAATCGGAACTTTGTGGTTCGGACAGATCATGCATCCTTACGTTGGTTGCTAAACTTTAAGGATCCAACTGATATGCTCGCGCGGTGGTTATTGACGCTGCAAGAGTATGGTCTGGATCAGAATATGATTGTCCATCGTGCTGGAAAGAAGCATAAAAATGCTGACGCGTTATCACGACTTCCCACTCGGAAATGTGGAAGACTAGATTGCTCGGATTGTGGTATTCATGATGCTGTGGCTGCCCCCACTACTGTGGCTTTAGGCACACAGGAGCAAGTGTTGTGGGAGGCTCAGCAGAAAGATCCACTCATCAAAAGATTACTGGCTATTGTTGCGGGTACAGAGGATGTCCCTAGCAGAGAAGATCTAGCTGGAGAATCCAATGAATTCCGTACATTTGTCCAGCATCTGGGTAATATGGAAATGAGAGAGGGTGTGCTATGTCTGGGTTGGACAAGACTAGCCACAGGAAGGAAGTATTGGAGGAAACTCATTCCTGCCTCTTTGAGAAAGGAAATATTCCAAGGGATGCATGGTCCGAAGATCTCGGGTCATTTCGGTACATTTAAAAATTCTTGGTCAGCTAAAATGAAATATTACTGGCCAGGGATGAGGTACGATTTGAAACGATGGATCCGGGCCTGTCCGGAATGTAGTATGAGGAAATCCAGACAAGGAGGAGGGACTTCTCTCCTTAAAAAAGAAAAACATGGGGATAGGTGGAATCGGATAGGATTGGACATCTTGGGACCTCTTCGGACAACTCCAGGGGAAACAATTATATCATGGTGGTAACGGATCATTTTTCAAAATGGGCCGAAGCCTATCCCATGGCGGATCACACTGCAGAGAGTTGTGCAGATGTACTCTTCAGAGAATGGATCCTACGATTCGGGTGCCCTGTTGCTTTGCAAACTGATGGAGCTCCCGAGTTTAGGTCTCTGCTCTTAAGATCCTTGTTAGAAATGTTGGGGGTTGAGAAATTAATTACTCTTCCCTACAGACCCATGAGCAATGGTCAAAGCGAGAGACTCAATTGTGTCCTCGTGGAACAATTGTCATGTCTAACAGATGGAACTGAAGATAACTGGGATATATTAGCGCCCTGTATTGCTCATGCTTATCGGGCCACGGTACATGCCAGTACACTCTGTACTCCGAATTCTGTAGTCTTTGGAGCAGAGCTGGTGGCACCAATGGATTTAGTCTATGGTGTGACGCCAGGAGAATTGGATTTCCCATGCAAAGTGGGATATGTGGAGCACTTGAGACAGTGTATGAGAAAGGGGCACCAGTACGTAAGGAATAATCTCGGAATTTCTGCAGTCCACCAGAAAAGGGATTATGACAAACGTTCTCGTCCTCCGAGATTCCAAGTGGGGGAGGTGGTATACCGATTCTGTCCCCCAAAGGCCTCTAAAAAGATCGGACCCAAATGGGATGGGCCTTATGTCATCAAAAGATTCATAGGAGGTACCACCTGTGAATTAGAAACCTCGGAAGGTCTGATGAGATATCATATAGACTACTTGAAGCCAGCCTTTGACGAAAATGGACCCATACAGGCGGCGAACCTGCATCGGGCGTCCGAATTTCAGAAACAGGCTAAAACAGGTAGAGATATTCTCCGACTTATCGACGGGAAAATAGTAGCTGGGAAAGATTGTATAGTTCCTGCGGCGAAAGCTAAAATAACTATAGGGGCCAAGCCGAGAGGCAGACCCCGAAAAGTTAAACCAGCAGGACAAGAGAAGCCCGTCCGAAAGAGGGGTAGGAAGACAAAGAAAACGGATACTGTAGAAACTACAGCTCCTGTGTCAACTATTCCTCCTCCTGTGGCAGGGAGAGGCCGAGGCAGATTGAAAAGGAACGCAGTAGTGCCTCGACCTGCTATACAGGAGAAGAAAAAGACGAGGGCTAGAAGGAAACCGGGAAGACCTAGGAAAACAGTAGTGCCGGATAAACCCGAGGTTCCCACAACTCCGAAGAAAAGAGTTGGGAGGCCTAGGAAGTTACCAGGCGCTGCTGTTCCACCAATCTTACCGGGTGGTAGACGGACAAGAAATAATCCGGGTCCTGATACTAGTAATCCTTCCCCAGCTCTGACAAGGGCTAAGCGCACGCACAATGCCCCAGTTCGGTTGCAAATCAAATAGAATGTGGTATCAAATGAGTTAAAATTACCGGACTGATTTTGGCTCAATAAAAAAGTACACAACGAGAAGTCCGACTGGCAGTAGACCGGAGAATTACTGCTGTGTCCCCTACCGGCGTAATAGATTCATTTCTATTGTGACTGGGAGATGAATCTTTGTCTTAATAAGTATTTGTTTGAACGATAGGTATTGACATGATCTAGGCTTGCACTGCGGGTCAATGAGACCTGGAACTTGCTGTAAGATCGGAATCTATTTATAGCAGATAGAATGTAGCAATTAGACCTATCCTGATGGCAAAGAAAGTGGAGATTAACAAAGGGCCTGTCATGTCTCAGCAGGCAGATCAGAATAGCTATTGGATTAGCACCCAATCATGCTATGTGAGCGTGCTCGGAGAAGGAGCGCGGGAAGCGTTGGCGCTACCATCGCGGTGTCGGGTTGGAGTACTAGCGTTGCATCAGGTGCGGCGAGAGTGTTCTACCCTTTGCCATTCTGCTTCCGGAACTCGTATGAGTAAGCAACTGACAGACTTTCGCCAACCGTACAGTAAGTTTATCAAGCGATGATTTACATAAAGGACTTGTCATGTTGTTGATCTTGTATGAATGTAAGATGTCTAGAGATTTGAACGTATGGTACCCTGTATTTTGTTGCCGATTGGCATTTCTATACTTTGGCGGGCTGGTGCCTGGTACCGCTACGTCCATTTTGATATACACACTGTTAGAAATACTGGCTACGGGTATGCGTGTTGTATGTTGTTCTCTAGCATAGAAGTGAACCATCATGCCCTGTTAACTTATTCCATTATGATGTTTGGACGTAATTAACCCTTCCGGATTGGTGGGAGATGTGACAACGGTGTGTTGGCTCGCTAAAAAACCTAGTTTGGATCGACCCACGCTGAAGGAGTGGGGGACTGACAGCACAGTTCGGATCCGAAGGGCCATCCGAAGCTCAGTCCGAGAATGGACAAGGCTCAGAAATCGGGCTTTGTTATTTCATGAAGTCTTGTCATTAAAATGCTTTGTTTGTATTCCTTTTCTAGCAAAGTAATCGAAGATGGAGAAGGCTATGGCTGAGCAAGTCGAGAAGGAGTTGGCCGAGGCGGAGAGACTGATGTCCGAGGGCATTGAGACTGAGCTCCCTGCCATGACAGAGGCGGAGGAGCAACAGCTGCTCGAGGAAGGGGCTGCTAATCTCATGGGGTTAGCAGCCGAAGACAGTGAAGTGGTGGAGGACGAAGGACACAACCGTTCTGAGTCCGAAGCCATGGAAACTGAAGCTTCCGAGGAAGTGGTGAAGGAGGAGCTGAAGCTTCGGGTGAAGGCCAAACCCGTAGCTGAGGCAAGTCCGAAGGAAAAAGGGGAGACTGTCGTCGACCCTGATGTCCTACGCCGCTCTCCGAGGAAGCAGTCAGCACCCCGGAAAAGTGAGGATGGATCCCAGTCTCCATCGAGCCCTAAAAAGGCTGACGATGAGGACATGGAATCCCGGGGCAGATCCCGAAGTCGCAGATACCCCGTTGGTGGCAAGTCGGGATCCGCATCCATGACCCGAGGCGGGTCAAGTAGGTCGGAGGAGGAGAAGAGAAGCAAGAGCGCGGTGCCACAACCAAGCACCAGTTCTGTTTCTGCTGGGACCACCTCTTCCAAGAAAAAGCAGAATCCGAAGCTGTCCTTCAAGAAATTGAGGAGAGTCCACAGCGCTCGGATGTCTGTGTGGAGAGCTAGGGTTGGTGAGATTGGGGGAAGTTTGGAACACTTCAAGGCTGTGATGGATAAGCCCGAAAATACAGCACCCATCAACCCTGGTTCGGACAAGCCAGGATTCCGGTTCCCTTCTGATGGTCCGGAATCAGACTCGGACGACGTTGATTTCCCCGGGACAATGAAACGCTATGAGTCTGAGATCTGGCCCGAGCTGTTGCAGGAGGACAGCTTGGATGAGGGCACCTTGGGAAAGCTCAAGATGTCCCCCATGCTCTGGAAGCCAGGACACCGTTGCCCCTTCTTGGTGTGTTGGTACACTGGCTTCCGAGATGTGGGTGTAAAAATTTACACCACCCGGGAGAGGTTCTTCCGCCATTTGTGCGAGTGCCACGCCCCCCTCCGTCAAGCCTGGACTTGCCCGTACACCAGTTGTGCACAGGTCCTGGATCGGAAGGGTGAGCTTATTCAGCACTTGATGAATGGCGAGGTGAGACAACACAACCTCAGTCGGGAGAAGGCCCAGGCCCGAATGGTGAAGGACACGGTGACCGCCGGAAAAAAGGAGAATCCTCTCTTTTATAAGATGGTGTACCTGTCCTTCAATCACCTGAAGGTCTTAAGAAGGGCAATCGCTTCGTTGACCACGCCCCTTCAACGTTTGGAGACTGTGGAGAGTAGGATTGATGAGGTCGCCAACCTCCGAGAGGAGAACAACCAACAGGCGGTCATCATCAAGACCCAGCGCGCGTCCCTAGCCCAGAAGGACAATCAAATCCGCGATTTGATGGAGGCTAACGCGCGGCTGAGGTCAAGGTTGGAGTCCGCGGAGTCCAGTTCTCCGCTGGAGCAGGACCCAACAGAGAGTGTGGGAGGCACAGATCCATCTGCCCCCACTCTACATGTGGATGGTGGTCAGGCTGGGGCGATCCAGGTCAACGCCCTCCAACTGGATGTACTATCACAGTTGTTGGGACAGATCGGGAAACTCCTCCAGATGGCCCAGATGGGTGTTAAAACACCTAGCCATCCTTCAGCATCCCCCTTTCGGATGATTGTGTCCCCCGAGACTTCTCGGACGGTTCCCACTGCTGCTGCTGGATCCGCATCTCAAGCTGCAAAGCAGCAGCAAACGCAGAGGTCCGCGCCCCGACAACGCTCACAGAGCAGGGCCCGGACTTGGCTAGAGGGAAGTGTTCTGGGACAGGGAGGAGTGGGAGAATCAGATCTCGGAATCCACCAATTGTTTGGACCTGAGAAAGTGATCTCCCCTCTAAAGTCGTCGCCCGGCTCTGGTATGCAGGCGCCCCCCACTCCTGGTACCAAAACTGGCCACAGTGACGTGGAGGATGATGCCGACATGGACACCATGGAGCAGGACGACGAGAAGGACGCTCATCACCAGTGAAAGGATGGAGGATGACCATAGGACGGACCAGATGACAACACGGATCGCCCACGAATGACGCTCGGACTCGGAATGGAACGACCTGTGTGAATGATGATGACTGGACTGATTTATGGACTTGGAAATGGATATGGACACATTCGGATGGACACAGAGATGAATCGGCATGACCCACGGATATTGACCACTGGAACTTTTTAAAGTAATGAATTTTTCTCTCTATTTTTATACTACAGAATGTAGTAGTGAGATTTGCTTTTCTCACAGAGAGCCGGAGGAATTTTTTTTTACTTTTATTTCACCATTTACACCAATCATTTTTATCTTTCCACTTGTATCAGTAGTGAGGACACTGAATGCTCCTGCTTGTACTTGTCTATGATTTTTATTATGTGTTGAGTGACTTTTGTGTTTACTCGTGGTGATTTGTATTATTTTTCCTCTTTTCATATGCTTTATTGTTCTATTACCCGATTTTTAAACATGGTTTTAAACTCTTTAAAAGAAAGAGGGGGTATTGTAGTGGTCGTGTGTTTTATGGGTTCCGAAATAGTGCAGTCCGGGAGTCCGAGACTGTCCGCTGGTTGATTCCAGTCCTTTCGGACTGACGCCAGAGGGCAGTCAAGGGCTCTCGGATCTATCCGAAGCACAGACCCTGGAAGAGTGGTCTGTAGCTTATTTACTATTGTTTGTATTTATCTCTTTATATTGTGTCTTTTCCTTGTATATTGTCATTTTATGCTATGCAAATGTTCCTTTATGTGTTCTTACCCAATCTCTGGTTTTACTTATTCTTAACTTCGCTTTTATGAGAATATGTGTTATATGAATATTCTCCACACCTTGTTTATACCATTTTACAATGTATATGTTTCCTTTCTGGCTGGTCCAGAAAGGTTGGTCTAAGGTTGTGTGGTAATAAAACCAGAGTATGAGAGTAATTCTTGTTCCGTTTTATTCCTAAGCTAAGAGTCCCGAACCGAGTTCACTACACACGCATATTATATTTACCTTATCAAATTTTTCTTATTTACTACATAAATACTTTACATGATATACTATTTCCTCCAATTCAATATTTTTTGATATAATCATATGATGGCTTTGATCAATTACATATAAAAATATATTATTATTTTGGGAATACAAGTTTGAGTAATATGCACCATATTTTGTATCGTTTATTGATATTTGTAAAAAAAAAAAAAACTCATCCAGCCTCCACAGGGATGGATTGGGATAGAGAATAGCAACACTACACTACAGCAACACATACACACATATCTCATGTATGAGGTAAACATGAAAAATAACTTGGGTTAGTGTTGGTCAGATAGGAACTGGCCATATTTGTAATAATATTCCCTGCAAATCTTTGCAAGAAACTGTGTTTAATATAATATTTCTAACAGCAGGTGATGAGACGGCTGGATTAGGTAGTCATGGGCAATTGTCTATCTAGATGTCCCCGTGTTAATCCTAGGGATGCCACTGGTCAGGAAATATTAGAGCTTGGTCGGGTAAGTTGTACTTTAGCTTCTTTGATTCTCCTTTTATGAAGTGTGGTGAAGGTCTTACATGCCTACATTAGTGTTCTATGAGTGTATAGTATAGTACCGTGTTTATAGTACAGCGGTCAGAGGCTAAATTTGGGAGGGGACCCCTACCCACTGTATAACAAGCTAAATTTCAGGTATTTGGTGTAGAATTTCATGAATTTTCCGAATCTGAAGAAAAAAATTGCCGAAAAGGTGGCGAACATTGTCAAAATGGCCTGTTTCATGGAAACTAGTAATTTTCTATTTTTAGCAAAAAATTGGTTTTTAGTGTTCCATTTTTACACTTTTATTAGTATTGTGACCAAACCTGGGAATTATTATGGTGTATCTAAGAGTTATTATTTCCTCTTGAATCAATGACCTTGCTTAAGGTCAAGGTCACCAAATATAAAAATATATGAATATATTCTAGGATGTGACATATTATTTTCTCGTATGAACATATGGCTATAAAGGAAAATGGTAACCTAATGCATACAAATGATAACTAACATTAGGGGAAAGAAAGGCAACCCATTATTGGTATGATTGGAATGTTTGTTGCCATAGTAACCAAGCCTCACTTTTCATTCTATGCTAAATTTTGTGTAAATCTAATATACATACTGAAGTCTATATCTTTTGAAAACTTATTTCAAAGCTACACGATTTATAAATGTGAAAGGGCTCTGATAGTACTATCATATGAGATTACTTCCATAATATTTCTTTTAATTGACCTTTGTCAAGGTCAAGGTCACAATTTTCAAGGCCAAACAGTAAACTTTGGTTCAAACTTGAGTATTATGTATGTCTCAATGGAACTATTTACAAGAGCCTTCGGCTGAGGCCCCTTTCAATCACACAATTATGCCTAAATTATGAAATATCACCATCCTCCTTTATCCCCCAATACGACCTCCCTCTGTCTGCCTGAGCTCCCACTCGCCCCCCCCCCCCGCCACACACACAGACACACACACCTCTCTCTCTGCTTTTTATATGATTTACAAATGACTTTCCGTCCGCGAGATAAACGGTCTAAATCTTGAATAATGATGAATAATATGGTTTCACATGAGGTTGATCTAAATATCTCAACTATAGCGACATGATTATAATGTTTGTATTTATCCTATTAGGGAATTATAAGCTTGTGTGGCTACCTGGATACATGATTGTCCCCAACATGTTTAGAGCATGATTTTGATGTAATTTCCTGTAGATCCTTGCATACGTACAACAATGCCTCACATTAATAGAGGTAGGATAGTGACCATAAGAATAATAGGCTATTTGTAACCAGCAACAGGAACACATTTATATTATCTTGGCTTAGGCCATACTCTCCTTTATAGAAATACCCAGGACTACTACAGGACCCAGCTCTCATTGTTCTACTAATATTTATTATTTGACTTTGAAAATTAGACTTCTTCATACTTCTACACAATCGTTGCACTTTTATGAGTGCTTCGACTTTACCACCTTCTTTATTAATATTGCCTTGACATAGGCACTGCCATATTCAGTGGACAAACTGTAGGTTACCAGGCATGTTGCTATTGAGTGTTTCTATGCTGACAACGTTGTAGCTTGTATTGACACACATATAAGGCATGTTGCCAGACAGCGTTTCTATGTCAATGATGTTGCGTCACCAAATATGCGACAGTTATTTAAGTTATGTGGCCGAAATACCAAAGTTGCGTCTAAAATAATACAATGTGCATTGGCCTAAGCTCCTGTGTCAGAGACAGAGCGGGCGGATTAGGTAATTTAAATAGATTCACTTCCACCTTCCTTGAAAAAAAATATTCAGGAAAAACGAAGGACATGGTAACCTCACTTGAAGCTAAAGTAAGCTGCATGGAACTTAATTAGGTGGATATATTTAACCCTTGCCATAATCATGTACGATCCCAGGCTAGGCTGTTTTTAGATAAGCCCCAGTCAGTATATAAGTTATTAGATCGCGAAATTAGATCGCTCCTACAAATATGCCATAAGAATCGCATATGGTCAAAAGCAGGGTGTTGACTATAAACTTAAAAGCCAAGATGAAGGAGTCTAATCTTCTAATCTTCTTTCCGTAGAAAAGCAATGATGCTAAGTATGGCGCATAGATATAGAGAAGAACAGAATGTGTTAAATAACGAAAGACTGTTGCGGAGAGATGAACGCTAATATTGAATTGTCCTTACCAAGAACTGAAAGGTACAGGACATCGATAATTCTTGAAGGTATAGGGCTCAGTGGAATGGCCTCGCAGGCAATCTTAAAACGATCGTCGAGCATCAGCTATTTAAATATTCCTTATTGGGATTCATAGGTAAACCTTTTTAAGAATAAACACAGATTGACTTTAGTTGGTCCCATTGTTTGAACTTGTGCGGTGAAGTTGACAAATGCTATGGATCACCAAACTAGGTAGTACCAGTGTTAATAACGGGCTTGAACATACAAGGCAAACAACGTGGTGTAGCATACTGTACGATTGGGAGACTTATGAAGTCGAAATATTCGAAATAATCATAAAAAATTACCAATGAATAAATATAAATCAATATAAATGATAAAAAAATGAATGTACATTATTCACCAAAATTTGATATCCGCAAACCACGCAATTGAAATATTCAGTAAAAATGACTATCATTATACATCTCTCTCCCTCTGTGACGCACAAAGTAATTATACATAAATAAATAAGAATGAACAGAACGGGATTAATTTAAAGGTACAAATGTACTCTAAACTATTCACATTATGTCAACCGAAGGTATCCAAGGTCATAACAACCATCAGTATGGCCATAAATACATGTTAGAAAAAAATAAAAAAAATTGGTAGGTGACCGACAATCGGTCACCCTCCTGACAAGTTCGAAAATTTTAGAACTTGTCGGGAGGGGTCCATGACAGGTTACCGACTAGCCACCGCCAATCGTGACCTGGTGACCGATTGTCGGTGACCCGGTATCCACATGCACGATTGTCGGTGACCACTGGTGACCGATTGTCGCTGACCGCTAGTTTGTCGGTTGCCGTGTATGTGGAACACAGCCTTAAGAACCAGCTGGTGCATGTAGAGTCAATCTGCTTATAGATTAGATTAGATTAGATTAGAAACTTTTATTTTCGAACTTTCTCGCTGACAGAGGACGGTTCTCCGACTAAGGGAGGTCTCCATGTTCTCTGATGTGTTTACATTTTGTAAAAAACAGTGAACAAATCCCCAGTCGTCATTGACGAAAGGGGTACACTGTTATACTTAAATTAGTCTTTAATACATTCGGAATAAAACTTTTAGCGCTGTAAGTAATATCATGTTGAGTATTCTCAGATAATGTTTCCATTCCTTTTCATAACTTTCAGTTAATTAACTCAGTATTCAGTGACAATTTTTCGGATGCCTTTACCTATATCTCACCAGTCTATATTTCTTAATTAATCTATAAAGTTTTGGTCTTGCCAAATTAAATCATTCTTTGCAAGTATTTTAAACCCTTTTTTGTCTCCTATCTTATGGGCCATTGTCTGCAAGGAGTTCCAGGCAAAAGGTATTCTATAAAGGATCGATTTTCTTAATTGTTCATTTTTTGGTACTATTTGTTTCAATGTTTTTCTTCCTTGTGCAAAGTTTCGTGTATTTAAATTTCTTACATCTATATACCTTGGGTCCCTTGCCAAACCATGGCCCACCTGCAATAAGTGCAGTCTTCTTCTATGCTTTAAAGTTAATACATTCTTTTCTATATGGATATTATCGACATTGGCCCTGGATGGAAGGCCATATATTTTCCTCAGAATTTTATTTTGTATTATCTGGAGTCTATTTGTGCTATTTACTGCATGTGAATCATGAAGGAAATCTGCTTGGTCTATCAGAGGTAAGACCATTACCTTGTATATCAGTAACATTGTTTCTTTAGGGATTTTCCCTGATAGTTTGGCAATTTGCCAGCTCTTATAGTTCATTGCATTTGTTAGTTTGCTTATTAATGGTTTAAATTTTAGATTTCTATCAATTTCGACTCCTAGATATTTGTATGTTTCCACATCTTCCATGGGGATTCCATCCAGGCTCAGTACAATATTTGGTTGTTGCGGTTGTTGCTGTTCCCTAGCCCACCTCGACCTCAGTGCTTGATTTCCAAAAAATGTTTGTATTTTGGATTTTGTTAAGTTTAGTGATATTTTGTTAATCTTACACCAGTATATAATGGCATTTAAGTCCTGTTGAAGCAGGTTTGTAGCTTCTAGGGTGTTCGTGCCACTTGCATATATAATGGTGTCATCCGCAAATAATTGGATTTTTGATTTTGTAACAAACTTTGGCATATCATTTATATAAATACTAAATAATAATGGGCCAAGTGTTGTCCCTTGGGGTACTCCACAAGAGATTAATCTTTCTTGTGATTGTGATTTATTAGTTGATACTTTCTGGTACCTTTCTGTTAGATAATTTTTTATCCAGTCTAGTTCCTTATTACTAATTCCAATTTGTTCTACTTTTTCTAAAAGTCTGGCATGATTTACTGTATCAAAGGCTTTTCTGAAGTCGAGGTAGGCCGCCCTCGTTATCTTGTCTTCATTCATGTTAGTATAAATATCTAGCATATAGTTTATCAGGGCTTCTTTTGTGGAACGTCCCTGTCGAAATCCATATTGGTACTCATATAGTAGATTATTGTTTTCCAGATAAGACATAATTTGTTTATGCATTGTTTTTTCTAACAGTTTTGCAGGTAGGGATATTGATGAGACAGGTCTATAATTACTTGGGTCTGTAGTTGGACCAGTTTTAAATAGTGGTGTAACTTTTGACTCTTTCCAGCTTTTAGGTATTATACTTTGTGAAACGGTTAGATTTATTATTCTTGCCATTTGTTCCGATAATATTTTCAGTATTTCTTTTAATAACCATGATGGGAGATTTTCGAATCCTGATGATTTTGTTGAAGATATTTCTCCTATTGTAATTTTTATCTTTTCTGCCGTTATTGGTTCAAATGTAAATTTTTGTTGGGTTTGGTTCCTATCTTCTGGGCCATCCGTTACACCATTTATTTTATACTTCCGATTTTCATCGTGGGTTGGTGGGGTTATTTTCCCCGCCAAGTTATTACCTATTGAGGCAAAAAAATCGTTGAATTCATCTGGGACTTTATTGGATTTTACTGGTACATTGTTTTTTTCAAGTATTATCTCTTGGTTCTGTGTTTTTTTTGTGTTATTAAGAAGTGGGCCTAGACAATTCCAGAATTTTTTAGGGTTATTCTTGTTTATTTCTATCTCTTCTTTTATATGGTTATTTTTCAAATTTCTTGCCAAGTGATTTGTTCTTCGTCTAAGCTGTTTCGCTTGATCGAGCAGTCCTAGATTTTTGTATTTTTTTGCAGCTTTAAATAGTCTATCTCTTTCCTTCATTAAATTTAACAAATCCCCAGTGATCCATGATTTCCTTGCCTTCACATTTTTCATTTCCCTTATTGGGCACATTTTATCTATTTCCTCAAGTATTATTGCTAGCATCATGTTCCAGCATGTTTCTGGATTTTCTGACTTTAATAGTTCAGCCCAATCACGTGATTGCAATCTTGTTGTTAATAATTCCTCATCTAATTTTTTATAAGATCTGCATCGAAAACTTATTTTCCTATAGGTCTCCTTGTCCTTTTTTATTATTAAATAGGTTGGTTTATGATCACTTATGTTAATATTCAAAGTACCGCAGTCTTTTATAAATTTTGTATTTGTGAAAATTAAATCTATTGTCGTTTGGGTACTGGAGGTTATCCTTGTAGGAAGTTCAATGACTTGTTTTAATGAGGTGTTATATTCTATTGCTTGCAATTGGGCCTTGCTATTGGAGGTTACTGCATAATTCACGTTAAAGTCTCCTACCATTACTACCTCTTCATTTTTCGGTAGTAAGTCTAAAATTGATGACAGTGTATTTACTGCATTTGTTAAGGTTCCACTAGGAGTTCTATAGACATTTAGGATGTTGGTGATTTTAAAGCTGTTTGCTTTAATTTTTACTGTTTGTATTTCAATATCATTCGTACAAGTCTGTAGATTTTCGTCTATTGGTAGTATCTCAAGATTTTTTGATACATATGTGAGTAAACCACCTCCTGTCTTTTTATCCGTGCTCCTATCCTGCCTTTGGCTATTAAAGCCTTCTAATTCTAATAGACTGTTATAGGTTCTGGCATCCAGCCAAGTTTCGTTTAAACATAATATGTTTGTTGATAGTTCTTTTACCAACACTTCTATTTCTGGAATTTTATTCCATAAACTACGTATGTTTAAGCTTATTATTTTTAATCCTTTCGTTTCATTAAACTGTTTAGTTTCTGAGAGTGAATATTCAGCATTTGTTTTTGTTTTTGCTAACTTTGTTGTTATACTTAAGAGCTGTTGCTCTGGATACATTTCGCAACTTCCCCTTATACATTTTGACTAGTGAATAGTTGCTATCTTTGGTTCTAGTTATTTATTTATGACTGTGTATATCATATAGTGCTACTATCTTTACCTCTATCTATAAGTGTATGTGGTGTCTGTTGCACCTGACTGTGGACAAAGTATCATAAAATATTTTTCTAATAAACATATTCATCAACATGCATGTACCATATAACTCTCTTGCAGCTCTATGTCTGTTTTACAGGTTTTTGTTTTACAGATTTCGAAACTTACCCATTTTTTACCAGTTTTATACCATCGCTCTACCTAATATTGGATGATTGAAAAGTGTATCTCACAATAACTCTCTTACTACTATATTCAACTGTTTGTTTCCCTATTATCGGAGATAAAGGACAATCAGGTACTTGCGGTTTTCTTTTCTAAATTCTGTCTATTGTTCTGGCTAGCTGTCTTGCCCAGTGATTGAGTCCTACCGGTCCCAGGTGACATCCATCCGCTGCAAGTCTGTTATAATAGTTCTTATGCTGTTTTTTGCAGTTATGATGCACATGATCATGTAAATACGGCGTTGGTAGTCCTCTGGATACGTTTCTTGTAATTATTTCCCTATTTACTTTTCCTACCAATTCGTTCAGTAGGGCTTGATCTCCATTTATTTCCTGTTTGTTGTAAAGATGATATTTGCTTCACTCGGGTATAGGGCTTGGTTTGTTGTTGCCTCTACAAAATCCATGTGCTCCCTTATTTTTGCCTCTACATCATTCACTGATTTCCAAGCTAGTGAGACTAAACCACTTTCCTTCTTCGTCAGCGTACACAGTCCTGCTGTGTATATGATATTATTTGGTCTCTCACTGCTGATCCTATCATAAGCTAGGCTTGCGGCGAGCTTCATTGAAGCCCCCGAATAGGATTTTATAATGGTATTTTGATATTGGGCTTCTGTGATGAAAGGTATTAAGTAAGGTTTTAGGAGTCTCACCCTGGAATCGCCAATTATGTAGGTTGTTGACATGGTTCGTTTCGTCAGTGTTCTCTGTAAAATTATATATATAGACACCATGATCATGAAAGTTTATTCTGTCCAACACTTTACTCCATCCATAAAGTTTTTGTCTCACCCCTTTTAAGTGACATGACTACTAATTGTGCCCTTGTATGAAATCCTGTTTGATTTCACCCAATATCGCACCAAATAGGTTTCCCTGTACTTTCGTTGGGTCAAATTTTTGGTCAAAGAGTTTGAACCCAGTTCCCCATTTGCGATCGAGAGTCATCTCATAGAAAGTGTCTTGCGCACATGTTACTAGCTTATTTCTTAGGTCGTCATGTTGTTGAAATTTAAGCTTAACAATACCTTTCAAAGTATCTGCTTCTCCTCTTTTCCAGTCTTCTCTGACCGTTATTTTACTCGCTTTAGCTTTTATCTCGTATGGGTTATCTTCGAGTTCTATTTCATGTGCTAGTTTCGTATTTTCCGCAGTCGGGTTGCTCATGGCTTTTGCATGTTGGAATGCCTGTTCGGCAGAACTAAATAGTATTCCATTGCACCAAAAATCCCTACTGTAGAAATTTGAGAGATAAACTCTTTCCCCCTGGAAACCCAACGCACTTTGATGCGAGAATACCTGTGTTTTGGTAGCTTCGGGTGTGTTTCCAGAGGGCAAGAGGTCAAGGTCGCCATGATAGAATTTCTCGCCTTTATAAACTAGATGATTCGCGCGTATTTTGGTTTCATTTACTTTATCATTGCTCTGTAATAGCTTCCCGCATCTCCTGACCATGGCATTTTTTACTTGTGTTTCCACTGGTATGTCCCTATTTATCCACAACTTGGCGATTTTGCTGTTTTGTTTTATGTTGCCTGCATTTTGTAAGACCTGGTCTTTTGCCTGCAAGGTCGTGAACGTGATCATGACGGGCCTAACTTTCTTTGGCGCATACTTCCCGCGTCTGTACACCGCGTCAAAGTCACCCATCTCCAACTGATGTATTGACGGTTTGATCAAGTCAAATACGGTTTTTTGTATATCCTCATGTTTTTTCTCTGGGATTCCTTCTATTAATAGGTTCAGGGCTCTGGATTTCTGCTCCAAAAATTCTATCTTTTCATTTGATATTTTGAGCTGGGTCCTGAGTTTTTCTCCTGATCTGCCTGCCTGTGCTGCCATCCCTTTCATAGCATCTTGGCTTTGTTCCAAGTCAGTTATTCTCTGTTCAGCAGCTATCAAATTTCTTTTTAAAGCAACCGCATCAGCATTAGTTGGTGGGGCTTTATCGGTTAGTACCTTAATTTCTCCTTTTAACCCTTTCAGTAAATTTGCATGCCCTTTGTCCCTACCTATCAGATCTTTTTCCATTTTATCCAATTTGACGTCAACGACTATTTTTGCTTCCTCCTGGATCATCTCATTTAGCGATTTGTCCTCACCAAGAATATTGCCAATGGCTGTTTCAATTGTGGATAGCCTAACTTCATATGCATTTTGAGTTTTTATAATTTCGTCCGTGGATGTTTTTATTTTGTCCTCAATAGTTGCTGTGTTTTCCTCATTATGTTTTTTAAGTCCATCAACGAGCTCCTTTAGGTATGTTTTTATGTCTTCTTTAAAGGCCGAAATTTCCTCACTTTTTTCATTTTGATTTTGATAAAGTGAGGGACTGTCGTCTATTCCAATGGCTTCTTTTTCTACTCCATTCTTTCTGGCTTCCTTTTCCGAGATTTCATCCCTTTCTCCTTTTTTATCCTGATCATGTGCGGGACTGGCCTCTATTTCCACCCCCCTATCACTGGCTTCCTTTTTTGAGTCTTTATCCCTATCCAGTGGAGCTATATGTGTTTTATCATTGTTGTCTAAATTGGGTCTGATGGGTTCCTTTTCTGAGTTTGTATTACTATCCAGTGAAGCTAAATCCGTTTCGTCATTGTTGTCTATCTTGGGTATGATGGGTTCTGTTAATATCCCGTCTCTGCCTTCACTCAATGGACCATTGATGGGTTCTGTTAATATCCCGTCTCTGCCTCCACTCAATGGACTATTGACTGTTTGGCCATCTAGACATGCGGCCGTTTGTGAGGCTAATAAATCGAGTGAATCGGTATTTTCCGTCATGATTGGTTGATGATCAGCTTTAGGATTTAATCGGTATCCTGTTCCACTTCTGGTTTTGTTCCTTGATGTACTGGATGTCAAAGCATTATCCGAAAGGATCCTCTGGAGTGCACGAGGTATGTTTTTCTTTCCCTCCGGTATGCTTACCAATGAGTCATCGTCATTCATTGGGCGATAATAAGTATGTTTTCCCGGTAAGATTATTAAATTGTGTCTTGTGTTATTCCTTCTGTTCTTAGCATATTATTACACAGTCCTAATAGTGCACCTATCTTTTATGTTCCTACTCGTAGCCGTTTGTAGCTTTCTTATTAGTCTTTATGGGGATTAGTTGCGATAGTGTGTCCCTCGCTTAGCCTGCGTACACAACGGTCGGCGCCATGTCACAGTTTTTTCACAGTCACAGAACGCATAGAGCTGTAATATGGCAGAGGTATGTAGAGGAGGAGGAGGAGGAGGAGGAGAGAGAGAGTGGTAGGAGGGATTTTATATTATTTGAGCTGTTTAAGAGCAATAAAGTATAAGATATGAAACTAAAACAATGACACAAACAAATAGGAGGGACAGGGAGAGATATGCCAATATTCTAGGTCTACAAAACTAAAGTTTACACACATTACGTTGTATAAAATTGTTTGCCAAAATTCTGTCCTGAAAACCCTAGAAATTATTTAATTTCGGAGTTTGGGAATGTTTTTTCAGGATTCTGGTTGTTCAGGCTTAAGACCCATGGCACAATCCAAATGTTTACTTACAGAGTGCCATAGATCATACCTAAAAACGTCAACATTTGTTCATTTATTCCATATTGACTTTTGACTTCTTTGCCTTAGTCACCAGTGCAAAGTGTATTACTCTTTGTCAGCAATAAATCCCTGGAGTTGCTTACTTATATGTTTAAATATATCTAGTGTCACACTGCCCACTCATCATGCTCTAATGAAATGGATATTATTCATATAGCCAACTAGCGGACCCTTAGTAGCAGCTGAGACCAACCTTGCATATGAGCTGGAGGAGGATAGCCGGAGTGGTAGGCAGGAAGAAGCAACTTATGGGCAGAAAATGCATGTTTCCCAACAGGTAAGGTCCATGAATTTCTCAACAGGTAAGGTCCAAACTGCTTACTCAACGCAAGCATGCATAGTTTTAATATTCTGGTTGGGAGTAGTTGGATACCTGATGCCTTATAATTCCCCACTTTCTTTTAGGGCCATCTTCACTGAAATGTCAGTGATAGGTTTGAATTTTAATTCCATTCCATTCATTTTCTCTTCCTCAAGTTTTATATTACAATCATCCCATTGTTTTGTTTCTAAATTGTTGGCTAGCTTAGGGCCGATCTCTACAAAATACTGAATTAATTTGTTGGAAGCATCTTTGCCAGTAAGTATATCCCTCCGAGGATCTGTAATTTTTATTTCACATACTCCATCTTTTACTTTATTATCTAGTTGGAATGATTAACCCAAAACGGAAGTAGGACGAGGACTTGGGAATTGGTTGTATGTTTGTTTATTGGGGGTCCGACGTTTCCGGCTACATTTGCCCTTTATCAAGGAGGTTGATTGTTACATTCGAATGATGCTCTGAGGTGTGCAAATGTGCACTGTTGTTGCCATGGTCCCTTTGTTTTTATCCCAATTGGTCCCTAGGGGGGGTCTTATTTATTGCCTTTATTGTGTCAATTGTCTAAGGCCTGGGACTTCCCTTGAAGGCTTAAATTACTCATGTGTTTTTAAGAAATTTTTCATGGATTTTGTATTAATCCTTTAGACTTAACTTTAACGTGTACAATCAATATTCAACAGTAAATTGATAATCACCGATTTTTTTTTTTTGCATACATAGTATGAAATAGTTTTAATTGTGGTTGGGTTTGATATAACCTTTGTTGACCATGGTCAGATACATGGACATGCCTATGTCCTGGTCAATGTTCCTAATAATATTGTATAGGTCATACAGTATTTCGCTGGCTGGAATATTGTTTACAATGTCATTTGTGTAATGGTTATCCTGTCTGTTGCTTGATTCTATCTTGACATGTTTCGTGGGCCTGTATCTTGGGGCTTGTCTCATTTTTACTTTATTATCAGACATAATAGGTTTTAATATTTCCCCAAATTTGTGGGGACCCCCATTGTTTTTCGATAGGTTTATTTCGGCGTTCTTATGGCTTTATTGACTGCACCTCTGGATTCAGATGCAACTTGCCAATTATCAATTTGCCATGATCTCTTGGCTATTTTAAATGCTTTGTCCCTGTTTTTACCCACCTTTCCCCAACAATATAATGTCTCTATCATACGAGGTTGGCAATTGGCATACATTTTTATAAAATTTCCGAAGTAGAGTGATTAACCCAGAATGGTCCTATACCTAGTCGCACCAATCCCTTACCGCGACGTCCTCTTCGCGCCCACCTTACCACTGCGCGCTTGATGGGCCTGGGCGGCCTGACCCCACCGCGACCCAGCCTCACTACCTATCAGCACCTATATGTTACTGTGTCCCTTAGAGCACTGTCCGCCCATGTAAACCCCTGATACACTACCTGATTTGACCTGTAAATCCCCACTTAAAATCGTCCGATGTGAATAAATCTTGATTTTAATCGAAGAGCAAAACCGCCTTGCCGTGTCCATCTATGCAGGCAGATTGCCCCATTGTAATAAGGGTGGTTATCAGGGGAAACGCATGGGTGGTAAGTTTGACCAGAGTTAAACTTATTATACATGTATGATTATAGAGCTGTTATTTTTACCTGTTTTTGCAATCGTTGAATAATTTGAAAAAAATATATTTCAAATAATCCATTAGTTGATTTGCAATGCAAAAATGTCTGGGGAAGTCCGTATTATGTCACCATAACGTGCCTATTTAAACCTAGAATAAAAATTGATATAAACACCAAGATGGGTCAAGTGAATATGTTTTAGATAGTTTTCAATGTATTCTCTTGTATAATGAATAATGAATGCATTTGAATATTTGAAACCCGAAAAAATGTCAATACCACCATTTTCTGTTTATTAACGAAAAAGTAAAGAGACATACTCTAGTCAACTTTTCTGCATACCATGCTTATCCATTCTATATCCATATTTCAGCAAATTGACATATTTAAAGATGCATTATCAGCTGAGGAAGATCCTGAAATGAAATGACTATCCTTGAGATAAACACTCTAAACCTATCATATGTCCTGGAGAAACGATTTAAATGAAGAAAAAGTGATTAAAAGTAAAAAAAATCAGTATCGGTTTTTGCTCTGCATACCACTGCATCAGTGGCCTGTAAGTGCTCATGATTCAAGACAGGGGGGGGGTAGTGGGGAACCCCTAGTCACATACATGGGCAGGGTCTATTTTTATATAGTTTGGGTCCAAAGAAGCAAGGTTTATAGAAATAGGCTTTACAGTTTCTAATAGGCAATCAAGTTATTGGTCACAGTTAGAAACAGACAAACATACCTATCAGTTGGGTGTATGCTTCATTGAGCAATGAATCATCAGTAGGGACTTAATTGTAGACATGTATAAATGACTATGGTCTGACACTTAAAATTCAATCAATAAGTCCAATACTTAACTAGACACTAGGGGCCTGTTGTATAAGCTAAGGAGAGATCTTCTCCTTTAGGGAGGAAAGAAATTCTACCTATATATGAAATTCCCAGCTGTTAGGAGTAGCCTATGTACAGTCAATGATGTATAGGAATCTGCATTCTAACCCATGGAAGGAGGGGAAGAAAGTGTTACATATAGATCTATACTTTCATATTGTAGTGTGGGGTGGGATAGAGGTTGGAGCACAGGTGGTATTTATATTTAAATGGAGTTAACAGTTCAGAACTGAAACAGGCCTGATCTTAAGTACTAATCGAGCGTGGGGAGAGTGTGTGGGTGTATGTGTAGGGGGAGCTAGGGGGAGTGGAGGAGGGGGGAAGCTGCATAGGTAATCAGGGAGGAATGAACCTCTTCCATTGGAAAGAACATAGGCAAGAATCCAACACTTGTACAACAGGCCCCTGCTGCAATAACTTATTGCCTATGTGGTAATGACATAATTTACAATGAAAATAACAAACATCTGTATAACATGTGGAACAGAACTCCACAAAACGTCACACTATGCTAACGACGTCAACTGAGATCATTAACATATAGTGCACCCTCATTTCCAATATATGACGTATGCTAACAAGGGAGAAATCCCTGTGAAATCTCTGGTTGACAGACGATCCAATGGATGTCCATTCGGTGCACACCAATTGGAAAATACCATGCGTATGCCTAGAATTAAAGAGAAATGCCCATTGGAAATAAATATCTAGTCCTTGTATTTAGAAAATTATACAGATAAAGGGATCATATTAAAATTTGTATACATAGATTTATATACTATAATAAAGAAACCCACTGCTGTTTGAACTTAATTAAACTGTAAGGCCCATGTTTTTCTCATGTGTTATACCATGTGTATGCATTAGGCTAGGAGCTTATAAAGTATTGAAAAATTCTATGAATTTCTCTTCAAACTTAATATGTCAGACACACTCAACTACACAAGAAAACAGGGCAATAATTATTTTCATTAATATGGTAAGTTAATCGCAACTATGCAACATTTTACTCAAAATACTATGATTTCCACAAAAAAAACCCCATACTGATTTCGAATCCATAGTTATTGTCTAAACATAATTTAATCAAATATCTGTGACTCTGAGGTAATTATTTTACAGGGGGTTCGAGAAATAGATCCCAAATATGAAAAAAATATCAAAAATAGCATGTCGGATAATGGTTCATATTTCTACATCAATTAGAATTTAGATAAAAATAAATAAAACAAATATGCACATAATGTATTGAACTATTGTGTACTTGATAGGTCTCGACATATATAAACAAACATTATAAACATAATCCTTTTTAGTTTGTGAAAATATTCTCACTAGAAGAAAAGTTAGAGCCAAATAACCATTCAGTAATGGTAATCATAATGGCAGCGGCAAGGGTGACAGGTCATTGACCCTCTGTCCATATATAATAATGTACACACATTATATAAGTAATCGTATTTAGAATACATACATATAACATTCATTACCCTCGTTTACTTTTTTAAGTTGACTTGAATACTTTAATTGATTGTTCAGGTCCTGTTTAAGTATTTAGAGGCAATATTTTTAAGGATAAAGATTCTAATAATATATATATATATGTGAGGGATACCATTTTGTGACAGTAGACGTGACGTAGACGACATGACAAAGACGACAAAAGCGTGACGAAGATTTTTTAAGCATTTTGCCATGAGAATCATGTAAAAACGACTCGGAAAGTATTAATTTCAGTCTACATAGATTGCTATTAAGCAAAGTTAATAATAAATGTCAAATTTAAAAGTTAATTATTAAATTCATGCCTTAAGCAATTCCACGGTATAATGACGGTTCAAAAAATTAATTTTGCCCCCAAAATAGGATTTTGAAAGAAAACAAAAATAATCTTGCCTAAAAATGCCAAAAATGTTGTTCCACAGGTTGGTAGAACCATCCAATCAAAAAAAATAATTGAATTAATAATAATTTATTTGCATTAAGCCCATTTAATCACTTTCCATTGTTGGGGGCCAAATGTTGTCAAATTGGTGGAATTGGCGATATATGTTTCTCATATTATGAAAAAGAAATCAAGATATGAACATACCCGACACACCCCGCTGCTGTTTTAACCACAGTTGGCAATGCGACCAATTCACTGCAGTCATCGCGGGAAGCAAACAGCGGCAAGCGTTACTCGTCGTGATGTGATCCCATCACCGCTGTCACCGTGGCAACATGTGAACGCGATGATCGCAGTAAAACACTATATTATGGACATCACACATATACTGCTGTTTGACTGCGATTAATCAATGGGGCGGGGGGGGGGGGGGGAGAATGCCCAATATTACATATTAATTCCTATTATGCTTATTACTTATACTTTTATTCTGCCTCAGAAAACCATCATTTCATCAATTGGGTTCATCATTTTCTTGTTGCAGTAGCCTATTTTTTCATATCATTTTCTTGTTGCAATACTTCTTCATACCAGCATCTAAAAAGAATTAAATACAGCTATATTTTGTAGAATTTATACACAATTATTTCTGTTCATTATCATGTCATATTTCATTTCACGTTTGACAATGTTGGATGCTTGTGGGCGGGAGCTAGGACACCCTGCCTCGGTCAATAGGTCACGGGAAGGCCCGGGTGCCTTGTGGCAGGCAAGCGCGCAACACTTGTTTGCGGAAGGGGTTGGTCGCGGTAAGGGTTGTGTGCGGTTTGGTCTGGGTGCGGTTTGGTCTTGGCGCGGAAAGGTCGGCGCCCACCCAGAACGAGTACAGACAAGGGAAGATTAATTGCAGTATCTGGTTTTTATTTTGGGGGTTACCGACGTTTCGGCCAGACAATTGGCCTTTATCAAGGTGATGTTATCAATTTTTTAATAAAATTTCACTAGACACATTATTTTTGTCTACGTATCTATTAATATTAGCGAAGAGTAAATTGGCTTCATCTACACATCTTTTTAGAGTAGAATTCCGTCTAATCCAGATTTTTCAAAATTTCTTTTGAAATTGTTATGTCTAAGTGCTTGGTGTTTCTAGCCATAAAGGTTGCATAGGTATATTTGTTACAAATCCTTTTTAATTGTATAAATACCTGCATAAGCATCTTTTATTTGCTATTTTACTATTAGTGTATATGTGGTCGATTGCTGAGGCTGAAGGCTTACTTATGAATCCTAGTGTTGACATTGATAACTTGCTGAAGATTGTGTCCATGGACCATCACCTTGAATCTCTCAGCCCCTTTAGTACAGGCATTTTAGCATGGAACCCGGAATAAAATAATGTAAAGCTGATTTTTGGATATATGATGCGGGACACATGGGGGAACATTCCCTGAAAAGTCCCCACCTGGGGACCGTGTGCTTTTTGAGATTTTGACGTTTTTGCGTCATTTTCCACAAAATAGCATTGGTCTCTATGGGAAAAAGCACCTGGTTCAGGCCATTATTGCCAACATTAAGAATATTTGGCATTGTTATTTGCAGGGAATATAACATATATAAAATATACTGTACAGGTTGAGGTACCATAGTAAACATGGATGTATGGAGATTCTTAAAATATATATTTCAACAAAATATCTTTTTTTTTAAATTTTGTTGCCATGGCAACGGTCAGATTTTGGTGAAAAAAGCATTTTCTTAGATCAGGTCATAATATTTGGGGACCTAATTCTCTACATTGTGCATGTTGTGACACGTTTTTTAAATTTGGCATGTTGTTAAATAAGGCCTGAAATTTTCAAAAAGCACCAGCTACAAGTTGGTAGACACCCCTGGTGGCCAGTAGCTGCAAAATTCAAGATGGCCGCCCAAAACAGTAAATATGGCATATCTTGGCTTCTATTTGGTAGATCTTCAACTATAATACCATTTTATTGATGTTTTTAAGTATGAGGAATTCATTTCTGAAGGTGATTTTATGTTTCAAGGTCATTTTCAAGGTCAAAATCCAATATGGCCCCTACTGAGTAACAAGAATGTTATTTCAGCACTTGATGTAGGCCTATATGCATTCAATAGCCCCCTTCACAAACTCCGTCTCCAGTGTGTACCAGTAACTGCGGGATGAACTTCTGTCATTCTGCGCATGCGCAGTTCAGTTGACTCACCTAGTTATGCGGGCCAAACCGTCACCCTCCACACGGGCTCCCGGTGGATGTGCAGAGGTGTGACCACATGGCCGCTGACCCCCTACAGCCCGTACGGGAGCCCGTACACCTATGCTTACTTGTTTTTGTTGATACACTGTTACGAAAGTTGCTATATACTAAAATCTAGTGGATAAAATGTCCTCTTGTTAAGCATGACCAATCTTAACATGTCATTTGATAATATTGGATAGCTGATACCATTGTACAATCACTCAAATCCTGGGAGAAGAAGGAGAAAGTTAGAAGCCTATGGTTAATACATAAGGCTTCTGTGACCTGCCCGCGGAGCTCATAGTTCAGCCGTTTTCCGCCGCTCTTGGTATGGCGCTACTGTCAATTTGTAAAGTACCGTATTGGTGTACATATTGATGAATAAGAACAATTCTTTTAGGATCAAGGGTGTGAGGAATCCATATTTTTTTTCACTTTTATTCTTTGTAGGTCATTTTGAAGGTCATGGTTCAATATGGCTGCTGTCAGGAATCAGAATGTTATATATTTTGGCTGCCATTACCATAAATCAATGTATAGTACCAGTTTTTCTATGTTTTAAACTGTGAGGGATCTGTCTCCAAGTCATTTCTCATCAAAGACTGAAATCTTACTCAACAAAACTGATCTGGAAGCCATATTAAATTTTGACCTTGAAAAGGATCTATAATGACCTTGAAGCAGAAAATGATCCCAGAGATGGATTCATTACACCTACAAACATAGAATAACTGCTCTTATACATCGATCTAGAGCTCAAAACATAGAAAAAATGGTATTTTACTTGGATCTAGCAATAACAGCAGTTAAGATATATGATATTCTGGTTCCTAGCAGCAGCCATATTGAATCATGACCTTCAAGATGACCTTCAAATCAAAAAGTGACATAAAAAAGAGATTCCTCACACCCTTGATCCTAAGGAAATTGTTCTTATTAATGAATATGTACACCAACGGAATGCATATAGGCCTACCACGAGAGCTGAGATAACATTCTTGTTACACAGTAGGAGCCATATTGGATTTTGACCTTGAAAATGACCTTGAAACATAAAATCACCTTCAGAAATGAATTCCTCATACTTAAAAACATCAATAAAATGGTATTATAGTTGAAGATCTACCAAATAGAAGCCAAGATATGCCATATTTACTGTTTTGGGCGGCCATCTTGAATTTTGCAGCTACTGGCCACCAGGGGTGTCTACCAACTTGTAGCTGGTGCTTTTTGAAAATTTCAGGCCTTATTTAACAACATGCCAAATTTAAAAAACGTGTCACAACATGCACAATGTAGAGAATTAGGTCCCCAAATATTATGACCTGATCTAAGAAAATGCTTTTTTCACCAAAATCTGACCGTTGCCATGGCAACAAAATTTAAAAAAAAAGATATTTTGTTGAAATATATATTTTAAGAATCTCCATACGTCCATGTTTACTATGGTACCTCAACCTGTACAGTATATTTTATATATGTTATATTCCCTGCAAATAACAATGCCAAATATTCTTAATGTTGGCAATAATGGCCTGAACCAGGTGCTTTTTCCCATAGAGACCAATGCTATTTTGTGGAAAATGACGCAAAAACGTCAAAATCTCAAAAAGCACACGGTCCCCAGGTGGGGACTTTTCAGGGAATGTTCCCCCATGTGTCCCGCATCATATATCCAAAAATCAGCTTTACATTATTTTATTCCGGGTTTGGCCTAAAATTTACCTAAAATGCCTGTACTACTTCTGAATTACTATCAGTTATATTAATACAATCAAACCATTAAATGACTAGCCTGTAATAAATTAATACATCTAGCGTCCATGCAAGTCCAGAATCCTAGAGTGGATACCAACGATCCCGTGAAGTTGAGCCTACAATGAACCAACCTTCCAGTTTCATTTTTACAGGAATCTTGTATTGTATATGGTGACACATTTATATGCATGTGCAAATGGTAGTGAATGAGCCACTCAAATCTACATTTTGATGAATTCCTCAGAGTGAAAAAGACATGAATACATTATTCAGAATGACCAAGTTCAAATTCACTTCTCTTGGTCACCAGTGCTGCATCTGATGAAGTAATCTTAAAGATTTTAATGTACTTACTCAGGGATATTAGATATTTATGTTTCTTTTTTCCACTGGGAAGACGGGGGCACACCTAGTAACAAATTAGCTGTCACATGCTCTGATTACAATGATATTATCTATATAGTGCTCTAGTGGGGCCAATGCATCAGCTGAGATAAGTGTGGGAATCCTCCCACATGGGCCGGAGGTGGATGATAGGAGTGGTGAGGAGGAAGAAGCATCTAGTAGCAGGCACAGAAGCTTGTCTACTGGGCAGCCAGATTCTCAACAGGTAAGGTGCATGTATTGTACTTAAAACTTCACTATGAGCTAATTAGAATCACGGTCAAAAATTTAAATTTTAAAAATTTTAAAAAAGTTTTTAAAATTGAAATTTTAGAAATACTTAATACTTTACTAACTCTCTGTTCCCCATTTCAGACATGTTGTAAACAGATAAAAGTGTAATTCCTTCCTTCAACAATACTTTCACATGCTCTGTTAACAATATTTTCATAGCCTGGGCTTGGGACCACAACATCAGGAAGAACAACATTGGCTGATCCAGGGATTTCCTGGAGGAATGTTGAGGATGAAGGCCCTATAAGTATCAAGCATGGATTCTCATCATCAGAGAAGAGAGTGGATGTTTCTGAACAGGTGAAGTTCACATATGTTTTAGAAATAAAACATGAGATCGAAATATTGTTGTCCTCAATCGAACTGAGCTATGATGGGACAACCAATTTTTGTTTTTGCTTAAACCTCCATTATTCTTTTTTATTTAGGGTGTTTACACATCAAGTCAAACAATACAGTGGAACATAATTGTGATGTAGGCTCACAGGTTTAATTCATATACAACTTACCATAGTTTTCTGCCCACTGCATTTTGCCTTAATTGTTTTTGATTTTTAAAAAAGGTTTATATAACCTGGCATCTTGGCTTTTACAATCTAACAGGTATAATTTCTATACTCCCCATTAGGAAAATAAAAGGTTTATGCAACCTGTTTGTTGCGCTTAAAGGAGATAACTGGGCAGGAGGTCTATGCATCATATTTCTAAAAACTCCTGGTTTTTGGTTTTTCAGGTTAAGATTTGTTCCTGTCATCTTATTTTATTTGAGACAATCTATAAGCTCATCAATGCCATATTTTAATCTTCTCCCTACCTCTCTCCTCCAGTGAGGCCTAGCAGGATATAGATTCACGGTGCAAGCAAAACAAAATCTCCTTAAATGTGGGGAAAAGTAAAATAGGGTTAGGGTTAGGGCTGTTAGTAAGGATGTTATGCCTGTTTAAAAGACTTCAAAGGGAAAATGGCTAATTATGTATGTTTTTACATTGCCACATTAGTGGTGGTTTTCAATCCTAAGGTAAACACTCATTTAAAACAAATATGAATAGCTTGGGCAATTGATTCTTTTGTTTTGAACAGATATGCCTTGTGTATAGAGATTAAAAACACTTGTTTTAACGTCGCACATTGCACATTTTTACGTCACACGTTTTTACTTTGGACATAGCATTTGCTTGATAAAGAAAGATTTCAGATAGAAAGTTTTAACATGTACCAGGCAAACCGCAATAATATCATGCTGATATAAAATCATCCAGATCCCTTGAATGGTCTGGACAGAAATGTCTTGTGCATAGAGAGGAAAAACACTCGATTTTAGGTCGCCCATATTTATGTCGCATGTTTTTATGTCGCAACATTTGGTTGATAGAGGCAGAACTATTCAAGAACGTTGTAACATATACCCAACTAACCGAACAATTGTCAGCTTTCTGCTGATATATAATCATCCAGATCCTTTGAGTAGTCTGTACAAAATATGCCTTTTGCATATAGAGAAAAAAAGTTTGTGATATTTCTGGATGGATAATTACCAGTAAAGTAACTAAGTATACTCCATATGAATGCCTTCAAAACGCAAGGATATAATTAATACAAGGTCCCAAGATTTGAACCTGGTTTAGAAAATAGAAATATAATCCCTGGCAGAAATAATATTTGATTATTCAAGGTAAGGTTATAATTACAGAGATATAGGATTCTTTTTTTCTCTAATTTCTTGAAAATAAGCAGACTAGTGATGAATGAAAAGAGGTCAGGTAGTGCAAGGCTCTAAATGAAAAGTGAACTGATTTTTAAATTTGTCATTCCTGAATCTAAATGAGACTTGAGACTTATTGCATCACAAGTTGCCAATAGTATTGGCAACTTGTGATGCAATAAGTCTCAAGTCTCATTTAGATTCAGATTTTCAGAATTATTGAGGAAATAATCATATTTTCTGAAGAAAATGCCAAATTGAAACCAAAATTATTATCTCATTGTCAAAATCCAAATATTTAATGGCAGTTTAATGTGCGACATAAAAACATAGGAAATCCTAACCCTGTCTTTAATGTTATGTAGAATTAAAACTATTTAATCAATTTAGTAGCAAATTTCGATTTGAAATGCTCCATTACTCACCTTTATGTTCCTCAGCTATGGAAAACATTGAGAGGATTATTTTGGCACAATGTTTTAGGCTATTGGGCCCATTTCGTAGGAATGGACCATATTATATATATATATATATATATATATATATATATATATATATATATAATATATCTGCATTGATATACCCCCTCTAGTGATTATATCAGGCTTATTCATCACCTGCAACCACCACCATGCCAGGCCCCCTAGCGTCAGTGTCAATTCTCTCTCCCAGGTACCATTGCTGCTTACGCCATTACGCACACTTACACCTGTAATTCTTTTTTTTTATTTTTTATTTATTTACTATTTAATGAAGGCGGCCATTTTGCCGCTGCACTGCTGGCCACATCCTTGTTCAGTCGTCTCTAAGTTCAGCGTCAATTAATATACAAATGTACAATAATCAATCTTTAATCAGTCTTTTCTCACAGCCCAATCCTTAATTTTTTGGACAAAGGTGGGTCTGTCATTTTCGAGTCTAATATTTTTGGGAAGGCTGTTCCACAAAACAAACTTTTGTAAAAAAAAAACTACTCCCTTTTACCCTCTTACTCCTTGGTCTGTTGAGTCAAAACCCTCTCTCCTCTAATTCTAAGTGCCATGTTCAATATATCTTATATATCTATTGTCACACTGCCCACTCACTATGCTCTAATGAGAATGATATTATTGATATAGCCAACAATCAGACCCTTAGTAGCAGCTGAGACAAATCTTGCATATGAGCTGGAGGGGGAAAGCAGGAGTGGTGAGCAAGAGGAAGGAACTAATTGGCAGCAGATGCAGGTTTCTGAACAGGTAAGGTCCATGTATTGGAATAACTAGCAAACGCAACATGTGCCCCGCATTGGATAATGCTAAGGTGGGATCATTACTCACAGGAAACAATAACCCACAATCCTTCTCTATACACCACTATGCCACCTATCCACCCCTATATAACCTGCATGCAGGCCATGCATCCACCAATTTCAACCAGCTTTCAAGTCACCCGCCCACCCACATCCAATCATCATATTATCATCCTGACATTTGTCACAATGTTGCATCACCACATAATACTTATTATTCATCAAATTTTATTCATATTATCTTATCAATTCAAAATATTGTTATTCACAATCAATTCTTACAATAACAATTCCAACCAAATTTATCATGGAATAATGAAATTATTAATCTCCCAAACAAGCCTCTTCTTCTGTTCCTGATTGATTAATGTGCACACCTATTATATTTTTAATCATTATTATGATCTCAAGAGGTACTGAGAAAAAGGATCGGTGAAAGTGAATATGCAATAAAAGTGACTATCATTGGCTTTCACAAATCCTGCTTCTTGCATGGTCACCAGTGTTGCATGTACTATCCTCTGTCAGGGATGCAGTAATCTTAAAGAGTTACATTTTAATGTAATGTACTAAATTTAATGTACTTACCCAGGGATATTAGATAATTATGTTTCTTTTTTCCACTGGGAAGACGGGGGCACACCTAGTAACAAATTAGCTGTCACATGCTCTGATTACAATGATATTATCTATATAGTGCTCTAGTGGGGCCAATGCATCAGCTGAGATAAGTGTGGGAATCCTCCCACATGGGTCGGAGGTGGATGAGAGGAGTGGTGAGGAGGAAGAAGCATCTAGTAGCAGGCACAGAAGCTTGTCTACTGGGCAGCCAGTGCATGATTCTCAACAGGTAAGGTGCATGTATTGTACTTAAAACTTCACTCTGAGCTAACTAGAATCACGGTCAAAAACATAATGTATAGAAATACTTAATACTCTAGTAACTTTCTTTTCCCCATTTCAGAAAAGTTGTAAAAAGATACAAGTGTAATTTGTTCCTCCAACAATACTTTCACATGCTCTGATTATTTTCATAGCCTGGGCGGACCACAGCATCAGGAAGAACAACATTGGCTGATCCAGGGATTTCCTGGAGGAATGTTGAGGATGAAGGCCCTACAAGTATCAAGCATGGATTCTCATCATCAGAGAAGAGAGTGTATGTTTCTGAACAGGTGAAGTTATACAACTAATACATGGGATCCAAATATTCTTGTCCCAAATTAAACTGAGCTATAATGGGAAAAGCAATTTGGATTTTTGCTTTAACCTCCATCATTAGTTTTTTTTTCTATTTAGGGTGTTTATATATATACAGCAAGTCAAATAATACAGTGGAACCTAATTGTGAGATAGGCTCACAGGTTTGATTCAGATACCCAGTCAGATACCCTAGCCACTATGTATACAAACTTTCTGATAGAGCACAGATCCCACTTAATATCTTGGTAAATATATGTAAATATAAATAAATTCCCAGTGAACAGTGCGAGGCAAAGTGATGGCTCAGATGTGTGACCGCACAGGGCTCGGTGTGGTTGCTAACAACAAGCTGGCGGTATCCAGGGGAGGGTGGTGTCTCATTCCCGTGCTTGCGTTTTATATATGTATCCGAGTTGATACTTCACATATATATTTTGATATCCTAGTATAAGTCTATTTCTAATGTCCCTTTACCAGTTATGTGGCTGGCATCTGTCTATCACTAGTTAAGACAATACTGAGGGCATATTTCTCATTAACAGAATAAGAATGTCTGGGAGAGGGTACTCATCAACACATGGCGTAAGTTATTGGACGACATGGACATCAATGCCAATGTTCTCGCTGAGTTACACAAATATAATGTAATCAACAGATCTAAGAGAGCCTCACTTCAGGTAGGATTGCTTGCTTCTGACATATTTTGGACAGCCATTGGTCTGGACTATCAAAAGTATACAGAGTAATAAACAAAACATTGTTAATAATAGTGACCAATGTATACTGTATTATTTATTCCATGGAGCAATAAGCACTTTTATTGTGTAGATGCTGCATATGTGCCATATTTCCATGTAATAATTGACTCATCAATCATCACTCCTTGTATGTTACAGTCAATTTCCTTCAATGGAGAAAGAGTTGATAAGTTACTGGCACATATACAATGTGACATCAAGGGCAGACTCCCCGGTTTCTTCACAGCCCTGACTGAGAATAATCAGGGACATATAGTAAACATTTGCATGGATGAGTTTGGCAAACTCCAAAATCCAATTGGTACTTATTCGTTCATATAAAAGTACACACTAGTTTCTAAAGGTTTATATATGCGATGGAATTTCATTTCTATAATGATTAATGTGTGGATATGGGTATGTTCCTTCGTATTATTTTATAAACTGTATACTTTTTATTGGCGCAGTACTGATGTCTTTCTTCTGTAATGACTGCCCGCGTATATATTGTGATAACCTTTAGAGTGTTTTTATTTCAGAAAGCACAACTGAGTTTGTAAAGAATGTAGTACTACATGGTGGCCATGTGATCAACAGGGATGATGACAAAACCATAGACCTGGATGTGGAGTATGTCAACCTGAGACTAGTATCTGGTGATAAAGCAATACAAGCTCAAGACTTCCTCCCCAGTCAGTATCAAGACTATCTGCAGAGATCAGGGCAACAAAACATACAGATCACTGATGTACTCAAGTACATTGAACATGAAGTTGAAGATGGGCAGAGACGGGCTCGTGGAAAGAAGAAGTCACAAGATGCAATAACAAAACCACTACTATTGGTTGGACGAGCAGGTGTTGGTAAGTCAACACTCATACAGAAGTTGATGCGTCTCTGGGCACAGAACAAGTGGGCACACAAGTACAAGGCAGCCTTCCTCTTCAACATCAGGCACCTGACTGTGATAGACAAGCGACCAGTCTCTCTGGTGGACTTCCTCAAGTACTCAAGTGTCTACGCACTGAGGGACTTTCATGGAGACTTGGAAACATTGCTGCAGAATGAGGAGCTGCTATTACTATTTCTCGGTATAAAAATATACATACAAAATTATTTCTCTTAACTGTCAAACATCAAAATATAATTAATATCCCAATGGCTCAAATGCACCATGAGCGTTTGACAAATTAAATGATTTCAAGATGAAAATAATGTCAAAATCTAGGTCCCAAATTATGAAATGTTGAATCAGTATGAGTAGGTTCAGTGTGAAGTATATTGAGATACATCTCAAAGTGTTCATGTGATACCTTGTACAAGTATAAAGTGAATGACCCCCTTATTTATCGTGATAGCTTATTTGAATTTTAATAATCAGCTTGTTGAATTCCCCTTTGCTGTTTACAGTTATGTTCTAAATACAAAATCTCCCAGTCAGAGTTGTTAACTAATAATATTGATTATTAATTGATATTACAGATGGACTCGATGAGTTCCCTGGTCTGGCTCAGAGATACAGAAAGATCTCATCTGGAGTGAAGCGAGAACCTATTTCCTGGTGTATGGCTATGCTGAGGAGGGAAGTGTTGGGTAAATCTGTGCTCATATTGGCATCCAGGTAAGTGATACATGGTTATGTACCCCTAGTGTGTACAGGTATACTGAGGAGAGAAGGTAAATCTGTGCTCATACTGGCATCCAGGTAAGTGATACATATTTATGTACCACTACTGTGTACAGGTATATTAAGGAAAGAAGGTAAATCTGTGCTCATACCGGCATCCAGGTAAGTGATACATAGTTATGTACCCCTAGTGTGTACAGGTATACTGGGTAGAGAAGGTAAATCTGTGCTCATACTGGCATCCAGGTAAGTGATACATAGTTATGTACCCCTAGTGTGTACAGGTATACTGGGTAGAGAAGGTAAATCTGTGCTCATACTGGCATCCAGGTAAGTGATACATGGTTATGTACCCCTAGTGTGTACAGGTATACTGGGTAGAGAAGGTAAATCTGTGCTCATACTGGCATCCAGGTAAGTGATACATATAGTTATGTTCCACTACTGTGTACAGGTTTACTGAGGAGAGAAGGTAAATCTGTGCTCATACTGGCATCCAGGTAAGTGATACATAGTTATGTACCGCTACTGTGTACAGGTATACTGAGGAGAGAAGGTAAATCTGTGCTCTGACATCCAGGTAAGTGATACATAGTTATGTACCGCTACTGTGTACAGGTTTACTGAGGAGAGAAGGTAAATCTGTGCTCATACTGGCATCCAGGTAAGTGATACATGGTTATGTACCCCTAGTGTGTACAGGTATACTGAGGAGAGAAGGTAAATCTGTGCTCATACTGGCATCCAGGTAAGTGATACATAGTTATGTTTCATTAATGTGTACAGGTATACTGAGGAGAGAAGTGTTGGGTAAACATGTGCTGGCATCCAGGTAAGTGATACATAGTTATGTTCCTCTCCTTTTAGTGTACATGTATACAGAGGAGGGAATGTAAATTGGTGCTCATACTGGTGTCAACATTATTAAAGTAATTAATGTGCATGTAAGTATATATTGGCTATACCAATGTATGATCAATTAGGTATCACTTGTTACAAGTGCCCATGGTATTCTACCTGTTTTTCTCTGATTCTTCATAAAAAGGCATTTGTCAGGGAGCCTCCAACAATTGTTAGTGTTTAAAGGGAACACAGTGGGCAATGCTAAATGATGTATTTATCATGCATGACGTATGATGCTCTAGCAGTATCCTTTCTGTAAAACATCTATCAACTAATACGTTGGCCTTGCACCTCTATCTACACATGAGAACAGGTTTATTCTTTAGTACTGCAGGTGCACAGTTTCATTCTTGCTGCCCTTTGATTTTTGAGAATAAGAATTAATGAACACATTCCTTTTAAACATCCTCTGTAAGATGGAATGTAGTTCAGATTTGTTTCAGGTCTTACAGAATAATGCCATGTTGTGAGTAACAAGCCTAAACTTGTTTACCAATAAGCTAATCTTCATTATCACATATTGTACTGTCCAGGCCATTCCAAGACCTTGCAGCACTAGAGTGCTCTCCCACACTAGAAGTAGTTGGACTGACCAAAGATGGAGTTATGGAGTTCATTGACAAGCATGTGGCTGAGGAGAACAGGGAAAGAGTGAGGACCAAGATGCTGAACAACCCGATGGTGCTCTCTGTGTCTGCCATTACATACTTCTGTATGTTGTTTTGTTCTGTGTTGGAAGCAGATGAAGATGTAGTTGTGGATGATCTCATCACATACACTAGGATCCTAGCCTTCTTCATTGTAGTAAGTGACAAGTGATTTTATCACTGTTTTATGAGTTTCCTGAATCTCATGAAATAGATTATTTTCATTTCTAACCAGTTCAGCTTTTTTCTATGTAGGGAATCCCTAATCTCTAATTTATTTGAGTAAGTGGCATGTATTGATGTTACCTGTTTCATGAATCACATGAAATGAACTCTTCATATATGGAACCTGTTTAGGTGTTCATAATGCATCATTGTATGCCTAATGTCATCTCTCTCATTCAAAGTTTCATGGCTGTTAAGTAGCCGTATTCTTGATACCTGCCTTGTAAGGAAGCCTTGATGTCCAAGGACTAGGATTATCATATTCACAATATATGGCTGTTTCAGAATTACCTCTCAAGATGTCCTGCTGAAGATTTTCCAGCATCAGTCTGCCTGCCAGGTCTCAGTCGTTTAGCCTACAGAGGATTGGTGGAGAAAAGGGTTCTTGATGAGATGGCGGCCCTCATATTTGATGAGCAGGACCACATGGCTGCTAGAATTAAAGAACATGTTGGTGGGTCTGACAATAATAATCTATTAACTTGCCTATATCATTATTTTATGTATTTTCGGGATAAATACTTATTCTAGGTGAGAACCCTCCTCTCTTCCAACAATTTGTGGAGATTCACAGCAATAACTTTAGTATGTGGTAATTGCATTTGTGTAAAATGCAGTGTTTAGTATTTTCCTTCTTCAATAAGCATCAGAATCTTACCATTGTCCACAGTAAATCTCTCAATCAAAAGTGGGATATTGGTAGTGAAGAGAATCCTGGGAGCAGCTCAGTCTTCCTCTCGCATCATGAGTGAGTTTGTGCACCTGAGTGTACAAGAGATGCTGGCCATGCTACAACTCATCTCCCTGGACAAGAACACACTGGGACAAATGGTAGAGAAGATGTGGGCGTCAGCAAGCTTTAACATGGCTAAGATGTACCTGTATGGGCTGTCCCTAGACTCCTCTAGTGAAGACATCCAGAGCCTCCTCCAACCTCTTACACAGGTACCCACCACCCATGAAACACCACAGCAAGCAGATGTGGAGTCACTCCTCAAAAATCATTTACTCCAGGTAAGTTATACTACATACGTTATTGTTATATATGTATAGATTAAGAGCTGCCATATATATTATATGTGACATGGCATTAATAGTTGTGCCTGTACTAAAAATATTGATATTGATATTGATCCACATGGCAGTGAAACACCACACCTTTATTATTTATCTATTTATTGTTGAAATTTGTATAGTGCTCTTACCAGCCAGCTGCTCAAAAGTGCATAACATGTATGTAAGGTAAATCGTACGGAGAATAAAAGTTAGAATGGCACAAATTGTGTTTCTGTTGGAAGAAGACACAAATGATGTGGATGATCTATAAAAGGCCACATATTGTCTACGGCTGTCAGAATGGAAACCAATGAACCTTAAAGTATGGTCAAGGATTTCCATTGGTCTCATTGTGCATCCATTGATAACTTTTGTTGATTGTTGATGGTTCACTAGGCTACAGAAATACTATAGAAAATACAATGTTGGCATCTACCACGCTAATGTCCTTCACTAACTTTTACTGTTCAGATTTCCCATTTACTGATGAATATTGCAGGTCTCAAGCAGCCAGCTGGAAAAGATACAAGTAATCCATGAGAGTCAGAGAAAGGACATAGCAGAGGAAGTGGCCAGGACATGGTGGAAGGATGGAGAGATGTGTATAAAGAACACCCTACTCACTCTGGTGGATATAAACGCCATCACCTTCATGATAACTGCAATGAAGAAGCTGCTCTCTTTTAAGTGAGTTTTTATCATTCAGGCTGATTATAAATGTAATAGCTTACGGTAAATACGTTCTACCCTTCAAGGATGTTCATCAACATTGTCTATTTTAGCTGGTTAATACCTATATTAGTAGGACATTTGGCTATTTTTATTTCTTTGAAGTATTGTATTCCTGATGAGAGTCATTAAAAATCTGCACTGTTCACTTTCAATCAACCCCAGTTGAATGAGCCCTTCGTCTATGAGTTATTTTGAATTAAGAGTTTAGGGGAGTGGGCGATGTAATACTGTTGTAATGGGGAGCTAGCTGGTAGATAGACAGGGGAGTCTAGTAGAAGGAGAAGGGACAGGAGGACAGACAACTGACTCCAAGGATTTCGAAATTTAGACTATTTGTTACTCATTTGGAACCCCTCACAGGAGAAGCTCACATGCTAACTCCTGGAGGGGGCAGGGCTCTATCTCTGATAGGCCCCTCAGTATACATGAGTCATGGAGGGAGGGGCAATGGCAACTCCCGCTGTATAGCATCACCCCATAGCTACTCATTGACCACCCTCCATGACACAGGCAAGCAAAAAACAGACAGAAACATATAATACAATAAAAGCAAAATATATTGAAACATATCAGATAGAGGAAATCGGATATGGTTTGAAATAGATTAGATTAATGATTTGAACGGAATGATTCAGACTAATAACCCAAAAGGACCCAGAAAGGCATTTGTTTTCTCTGAACCGAGAAAAATGAAAGATTTCAAGCTTCTTGTTGCCTAGGCAGTGTAAAAAATGTCATAATAATGCCAGATGCGGGAATTCACCAATCTAACATGGGAGCTTACACGCAACACGGCCCCATACTCCAACTGGGGTGAACAAATATCACCACAATCAAGCCATATAGATCAGCACAGAGCGCCTAAGTCAGAGAAATAATTCAGGTCTCCCAGATTTACTTTTAGTCAATATAAAAGTGGTCTAAATACGGCCAAATATACCATGGTAAGATGCGGTGAATACAAATTAGATACAAAGCTTATATCAGTCTCTTGGTGTGTGGTTGTCATAGCAACGAGGAAACACGGCCGGCCATGCGGTGTTGACAGTAAAATATATTTAAAAATCAGATAGAGGAAATCGTCTAAAGGAAACCCGTTTCGAAAAGAAAAATTTCGGCCGCTACCGCTCATAGGTGACCTCACGCCGGGTGACGTACAATGGGGCTCCCTGGTCTGACTGATAGCGTGTCTTTACCCATGCGCCTATGACATACATGTATATATCTTAGAGTAATATTTCCTTCTAGTCTGAGTATATATACAGCTGGTGTTAAATAGTACATATAAACGATAGAAAGATTAGCAATTACACTGCGTTTCTGAAGGTGAGAAACAACTCTCTAACAATAGCAATACAATGATTCAGAAGAATTCCTAAACACATGTGTAGTGTCTGAATATTAATTATACACCTTGTATGTCCAGGAAATACAAATGTAGGACGAAAAACGATCCAGTCAAATTGCATTGGTAGGTGCCCATATTATGTATAATCGAAACAGACAAATGCACATGGCAGAATGGAATCAAAACCACAATAAATTGGAGAGTTATTTCAAGCAACAAATACAATGCCACAACTCAATGGTAAACAATGCATGGAGCAGACATATTATTTAGACAATTCGTAATAGATGGTAATATAGTTATCAATGTCACGGCCTGATGTCCTGGGGAAGAGATGTGATGATGAGTCCTTCTTATCTACCCGCAGGGGGGTGGTGGTGGTGGTAAAGACCCTTCTGTTGCACGTGCCAGGGCACGAGTCAGGTATTTTTATGGGCATGCGTCCTGCATTGACCAACTATATCCTCGATGCCTTATCATGGTCATGGAGCAAAGGGACGCATCCCAACGCACAACAAAGGAAACGGTGATGATGGAAAAATTAATTCTATAGATTCACTAGTTAAACACAATTCACTGAATGATCCCGGTGTGTGGCACATTTGCATGGTAATCCAGTAGTGTTTAGTATCAATGCAAAGGTACAATAATAGAACAATCCAGGCCGGCATCTGTAGAGTCCAAATAATCGATAAAATACATTGTTCTAATCACGGTGAATCCAAATGGTGTATATGGTACCAATGAAGTCCAAATAATAAATCAATTAAGTCCAGATAAGGCCAAGTATAAAGTCCAAACATGGATATGGTAAAAAGAACAAAAATAGGTAGATATGTCCTATATGTGGTTGTATATTAATTCTTGGTTCCAGTTTGAGTCTCTTCCCTAATGTATCACTCCTGTACGAAAATCCGAAAATTGTTTTTCCTTCTCCTTTAAGAAATAGCGTAGATGGTAAATGTCCGAAAATTTTTGTCAGAGTTCTACCACCAGTGCAATACTGATGTAATGGGGGGCTAGCTGGTAGATATCGAAATTTAGACTGTTTATTCTTCCTATCTTTGGAACCCCTCACAGGAGAAGCTCACATGCTAACTCCTGGAGGGGGCGGGGCTCTATCTCTGATAGGCCCCTCAGTATACATGAGTCATGGAGGGAGGGGCAATGGCAACTCCAGCTGTATAGCAGCGAGAAACTTGCCATTAGCTCATGGTTGACCTAGTTCTCCCCCCCCAATCATTCCCCCTGATTAACAAATCCATGTAATGAGGCGACCATGATCTAATTAGGTTGAACATGTCTCTTCAGGTTGAAGGATGTCACAATGGATGAGAGTTCCCTGTCAGCATTGATAGGCTGCCTGAAGACGCAGAAGTCATTGCACACACTGCAGTAAGTAGAAGTGGGATTAATGAGTTACTTATTGTATACATGAGATTATAGATGGAAATAAAGGATGCATGCCAAAATATACAAAGCATGAATATTTTATCATAATCAGATTTGTGTATTCCCTTGAGCCCCCCTGCCCCCATGTCATAAACCCTGGTAATGAGAAATGAACACATTGAACACATAATGATTGAATGTTCCTTCTTCTAGTTGTGTAGGATTGATATTGCTGTAATATTATATTATATTGTTAACAATTACCCCTACTTCAATTCATAATAATATTATGGGCGCAAATTTAGATTAAAGGCAATGAGTCATTGATATGCTCACCAAATCTATACATATGCGACAGTCTCTGCAATTTCCAGTCTTACTGCCCTGGCAGCGAAGACTGGAAATCGCAGACACTCAAATATGAATCTCTTCCTTGAGATAAAAAAAAAGACCATTTCAACTACTGACTGTGTAAACAAAATGGCAAGAATATCATTGTCAATTTGGTATATTGTTTTTCATTTCACAATTCTCCTCTTTTGATTCTGTGAGTACCAAATAGCCTTGCTCTCATAGGACCTCTCTCTGCCATCATAATAATTGTAAACCATCAATCAAAAGTATAGCATCCATTCTCAATAACATGATATCATATGACACTGTCTCTGCCATCAAAGTTTACACAAATTAAGCACATTTGGCACTTGGCACTTGGCACTTGGCACCCATATATGCCACCGGCCCTCAATTCAGTTTGATAGAACCAATATTTATCATATCATTACAATTGAATATAATTGATCATGGCAATATTTGATGGAACCAGTGGTAAAACTATAAACTATGAGTGGTAAAACTACTATTGATATAATTTCAGCTTGTTTGTGGAAGGACTAACCAATGACTTGGCTAAAGAGTTATTCCCTGCAGCATCACAATATGGAGCCCTGACTGATCTTGGGTGAGTTTAATTGTTGAGCATGATGTTCAACATATGCACAAGATTGTCTTGTAGTAATATTAGACAAAAGACAACGACTCATTGATACGTTGGGACGTTTCTATGCACACAAGGAGGACAGAATGGACGTTTTGTATGAGTGGCCGCTTCATCCACCTCATGTGCATAGAAACGTCCCAACATATCAATGACAAGTTTGATTTTTGCTTTTATATCACAAGTCCCCCATTTTGAATATGTATCGATCCCCAAAACTTGATTCATCATTATTTACTGTCTCACAACCCTCCAACCAAAGGAGGAAAAGGGTTGGTCTGATACAATATATATTATAGTACAACCTATTTACATTAATATCACTGATACAATATATATTATAGTACAACCTATTTACATTTACATCACTGATACAATATATATTATAGTACAACCTATTTACATTGACATCACTGATACAATATTATAGTACAACCTATTTACATTAACATCACTGATACAATATATATTATAGTACAACCTATTTAGAAAATACCAAGGACACAGTTATGATACTCCACAAACAACTTCCCAAAGCCAGCTGCATTCCCAAAAATGTGGATGAGAGAAACGTATTGTTTTTGCATTTCCAAGAAAATATCTCACATCAGAATCTTAAAGACTAATAGGGTGCCCACACTGACGGTGATGGGCTTTGGTGATTAACCTTTGCAATGAGTATGGAAATAAATTATCGCAAAAGTGCGTTGCAAAGTGCGTCGCAATAGACTTTTGTGATGACATGGTTTGCAACAGAGTTTTGCGATATATCTTGACCTTAGATTACTTTGGCAGACGATTTTGAGTTCTATATCGCAAAAGGCTATCACAAAACTATGGAAAGTGGGATGCATATAACATATTCATAAAGATGAATTCGAATATATAGAAATAAAGAAGAGGGGCAAATACATATATAATATGCGTGACCCTAACAGAGTGAGAGTGAAATATTGGAAGAAAGAAAGTATAAGAAAGAGCTTGATATGTAGAATTACCACAATATGAAATGTTTACCTAATAATATTAGAAGTATGGAGGATAAAAATGCCTTTTCGAACAAGATTAAAAAAATCTGTTTGGAATCTTTCAAGACCAGTGGAAATATCTGGGTGATCCCAGATCCTATGGCCTTCTGAGGAAAGTACATGCTGGTACAGTGTAAAAATAATGGAAATTTCTGCTTGTGTGAATACATTTTTTTGGAGTATATAAATGGTTAGAAATCGCTTTGTAAACTATAAGGATTGTCATGATGTTGAACAACGCGTTGGTGTTTGTTTTTATACATCTATCTTATCGATAATATGGTTTTACATTGTTTTTATATAATCATATATACTATTATTATTATTTATGTGAACAACATCCTCACTAAAATTTTGAGAATTGTAATAATTTATGGAACACATTAGGAAATCAGCAAACTCTGAGAATAATGTACTTGTACACAATGCCTTTGTCTGAATAAAAAAAAATTGAATACAAATATAAAGTTCCCTATATCAAATAAATTCGTCCACAAATACTGTTAACAAAATAATTAAACATGATTTATCAGCATGATGTTTTTCTCTTATGAAATACCCATTCTCTTTTATGCTGATTATACATCAAGATTGGTAAATAGGTTAGTGAGAAGTTATAATGCGGACTAATGAATGCAGTCACTAATTTCCTCTCTCAAAGCCCAATACAAAGGCTATCACAAAACCCCTCACAAAGCAGAACACACTTTTGCGATCAATCACAAAGCATATTAACTTCTCCCGAAAGAGTACATATCGCAAACAAATATTAAACATGTTGAATAATTTTGCGATTAACTCCGCCACTTTTTCCATCGCAAACCCTGTCGCAAAACCTATCGGGAAGTAGGCCAAACTGCTGCGATAGGATTATGTTTGTGATAGAAAATGTTCCATTCCAATCGCAAACCTTATTGCTAAGCTTATCACAAAGTCAATCGCCGTCAGTGTGGGCCCCTTTTAATTATCAGGTTCAATAAAATACATTTGGTTTATCATTTCCAAATTGTTATGTTAACAACATACAAGACCATTTTACCATGGTAGAAGGTATGTTTTGAATAATATTGAATCACATACTTGTCTAATTTAACAAATAATTTTCACTGGAGTTCATATCTTGGTGCCCTGCAAAATCACATGGCCTAATGTGCCATCCATACCTTCCATAATATATAAATTGCTCTATTTCCAGCATTGACTGTGGCAGCTGGCAGGAGGTCGTCCCTAACCTGGATCAGATCACCAGCCTGGAGCATCTTACGTGAGTAACTCACTAATGAGTTGTTGTGTTTGGTGATGGGTTGATTCCTGTACTACAGGCTTCATAGCATTACACACTTGTGTAACGGTGAGTAACTCACCTGATGATGAGTTGTTGTGTTTGGTGATGGGTTGATTCCTGTACTACAGGCTTCATAGCATAACACACTTGTGTAACTGTGAGTAACTCACCTGATGATGAGTTGTTGTGTTTGGTGATGGGTTGATTCCTGTACTACAGGCTACATAGCATTACACACTTGTGTAACTGTGAGTAACTCACCTGATGATGAGTTGTTGTGTTTGGTGATGGGTTGATTCCTATACTACAGGCTTCATAGCATTACACACTTGTGTAACTGTGAGTAACTCACCTGATGATGCGTTGTTGTGTTTGGTGATGGGTTGATTCCTGTACTACAGGCTTCATAGCATTACACACTTGTGTAACTGTGAGTAACTCACCTGATGATGAGTTGTAGTGTTTGGTGATGGGTTGATTCCTGTACTACAGGCTTCATAGCATTACACACTTGTGTAACTGTGAGTAACTCACCTGATGATGAGTTGTTGTGTTTGGTGATGGGTTGATTCCTGTACTACAGGCTTCATAGCATTACACACTTGTGTAACTGTGAGTAACTCACCTGATGATGAGTTGTTGTGTTTGGTGATGGGTTGATTCCTGTTCTACAGGCTTCATAGCATTACACACTTGTGTAACTGTGAGTAACTCACCTGATGATGAGTTGTTGTGTTTGGTGATGGGTTGATTCCTGTACTACAGGCTTCATAGCATTACACACTTGTGTAACTGTGAGTAACTCACCTGATGATGAGTTGTTGTGTTTGGTGATGGGTTGATTCCTGTACTACAGGCTTCATAGCATTACACACTTGTGTAACTGTGAGTAACTCACCTGATGATGAGTTGTTGTGTTTGGTGATGGGTTGATTCCTGTACTACAGGCTTCATAGCATTACACACTTGTGTAACTGTGAGTAACTCACCTGATGATGAGTTGTTGTGTTGGTTGATGGGTTGAATTGTGTTACCTGCCATTATATTAGACATAAGCTTATTATCAATCCCTATCATTCATGTATCCCCAAATTAAATTATGAGAAGTAATATTATAATATATAAGTCAAGCTTGGGCGACGACAATTTTTATTTAATAAATTGTTGAAAAGTTATACAATAATATGAGATAATTAATAAGTAGATTTTTAATTATTGATAATTAATGATAGTCGACATCAAGAATTCGACTTAGAATTGAGGTTTGAGGTTGATTTGAAAAATTTAATTAAGATGTGGTTTCTCGCGGGGTTGTGAATTTGTGGAGATGGGTGGGTGGGAACAATTTACAGATATTGAAGTAAGATGGAAGACAGGCGAGGAGGAAGTGCCTGAGGGTTGATGGGAGGTATTGTTAGTGACCGCGAGGGGAACCAGGGGGTGCCACCAATGCCTTGGAATCAAATAGCTTCCTACAACATTCATGTATCCCCAAATTAAATTATGAGAAGTAATATTATAATATATAAGTCAAGCTTGGGCGACGACAATTTTTATTTAATAAATTGTTGAAAAGTTATACAATAATATGAGATAATTAATAAGTAGATTTTTAATTATTGATAATTAATGATAGTCGCCAAACCCCAAGCTTGATATGGTGTGTATTTATAAATATTATGCACCGTATGGGTATAGAGATAATAGTTTGTTGATGGTAACCCGTTGGGTATTAAATGATTTGATAAGTGGTATTTGCCATGAACGTATGGCATAGTCCAAGTGAATTATTATAAAGAGTTTGACCGAGGGTCAAAGTATTATGGATTTGCCTGAGAGGCCTATTTTGAATTAGGATTATGATGGTTTGTGTGGGCGTGGCCCAGTGTCCTTCGTGGAGGTGATTGGTATTGAGTGTCTTTGACCATGGGTCGTTGGCTTGTCTGCCTGGGTAGATGCGTGGTAGTGTTTTATCACATTAACACTGTTTGGGCAGAGCCCAACTGTCCTTTGCACGGGGTTGGCGTCTGCGTTGTCTTAGAGCGACTGTGTTGTTTTTATGGCGTGAGTGTCGCGCGGGAGTGTCTCTTATCTCACGCCTCTAGGTTCCTGACTAGAGCTTTTGATACTTTCGTGGCAGCCTTCTTTGTGACATACTGGGCGTACGCTGAAGACGCCCATGATCCAAAGTCCTTTATCTCCGATTCTGTAGCTCCCATGTCACATGCATGGGTCGCTGCCGATCTTCTAAGCGAGTGGAGCGAGTATTCCTGTGTTGGTAGGCCCATTTTGCGTAGAGACCAGTTTAGGTGTTTAGTCAGGTCTGCTGTGGTGATTGGGTTGTATGTTTGAGGGTATACGAGGAGCGGCTGCTCCCTGTATCGCGTCGGTGCCTCGTTCACTGCATCCTTGTATGCTTTCACTATGCATATCTCTTGATCCCTTGATGCTGGTAGATATACTATTCTTCTCTGATCAAAGGCTTGAAGGTTTTTGGCCCACTTTTGTCTCAGTACTAGCTGTGAGTCCTGTACCCATACGTCCTTTCTTGTTATGTGTCTAGTGTTGTCGTATGATGACACTGACGCCGGTGCAACTTCCGACTGTCTGAATCCTGCCATGTACATAACCAATATAGCCAGTTTATATTGGCTAGGCGCTGGAAATGTCTGTGCATGTCTTATTATTTCCTTGATTTGCCCTGTGTCCATCTGCTTTCTCTGGTTCACTTGATGTGATTTATCCCGTACTGCTGCATCTAAGGCTAGTTGCAGCCTATACGAGTGGAATGCTGGGGAGGGACGCCCTTTACGCTTGAAGAACTCCCTCACTGCCGAGACGTAATTCAGGACAGACTTTGGGCTCTTCAGGTATGATCGTATGTACTGGACGTATGCGCATGCTTGTGCTTCATTTATGTTGTCTGGTTCGATCTTGTAACGATATGTGAATGCCAGGAACGACCTTATAGCTGTCTTGTGGTTGGACATCGTCCCTGGCGCTCTTGCTTGTTGCTGTGCGACCTCGGCCTCGCGCATGAGTTGGAGTAGCTCGGGATCTGCAACGATATCATATTCATTATACTTCGAAATTATTTTCAGCTTTGATGTTTATTTCTTCTGCTGACTTGTGTCTTGCTGCATTTATTTTATCATGTGTTTCTAGCTGATATATTATTCTGTAGTTTCCCAAGGCTTGCGTCAACCATATAGCCCTCGCGCCCCTCATGTCGTACTCTTCTCTCGTGCCATTTCTAAGTATTTGGATGGCGTCTTCGTCATCTGTCTTTACCATGATCGTTTTCCCTACATCTTGGCTTTCACTCAGAGTCTCTACTATGCGTGATGCGGCCTGAGCAACGCGGTTGGCTCTACCCTTCTCTTGCTGTGTGATTTGTATTTTTGTTCGCTTCAGGCCTGTAGCTCCGACCACCCAGTCGTGTTCTTCCATTATATACATTGTTTTGCTGATGTTCTCTGTCACTATGATGGCTATGCCGTTCCATCTGACGGCGCATGTCTCAATCCAGTTCAGATCCATTTTCATCCTCTGTGTGACGCATACCTTTTTTGTTTTCGCTTCCCTGAGTGTCTGTAGTAGTCTTCTCACGAATACTTTGGCAGGTTGTATGCATTTTGCTATGTATATAGTCTTTCCTATTATAGACTGTAGTCGTTTCATTGTTATGGCTGTTTCTCTCTTTATATTCCGCGCCTCTTTCTGTATTTCCCAGAGTTTTTCTGTTGGTATCGACAGTGTCATATCTCTTGTGTCAATATGTATGCCCAGCCATTTGACTCTCTGCGCTGGTGGCTGAGTCTTTTCACTTGCTGCGGGGAGGCCCAGTTGGTCCAGTATGGTTTTGGCATCGTGAAACGCTTGGTTTGCTTCTGCTTCATTCTGAGCCCACCCTATCATGTCGTCCAGATACATGTATGTTTCGTGTCCTTTTTTCTTCATGATGTCAGTAATCGCATTTGCGACCCTCTGCATATGAGTTGAGCTGAGTCTACTTCCAAAAGGCATACTCGTGTCAAGGTAAAACTTTCCTTCCCAGTGGAAATTTAGTAGTGGCCAGTCATTTGGGCAACTACGAAAGTTTTTATATGCTCTCTGTAGGTCCAGAGTAAACATTATTGGTGGTTTCCTTGAATTCAGTATCTGTTTCACTAGCATGTCTATCGTAGGCAGGCCATGTTCTCTTGTGATTCCTAGTATGGCATTTTGTCTGATGTAGGCATTTATTGACATTTCCTCTGGGTATGACATGTCTAATATTATTCTTCTCTTTGTTGCGTCTGCTTTTGGTCTCGACATTATTGGGTTGGTGTGGGTCCATTCTTCGAAAGTCTGATCATCATATGGTCCATATACCGCACCGTGTTTCATCTCTGTGCGAATATAGTCCGCTACTTGTTCTTTATATTCCATTGCGGATGTATGATTATCTACGTCGACACTATCAGAGATGGGTCCCAGATACCCGACTGGGAAGCCATATTTTATGTTGTCCAACAGTTCTGGCTCTTGTATTTCATTCGTTAAGTAGTGTTCCCACATTTCAATGTTCAACTTACTTGGAACTTGCTGTCTCGCCGCTAACATATTCGGTAGTCCTGTTATTCTGGTTTTGTCATATATATCAGCTATGTCTGGGTCCAACACATATCTATTCGGCCGTGGCCAAGACTCGCGGCGATGTTGGGCTAGTTCCAGTGGGCCTGGCACCATTCGATCGGGTATTGCGCCCTGCTTTGCTGCGCACATGCTTTTGATATATGAGAAAATACCTCCGTCTGTTTCATATGTTGGGTATTGGGTCGTACCTGTGATCGATACATCTCCTTTTTGGCCTGTATTTCGGTTCGCAGTGCTGTCACCTCGCTGGTTCTCCATGTTTGGTGTTGTTTTGCTGGGGGCTGCCATTTTGGTTTGTGCGTCGACGTCTGTGATTGGCTGTGTGTCTTCGTCGCTTGTGTCACGAGATCCTATTGGTCTATCAATTTGGCGGAAGTGGTGCTCTCTTCCGGGTTGCTCGTGTTTACATATATCACAATGGCGTCTGCACTCGTAGTCTAGTTCTGTGTACATGGGAAATTCATTGTCGTCATCATAATAAATCGTGTCATTGATTTTTGTTTCATTACTCACTGTGGTCATGCCTTCCGTTCTTATTTCCCGCTGGTGTTGTGCCGCGGGACTTAGGCGTTTTTTGGAGGTTGTGCGTAGTATGGCTGTTGCGCGTGGATATGTGGGCGTGTCTGGTATGTCTGCGCCGGGTTTGTTGGATTCATCGGTGGTGGCGGGTACATGAAGTGTCCTGATGGACTGGGGTCTCTGCTGTGTGTATTTTTTGCCTTCTGCCTCTTCATACACTCGTTTGCAGGGTGTGTGTGTCTGTTCCCTGCCATTGCATAGCAGTACGCACATATGTGTTGGTAGGTGGCCTCGTCCAGCCTATGATCGTCACTTTCCTTGCATTGCCCCTTTGCATTGTATACCGGGCATGGGGTGGTATGTGCCTCGATGTCCACTATATTTCTTGCTGCCAGTGATAGTCGCATTCTCTCATATTGGATCACTTGTGTGTCCTGCCATTCACAGTCGCCTCTTTCCATTTTATCAAAAATGCTATTGGACCACCGGAGGACATTCCTCCATGGCCTCTCTTTGGCGTCCTGTGCCACCTGGTTTAGATGCTGTATTAGGTAATATTTTTCCTCACTTCTGGTCATGTTCTCATCTAGTAACATGCTGGTGAATGCATGGACGTATTCATGGTATGTCATCGTGTCTTTTGCCTCTAGTTTCTCCTTGGGCATTGATGTACCTTCCCTCTCTATGTATAAATGTGGGCGGGCTATGGTTCGACGCACCCTTGGGTCAAAATGAATGTTACCTTTGACTCCTGGCGTCGCAAACATTGGGTTTGTGAGTTCCATTTGGCTCTCCAGGTACATCCTTGTCATGGTGTCATTTGCTATGTCCTTTGGGTGTGGGTACGATGACTGTTTCGACTGGTGTGCTCCTGCTAGTGGGTATATAGGCACATCCTCCCTGCTCGCGCTAGCTGGTTCTGATGTTTCCTTCGTTTTTTCCGGGCCCACCTTCATTTCAGCCATTGCCTTGGCAATTGATGTTGCTATTGTCGCATCTAATGACTGTTTTATGTCCTCCTTTAGTTTTCCCATGGACTCCTCCATTTTTTCAAACCTGTTATCGATCTCTTCTTTAGTCGCCATGTTTGTTTGTGACTCGTCTCGGTCCACTGGCTCAGTAATGGCGGGTCCGGTCGGCGTCTTTGTTGCTGTGGTCTTATTTTTGTTGGCGTTTCTGGAGCGTCTCGTTCTTTTCGGGGGCTCCTGTGCTTGCTTTGTATGTTGTGTGGCACTTTCTGTTACTCGTCTTCTATGTCTTGTTGCTCTGGAGCCTGCAGGCATTCCGTTGCATGAGTTTTAAGAAAACAATTTACAGATATTGAAGTAAGATGGAAGACAGGCGAGGAGGAAGTGCCTGAGGGTTGATGGGAGGTATTGTTAGTGACCGCGAGGGGAACCAGGGGGTGCCACCAATGCCTTGGAATCAAATAGCTTCCTACAACATGTTTCATGGAGCCTCATGGAGACTTCATTTTTATTTGAAAGAAATGGCATTGGTTGATTTATTTAACTGTTTGAATATCATTTAAGCAAGAAAGGGGACCTTTAATTCAATGAATGCAATCTGGACAAATGTGGCTGCTTTAGATAATGAAAATGTATGCATGAATACTTGTGGCTTTGCTGCACATCAATTTGTCCAATCCAATTGTCTTGTCTGTAAGTGGGTTCCATCTAAGTCACCTTTACTTTATCACAATCAGACCAATAATGGATTGTTTCTACAATATATATGTTGTTTGTTTGCTAATTAGGTTACATGAAGGGAAAGTGGATGAGGAAGCACTGCTGAAGGCACTCAGTAAAAACCAAACTTTAAAATTTGTCAAGTAAGTATTTGCAGACAAACATTTGTCTTACATATTAGATCATTGATACTGAGACCAGCAAAGCAAGGATGAAGTGCAAAAAATAGTTTTATCAGTTGTAGATGCATTCCTAAACATGATGGCATCCCTAAGCTGTATAGGAGCCCTGAACCGTGTGATAGGCCGGACCGGGTATGTTAGCCCCGATCTACATGGTGTCCCTGACCTGTATTGTAGCCCTGACCTGTATTGTAGCCCTGACCTGTATGGTAGCCCTGGCCTGTATGGTAGCCCTGACCTGCACGGTAACCCTGACCTGTATGGTGTCCCTGACCTGTATTGTAGCCCTGACCTGTATGGTAGCCCTGACCTGTATGGTAGCCCTGACCTGTATGGTGGCCCTGACCTGTATGGTAGCCCTGACCTGTATGGTGTCCCTGACCTGTATGGTAGCCCTGACCTGTATGGTAGCCCTGACCTGTATGGTAGCCCTAACCGTAACGGTGTCCCTGACCTGTATGGTAGCCCTGACATGTATGGTGTACCTGACCTGTATGTTAGCCCTGACCTATATTGTGTCCCTGACCTGTATTGTAGCCCTGACCTGTATGGTAGCCCTGACCTGTATGGTAGCCCTGACCTGTATGGTAGCCCTGACCTGTATGGTGTACCTGACCTGTATGTTAGCCCTGACCTGTATTGTAGCCCTGACCTGTATGGTAGCCCTGACCTGTATGGTAACCCTGACCTGTACGGTAGCCCTGACCTGTATGGTAGCCCTGACCTGTATGGTAGCCCTGACCTGTATGGTAGCCCTGACCTGTATGGTAGCCCTGACCTGTATGGTGTCCCAGCCCTGTATGGTAGCCCTGACCTGTATGATAGCCCTGACCTGTATGGTAGCTCCGACCTCTATGGTAGCCCTGACCTGTATGGTAGCCCTGACCTGTATGGTAGCCCTGACCTGTAAGGTAGCCCTGACCTGTATGGTAGCCCTGACCTGAGTGGTAGCCCTGACCTGTATGGTGTCCCTGACCTGTATGTTAGCCCTGACCTGTATATTGGCCCTGACCTGTATGGTGTCCCTGACCTGTATGGTGTCCCTGACCTGTATGGTAGCCCTGACCTGTATGGTAGCCCTGACCTGTATGGTAGCCCTGACCTGTATGGTAGCCCTGACATGTATGGTAGCCCTGACATGTATGGTAGCACTGACCTGTATGTTAGCCCTGACCTGTATGGTGTCCCTGACCTGTATGGTAGCCCTGACCTGTATGATAGCCCTGACCTGTATGGTAGCTCCGACCTGTATGGTAGCCCTGACCTGTATGGTAGCCCTGACCTGTATGGTAGCCCTGACCTGTATGATAGCCCTGACCTGTATGGTAGCTCCGACCTGTATGGTAGCCCTGACCTGTATGGTAGCTCCGACCTGTATGGTAGCCCTGACCTGTATGGTAGCCCTGACCTGTATGGTAGCCCTGACCTGTAAGGTAGCCCTGACCTGTATGGTAGCCCTGACCTGTATGGTAGCCCTGACCAGTATGGTAGCCCTGACCTGTATGGTAGCCCTGACCTGTAAGGTAGCCCTGACCTGTATGGTAGCCCTGACATGTATGGTAGCCCTGACCTGTATGGTTTCCCTGACCTGTATGGTAGCCCTGACCTGTATGGTAGCCCTGACCTGTATGGTAGCCCTGACCTGTATGGTAGCCCTGACCAGTATGGTAGCCCTGACCTGTATGGTAGCCCTGACCTGTAAGGTAGCCCTGACCTGTATGGTAGCCCTGACCTGTATGGTAGCCCTGACCTGTATGGTAGCCCTGACCTGTATGGTAGCCCTGACCTGTATGGTAGCCCTGACCTGTATGGTAGCCCTGACCTGTATGTTGTGCCTGACCTGTATGGTAGTCCTGACCTGTATGGTAGCCCTGACCTGTATGGTTGCCCTGACCTGTATGGTGTACCTGACCTGTAAGTTAGCCCTGACCTGTATGGTTGCCCTGACCTGTATGGTTTCCCTGACCTGTATGGTAGCTTTGACCTGTATGGTAGTCCTGACCTGTATGGTAGCCCTGACCTGTATGGTAGCCCTGACCTGTATGGTAGCTTTGACCTGTATGGTAGTCCTGACCTGTATGGTAGCCCTGACCTGTATGGTAGCCCTGACCTGTATGGTGTACCTGACCTGTAAGTTAGCCCTGACCTGTATGGTTGCCCTGACCTGTATGGTTTCCCTGACCTGTATGGTAGCTTTGACCTGTATGGTAGTCCTGACCTGTATGGTAGTCCTGACCTGTAAGGTAGCCCTGACCTGTATGGTAGCTTTGACCTGTATGGTAGTCCTGACCTGTATGGTAGCCCTGACCTGTATGGTAGCCCTGACCTGTATGGTTGCCCTGACCTGTATGGTGTCCCTGACCTGTATGGTAGCCCTGACCTGTATGGTAGCCCTGACCTGTATGGTAGCCCTGACCTGTATGGTAGCCCTGACCTGTATGTTGTCCCTGACCTGTATGGTAGCCCTGACCTGTATGGTAGCCCTGACCTGTATGGTAGCCCTGACCTGTATGGTAGCCCTGACCTGTATATTGGCCCTGACCTGTATGTTAATTCTGACCTGAGTGTCAGGTACACTCTACATTACTACAGGTTCACTGATAAGTATGGTCGTACTAACACACTTCACTATTTATGTTCCATTCCCACATCTTTGTGTAACATCTGTACTTGTCACACCTTATGTTGTCCCTGACCTGAGTCTCTACACCCTACATTACTACAGGTGGACTGATGGGGCTGGTACTAAAACATTGGTGCTGGTGCCAGGCACCACCCGTAGGCTGAGGGTGGATGCTGGCTCATATTACACCTCCATATACACCTGGAGCATACAAGATGTGGTTACATCCCGGGTCCTCTTCAACCCACAGGTAAGTAACCACACACATTCTAGTAGTTTACTCTCCTGCACCTGCTGCGTCAGATTTTCCGAAAATGTACAGTTTAGTAATTTAGTCCATACTAGGTAAATTAAAAGATATTTGGCATTGCATTCATTCTAGAAATATGTTTGGTTGAACTAAAATCAAGGGAAAAATCCTGGTAAATATATATCATGTATATTTGGTAAGTTCTTTTTAAGTACTAACTATACTGTTATTTTCATTTTTTAACTTCATTATCGTCTAAAATATGGGAAGATTGTTGAAATTGAATTGTACATTTTCTGAAAATCCGCCCGTGCACTGAAGCACCTACAGTAATGTAGGCTCCAAGGAGGTCCCGCCCAGGTTGTGTGCAGGTCGCAGCCAGAGTGGCTGACTGGTGTGGACATATATTGCAGTCCCGCCGCCTCAACTCAGCTTGAGATGAAGATGCGATGACATATAAACAAATGCACCGACCAAAGTGGCACAGAGCTCTCCGCACCTATATATATTATCGTACATATTATCGTATATTATTCTCCCCATATGTGCCACTCACTTATTTCAAACATAAAACCGACCATGATATTAAAATAACCTAAAAGGAATTTTAGTTCTGTGCGAATACTTTACCAGAAATTATTACTTAAACTCAAGGGTTTTGGTTCTGAACCTTTCTTAAACACAGCACTAGTTTGGCCCATTCACCTTTCAAGGATACATTTTAATTGAAAAGCATTCAAGTATTTTCCCTCTCTATGAAACTAAGAATCTCTGAACATTTTAAAGTCATTTATACGATTCAGGAAAGCAGATCCAAGACCATGGGATATTATTTCAGGCCCTTTATATATCTTTCCGGGCTTTTATATCTATTGGGCAATGTTTAGACCTTTGTTTTTTCTTTTAATGATTAATTTTGGAACAGCTGAGTATTTCTTTGCCTATACAATTCCCCATGTTCTGATATCAAAAGTTGTTAACTTGGTCAAGGAATGGGAGATTATAAACTTTCTGTCCGGCCGTTGTAATTTAATACCATGCAGTGTTTACCAGTACCAGCGTCCTGTCATTATGTGGCAATATAAACTGACACCAGCTCTCATGATTAAGTTTGTTGATTTAGCGGCGCCCTGGTCGCGCTCTGGTCACATCCTGGTCAGGACTAAGTTCAATAAGACCACAGAGGTGGTGACCCTGTCACTGAAGTATGCCAATATAGGGTCGCAGCCGCCACAACCCAATTTGTGATCTGTTCAGGAAAATGAGTCATAAGTCTCAAAAAATAGATTTGAGATACCATTACATTTGAAAAGATGAGATCAAGCTGATTCTGATCGTAGTAAACAGTCTAAAATTCTTATAAGTATTTCCAGATTTTAAGTTTGATATTCTCGTTTTTGAAAAAAAATTTCCAATATTTCTGGGGGGTCAAAAAACAGTAAAGTAACTAAATTTAGTCCATATGAGGACCTGTAAAACTAAAGGATATATTAGATAGATTGTCCTGAAATTATTTTATACATCAATTGGTATAGCTATATGTGATGAATTCTCCAAAAAACAGAACATTCCAATGATGTGTTCCTGTGAAAAAAACACTTTGAAAAATATCAATTTTGCTACTTATGACTCATTTTCCTGAAACACATCACATTTTGATGTTACCTCTTAATTTCCTGTCTCCCTTCCGTCCATAGTAATCCATGCTTAGGTTAAGTTCTCATCATCATGAAGAGGGAGTTTAGAGTAAGTATAGAGGGAGTATAGAGGGTGTATAGAGGGAGTATAGAGGGAGTATAGAGGGAGTGTAGAGGGAGTATAGAGGGAGTATAGAGGGAGTATAGAGGGAGTATAGAGGGAGTTTGGAGGGAGTATAGAGGGAGTATAGAGTGAGTATAGAGGGAGTATAGAGGGAGTATAGAGGGAGTATAGAGGGAGTATAGAGGGAGTATAGAGGGAGTATAGAGGGAGTATAGAGGGAGTTTGGAGGGAGTATAGAGGGAGTATAGAGGGAGTTTGGAGGGAGTATAGAGTGAGTATAGAGGGAGTATAGAGGGAGTATAGAGGGAGTATAGAGTGAGTATAGAGGGGGTATAGAGGGAGTATAGAGGCAGTATAGAGGCAGTATAGAGGGAGTATAGAGGGAGTATAGAGGGACTATAGAGTGAATATAGAGTGGGTATAGAGTGAGTATAGAGTGAGTATAGAGGGAGTATAGAGTGAGTATAGAGGGAATATAGAGGGAGTATAGAGTGAGTATAGAGGGAATATAGAGGGAGTAAAGAGTGAGTATAGAGGGAGTATAGAGGGAGTATAGAGTGAGTATAGAGGGAGTATAGAGTGAGTATAGAGGGAGTATAGAGTGAGTATAGAGGGAGTATAGAGGGAGTATAGAGGGAGTATAGAGTGAGTGTAGAGTGAGTATAGAGGGAGTATAGAGGGAGTATAGAGGGAGTATAGAGGGACTATAGAGTGAATATAGAGTGGGTATAGAGTGAGTATAGAGTGAGTATAGAGGGAGTATAGAGGGAGTATAGAGGGAGTATAGAGGGAGTATAGAGGGAGTATAGAGGGAGTATAGAGTGGGTATAGAGTGAGTATAGAGTGAGTATAGAGTGAGTATAGAGGGAGTATAGAGGGTGTATAGAGGGAGTATAGAGGGACTATAGAGTGAATATAGAGTGGGTATAGAGTGAGTATAGAGTGAGTATAGAGGGAGTATAGAGTGAGTATAGAGGGAGTTTAGAGTGAGTTTAGAGTAAGTATAGAGGGAGTATAGAGGGAGTATAGAGGGACTATAGAGTGAATATAGAGTGGGTATAGAGGGAGTATAGAGTGAGTATAGAGGGAGTTTAGAGTGAGTTTAGAGTAAGTATAGAGGGAGTATAGAGGGAGTATAGAGGGACTATAGAGTGAATATAGAGTGGGTATAGAGGGAGTATAGAGTGAGTATAGAGCGAGTTTAGAGTGAGTTTAGAGTAAGTATAGAGGGAGTATAGAGGGAGTATAGAGGGACTATAGAGTGAATATAGAGGGAGTATAGAATGAGTATAGAGTGAGTATAGAGTGAGTAAAGAGGGTGTATAGAGGGAGTATAGAGGGAGTATAGAGTGAGTATAGAGTGAGTATAGAGTGAGTATAGAGGGAGTAAAGAGGGTGTATAGAGGGAGTATAGAGTGAGTATAGAGGGAGTATAGAGGGAGTATAGAGGGAGTATAGAGGGAGTATAGAGGGAGTATAGAGTGAGTATAGAGTGAGTATAGAGGGAGTAAAGAGGGTGTATAGAGGGAGTATAGAGGGAGTATAGAGTGAGTATAGAGGGAGTATAGAGTGAGTATAGAGGGAGTATAGAGTAAGTATAGAGGGAGTATAGAGTGAGTATAGAGTGAGTATAGAGGGAGTATAGAGGGGGTATAGAGGGAGTATAGAGTAAGTATAGAAGGAGTATAGAGTGAGTATAGAGCGAGTATAGAGCGAGTATAGAGGGAGTATAGAGTTAGTATAGAGGGAGTATAGAGTGAGTATAGAGTGAGTATAGAGTGAGTATAGAGTGTGTATAGAGTGAGTATAGAGTGAGTATAGAGTGAGTATAGAGTGAGTATAGAGTGTGTATAGAGGGAGTATAGAGAGAGTATAGAGTAAGTATAGAGGGAGTATAGAGTGAGTATAGAGTGAGTCTAGAGTGTGTATAGAGGGAGTGTAGAGTGAGTATAGAGTGAGTATAGAGTGAGCATAGAGGGAGTATAGAGGGAGTATAGAGGGAGTATAGAGGGAGTATAGAGGGAGTATAGAGGGAGTATAGAGTGAGTACAGAGTGAGTATAGAGTGAGTATAGAGTGAGTATAGAGTGAGTATAGAGGGAGTATAGTGTGAGTATAGAGTGAGTATAGAGTGAGTATAGAGTGAGTATAGAGTGAGTATAGAGTGAGTATAGAGGGAGTGTAGAGGGAGTATGGAGTGAGTATAGAGTGAGTATAGAGGGAGTATAGAGGTAGTATAGAGTGAGTATAGAGTGAGTAAAGAGTGAGTATAGAGGGAGTATAGAGTGAGTATAGAGTGAGTATAGAGGGAGTATAGAGGGAGTATAGAGGGAGTATAGAGGGAGTATAGAGTGAGTATAGAGTGAGTAAAGAGTGAGTATAGAGGGAGTATAGAGTGAGTATAGAGTGAGTATAGTGTGAGTATAGAGGGAGTATAGAGGGAGTATAGAGGGAGTGTAGAGTGAGTATAGAGTGAGTATAGAGTGAGTATAGAGGGAGTATAGAGTGAGTATAGAGTGAGTATAGAGGGAGTATAGAGGGGGTATAGAGGGAGTATAGAGGGAGTGTAGAGTGAGTATAGAGTGAGTATAGAGGGAGTATAGAGTGAGTATAGAGGGAGTATAGAGTGAGTATAGAGTGAGTATAGTGTGAGTATAGAGGGAGTGTAGAGTGAGTATAGAGGGAGTATAGAGGGAGTGTAGAGTGAGTATAGAGTGAGTATAGAGTGAGTATAGAGGGAGTATAGAGTGAGTATAGAGTGAGTATAGTGTGAGTATAGAGGGGGTATAGAGGGAGTATAGAGGGAGTGTAGAGTGAGTATAGAGTGAGTATAGAGGGAGTATAGAGTGAGTATAGAGTGAGTATAGAGGGAGTATAGAGGGGGTATAGAGTGACTATAGAGTGAATATAGAGTGAGTATAGAGTGAGTATAGAGGGAGTATAGAGTGAGTATAGAGGGGGTATAGAGGGTGTGTAGAGGGAGTATGGAGTGAGTATAGAGTGAGTATAGAGTGAGTATAGAGGGTGTATAGAGTGAGTATAGAGTGAGTAAAGAGTGAGTATAGAGGGAGTATAGAGGGAGTATAGAGTGAGTATAGAGTGAGTAAAGAGTGAGTATAGAGGCAGTATAGAGGGAGTATAGAGGCAGTATAGAGGGAGTATAGAGTGAGTATAGAGGGTGTATAGAGTGAGTATAGTGTGGGTATAGAGGGAGTATAGAGGGTGTATAGAGGGTGTATAGAGTGAGTATAGAGGGTGTATAGAGGGAGTATAGAGGGAGTATAGAGGGAGTATAGAGGGAGTATAGAGGGAGTATGGAGTGAGTATAGAGTGAGTATAGAGTGAGTATAGAGGGTGTATCGAGTGATTATAGAGTGAGTATAGAGGGAGTATAGAGGGAGTATAGAGGCAGTATAGAGGGAGTATAGAGTGAGTATAGAGTGAGTATAGAGTGAGTATAGAGGGTGTATAGAGTGAGTATAGTGTGGGTATAGAGGGAGTATAGAGGGTGTATAGAGGGTGTATAGAGTGAGTATAGAGGGTGTATAGAGGGAGTATAGAGGGAGTATAGAGGGAGTATAGAGGGAGTATAGAGGGAGTATAGAGGGAGGATAGAGTGAGTATAGAGGGAGTAGAGTATTTAGAGTATCTTACTGAGACCCGTGATTTATTCAAATCTGGTGCCCATAGACACTAACTTCTCGTTGCTTAGCAACCAATGCATATACACCATATTCACTGACACCATTGAATTCCTTGGGGTCGATTTAGTGGGGGTTGGTCTTTTTAAATTGGCTGTATTTCTAAAACTCACTGAGATGTAGACAGATATGTGCTCAGATTTCCAGAAAATGTTCATTACAACTTTACAAATCTTCTCAGGGAGGAGTACCTGCTGCACTACTTCTCACATCAGTAATGATAATATTTTTTTTGAGGTTTGTTCAAATGCCATTTTGGCTCAGGCTCTATCTGATTCCCTCATCAAAAAAACGATTTGGAAAAATTAATATTTCCCCCAGATCTAGGGTCAAACATACTTACTAGAGCAGGTGAGGGCCAAATATAAAATCGTTTCTCACTTCTCTAATAAAAATAATTTATTTTCAAAAGTTAGCCCATCCACATTTCTCGCCTCCCTCTCTTCAATGCCAGCAGTGAAAAAACGGTTTGAAAATATTTATTTTTCCCTGCGATACAGAGGTTCCAGTGTTTGGCTGGGGTGAGCCTGTGCTGGTGTCCAGTAACCAGGACAGGACAGTGTTCAGTAAATTACTGATTCCCAGCTTCTCTATGAAGATAAAAATATTTTTTCTTCACTACCCTCTATTTTTCTTGGTGGTTCATCACATAAAAGGTGGAAACAGACAGAAATAAAAAAAACAATATTTTTCCCAAAAAAACTCTTAGAATTTTTTCTAATTTGCGGCTGGACATTTGTGGTGGAAATTTGTTTTTCTTGATTCAAATTTCGTTTTTCTCATTCCATTTAAAATGGTTAGATTTGGCTACTGACCCAAAATGAAATGTTTCTGATCATGATTAGCCATGTTAAAGCTTTTCACAACACTAGCTATTCATAGATTTTTCCACTGAACTCCTTAAAAGTCACATTTCCCAAAGATCTTTTTTTTCTTGACTCAAATTTTCTTTTTCTCATTTGATTCAATGTGGTGTGAAATAGCTACAAACCAAAAAGCAATGTATTCTGGGAATAAATAAGAAAGTTTTGCCCCATTATGACTCATTATTACCAGGGAGATGATGTTACATGTTGTTGTGTTTACTACCACCAGGTGGCGTGGGGAGGAGGTGAGGGGCTGGTGCTGGGGCTGTACCTGAACAAGTTCACCGAGGTGTATGGTGCTGCCCCCTGCCCACCACCTACACCAGCTGCCCCCAAGGAGGAGGAGGAGCTGCTGCACCAGGTGGCAGCCTGCCCACATACAGTCAGGAAGCTGGATGTGTGCCTGTCCCCATCATCAGACCGCACCCAGCCATCATCATACCCCGCCCTGCCTCTACTGGAGGCTATAGCTACCTTGTACTCTGCCCTGTGTACAGCAGGAGTGGAGAAGGTATCTATAGCCTCTGGTAGTGTACAGCTGGCAGCCCTGCACTCATGGTGCACACGGCTCAGCCAGCGGTACACTGTGGGGCGTAGGAAGGGGTATGGTGGTGCTGCCTTCACCAGCCCCCAGCAGCAGACACTGGTTATACAGCTGCAACACACCACCATCAGCTGTACCCAGCACCAGCCCCACCTGAAGGACCAATTACCAGAGGGACTGCTGTATGATCCTAGATGGACATCAACCTCAGATACATAGACCAAGTACAAGATCCACCAGTAAGAAACCAATTCATGACAATTATCAACTGCACATCATTTCTGAGTGAGTGTATTTTTTAAATGTCTCAAGTATAGAGAAATATGACAAGAAAAGCATTAATGTTATCAATTGAATTTAGTTTTTGTGTTATAGGTAAATTTGAGAAAATAGTAAACTTTGTGACAGCTTGGTGCAATTTGGCATAGTGCCAGGTATGGGCATTACAATTCTAAAAACCATTGCAACCAAACTCCTACAGCCCCCTTGTGGCGGGTGTGCACAAATCCAATATGGCCGTCACTGGCCTTAAAAATTGCCATATCTCAGCTATTGTTAGTACTAGATACATGTGTAATACATGTTTGACTATGTTTTAAGGTATGAGGAATCCGTTTTTTAACTTAGTTGTAGGATTTAAGGTCATTTTAAGGCCAGAATCCAATATGGCTGAAATCAGTATGCATGAATGTCATATTTCTCAATGACAAAGCATTATTTTCTTGTGTAATAGTTGTTTATTTATGGTTCAAGGAGTGAGGAATCCATTCCAAACCTAATTTTTAATTTCAGGGTAAATGTCAAGGTCTAGCTGACCCATCAACATTGATAAACTGACCACTCCACACCCAGGGATGACCCATTAACATTGATAAACTGACCACTCCACACCCAGTGATGAACCATCAACATTGATAAACTGACCACACCACACCCAGGGATGACCCATTAACATTGATAAACTGACCACTCCACACCCAGGGATGACCCATTAACATTGATAAACTGACCACTCCATATCCAGGGGTGACACATCTACATAGATAAACTGACCACTCTACACCCAGGGATGACACATTAACATTGATAAACTGACCACTCCACACCCAGGGATGACCCATTAACATTGATAAACTGACCACTCCACACCCAGGGATGACCCATTAACATTGATAAACTGACCACTCCATATCCAGGGGTGACACATCTACATAGATAAACTGACCACTCCACATCAACTGAAACAAACCATGTTGTTAATTTGTTAGTCTTTCATTTGGCGACCCTTAAATTAAATTATTTGTATTAAATATAAATTATAACATAATAACATCTCTGAAATATCTTTTAAAGATTATTGGGAATTAACGCATTTCCCCCATTGACCTTCATATCGAATGGTAGTAATGTTCAGTTGTCCCTAAAATATAAAATAATGCGATAACATCATTTGTTTCCATGATTTGTATTCACCCAACCATGTTCTTACTTAAGATGAAATTTGACAACAATATTGTAACTCCTATTCTTTCATGCATTATATATATAAGTATTTTTATTTCTCTTTATACAGGTACATCAATCAAAGTTTTATAGAGAAGAAGGTCCTCAAGTCAAACAATTTTGGTCTTCCCATGAGGCCATGACCTATTATGACTACAATTACATTTACTACAACATTATTATTATCGGATATGTATTAACATTAATATTATAATTATAACATACATCATACAGTTTAACAAGTAATAATACAGAATACAGGGTTTAATGCCACGAATCATTAATATATTTTTGAGGTTGCATTTTATGCTTACTCAATCCTACATGGATATTAACAACTGTTTTTCGCCAGATTTATGGCTTTCTATGTACTACCTGTACTAATTGCTACTAGAACATAATACAATGTTCTGGTACTCTCGACTAAGATTATACCCCCTTATACTAGGTAGGTAAATATTTAAATCTTTAAATTAGTTCCTTGAATTCCCGCCTGCAGCAGTACTGGCCATGTTCTTTCATGAGGTTACTCCCATATGTAGTTTTATCAACACTTGTAGCTAAATATGTGGGCGGACTTGCTGGTTCCAGAATAAATGTAACCAGCCGTCGTCTAGGCGACTCCCACCAAGGTCACAGACCAGGTTATTTCCGGTTTGGGATATATGTAGGTCAGACTTTTAGAAAATGTACAATTCAACTTTACCAATCCTGTCAAAATTCCAAATTTCCGACAAAAATAAAGTTCAAATTACAGTTCAACCTAACCAAACAGATTGCTAAAATCAGTATAATGCCAAATATACTGACCACTCCAAACCCAAATACTATATATATTGGGGAGAGTTTCAACGAGTGTTGATAACAGTGTAAATATTTAAATAAGAGTTTATGAACATGGAGTACACCATGATCTAGTAGATTAGGTTATTAGGAAATAAGTGCAACTTGCTGATAAAAATATTTATATTTTAAAGATCAAATCTAGATGTAACAACACCAGTAACTAAGCATCGAATATCAGATGTCTTAAGAGAGGAAAACGTAAGATCAATTCAAGGCGCTCTTGGAAGAACTATGTTCGCATAGAAAGTGACATGACCTTTTGTCAATGTAAATGTATTGCAATTTGGAAATAAAAACACTTATATATATATACTCAAATTTACCTAGTATTGACCAAATTGCAGCCTAAATTTGCAGAATTTTCTAGATGTGTACAGCTGCGAATTTTACATTTTCTGAAAAACTGACCCATGTCCATATCCGTTCGACGTTTAGACAGACATTAAAAGGGTCACTGTTGTTGTGGATGGGCTTATCATGGCTCCAATTGTAATATTTCATTCATGACAGACTTATAGCAAAAGTTCAGGTTTATGTCCAGATTTATTTGTAGAGGGGAGGGGATTGCGGTATACCGATGGTGGCCGTTATGGCATTTGATGATAATTCATAAATTATGATAGAGTAGTTGTTGTTAATGGTATTTTATTAACAGAGATTTGTATTTGTGAAATGTTTGTCTGTGTTGTATTTTTGTTGTTGTCTTTACTTTGGTTTTTAGAGATAACTTTTTTCATTTTACACGTGATACATCTTGGAAATATATATGACTATGAAACAATTCTGATCATATGTGCATCTAGGTTTCCTCATATACTGTCTACTAGTTCTGTGATGACGGGAAACCACTAAAAAACTTGTTAAAATACAATGTTGGCTGATACATTAGTGTCCGACATAACAGATTATTTCTTTAGGTCCGCATACAGCCTCCATGTTGTATGTTGAGATGATGTTAGGCATCATGATGACATGTTGTGTGAACACATTTCACTGGCTCCTGTGGTGGAAGCTGATGTGGTCCCCTGAATGTCTCCTACAGGGCTAGTGTGTCAGCTCATGGGTCAGATTTTCAGAAAATGTACAATTCACTTTCGCCAATCTTCTCAAATAACCCACATTTCAGACAGAAATAAATTTCTAAATACAGTTCAACCTAACCAGACAGATTGCTAGAATCAATGCAATGCTGAATATACTCAGATTTATTTAGTATTGACAAAATTGCAGCCCAATTTAGCAGAATTTACTAAATGTGTACAGCTACCAATTGTACATTTTCTGAAAATCTGACCCTCATGTAGCGTTCACATCAGGCTAGAGCTTCCTGCAATATGTAAGAGTTTCAAGATTAATACAATTATTTATACACTTGTATATAATGCAGGGTGCTACACATAAATACCTGTAATTGTGTAACATTATGATATTGTGAGAAAGCGTTGTAACCTTGTGTATAATGTTCCACAAAATACACTGTAGAGCAGAGCAGCAATACTGTAGTGATTGTATGACAAATGAAATAAAGTAAGGTAAACGTGGTCAGGAAGACCTCTATATCAGAAGGCCACAACATCAGTTAAGTAAACAAGCACAACAGGTTCTTATCTCATACAATATCACAACGGGTGGTTAGACTATACACTATAGCATCAAATGCTACAAGAACCTATTAAGGAAAAGAAATTGGATGATTATAGTGAACTATATGAAAGTATTTAAAAAAAACCCAATGTGTTGACAGATGGATGGCCAGAATTCACCATAGATCACTTCAAGCGTTGATCAACTTGTTTGTTAACTACTTCAATAATCTGACCAGTGTTTACTCTTTCTCTTCCTGGAATTTCTATTTATTTACCAAATAGATAGCCTGTTAAAGCGCATGTGCGCTACAGGGGCTGTTTTTTTAGACAATGAATTAGTGACAACGTATACGACCCTCATGAGGCTTGCTAGCCCGTTGGTACTGTTGTTTAATACTCTCTCTTATTCTACTTTATATAGCACAAAGATATGTTACTTATATCCATCTTGGTTATAAATGTAAGATTCCATGCTTTATCATACGTGCATTGCTCTAAAAACAACATATCTAGAGTGATTTACACATAGTGCATATTTCACTAGTGATTTGCATAGGGATGTCATGGCAACCAATCTATTTTTTTACTAGGATTACCAGTCAATTTCAAATGTATGACGCTATTTGTTTGTATTTTCATGAGTGAAAGCATGCATAAAAAACAACTTGTGCGATATTCACGCTCCTACAACCAACTCGTTAGTTAACCTGTATATATAAGTTCTGTAGTGACTCACTTTACGCTCTCAAACCGTTCTCTCTTGGGCCTGAAAATAGACGATACATTCAGGGTCAGTTACACTGCTGTTTGCATGGTCTGATGGAGATTCTCTAACACTTTAGTCACAAGTTGCAAAATATTAAAGAAATGTTATTGAGCTGGTTTCGGTGGTACAATGATATTGCTCAGAGCTCAGCTATAGTGCTCAGAAAGGTGTTCCGTATTTCAATTCAATTCTATTCAATTCAAGAATTCTTTATTGTGGTTGTTGCTTACAGTAAGGTGGTTCAACATTCTCAATATATAGTAAAACTGACCAAATAGTTCTTCCGCTGAGTGCCTGATTTAGCGCTGTTATCAATTTTTGTAGGTCAATTTTCATTTTTTGTTTGAAAGCCAGGATTGTTGGAATATTCTTGTAATGGGGTTGTAAGTTATTTCACCAGATTATACCCGAACAGCAGAAGGGTTTTTGGTACAGCGAAGACACATTGGGCGACCAAGTACTGGTATTACTATGTATGATAGGGGTTTGTGTGTCTTTAATGATTGATGTGTTCAAAAATGACTGTTTTTATTCATTTTTATTCAAGTTTCCTATGCAACAACTAGTACTTGTAAGGGCTTGGTGATTAGGGTATGTAAATGTCTATCAGAAAGATATCTGTGACATGTGTTGAGTTAAAAAGTCTGTGTCAGTATTTCGATGTGTAATTTGTATGTATGTATGTATGTATGTATGTATATAGTTTATTTCCAGTAAACAGATACAGAGCTATATAAACAGATGTCTGGAAAAAAGAGGGTTTCCATCTGTGCTAATCGTAGCTCTTCCAGGAGAGGTCCTATACTATTTGAATTACGAGAGAGAACGCGTAGTTAGTATTTATATGTTTGGTCTATATCTAGGAGTAATCTGTAGTTGTGAATTAGATTTAATCTTATTCGATGTAATGTAAGCGCAGTAATGTATCAACATTGCTTGATGTGCGTCTTTGTTATGTATGTAAAATGATGGCCGTAATAGTAATAAGAAAAATATATCCTAATATAAGGAGTATATTTGCATACAAAATATAGAAGGAAGTGTACACTAAGTGCTCATGTGTATATTTTATTTTATAGTTGTGACATGTGGTTTTGTATGCAAATAAACGAATAGATTATGATCCTGCATCATTGATTTTCTTATTGGGTATTTAAACTGTTACAGTAACACAAATGTGAAAATGAAAATGAGTCACAAGTTGCAAAAATGAAATTTTTCAAAGTGATTTATTCACAAGCTCTCTTTTTAGGAATGGTCTCATTTTTACGCCTCCAGTCGTATATAAATGCATGTACCAAATTCCAAGACTGTATTTAATACAATAATGCATTTTTAAGGTCATCCTAGAGAGTATATTTAACTACTTTACTAGCAATTGTCCGCCCAGAAATATTGCAAATTTCAAAAATAAAAATATCGAATTGAAAAGATAGAAATACTTATTAGAGGCCCTTAATGTTCACATTCATTCGAATCAGCTTGATCTCATCTTTTCAAAATATGATGATATCTCAAAATAATTATTCAGCGACTTGGGACTTATTTTCCTGTAACACATCACAGATCAGTATGTAATAAATACCAAATGGACCTCTGTGTAGGAGATTTAGTCTTTAGGTGCTTCTGGTAGGTAACGCCGGCAAGCGCCACGGGGTAAACCATGCTTGGTTTCTCCTTAGTATTTTATATAAAGGCCTTGTGCCCCTTCATCACCTTTTATCATAACTTTTAATAGCCATGTTAGGCGTCATGGTTTACACTTCTAGATTCCAGTTATAATGGAATCTCTCCTTCCTTACCATTCATTCCACTTAGTGGCTGTATGTGTGCAGGGACTGCTTTCAATTGCACTCTATCAGAGTGAGGTGTCTCCGGACACCAGGTAACACCGGATAACGTAATAAAGAAGGGAACTAGAGTAACTAAGTTACGTCCGTGTTGTGTCTTCTTTACTAGAACTCGAAAACCAAACCTGGTCAAAAAAAAGAAGAAAAAAGAAAAAGAAAGGCCTTGGTTTACAACTGGGTCAAGACGAGCTTCCAGCGTTCTTCCAATAGGGGACTTGCATGTGCCACTGCGCATGTCTAGTACAGTGCATCATGGGATGGATTTTGATGAAATCTGACATACAAATATTTGGGAATATTGTTTTAAAAGATCACAAGGATGTTTTCACGAATATCACAGCTTCTATGAATTTTTTTGGACGAATTTTATTCAGGTTTAAATAATCTGGCAACGGCCATCCTTAATGTGGCTCGGGTTGTACCCGATATTCCGCCACACCTATGAATGTTCCATGAAAACCAGATGCATGATGGGAAAGATGAAGTCTTTTGTCATGGAAACATGTATAATACATGGATATTGACATTAGAGAAATGATAAATATCCCATCCTGAATATGGCATCGTTTATATAAATTATTTACTGTACCATCACTCCCATAATGCCATGTGAATCAAAATTTAAAATGGCGGCTATGCAAGTCCCCTATTATAAACCGTACAGGTCCATATGGTACAAGTACTTGGTAGCCACGCCCCTGAGCTATTCAGACCTGTTCTCATATTTAACATATCTTATGGAGAAGATATGATATCAAATGATACGTTCTCTTCTCAGCGAGTCAGTCAGAAGTGGTTTGAATGTGTTTGTGATATCTCAACTTTTTAATGTTCATAACTCAAGGAGAGTACATTAACAACGTCAGCATCATTAATATCAATATCTGATTATAGAGACATTTGAACAAGACACTTTAACGGACAAGATAAAACAATTTAATTTTATTTAGGGTCGTCTAGGAAACCTAGCTGTAGAGGATGTTTTACCCTGTCTCGATGCTTTGAACTATGTATGCAATTTATGTAAATCCTCATAATGTATTGAATTGAAATGAACAATACTTTATTTGTCTAGGGTTTACATACTGATACATAAGGAGAATAGACAAATGGGCGAACTCGACTTCTGGATAACATCCAGGTCTCCCAGTCGCCACCTGGTAGTAGAAAAGTGAACTACACTGACAGAGTCTGCATAAGGCAATGTATGAAATGTATTGGAATAAAAATGTACTTACTCCATTCTGACAGATTCAAACCTCTCCCGTGGCTCAGGCCTGGAACAGTAAGGATTACATTAACATCTTAATCTACAGTAGACTATGATTATTATAGTTATGTGATTTGTTTTAAGAAAAAGAAATCACAAAGTCGCAAAACTGATATTTTTCAAAGATGCCTTTATTGAAATGTTCTGATTCCTCAAGGGTCTAGCACACATAGTCATATGAATCTATGTACCAAAGTTCAGGACATAGTAGTACATATATCCTTGCGTTATAAAAGAGGATAAATATGTTAATACATACTCCAGCCTGACTGACTGAAAGCGCTCCCGTGAAGGTCTGTAACACAACATAACGATTGATTAAGCTCCAGTCTTTCATTGTATTGTATTTTTTAAAGGAATTACCAGTGATTATATGTCAATAGATTGCTTTCAAAAGTTCCACAGTTTGGTATTTTTCATTTTGACAAGTCATTATGTGTTATATTTGTTTACTATAAATTACTAAACAAAACGCAAGGGGTGAGTGTTGGCGCTATTCTTGAGCAGGGCTTGAAATACTTTCAAACATTTATTGAAATATTGCCCCTAGGAAATAAAGATGTTTTCTGTCCGCTTAGCTCTGCTGCCTGAACCTCTCTGCCCGATCACAAGGGAAACGTCCCTAGTATCTAGTTCATGTCAACTTCTACCACCAGGTGGCTGCACAGAGGCAGGCTCAAAGTTCTCAGGCAATTCATGATATACCCTCAAAATGTATAACTATATTATTCAGAGAATAATACACCCCTTTTATTCCAGTATTACAACAGACTGAGGTGATATATTCTACATGGTAGATCTTCCATTCTGCCCGAAATATTAAGACACAATGATTTCCAAATGTATGACGAGTTTACCACGACTCTGGTACATACTAAGTGTGGTTTGGATTTACAATCTCCACTATTATAAATCTTCGGATTATTTACTCCTCAATTAAGATAATTCAGTTACTCGATATTGGTCATAATTCGTCACATACAGTATGAAATATATTCTCATAACATATATTAAAGAGACATCATATTTCTTTTCAATTGATCAAGTCTTAGGGAAAAACGCAGTTCAACATAACCAGAGAGATTTGTTGTATGAATACAATACAGAATACATTGAGATATACTCAGTATTTATTTTTTTTACTCTAATTTAACAGAATTTGAGAAATGTGTAGAACCTTAGATTGTGCATTTTCTGGAAATTTGACCCTCCAAGACTTCTCCTTGTATTTGTGTTTTTTTCAGTTACCAGTGATCGATTACACATCACAGTGAAATATATTCTCAGAATAGAGACCAAGGAGAGATCACTGAGTCCCTCAGCCAACTCAATAAGTCCAGAAGGCAAAGGCATTATTGAAGATAAACAACACAAAAATCACAGACTTATGGGTCAGATTTTCAGAAAATGTAAATTCACCTTCACCAATTCTCTCGAATAACCCAAATTTCAGACGAAAATATTGAAATATCAATTTGAAAGGATGTAACAAGTTTAGTTTCTAACTTTTCTGACAGGTTTTTTCGACCAGGGATGTCACGAGAATCCCCAGGCTACGAGTGATATCCCTGGTCGAAAAAAATGAGTGGGCATCCTGTACAGTAAGTCAGAAACTAACCGAGTTGCATCCTATTTTTATGCCACGATCGGATATTTTAAAATAAATTGAAGAAACAAACTATTTATTTACCTCGGATCTCTCCGATGATCCCAAAGCGCTAGACAATAGGCTGCGTAAGGGACATGGCGGCTGGGCGCCAATTAATGGAAATTAGTCGCGTAGTTGTACCGATGTGTGGACCGGAAGTAAATAATCCCCATAGAGTTAGCATTGGGGCGATAAATAATCACTCTTTACATTTGACGATTATGAAGGCTATAGTTGAAATCGTTTGCCTCTAAAGTTTGATATATGTAAGTTAGAACTCATAAACTTGTATGATCGATGAGCAAAGACAGATTATTTTTCTCCGCAATGGTGGGGCTATGAGAGCTTTGCGCAACATGTCCACATGATGTCATGAAATTGCCACAGTAGCGCAACTCAAAAAATTGCTGCCATGGACTACTTACGCGCCCTATCGTACAACTGATTGGCTAATTAACGACGAAACGGATGGCATATGACGTCACAAATAGGCATGATGTCATGCAAGCGTAACCTCAACCAATAAGAATGCTTCTAAGATTTAGGCCAAAAAAGGGTTCTATTTCGTATTTTCACGCATGGATCCATTCAACAAAATACAATGGCATGTATTCACTCATTTGCAACGTGTACAACCCCCGATTGTGGTATGAAACACAGTTTAACCTAACCAAACAGATTGCCAGAATCAATGCAACCAGAACAGGTTTTTTGGTAAGGTTGAACTGTATATTCAACTTTATTTTTGTCTGAAATGTGGGTTATTTGAGCAGATTGGCGAAGTTCAATTCAATTAAATTCAGAGATTCTTTATTTGCAGATCTTAGTTACAAATCAGGTTATTTACTGCTGGTTACAGTAAGTGATACCCCTGAACCAGGTCTTCCAAAGGTTGCCTTGAATCTTGATTTCTTTGAGTTTTTGTAACAACAAGAACAACAATCATATTGAAAATAATTATGTCTAACAAGAGTGAAACTAACATTATGTGATAAGAGATGAGTTAACAGTGAACAGAACAGCGGGAGAGGTTTTAGCTCTCGATGATTGTGTAATTAGGAAAGGTACCAAAATGTAATAATATTTGAATAGCGACAAGATTATTAGCACTGTGATTGAGTGAAGATAAGGATTGACTCAGCTCGATTGAGTGACAAGAGAGTCAATCCGTTTACATAATCAATTAACAATTGACAATTGTTAAACTGTACATTTTCTGAAAATCTACCCACAAAATATTGGCTTCTCACTGATTAGTGCTATATGAGTAGAAATATCAGACTTACTCAGGCTCCAGTTTAACTGAGTGAAACGCCTCCCGCGGTAGTCTGAAATCAAAGGATTACATTAACAAACATGTTAATTAATGAATCAAGGAATTACATGATATATGAAGATAAACATGTTAAATAATGAATTAAGGGATTACATGATATATGAAACGTAAACATGTTAAATAATGAATTAAGGGATTACATGATATATGAAACGTAAACATGTTAAATATTGAATTAAGGGATTACATGATATATGAAATGTAAACATGTTAATTAATGAATCAAGGGATTGAATGATATATGAAACGTAAACATGTTAATTAATGAATCAAGGAATTACATGATATATGAAACGTAAACATGTTAATTAATGAATTAAGGGATTACATGATATATGAAACGTAAACATGTTAAATATTGAATTAAGGGATTACATGATATATGAAATGTAAACATGTTAATTAATGAATCAAGGGATTGAATGATATATGAAACGTAAACATGTTAATTAATGAATCAAGGAATTACATGATATATGAAACGTAAACATGTTAATTAATGAATCAAGGAATTACATGATTCCTACTTTTCTCAGAGTTTAGTTATTATGTTAATTCACTTCTAGGGACTGGAATAGGGGTTACTAAATCGACTTTTGGAGACAGTTAATTTGTGGTATCGGAGGAAAAACTATTTCTTTCAAAATTTTTGATATCAGAGGAAAAACTGTATTTTTCAGAATATCTCCATTATTTACTAACTTATTTTCTCACGGTTGACCTGGAAAACTACAGTGTAGATGGCTCATTGGATTTGTTTGATTACTGAATAAAAGTTGGATAATAATAGATAAGCCTGAAGCACACAATGGCTGATTTGGCTCCTGATTGCCGTATTTCAAATCCTGGTTCATGTTTTTGGAATAACATAAACAATGGTTTGAAATAAAATCTTAGCAATCATCAGGAGATCCAAATCGTTGGGCAATCGGGAGACAAATCAGCCATGTGTGCGTAAGGCTTAAGGACTGTTTTGAATTCCTGGAGTATTGAGAGCGATATGAGCATATTGCATTTAACACTAGAAAGCCAATTGAGCCAATAGAGCTGGCAGTTAGCAAGGGACGTTCATTATGGAGGGTGGTGGGTGTGAACCAGCGGGGGGAAACAACAATGATTCCATGTACAACTGTACTGTATGGTGGATGGTGGGTGTGAACCAGCGGGGGGAAACAACAATGACTCCATGTACAACTGTACTGTATGGAGGATGGTGGGTGTGAACCAGCGGGGGGAAACAACAATGATTCCATGTACAACTGTACTGTATGGAGGGTGGTGGGTGTGAACCAGCGGGGGGAAACAACAATGATTCCATGTACAACTGTACTGTATGGTGGATGGTGGGTGTGAACCAGCGGGGAAACAACAATGACTCCATGTACAACTGTACTGTATGGAGGATGGTGGGTGTGAACCAGCGGGGGGAAACAACAATGATTCCATGTACAACTGTACTGTATGGAGGATGGTGGGTGTGAACCAGCGGGGGGAAACAACAATGATTCCATGTACAACTGTACTGTATGGTGGATGGTGGGTGTGAACCAGCGGGGGGAAACAACAATGATTCCATGTACAACTGTACTGTATGGAGGATGGTGGGTGTGAACCAGCGGGGGGAAACAACAATGATTCCATGTACAACTGTACTGTATGGAGGATGGTGGGTGTGAACCAGCGGGGAAACAACAATGATGCCATGTACAACTGTACTGTATGGAGGATGGTTGGTGTGAACCAGCGGGGGGAAACAACAATAATTCCATGTACAACTGTACTGTATGGAGGATGGTGGGTGTGAACAACCAGCGGGGGGAAACAACAATGATTCCATGTACAACTGTACTGTATGGAGGATGGTGGGTGTGAACAACCAGCGGGGGGAAACAACAATGATTCCATGTACAACTGTACTGTATGGAGGGTGGTGGGTGTGAACCAGCGGGGAAACAACAATGATTCCATGTACAACTGTACTGTATGGAGGATGTGAACCAGCGGGGGGAAACAACAATGATTCCATGTACAACTGTACTGTATGGAGGATGTGAACCAGCGGGGGGAATCAACAATGATTCCATGTACAACTGTACTGTATGGAGGATGGTGGGTGTGAACCAGCGGGGGGAAACAACAATGATGCCATGTACAACTGTACTGTATGGAGGATGTGAACCAGCGGGGGGAATCAACAATGATTCCATGTACAACTGTACTGTATGGTGGATGGTGGGTGTGAACCAGCGGGGAAACAACAATGACTCCATGTACAACTGTACTGTATGGAGGGTGGTGGGTGTGAACCAGCGGGGGGAAACAACAATGATTCCATGTACAACTGTACTGTATGGAGGGTGGTGGGTGTGAACCAGCGGGGGGAAACAACAATGATTCCATGTACAACTGTACTGTATGGAGGGTGGTGGGTGTGAACCAGCGGGGGGAAACAACAATGATTCCATGTACAACTGTACTGTATGGAGGATGGTGGGTGTGAACCAGCGGGGGGAAACAACAATGATTCCATGTACAACTGTACTGTATGGAGGATGGTGGGTGTGAACCAGCGGGGGGAATCAACAATGATTCCATGTACAACTGTACTGTATGGAGGGTGGTGGGTGTGAACCAGCGGGGGGAAACAACAATGATTCCCCTATACAACTGTACTGTATGGAGGGTGGTGGGTGTGAACCAGCGGGGGGAATCAACAATGATTCCATGTACAACTGTACTGTATGGAGGGTGGTGGGTGTGAACCAGCGGGGGGAATCAACAATGATTCCATGTACAACTGTACTGTATGGAGGATGGTGGGTGTGAACCAGCGGGGAAACAACAATGATTCCATGCACAACTGTACTGTATGGAGGGTGGTGGGTGTGAACCAGCGGGGGGAAACAACAATGATTCCATGTACAACTAAACTGTATGGAGGATGGTGGGTGTGAACCAGCGGGGGGAAACAACAATGACTCCATGTACAACTGTACTGTATGGAGGGTGGTGGGTGTGAACCAGCGGGGGGAATCAACAATGATTCCATGAACAACTGTACTGTATGGAGGGTGGTGGGTGTGAACCAGCGGGGAAACAACAATGATTCCATGCACAACTGTACTGTATGGAGGATGGTGGGTGTGAACCAGCAGGGGGAAACAACAATGATTCCATGTACAACTGTACTGTATGGAGGGTGGTGGGTGTGAACCAGCGGGGGGAATCAACAATGATTCCCTATACAACTGTACTGTATGGAGGATGGTGGGTGTGAACCAGCGGGGGGAAACAACAATGACTCCATGTACAACTGTACTGTATGGAGGGTGGTGGGTGTGAACCAGCGGGGGGAAACAACAATGATTCCCTATACAACTGTACTGTATGGAGGGTGGTGGGTGTGAACCAGCGGGGGGAAACAACAATGATTCCCTATACAACTGTACTGTATGGTGGATGGTGGGTGTGAACCAGCGGGGGGAAACAACAATGATTCCATGTACAACTGTACTGTATGGAGGGTGGTGGGTGTGAACCAGCGGGGGGAAACAACAATGATTCCCTATACAACTGTACTGTATGGAGGATGGTGGGTGTGAACCAGCGGGGGGAAACAACAATGATTCCCTATACAACTGTACTGTATGGTGGATGGTGGGTGTGAACCAGCGGGGGGAAACAACAATGATTCCATGTACAACTGTACTGTATGGAGGGGGGTGGGTGTGAACCAGCGGGGGGAAACAACAATGATGCCATGTACAACTGTACTGTATGGAGGATGGTGGGTGTGAACCAGCGGGGGGAAACAACAATGATTCCATGTACAACTGTACTGTATGGAGGATGGTGGGTGTGAACCAGCGGGGGGAAACAACAATGATTCCATGTACAACTGTACTGTATGGAGGGTGGTGGGTGTGAACCAGCGGGGGGAAACAACAATGACTCCATGTACAACTGTACTGTATGGAGGGTGGTGGGTGTGAACCAGCGGGGGGAAACAACAATGATTCCCTATACAACTGTACTGTATGGAGGATGGTGGGTGTGAACCAGCGGGGGGAATCAACAATGATTCCCTATACAACTGTACTGTATGGAGGATGGTGGGTGTGAACCAGCGGGGGGAAACAACAATGATTCCCTATACAACTGTACAGTATAACCAAGGAATCACTGCGCAGTTTTTAATCATTCCCTTATGAATAGAACAGAACTTAAACCTTACCTGGAGTCACTCTGCTTTGCCTTTGAACGTCCACTGTTGGAGCTGAAACACAAACCACATGTGTGTGGATTTGGCCGTAACGAGCACATCAAACAATATCAATGAACCTATTTTATTTTTTATATAAATAAATGACTCATTATTATTATAACTATGCAGATTGTATTATCGAGTAACACCATATTCTACGACAAATTGTAATAAAACATTAAAAAAAGTTGTAAATAATAGTAAGGAGCCCTAGCCTTCATCGAACGCTTGGGTTTTGTTCCTCACTTCACAAACTGTAATCTACGCCTGAGGGCTAGGAACACCTCCCATCTGTTGGAGAAACTTCCCTCAAAAGCAGTCAATATGACTTAATAAATGTTTTTCTATTCTATTCTATTCTATTCTATTCTATGTGTTTCAGGAGAATGAGTCATAAGTCATAACATGTTCATATTCAATATTTTATTTTTTGTTATTCATTTAAGGCCAATATAATCTTTAATTGAAGCATACATGCGTAAAGCATTTCATTGGGGCCAATTATGGCTAACTAATAAATGGGAAATTTGATTGGTTAACACGCTTGAATAGTTGTTCGTTCATGCCAATAATTCTTTTTAAGCAATAGAATTATTTAAATCTAGTAAAGTTTATATCATATTCTTAATCATAAGAACACTTTACAAGCCTCTGTGTTTTGTAAGACAGGGTGCATCATATCAAAAGATAGTTTTTGTACTTATGTTCATATCTACGGATGGGGAAGATTCAACTGTGTTCTGTTGACTATGGGTGTCGTGCTGATAAGGGCAATTATAATGACCAGTGTGCATGCTTCAAGCATTAACTATAAACTCACATGTAATCCAGCTTCCCTTTCTCAACAGCATTAGTCAGACTGAAATATACAATATGAACTTCAATATACATCTGTTGCTTCCCTAGGGAGGAATGAGAACTGTTTCTTCCCACTCACTCGCATATAGCAAGCCTAGATACTAAGTCTATGGACACGCCATTCCAGAGGTGAAATAAAAGACTTTACTTGCCATAAGAATGGTTTGACAAACAGGTTGTGTTAATCACAAAAGGAGGTCTTCCAGACCTTTTGAGTTATCTCTCCTTGTTACATATATCTACTTCTATCTACTCTATATTTACAGTAAACAGTAATCAGTTTACATGTGTTAAATAGTATGTATACTCATGGAAATCCTATGCTCTAACGTTGCCAAAAACTGATTTAATTATGAAACATCAATGTAAAATGAGAAGTAAACCATATGACAATCAAGATGCGGTCTCCTCAACTTACTCAATTTATTCAATGTTATACTGTGGCTAATAGCGTATTGATTAACTCACCAGGATATAGGTATATATTCAACATAAACAACATGGCTATACCAACGGCAACAATATATGGGTCAGATTTTCAGAAAATGTACAATTCAACTTCGCCAATCTTCTCAAATAACCCAAATTTCAAACGAAAAAAAAGTTCAAAATACAGTTCAACCTAGCCTAACAGATTGCTAAAATCAATGCAATGCAAAATATACTCGAAATTACCTAGTATTGACCAAATTGCAGCCAAACTTAGCAGAATTTACTAAATGTGTACAGCTGCCAATTGTACGTTTTCTGAAAATCTGACCTTTATATGGTACAGATGCTGGAGGATCAATGTTTGGTGGTGCAAGACTCCTTCACCTGCATTATTCATATTGATTGACCTTATTATCTTTACCCCGCAAATATATCACTTGTTACAGAAAAAGAGGTTGTGAAATTGATAATTTTCAAAATGTGTTACCATTGTTGATATACAAAATCCTAGATGAAATAAATAAATAATAATTTCAAGAGTCTTACCTTTTCGATGACCGGGAAGATGCCATGTTTTTTTTTATTTTTAATTTTATTTATGTAGTTGTTCCTGGCTATATATCAATGGCTACCTGCGCACTACTTTAGTGAAGGTCGTATTGTATCCTCACTGAAGCCACAGAGTTTTCCTGTATGTGTTATTTTCCCTGCAATGTGGATATGACTGGAATTTTTGTTAGGAAATAAATATGTATACTGTATAATATAGGCAGTGCCTGAGCCTTGTCTTGAGGCGCGAGTGTTGTATTCTATTCTCACAGTGTTGACAGAGTTTTCCCCTATCTGTTGTTTACCCTGCAATGTGTCATTAAGTGTGTGGAAGTAAAGATATCTACTATATATAATACAGACAGAGCCTGAGTCTTGTTTCTGGGTGGAGGCCTGCAGGACTGGTACTGATGCCTCAGTAATAACACACAGGTATTGATTGGTTCCGCATGGCCTGCTATATCGCCCGCCTCCTCCCCTCCCCTCACACACACATTTCCTTACCTACATCTCACAGCCAGCACCACGTAGTGTCCTGAGCCAAATATATAGCTCCCTATACTACTTACATCCCTATATAGTGTACATACCGTAGTGGCCCGTTTATACGCGGGGAACTGTTTGAAAGCTTATGTCGAATACAGTAATGGGGGCCATACACAAATAAAGTACTCTAACATGTAATTTTTGATTAGAAGCCTATCTCAATTGTAAGCCGGACCTAACGGGGATGGTGGGTGTGGCGGGGGGTTTAAGGAAATACAAGCCTGGGCTTATAAACGGGACACTCAGGTATACATGCACTTATGGTGATACACAACTTTACCTTTCATGCCTGCAAGATTAAGGGCTGGCGCACACATGGCCGATTTGGCCCCTGATTGCCCCATGATTCGGGTCTCCTGATGAATCCTAAGATTTCATTTCAAACCACGGTTTATGTCGTCTCAAAAACATAAACCAGGATTTAAAATGGAATCCTAAGATTCATCAAGAGACCCAAAACGTGGGGCAATCGGGGGCCATATCGGCCATGTGTGCGCAAGCCCTAACTCATTATTCATGTTATTATCTAAATACTGTCCCTAAGCAGGAGGTAATTATAATCCGTTTTACTTGTATTTAACAATTTTTTTTTTTTAAAGATTTTATTTTAATAAGGTATTACAGGTATTCCCTTTTCGGGGTTTCTCACCAGGTAAACATTATACAGCTGCACACTGGCGTCAATTGTTGCTCTTCATAGAAATATATCCTGAAGTAATCAAATGATCAATAGAATGTTGCATTGTAAAGTTATCATTAACTAATAATCAGATCGTATTGATGGGGGAAGGGACTGTACCTGTCGCATCACACAGGTATTGATAGGTCCTGCATGGTTGTCGACATATGGGTCAGATTTTCAGAAAATGTACAATTGGCAGTTGTACACATTTAGAAAATTCTGCTAAATTAGGCTGCAATTTAGTCAATACTAGGTAAATTCGAGTATATTCGTTCCGTTATGTTGCACTGCATTTTGAAGCTCATTTCTGTCTTAAATGTGGGTTTTTTGAGCGGATTGGTGAAGGTGAATTGTAAATTTTCTGAAAATCAGACCCATATGAATTATCCTATACTACTCCCTATATAATGTAAAGTTAGGGTCTATCTCCCCATAGTATAGAGACAATGTAAACGATTCTAAGAACTCTACCAGATTGTAAGAACGTTCCATTGATTAAATGGAGTATAAATAGTTATATTGTGGTGCGCGGCTCTGGATTGACATTTGTTAAACCAGAGCCGGGGCTACGCGGCTGTTGTACCAGTCCCGCTAGTAAGTCTAGAGTAGCCGCGCTGGTCGCGGTTGTGGTGGGTTTGACCGATAGAGGTCGTTGTATTTCGGTGGTCTATATTTTAACTTTTTTATTGCTGTGTGATACTGCTTGTTCCATATATTTACTGTTATTCCTTCCTTATACACCCATTGTGTATGCACTCCTATATATTGATTATTCGATATGACGTATTGTATTGTTGTTGTTCTCGTGAGAGCAGCCCGGGTGTGGAACAGTAGAATATAAAAGAGAGAAGCTGGCGAGGTCCATTAGATCCTGTTGTTGTCGTTGTCTTTATTCGATAGATTAAGTCTCATAGTCGCTTAAGGCCGTCGATCGGACACTACAATTTGGTGCCGTGACCATTTTTTGGATTTTTGCTCGCTAACGGGTGAGACCTGTGTCAGCCGTCGGTAGCCTCTAACGAGGAGTGCCGATGGGTGACAAGGGGAAAGATGTCCGGCTCTCCACTGGAGCACCGGATGACCTGATGGCTGTGGATGAATTTCTGCAGCAAACGAATCAGACTATTCAGGACTTGGAAAATCAGTTGGCCCAGTCAAAACTGAATTTCGATCGATCGCTGGAACCCCATGTTAATGCTAATGTGCGGGTGAAAGCGAGCATAGAAGCTAATTCAAGTAGCGGCGATGAACATGTACAACCGCCCGATTTGAAAGTGACCATGAGAAGGAAGTTGTCAAAGCTTCCTCGTAGTGCGTTGAAGAAAGCACCGGAGATTGTGGATATTGGCTCGGACGAGGATGAGTTTTTGCATGGTAAATTGCCTCCCATGACTCCAGTGGTTCATGCGGATATTGGTCAGTTACAATCCGAATGGACTCAGGACCGTACTAGGAATAGGCGCATGACCTATGATAGAATGGATAAACTCATCTCTACGCAAGTGAGTACTTTGAATTTGATGAATGATTCAGTATTGGAGTCTGCAAGGAAGGGGAAGGAGGCCCTGGAGAAAGCGGCTTATACTGAATCGGAATTGAATTTGGCTAGAAAGGAAGAAGCTCGTTTAAGATCTGTAGTGAAAGATCAAAGTGAGAAATTGACTTCACTAGAGGCTAAGCGCGCTTGGGAACGTAAGAATAATGAGCGTATGAGAGTGAATTTGGAAGAATTGAATAGCCGCTTTGACTTTCAAGTCCCACAGCACAGGGCTAGGGGTATTGCTTTTGCTGACGAGGTGGAAAAGGTTAGCACTCCTATTTATGAGAATCCGGGTGGTATAACTAATGAATCATACACCCGAATCATGAATGATTTACCTGACTTTGATCAAAGGAAAGGAAGTCCAGATAATGTAGCATCATATCCACCACATTATACGTCGGTCATGCCGGACGCACCAACTGGCGGGCGGGCGTTTAAAGGTGACAGGAGGAGTGCTTTAGAAGCTGCGCGTGGTTTGCGCCCTTCTAGTCCTAGTCCAGTCGGTTATGGAATTATGGGCGCGGTAAGGCGATCATTGCCGGCCAATATGAGTGGAGTTAGGCGGTCAATAGATCCAGCCGCGGGTTACTTACCTGAAGGTAAGGGACCTGCATTTGGCATGCCTAAGTTCAAACCAACTAAGCCAATGCGCAACCCTAGAACTGTGAACTTCCCTGAATGGGATGGTCGGGAAGATTGGCGTGACTATCAAAGATGCACTTATAAAATACAACTGCTAACCGGAGTAGGTAAACAGCTGCCGCAAGCTATGATGCTGGAGCCGGATGATTTTTCAGTCGATCAGCTGCTACAGATGCTCGAATATGACTATCAGGCTGAAAAGTCTGATAAGACGCGGAAGCGGGAATTTTTCGAATGTAGGCAAGATCCTGGGCAGAGTCCGGCTGCTTTCAGCCAGAACTTAAGTTTGAAGGCAGTACATGCTTTCGGTGATTGGGATGGCACGTTGCATGAAATGGCGGTAAAAACATTTCTTGATGGGCTGTTGGATAAAGGCATGTCGCAATATGTTGCGATGCAGGAGCCGACCGATATAGTTTCGGCTGCGGCAGCCGCTACTAGATATAGGGATGTATTTGGTACCAGTGGAGTTTCACACACGTCGTCGCACTTACACTCGATTAAAAGCGGGGCGGGTGTGTCAACGGTAACTACTGTGACCAAATCGGAACGAGAGTGGGATGATAGAGAAATGGCAGAGTTTCAAGCTTTTCGGGCGTGGCAGAAAAGGCCAAAACCGCAACTGGAGGCTTTACCACCACCACCACCGGCCGAGTCGGGTGAGGGGGGTAGAAAGGGTTCTTCTGAAGGAAATTATAGGAGAAGACCTGGTATGCCTCGGAAATGCTACTATTGTCAGCAAGAAGGACACATGTGGGCGGATTGTGTTAAACAAAAAACACATGTTAAGTCTTTTGATGACTTTACAGCTCAGGCTGCGGCAATTAAGGAACAGTTGGCTCTGCTGTTAAACAAGGTCGGATCTTCTTAGGCGGTGAACAGGAGATCGCGACAAACAGCATACACACCGCATTGTCGATAAATCGGGCTAGTAAACCAATTGGATCCGATGTTCTTGTGCCCCTAGATCAGCCTGGGGACGCCCATGGAGAAGGTGATCTTGGAGGTGAAGTGCACGAGGGCAGCGGCATTGGCGCAATTGGGCGCGCCACATGCTCAGTGATGGTGGTGAATGAAGGAGATCCTGAGTATGTATGCATGCCTGGGCAAATTCTAAAAGTTGAATGGGGGGAAGATGCCCGGATGGTGAGTAAGGTGATGGTGTGTGACTTGCGTGATTTTGAGATTTGTGTTTCAGACCGCAATCGTCCGCTTGTGGCTGAGCGCATGTATGCGGATGTGACTTTAGTGAATGTAACTGGTCAATTCCTTATTGACTGGGGGGCACAATGCACGCTGGTAAAAAGGCATGTATATGATGAACTCTCAGTCAGGCCGTCATTGATGCCATGTGGAGTGACGTGCTATGCTGGGACTGGTCATAATCTAAAGACGCATGGATGTGTGCGACTCGCGCTGGGGTTGGGAGGTGCTTGGTATGCCCTCAACTGCCTGGTGGTAAGTGGTTTGGTTGGAGCGGAAGCTGGTATCTTGGGGATGGATTTTATCTATCTCCATAAATGTAATTCCGACTGGTCTGGTTTATTCACTCTCGAGGCAGGTGAACAATCGGTAATGTGCAGGGCATTGCAAAGTGGGCCTATGGCAAGGAGCAACTGTGAGAGTATTTTCATAGACGCTTTCTCCACTATTTGTAGTGGCATTGGCCCAATGTCCCCGAATGAGGACATGTTCTTTGAACCAGATGAGGCGGAGTTGGGATGTTATGTTGCAGGGAGTTTATTGGTTGCTGGCGACCGATATAATTGCACGCTGTCTGTATGCAATCCCACTAGCTCTCCCGTACTGATCGAACTGCAGACAGCAAGGGGAGAAGATTTCTTGAATGATAATTCTCCTATTGTTGATGTGGAGATGTTGGAACCGGAGGTTCCAATGCCGCCAGTGGATGAATGCCCACTAGCGAAATTGGTAAGAGGGTCTGATTTGTCTAAGGCGGAGGACATAATTAGACTAAAGAATCTGCTTTGGCAGTATAAACATTGCTTCAGGTTGCCGGGTGAAACACTGGGACACACTAACAAAGTGCGTCATGTGGTTGACACAGGTGATGCTGTGCCAATTAAAAGTGTGTATAGACGCCTGCCGGGCGCGCGTCGAGAAGCTGCTGAGAAACAGATTCAAGACATGCTCGATAAAGGTGTTATAGAACCTAGTAATAGCCCCTGGGGATCTGCGGTTGTGATTGTGAAGAAAAGTGACGGCACTGACAGGTTTTGTGTCGACTATCGTCCAGTCAATGCGGTCACAAAGAAGGATTCTTTCCCTCTCCCTAGAATAGATGAAAGCATTGAGGCATTGGGTGGTAACTTATGGTTTATAACTTTGGATTTAGAGAGCGGTTACTGGCAAATTGCCATGGACGAAGCTAGTAAGGAGAAGACGGCTTTTGTCTCGACTATGGGCCTGTTCCAATTCAAGGTTATGAGTTTTGGACTATGCAATGCGCCTGCCACATTTGAGCGTATGATGGAACAAATGTTGGCTGGATTGAGGTGGAAATGCTGTCTTGTTTATTTGGACGATGTAATCATCTTTGGCTCCAGTTTTGATGAAGCATTGTTAAATACGGAAAAAGTCTTGCAGAGACTAGCCGATTATGGGTTGAAGCTTAAACCGAAGAAATGTGAATTTTTCAAACTGAATGTGAAGTATTTGGGGAGAATTGTTTCGCAAGATGGAGTCCGCGTGGATCCGGATAAGTTGGAGAAAGTCCATTCTTGGCCGGTTCCGACTACTATTAAGCAGGTCCGTCAGTTTCTGGGTTTCGCTTCATATTATAGAGAATTTATGCCCAATTTCTCAGAGGTTGCAGCCGCTATTCAAGCATTGGTAGCCGGGGCGGAGCTGAAGAATAATCGGCGTGTGACCTTTGATGATAATTGTCATAAGGCCTTTGCAGACCTGAAAGATTTATTGACATCTCCTCCTGTATTAGGCTACCCACAGCCGTCTGGAACTATCATTCTGGATACTGACGCGAGTGGATTCGGTATGTCTGGAGTCCTCTCTCAGATGCAGAATTCGAGAGAGGTGGTTTTGAGTTATGCCAGTAATACGTTGACTAAGGCGCAACAGAATTACTGTGCTACAAAAAGAGAGTTGCTAGCTGTTTTGACTTATTTATCTAAGTTTCAACATTATATAATAGGGCAACATGACTTTATGTTGAGAACTGATCATGCTTCGTTGCGCTGGTTAATGAACTTTAGAGACCCTTCTGATATGCTAGCAAGGTGGTTAACCACTTTGCAGCATTATGGATTGCGGGAAGATCAGATTGTTCATAGGCCGGGCCGCAAACACATAAATGCGGACGCGCTTTCGCGGCTGCCGGTGAGAAGATGTCCCAGGGAAGATTGTTTGGATTGTGGTGCACATGACGCCATAGTAGCTACAATGACTGTGGACTACCATATATTTTCAACATTGGCGGGTGATCGGTTGAAGGTGGCGCAAGAAGAAGATGATGTTCTCACGAGAATCAAATCAATAGTACAGGGTCTTACTCAGAAGCCAGACAATAAAGCTTTGTTAGCTGAGGGGGGAGAGTTCTGTTACTATGTGAGTAAGATAGAATTTTTAAAAGTGGAAAAAGAATTGCTGTGTATGGATTGGGAAAGCGACAACGGAGTTGTGTATACACGTGTACTGGTACCTCTAGCTCTGAGGAAGGAGTTATTCCGTACTTTGCACGGGAGTAAGCTTGCAGCTCACTTTGGCGAGTTCAAAACTTATCAGGCGGCAAGACAAAAGTTTGTTTGGCCCCGGATGAAGAGGGATATCGCCGATTGGGTACGCGGCTGTGAAGTTTGCGCTTCTTGTAAGAGTAGGGGTGGAAAAGGTATAACCCCGTTGAAGAAGGAAATCCATGGTGTGCGCTGGAGCCGCATTGCTTTGGATATCATTGGTCCATTTAGGAGAACCCCTAGGGGAAATAGTTGTGTGATGGTTGTCACAGATTATTTTTCTAAATGGGCTGAGGCTTACCCGCTTCCCGATCACACAGCCGCTACCTGTGCGATGGCCTTGTTTACTGAGTGGGTGCTAAGGTACGGCCCACCGGTCTCCCTCCAGACTGATGGAGCGCCAGAATTTCGTTCAGCTCTTTTAAAGGAGTTATTACTCTTGCTTAACATAGAGCAGTTGATGTCCCTTCCCTATAGACCCCAGGCAAATGGGCAGGTAGAACGTTGGAATCGTGTTCTTGTTGAGCAATTGTCATGTTTGACACAATTTGAGGATTTGAATTGGGATTTGTTGGTGCCCTGTATTGCACATGCTTATAGAGGAGCGGTGCATAAGAGTACTATGTGCACGCCAAATTTGGTGGTATTCGGTACGGAATTAACAGTCCCGGCTGACATTATATATGGTACTCTGACTGGGGACGTTGATTTCCCTTGTCGCAGTGTCTTTGTGGAGGAGATTAAAACGCTATTGCTGAAAGGACATAGATTTGTTAGGGAGCGTTTGGGGCATTCAGCCGTTTATCAGAAACGATATTTTGATAGGCGGGCGAGACCCAAGGTTTTCAAATCTGGAGATGTTGTATGGAGGTATGCGACGCCTATGGCTCAGAAGAAATATGGCCCTAAATGGGATGGTCCTTTTGAAGTCATATGTCGTGTGCAGGGTTCTACCTATGAACTCAGGACTGAGGAGGGAGTTCTCAGATGGAATGGAGATTTACTGAAATTGGCTTTTGATGCAGATGGGACTCCAGTGCAGGTTACTAACTTGCATAGAGCACCTGAGTATCAGAAGCAGCAGGTAGCGGGTAAAGACTACTTGAAGATTACTCCTCAAGGTCGTGTCATACCCGGGCGGCATGCTCCTGCCGTGTTGCCTGCAGCTAATATAGTTAGACATGTGAAAAGGCGCGGCCGTCCGCCCAATAAACCAGCTTTGTTGTCTGACCAGCCGCCGGGCCTGGGAACGAAGCTGGAAGGTGGCACAGCGGCTGTGGTGTCTGAGAGTTCCAGTGATTCAGATTCTGAGGAAAAGGTAGAAGGTTCACCACTAGCCAAGACTATGGATGGTTTGTTGCGATCAGGTTACTTAGAGGAGCGGCCTAGGCGTCATAGGCAAGCACCTGACCGATTAGGCTATGAGTGAAAAAATTGGGTGAAAGGTGCAAGGAAAAAAAAAAAATGACACAACGAGAAGTACTGGTTTAATAATGTCTTACACGAGCATGGCGGGAGTGAAGCTACTCCGTGTGTGGGAGTTATTTGATAGGAAAACATCATAATTACTGTACGTGGTTCAGTAATTGAATTGATTTGGAAAATGTAATCGACTGGCAGGGCATGTAGCCTCTCATTGTCCTGACACCTACTGGGAAATGTGATTGGGCCGAAGCAATACACCCCACGGAAAGTAGGGAGAGACTGCTTGATTTTCTTTTCTAATGATATTGGTTACTGCGAGTGGAAGAGTGATGGACTTTGCTCGGGAGTCCAGGTCCCTGGTACTGTGTGTATGCTTGCTATAGTGAGCAGGCAGGCAGCGGTATCCAGGCCGTGTGTACTCTGGCGTGAACGGCTCGGCAACAGGTTTATGATGCTATATTTAGAAGGAAGAAAGTCCTCCGATTGGCGGAGGTGTCGCGAGACTAGGTCACGAGAGCTGGCAAGAGCGTCCGTCTGCAGAGTACACTCGGGCAGTGAACACAACACACGTGTTTCACTATCCAGTTGTATGTGACTTGGTTTGCTTGGCTTATCCCCCCGATAAATCATTGTATTCCTAGATTGTTGTTGAGTTGGTTGGCAGAGTTTGTATTTTGTCTGTGTCCCTAACCTTGAAACTCCATCTGGAGTTCTCAAGCAGATAGGATGTCTGACAAGGAGGAGTCAGCCATGGACGTTGAGTCGCCTCCGGGCGATAATCAGAAGAAGGAGGCGGTGGTTGGTGATGATGCAGCAGCTAGCGGGAGTCAGCCCACAGCCGAAGACGCTGCGCCTGTGGTCGCTGAATCTGTCCCGCTAGAGGGGCCGCCTAGTGCAAGCTGGGCTGAAGAAATGGAGGCAGAGATAAAAGCAGATTATGAGAAGATTGAGAAAAAGAGGATGGAGTTGGAGAAGGCGAAGGAGCGCAAGGCTGTGGCTGAGTGGCAAATTCCCAAGCTTAGGTCGAGGAGGAAAGTTAAGCCTGTCAAGGCTACTGCTTCTGCTTCCAAAGCCGCCGAGGCGGGTGATAGTGATGGTGAGGAAACTACCACAGCCGCTTCTTTGCCTAAACCTAAGAGGAAGGACAAGAAATCGGATGTTAAGACAGACAAGAAATTGGATGAGAAGACCGAAAAGAATATAGACTCTGGTGCCGTGTCAGATAGTGCAAAATCTGACAGTGGTAAATCGAAATTGAAGAAGAAAGAATTTAGTTCGCCGAAGGGTGCGCCTAAGGACACCCGCAAGACCCGTGATAGGCAGAGCAATGCGAGCAGTAGTTCGCGAGGCTCCTCCGTGGATGGTGGTGACCAGGCGCGTTCCAGTCACACAGGTGGTCCCGGCCTAAATACGGTAGAGGATGTTGTGAAGGCGTTGTCAAAGCCAGGTTGGAAGGGTGCGGCGAAGAAGATGACTGACAGCTCTATTCCCGTGCGAAACCAAGCTCGTTGGTGGTTGAAAGATAGGCTTGAGGGAATTGAGTTGACTCCAACCAATATGGCTAATATTGTCCCCAAGAAGAATGATGGAGTTACCACTGCTCTAGAATCGGATGATGAAGATGAAGTGTTGGGAGATTATTGGACGGAAGCTCCAATAATGCCTCGGTACGAGGATAAATTTCATTACTTGAAATCTCGTACTGGGAAAGCTGATGGACATAAGCAGATTATTGAATTGATAATGGATAAGCTGAATGGCGCCCCCTTGCTATGGAAACCAGGGTACAGGTGCCCATTCACTTGGTGTCGTTATTTGGGCGAGGAAATTAATCCTTCTGGGATTAAAATCTATCGCACCAAAGAACGATTTTATCGACATTTGTGTGAGGAGCACTGCCCGGCTGTGCACCTCCTTACTTGCCCACATGCTCATTCGTGTGGAGTAAGGTTAGACAGACGATCAGACTTGGTTAAACATTTGATGAAGGGCCCTAGTGGACATAGAAATGGACCTGACAGATCGCGGGAGTGGACGTCCAGCTACAGAGTGGTGGAGCAAGAAGCGGCTAACCTCGGCTGTGTGAGATTTGCGCGGATGGGCAGATACGATCTTGATCGTGTTATGACCATCGGCCGCCATCGAGCTCTAGCCGAGGCCCGGCATAGTGCTACTGAGGCTAGGAGAACGGTGAATAAAAATTTCGCTGATGCTCCTTTGCCTGCTAAGAATGTTTGGACTGCTAAAGGCCCTTCTCAAGCGACTATTGCTGCCGTGTTGACTGGTGCTCGCCCGAAGGATACGTCAAGCGTGGCTGCATTGAATATGCCTGCGGCTGCCGCTGGTGCTCCTGGTCATGAAGCAACTGATAGGCGGGTGGTTGCTCAGGTAGAGATGCCTGTCAATATGGTGAATACAAATCAGGAAAGTGCTAGGCCGGTTGCTTCAGCTTCTGTGCTTCCTTATTTGCCTACAGATGAGACTTTGTGTTCCGCCGCCACAGATATTGATAGAACCTTGTCCGATGCTTCAATTGGTATCAACCAAGCTGTCGCTCGATCCTTAGATGCTGTGAAGCTAGCCGTACAAGTTGCTTTAACCCCTATGATTGATATCAGCGAGGTGAGAGCAGCTGCGGCAGAGATCCCGGCTATGCGGGCTAGGATCGTTGATTTAACCAGGCAGTTGGAGTATTATAAGCGGGAGGACCATCTTTCTAGGGAAACAATTCTAGATTTGAAGTGTCAGCTCTCTGCTTATGAGTCTGGTGAACCGGAGATGAAAAGGAAAAAGACTGAGAAGAAGGAGGAAGCGGTTGACTCTGATGTGGTGAGAAAATCGGATCTGGCAAAGATTATGTCGGATTTGTTGCAGCAACATACCGCTTCTCTGGCGAAGTTGCCTGCTTCTCCACAGAGAAGGCAGACACAACCGCCTGCTGAGGGAGTGTTGAAAGTGTCGCCTCGGCCACAGCGAGTTGTCGTGCAACCTCACCCACCTCTACAGAAATTGACTTTGCAGAGAGTGGCAGCTGCCCCGGCTGCGACTCCTGTTAAGCCCATTATTGTTAAGGAGATTTTGGAAGGACCTTGTGGTGATAGTTGGAAGTCAGTGATGAACCCACCAATTGATTTGGTATCTCCGCAACGTTGTGGTGCCAGGTGGAGTCAGACTACTGTACAGTTGCCTGCTCAATCGCCATTACAACAGCATATGTTGCAACAGTCTCTGCAACAACAACAGCATTTGCAACAGCAGCAGTTGCAGCAGCAGCAGTTGCAACAGCAACAGTTGCAGCAAGAACGGCAGTTGCAGCAAACTTTGCAACAACAGCAAAGCCAGCATATGCAGCAGTCTCAATTGTCCTTGCCTCCATATAGTCCTTATTTAATGCAGGGCTTTGCGCCTCTGACCCAGTTCGGTGGAGTGCAGCGGCAGTTAGGGGGAAACCCGTCTGTACAGGGCTCTCCCGCTCGTGTTCATGGTCAGTCAGCCGCTGGTATTTTGGATGCGAGTGGCGCTCCCATTGCTCCGCCGGGATTTGTTGGTGTGACTCCCGTGGGTATTGGGGAGAAGGGGTCAGTTCAACTGTCAACCGTGACTCCTCTTTTCTCCTCCCCGGTGAGAAAAATTGGCGATATGATTGCTAGGGCAATGACTTTTGGTTCGGGAGAAGACCAACCCACACCGACCAAGGAAGTTGTGTTAGAAACGCAGTCAGACCCGGGTACTATCTCTGTTGGTTATGAGAAGCAGGATATTTCTGGTTCTCCCCATGGTAGCGATACCTGGGAACGGGGTGTTGATGAGGAAGATAAGAACATGGAAATTGATCCTGCGTATGAGGAGGAATTGCTGAAGGGAGACCCTGATGATGCTTACCCGACGGTTTAAAATTTCGCCTTGGAATCTGTCTTGGAGGTTTGTTGTTCATTTTGATACTTGAGATGTGATGAACTCGAGCCGGATGCGGTAGTGGATAGCCCAGCTGAGATGACCAGACTTGATGGACATGACCCGGGATGACCTTTCTACCAGTCACCTTGGTCGGAATGTAACCAGCTTGGACTTGGACGTTGGATTTTACCTCGAACACCAGCAAAAGACTATTATCAAGACCTACCAACTTGTGCCTCAAACGGACTAAACTAGGATGTTACCGGACATTTGTGCTACGTTTACCAACCTGCGGACAATACCTTGCGGTTGGAAACTCTGTGAATACTTTTACATACGGACTAAAACTTTCTTATGAACTGGAGTGGATACGTCTTCACACTGCGATAGAATTCCTTGTGTGTTTTTACTTCAGCGTTGTTCGTGTATTCTACAAACCGGTATGGATTCCTGTGTTATCATATTTTTACTCTGTGATGATTTTTATATTGTTTGAGTGTCAAATTTACCTACTATTGTTGCTTGCGTTAAACTTACTTGTAAACCTTATGGTATAGACTCTTGTGTAAGGTCTAAAGCGGTTGTGCCCTCCTAACAATAAAAGGGGAGGGGCATTGTGGTGCGCGGCTCTGGATTGACATTTGTTAAACCAGAGCCGGGGCTACGCGGCTGTTGTACCAGTCCCGCTAGTAAGTCTAGAGTAGCCGCGCTGGTCGCGGTTGTGGTGGGTTTGACCGATAGAGGTCGTTGTATTTCGGTGGTCTATATTTTAACTTTTTTATTGCTGTGTGATACTGCTTGTTCCATATATTTACTGTTATTCCTTCCTTATACACCCATTGTGTATGCACTCCTATATATTGATTATTCGATATGACGTATTGTATTGTTGTTGTTCTCGTGAGAGCAGCCCGGGTGTGGAACAGTAGAATATAAAAGAGAGAAGCTGGCGAGGTCCATTAGATCCTGTTGTTGTCGTTGTCTTTATTCGATAGATTAAGTCTCATAGTCGCTTAAGGCCGTCGATCGGACACTACAATATGTGATGTGTTTCAGGAAAATGAGTCATAAGTCGCTAAAAATAGATTTTGAGATACCATTAGATTTGAAAAGATGAGATCGAGCCGATTCCAATGATAGTAAATAGTCTATTTATCTCATAAGTACTTCTAGATTTTAAGTTTGATATTTTCGTTTTTGAAAAAAAAAGTTTCCAATATTTCTGGGGGTCAATAAACAGTAAAGTAACTAAATGTAGTCCATATGAGGACCTTTAAAACGAAAGGATATATTACATAGATTGTCCTGAAATTGGATACATCGATTGATATAGCTATAAGTGACAAACCCTCCAAAAATTAGAACTTTCCAATAATTTGATCTTGTGAAAATAACACTTTGAAAAATATCAATTTTGCGACTTATGACTCATTTTCCTGAAACACATCACATATGTTCTTTTAACAAAAAATTGTGTTACAAGTGATATAATATGTTATTGTGTGTTAATAGGAGATTAAATGTAAGATCATTTCAAGGGTAAATAAAACATCTAATGAGTAAATAAGTCACAAACAGAAATTACAGGAGGAAGAGCTGTCAATGTAAATCCGCCAATATGTAGAGCTAGCAATTGTACAATTTTTGACAATTTTACCGCTTTTTTACTTGAAAATGTGTGAGTTTGGTCCCCACCATTCTTATTGCATAAATTACAGACTGCACACCGGAGGGCAATGTCCATCTTGCTGACATCTCACCATTGTGATGATCATTTCACCTACGCACCCCTGTATCATAGTAAAAGCCAGACTATTAATATTAGACATTGTCTGTGTTTTATCCACCTCCTTGAGCGAATCCAAGGGTTGATACAAGTGTACAGCACCCATTGGTCTTTTGTCTAAGTATTATTACGTCTGAAGCATTTGCGACCACCTTTCTTGAATTCACTTTTACCCTTGACTTTTTGTTAGTTTTCTACCTTATCATAATGGTAACTGGGGGTTGGAGCTTTATAAGGCTAAAGTACAGATACACATGGTGGAAGATATGCGTACACATTCACTAAAGATTTAATAATGTAATATGTAAGCCTAAGTCAACCACCTTCCTTCTGGGTACTGCCATACTTACACATGTGTAAGCCTGTTAGGGTATTTAGCACCTGCCTCCCCCTCCTACACACCCACTATATCAGTTGTTACTTCATGTATTCTCTGTATTTATATAATTCCAGCATTGACCTTACCATCTAATGTACAACTAACAAATAAGTAACTTACAATCAGCTGCTAAAGACCCGTTACTCATATTCCCGCCCATAGTGTGTCACCAACTACTGACAATTATGTGTCATTTTAATGTTTGAATGATTTGTATTTATCCAGGAAAGTGATGGCCTTTGCTCAATATTCATTGAAACTAAATTACTGTTTTGTTCAATTTCCATGTCCATAAGGTTCATCAAATAATATTGTTATTTCTGCTCATAAATACATTCATTTAGAAACAATAAGTGAACTCAACGTGTGCGAGCACGGCGCAGGTGGATGGGTAATTTTAGACATGTCTAAACTATGTGCATGTCTTTAATATGTCAACAGAATTGATGTGATATAGTTCTAGGACTATGTTAAATTAGTAGATTTCATTAGACTATTACTTGATAATTTACGTAAAATGTATACGATAAAACCAGAAATTGAGAATTGAGAAATTGAGAATATTTAAGAATATTTGTACTCAATGTATGGAATTGTCTATGACCTGAACGAAAATCAAAATCAAAAATCATTATAAATATATGCTATGTTGTCACTGAAAAATGAGTCACAAGTCGCAAAATAATTATAATTATTACTCATAATTATTTTCAATTGGACTTGTGTCACAATGTGTTCAATATTGCAGCAGTTTGCGCCGCTATAGTATGACACAAACGTGCACCACCCCTCAAGGGTGTATTAGACATATCTATGCATATCTGAGGTTATCATAAGTAGTATATTTAACTACTTTAGTAGTAACTGGCCAGCAAGAATCATCTCTACGAGTAAAGTAGCTAAATATAGTCTATAGAATGATCTTAGAAATGCATGGACATACTTAATACTGTCTTAAAATTTCGTACATTCATTCATACAACTTAAACGGTCAATACTCAAAAAGGAGAACATTCCTAAAAAGGGATGTGAATAAAAGACTGAAAAATATCACTTTTGCGACTTGTGACCCATTTCCTGTAAGACATCACTGCACTGATGTTTAATTGTGCATATATACACATTATCATATAATATACTTATTAGACGTCCTAATGTGGTGACCAGATTGATTGACCGACACTGATATCCATAGCATACTTCTACCAGACGGAACAGTGTGAGCAGGATGAAAAGTATGAGAATATATATATATGTATGTGACATTTCTCTCATGAGCCACCAGATGTCAGCACAGGCGGGCCGTGTGCCACTGTAGAGGTCTGGTCCCGTGGTCTGGCGTTATCTCGCCTTAATCTCGCCTTTATCTCGCCTTTATCTCGCCTAGAATTGTCGTCTGGGCGACTCGGTTAAAGCTTCAAACTGTTTTTGTCTAATGCACAGACGCGGGAACAAATGCAATGTTGAAGGCACCAGAATAATGTTAATTCTTTTTTTCTTCTTTCTTACCAACTGTATTACCTATAGGGAGAACCTCACAACTGATTTAGCTGATACAGTGCGGACAAAAGGTCCATTCTCCCGTTGCCGAATAATCTTTGCCTATGTACGTATGCTTTTATTTGGAAGATGATCCAATTAATAACCTTGTATTGGATATTACTCACCTCCACACTGAAAAGATATTTTCAAGCGAGAAAGTAAGCTGATTATTCCTCTTACGAAAGAATCTCTAAGCGCTAGCTTTGACATTTAAATAATATATTTCGTATATGGGTCAGATTTTCAGAAAATGTACAATTGGCAGCTCTACACATTTAGTAAATTCTGCTAAATTGAACTGAAAAATCATCAACACTAGGTATATATGGGTATATTTGGTATTGCCTTGATTCAAACAGTCTTTTTGATTATGCTGAACAGTATTTTGAACCTGAATTTTGGCTTAAATTTGTGTTATTTGAGAGAACTGGTGAAGGTGAATTGTACATTTTCCGAAAATCTGACCCATATTCAAGTTAACATGTAGGTCCAGAGCCTGTTAGTTTGTGTACATTTAACAAAGAAATGGCCCAGGTCGTCAACTTCTGAGCAGATATTACGATTGGGATACATGTGATCGTTCCATGCAGAATTCTATACTGAAGCACCTGTACTCGGGTCCCAGATGTAGACCTGTATGGAAGAACAAAAATTCTTTTCTTCATATCATGGTTGAGATGAATAAAGGATTTCTCTTTATTTTCTTAACTTTTTCCAATTCGGCTTTCTATTTTGAATTAAAAGTTGGTATATAACCTTACCTATACACCTTCCATTTTTGTCCTTACCGCCGCTTATTCTGGTATTAATTTAGATTGATTGAAATGTATACTTTCAGGAGGAAAACTTAAGATAAAATGGCATTCTCAAGGAATGCCTTTGCCTGGATACCTAATTCCTGGCCAACATAGAAACATTGAGTGTTTGCTTTTACCTCCCAAACCTTCACATTTCAAGGGCTCCTGATGGGGGGGGGGGGGGGGGGGGGCAGGGGTGTCCTGTGTTGATGTGTCGTGCTGAGGATGAGCATTTGTCCTTTATCCCCAGAATCCCATATCGATTTGATGCTCTAAGAAAGGGTCTATGTCGTTTGTCAATTTTAAGAAATGACTATGTCAGTTTGTCGATTTTAGGCATCAGGACCCCTATTTCAATACCTGGATGATGCCATTTGGAGAATTATTCTTGAGAACAATGTACCAACCAACAATTCACGCATTTCATAGAGACCAGGTTCCCAGATAGAATGAAAAGAACACGGAGCGTGTGAATATAATTCATTCCCAGATAGAATGAAAAGAACACGGAGCGTGTGAATATAATTCATTCCCGCAACCCGTTGAGTGAGTAATTGATTAATAAATCACTTTATCATGAATCGTAAAATATTTACAACATTAGGGTCAGCGGACATCTCAATTTCAATGCAAGATTTGTTTTTTGTTTATAACACATTATACCATACCAATTGTAGGAACTCGATCTGAGTCAACGACCAAGGCGAGGCTGTTCCCTACATAAACTGAATATTAAGATAGTAAGAAAGGGTTAGAACATCTCCCGTATGGTTGGAGAGATTCCTTTCTACAGCATCAAAATAACTAAAATAAAAATGTTTTCAATTCAGAGTCTATACTATTATCGTTGGCTTTGCCATAATATGTGGGCGGCACCTTATGTGAAATGAAACATTACCTCGATTCGATCATAAACTTTTTATTTATGTTTTCCCCTTCACTATATATAAGGTTGCCTGATCGTCTAGAAGGAAGAATAGAATTCTAAGTGGCATCAGTCTCAGAGACAACTCGGAGGCGACGTATGAAAACAACCATGAAGGTTATACCGTTGTTCTAGAATGTAGCTGTACTGATATTTAAATATTTTATTGGTCTCTAATAAAGAAAGAAAGAAAACTCAATCATATTGTCTCTTTTATACAACCAATATAAACAGTTGAATTATATATTGGTCGGATTTTCAGAAAATGTGCAATTGGCAGCTGTACACATTTGGGAAATCATTCTAAGTTAGGCTGAAAAATGATGAATACTAGGTATATCATAGCATTTTGGTATCACATTGGTTTAAGTTATCTGTTTTGTTATGTTCAACTGCATTTGTTATGTTCAACTGCATTTTGGGTTATTTTGGACATTTGGGTTATTTGAGAGGATTGGTGAAGGTGATTTGTACATTTTCTGAAAATCTGACCCATATAACGCTGGAGGAGGCACACATGCCGAGTAAATATATTCCTCCATCGTTGAGAATCAAATCTATTTTCATAGCCAATCGCCACAACATATAAATCCACAGAACATCTGTAGGAAGGGTACTTTCTTTGGCTGACGAGATTAGGCATTCACGCAAATGAGCGAGGTAAAGGATTCTCCAAGATTATATTCATATTCATTCCCCTGAAGAAGACCACATGTGCTACGGTTGAAACGCGTAGCAATAAGCCTTTCTCTACAGCAAATAAATATCATAAAGGACTCAACGGGAGCTTGTTTTTAAGGAGAAACTCCATCTTTACATTATATTGATATTTCTCACCATTGTTGCCACACAGATGCGTAATGGTTATCTTAGGTCAGATCGTCAGAAAAGTAAAAAAAAACCCAATTACCAATCCCCTCAAATAACCCAAATTAAAGATCTGAAGAAAATCATGTTCGAAATACAGTTTTACATAACCAGACTGACTAATTTAATGTATACAATACAGAATATACTCAGATATAATTAGTATTTATAATTTGTTCACTCTAATTTAGCAGAATTTGATGGATCTGTAGAGCTGTAGATTGTGCATTTTCTGAAAATCTGACCCTCTTATCAATAGGAATTCAAAAACAAATCTAACTGTATGTATGGCAAAGTCATGTCTATAACACAACGCAGTGGAAATAATAGTTTATACATTGAAGACAACAGGGCCTGCATGTTAGCGCGACTATAGTGGTGTGTTTTATTTTGATGTAGATTCTATACTAATGAACTCCAGCCCCCCACTGCTCTATTTCCATATATAAATATGTTGTCAAATCAACAGAAAATGTATTATTGAAGCTGTACACATTTAGTAATTCCGCAATATCAGGCTGCAAAATAATTAATATTTTATATATCTAATCGTTAATTTAGGATATGTGTTTGGGAATTAAAACGTATTATACTTGATAATAAGATGGACAGATATTGCCCCAAAATTAAAGCAATGAAACCGTTTATCATAACAATACAATTACCCACAACATTTCACTCATAAACCAAAACCTTAATACTATGCATGTTTTAACAAATTAATTATAATGTTGTTGCTGTTTATGTAGTCGGATGAATAACAAGCTTATCGTTATCTGACTAAGTCAATATAAGGTGACGTGAAGTAAACTGGTGCTAGATAAAGGCTCTCATGAGGAACGACGGTGACCTTGACTCATGAAGACGATGATATCAAGGTGGGTCTAGGTGCAGGGTCCACATCCACGTAGCAACCGCCATTTCTAGTGCAGCAAAGGTTTGAAATTTCCATTCTTACTCGTATTTCAAGTCTGGGGAATATCTTATAATACAGAACGCCATTTTCATTTCCGGATCCTTACCCATATCTTTCTGGGATATTATCATGGAACTCATACTAGATCGTAGATAGGTAGCCTTAGACATGTAGACTTTCAGGGAGATCAGTATTTGAAGAAATGGTAATGATGTTAAAGAAAGGGACATCAGAAAGGACTCAGTAAAAAGTTAAGAAAGGGAAGAAAATATCGAAAGAGAGATAATCGTGTATAGTAAACTAACTTGTTGTATACTTATTGAAGATATAGTTAATGTGGATGAATGATGAGTAAATATGAACTACAAGCTAGCAATGATAACAAATGCAGGGATTGGATTACAGCAATATAGGGGCTAATGATCAATGATAACATTTGTAGGCAAGGCCCATATGGTTGACTAACTATTCTGTAGTTATAATAATTCCATATTGCAGTATTTAAACCAAACCATTACAATTGTCAGGAACATTTTCATTGTGTAATGTTTGTAGCCTTGTGGTTAATAAAATACAAGGCTGATACACCAACGATGGCGGAACCTTAGAGAGACCGTCGCACCAACTTCACAGGACAAGCTTCCCTCCCAATATAATAGCCCCACCTCTTCCACAGGCGCGGTGGTTCCACAGTAAACATGGCCAGCAGAGGTGACACAATTTTATAATGTGTAATTTTGTTATCTCACAAGGTTTGCAAAATAGGCTGGTATAATGGCATGAGAAGGAGAAAGTACATTTTACTTCGTTCAAATACAAAAGCAATCACTTAACAGGAGTAGCAGTTCTACTATTACATAGAAAGAAAGACGCATTACTAATTTATTATTCAGTTAATTTGTCCATTATGTGTCTTCAATATATTTTCTATATCTCAATTAATTCATAAGGCACATAGACAAAATATAGATGAAGAAAAATCAATTAAAAAACACATTTAATCTATCCATTGTCAATAAGTACAGTATATATAATTATGTGACATATATATATATATATATATATATATGTATATATATGTTTGTCTTGCCTACAATCCAACTGATCCTATTCCAGGTCGTAATCAGCTGTTACGTATGGAAGAATACAAACTACTAAAAACCAACAAAGATGGAATTGTGAAAACAATGGAGATTTTGCCGCTGCTCGGGTACTTACTCAAACATGCTGTTATAGATCTTGATTTCCAAAAAGAAATGATGGTGAGATTTTATTTGATTGTTGTCAACTGCTAGACTTATGTTTTATTTTGTATATGGTGCAATTAACGAAATGTATTACTTCTTTTTGCAAACAGCTAGTCACGCACTTTCAAAATCGATATTCCATCACTAGTACGAAATCTTAAATGGAAAGTGACAACGTTCCTGAATTCATGTATGGAACAAAGATGAAATTCTTCTGAGAATAACCATTTGATGAAGTTTCTAATCAACCAGAGAGACGTTTTGAACATATGACTTCAATGACTACAACCTAAAGTGTTTTCTCCTCAGGTGATTGTTTCTGTCTAATGATTCTGTTCTAACACATCAGGCATCTACTCAGTGGGGGAGATTGGTGATAGACCATGTACTGGCCGGTGATGTAGAAAGGTTTGACTCATTCTGCACTGCACTACAGGAATCCGGGCAACATCGCGTTCTGCATCTCTTGGGGTTCAAAGCAGTTTCGAACACTTATGAGAGGGATGAATTGATTCAAGGTAAAATCTCTTTTAATATATTTTCTTTAAAGATGATTAATATTCTACTGAACATTTGGCAAAGGTTATATTGTGCCAACCTGCTGTCTATCCAACATTTGATTCTCAGTTCCTACCTATAATATAATATTCAATATGCCTATATTCTACAAATCAAAAGGCATCAAGGACCATTGTGAGTATTATGTGAAGGAGATCCTGCGAGTGCCTGAATTGGACTACAATAAAGAGGTTATTCACGATATTGAGCCATACCTTGTTACACCAAAAGCAGAGGAAGAGTAAGTATCCCATGCATATGCACATGCGACAATCTTTTAAGGGGATGCCATGGTGTCCTTGCGAAAATAGAGTTTTACTCTAAATTAGGGCCCGGTATTTTCCAGAAGGAAATGCAAATCGAGATTCAATATGATGGACATGAATATCCTATAATCCATTTCTTTTGATGTAAGATATTCAAGATGCATTTTAAGATGCAGTATCAAGTTTTAGAACGGTGTTACAGAGAATTCATAAGCTGTGTATCTTTTGCAACTTAATTCATCTCAAGGGAAATTAATCACAAGGGAGAACATATGATAACTTGCACTGCAAAGAGTCATCAGGTTCTGGACATTTTTGTGATTCTAATGATAACAATTTATCAGTTGGAGCAATTTCCAAATAGGGCTTTATTTCTTTTATTTGGTCATTTTTTGCAGCCGTATTTTGAGTGGTTTCGGTTATAAAACAACAATCACTGAAAGTATGGTTCCAATATGGCTCCAATATTATTACGAACAATTTAGTCTGATATATTTTTAAAGTAATCTGTTAGAACTTTAACACAGAATCAAATTCATCACAAATATGTGTGTATTAATTTTAAGGACTGATGACGACCCAACTGAAGTCTCCTATGAAGATATATTCCAAGACTTGGGTACTCCTCAAACAGTCTGCCTGTCTGGAGATATAGGGTCGGGCAAGTCCACGTTCATCAAGGCCCACCTGAAACTCTGGAGCAAGGAACAACTACAGAGGCCAAACCCACTAAAGGAAATAAAGATCTATGTGCCTGGACACTCAATAGAGAAGGACTTCTGGCAAGCAGTTAGAGATAACATCCACTGTAAGACAGAAAGAAGAAGGGAAGTAGTTTTTAGATTTGTAAAATCAAAATCTGTGAAAATTTATATTTTTGTTGATGAGATCAACAAACTTAATAACAGTATTATTAAGACGGAATTGGAATCAAGACACTTTAACATGTTGGTTTCAACTCGAACAAATGAATCAGACTTGAATTCTATTCATTTTGACCGTACAATACAACTTAGTGGTTTCTCACAGAAGGAGGGACTGGGTTATGTTGAACAGTACCTGACTAAACACAGCTGCACATCATCGCTTATATACATCAAGGACAACAAGCACCACGATTACATACAGGAAATACTCACTAACCCACTGTGTGCACATGTACTGTGTGTGCTTCTGGTGAATAAGGCCGTCCCTATCAGTGAATCTGGTGAACCAAACCTGAGTACTCTATATAATGCCATAGAAACGTTACTTCTCAGTCGGGAAGTCAAAGTGAAATCTGCTCATTTGCGATTACCAGAAGGATATGAAAAGAATAGATTTTACAAAATGTGTCTCTATTGCAAGATGAAACAAAATAAATCAATTAAATCTATTTTAATGCAACTTTTCTGGAGTATCCTTAATCAATCTGAAATGGAGGAACCATATGAATTAGACACTTCTATTTTGGAACGATTTGGCCTTGATGAAAACTTTATCTGTTTGAGACTGTTGAGGAAAACGGAGAAATCAAGCTATGAATTTCCATGTATAAGCTTTCTTAATCACTGGGCGGCCAATGGTTTATGGTGTATGCCTCTGGATGTAGGTCGATGTATTAGTTTATATGCAGCCTGTGATAAGTTAGATAAAGATTTCCAACTATTTGTCATCTCAGCGCTTAGTGTAAGGAACGGTTGGGAGCATCTGGCCAGAGTGAATGAACTCACTCAACTCATTATGTGCATGTTAATTATGTACCCTCTTGATGAGGAACTGCCAGAGAACAGACTATACATTGACATCAAAGGTTACAAAAGCAATTTTCTAGCATCTATAGAGGCCTTCAAACAGGGCTGTTCTAGGAAGGAAGGTTGGGTTTACAAACTATTATGGGAAGAGGATTGTGGTTCTCTTATGGAGCAAGCATCAGCTATGCGCGGGTTCCTGAGTGAAGTGTTTGAGAAACATGCAGACTACTTGACAAACAAGTGGTTTGCTGAATTTTGTATGGACAAGTGCAACACAACCACGTTATATGACCAAACCTGGAGGTGTCTTAACTGCTTGCCAGCCCACCAGAGGGAGATAGTGACAGCAAACACTATAGGGAAGATGCTGCCCTGCACCATACAGGCTGATGGCAGGTGAGCAATTGTATCTGTGGTAATATCATATAATATTCCATCGTACATTTTGTTCTTTAATCTTGTTAGTTATTAGTGTGGCTGATATGTACTTCCAGGGTGCATTCAATGCAAGGTTAATGTCAAGACCATACATTCTTAAATGGGGGACATGGAAATGAGCATATTAAATAATTATGTCGTATAATATTAACATAATATCAAAATGCGACATACGGTAGCTTGGATATACAGATGAATGCTTTTGAAAAGACAGAGAAGAACATAGTTTTCAGCAAAAATATTTATTGTAATGATTTATATAATTATATTTCCCGGGACTTTTAGTTTAAAGAGATTCCTTACTGGACTGGTTTGTAGAAAGACATGTTGATCTTATTTGCAACGCTGGTGTCATAACAGGAACTATTTAATCACTTTTGATTCAGTTAGTTTATTAATATACAATAGAGAACAATAACATTATTATCAGATAAATAATAAATAGTAATGAATATGTATCAGAGCGAGAAAAGTAGCTATGTAATGCCTGTCTTTAATATTGCAGGAAGTGTTACCACTATGTGAGAGTTGCCGGCACACTCAGAATCAGCACTATTGAGCAGGAGACTGAGAGGTATGACATATACATGTGGCAGCCCGCTGATGGCGTGTCTGCGCTGAAACACACGTCATTAGATCCTGTACACCAGGCAGCGCGGGTAGAACATGGGGCGCTTCATACCATTATGTCAGGCCTGCGGAATCTACTGCTACCAGTCAGTGAGGGGAAGACGTATGTTATAACACTGGCTGTATGCTGGTACAGAGATGTGTATGGTACACCACCTGTAGGAGCCTACTCTGCTGCCCACTGGGGGGAGCTAATCTGCACTATACCAGCTCATGAGTCAGTGAGGTTTAGTGTGTTTCTTCCAGAGGCTAAGCATGTTACCTGCCCTGAGGACACGTCTGAACAACTACTGCCCTTACTAGACACCTTGGTCTCTACCAGGTCCAGAGTACAGCACTTCAAGAACATAGCACTCTTTCATGGACGCATATCTTCTACTGAACTGTCTCATTGGCTGAATTCACTGCCTGGGGATTTTAGGAAAGTCAATTTGTCGCTTTACATATCCTTCATTACCATTGAAGCTACTGATAGCCGGGACTCAGTCACCAGAACATTACAGCGGAAAGGAATTGAATTAATTCTACCTCAGTGGGTATAAACTATAATGCACGTCTGTATGATTGTTCACGTCACATGCCATTAATTAACGCTCTGAACATGAGTCAATAACAGTATTTGAGCCAACGATTCTTGGGATCTCAAGAAAATAAATATGACGATTTACCAACCCATTATTATTTCTGACGCTCCTGATAGCCGTGACTCAGTCACCAGAATGTGGAAGAAAATGATATTAACTGAAGCTCAGTGGGTATAACCATAACTTCTTATGTTGGTCACGTAAACAATTAAGGTATATGTGGGTAAAGTTGCCAGAAAATGTACAATTGGCCTCAACTATTTTCTCAAATAACCTAAATTTAAGACGAAAATCAGGTTTGAAATATAGTTCAAAATAACAGATTCATTGAAATGATACAATACACAGATATACCTAGTATTTATTATTTTTCAATCTAATTTAGAAGGTTTTGATAGAGGTGTAGATCTGTAGATTGTGCATTTTCTGAAAATCTGACCCATGTGCAAAACACACATCTATTCTTTTGCAAGGAAGACAAATATCGTTCATTTTTTCTTCATTTAAGTCTCTTGCTACAATTACTTTTTTGATTTGTGTAATTAATGGGGTTTTTTTCTCTGCTGAGGGCGAGATAATAATGTTTGGGGGTAAACCTGTCTCAATATTTCATCATCAGCGTGTAGATTGAATATGAAGTAAGCATACTTTGCACTTGAGAAGAATGAAATCTAATAGCATTTCTTTCTTCTTTTTTTTCATGAATTTCTGCATCTCTGTGCACGATGAAAATAATGTGTCAGCAAAATAAAATGTTGATTAATCAATCAAATTTCAACCAATCGAAGGATAAAAAACTGTTTGATGTTACTGCAATTGAGATTTGAGCTCAATATTAAGCATTGGAAGACGTACAGTGTTCTTAGATATATGTTATTTCTTCAATTTGAACAAAATATGGCATGTACAAATAATCATAGAGGTTACTACAAATCGAAACAATGTAGTCAATGGTACACACTGTGATTGCCACCGAAAAACACAGTGAGAAAAGATGTGAATGGACCAGCTTTAGGGCGTTTATTGATGTATAAGTAATGTCATAGTCTCCCATTGAAAGGGTAAAAACTTACAATATTGCTTATTAACAATGTTGGTAATACTGTGGGTTAATGAGGTGGCGATGGGGGAGGGGAGGCTGTATAATTTGGCCAGATACCTTTCAATCATTGATTTCATCATCTATATCACTGACTGTAATACCGAGCTGTGAACTGTGCAACTGGTAGGTATGAGCTATAGATAACATATATACACAGAAGCTGGTAATGCTGCAGTTATTTATGTTTTGATGAGAGAACACGACCACCGCTGAATAATAATAATTAAAGCCACAAAACATTCCAGTGGGGGTGAAATTATAACTGTGAACATTTATGAAAAAGACACATTTTTGGTCAAATGACTTTAGTCAGCTTGGAAAAGAACAAACAAAAATAGTAGAAAATGTTTTGACTTTTTGACCAATGTTAACTGAGAATGCAGCTTTACATCATTCTTACATCCACACCGGCTGCTTCAACACCTTCATTTCATCCTGCAAATAAGGTTGGTATATTTCTTTGTGGTATGACGAAGCAGTCACTTGAGTGTACACAAAGGCTACAATGATGGAACCAGAGTTTTCATGGACTATCTCTGCTCCATGTGCGTGAGGCCTGACTGCCCAACCTGGCTGTGAGGTCAGGGAGGTCAGCCAGGAGATGAGTTCAGTGCAGGTCACTTCCCCATGATAAATCAGTAAGTGGTGCACCTTACCCAATAGAGCGTTCAAGGACATATGTGTGAGAGCTGATATTAAAGGGTTAACATTCATTTGTTCTGGTAAATTCAAACTGAATGTATGTAGTCGGTTTGGTAACTCTACTATTTCTTTAACTACAAGTCGCCAATCATCGGTGCTTGCCATGTTGTAATCTTGTGAAATTAGTTTTTTGTGTTCATTTAGAAATAATTTCAGGCTTGTGTCTGCCTCTGTAGGTGTGTATTTATGTTTGATTGAACCAGTTGAGAAGATATCCTGGAGACATGTGGCGTGTACACTGTGAGTGTAATTGTCAGTGGATAAGACGACCTTCCTGTCAGTCCGTGGTACTGGCACCACTGTCTGTGTAGATGCATCCACGTAGGTGTACCTGGCAACAACAATCATGAGTTCAATATAGATGAAACAACAATTATACCAAATGGCATGATGGAGGTCTATAATTGGATCAAGATGAGAAGAAGAACGGAACAAGTCCCGAAGTTCCTTTCTTTAGCTAAATAAACGATAAGTGCCATTTCATATTTATTACATACTGATTCATAAATTTATTTTTTATGTTTACCTTATTATTACTGTATTTCTTGCCAAATTATCAGAATTTTGCTTGAAAGCTTTTGAAACACTCAAGGCAGCACTACGCAGCAGAGTGCATGGTCGCCAAGAGCACGACGTTGCTAAAGCGATGAAATTGTGTGAAATTGGGTCACATGTTAGCATGACAAGTGTAACAGCACACATGTGTGATTACAAAAAGCGGATGGCACCCCTACCACTATCAGATTTTTCCTAAACTTGAATCATTTGTACATATGATCATACCAAGGCCATATATGATTTTTAAAATCAATCAATTCACCGACTAGGTTTCGAAATATGAGGTCGCAAATATTTTGACTATTTGTGATCCGTTTTAGGAAAATGAGTCATAAGTCGCAAAATATGAATTTTGAGATATCACCATATCTGAAAAGAGGAGATCAAGCCGATTCTAATGATAGTAAACAGTCCAATATTCTAATATGTATTTCCATATTTTAAGTTTGATATTTTTATTTTTGACAAAAAAGTTTGTAATATTTCTGGTGGACAATAACAAGTAAAGTAACTGAATATACTCCATATGTGGACCTTTAAAACGAAATGATATATTATTTATAATGTCCTAAAATTTGATACATGGATTGATACAATCATAAGTGATAAACTCGCCAAAAATCAGAACATTCCATTGAAGTGATCTTGTAAAATAAACACTTTGAAAATATAATTTTTGCGACTTATGACTCATTTTCCTGAAACACATCACATTTTACTATTGGTTCCTATGGAAAATGATGACTTTTCAAAACATATTCGTATTTCTTATCAAGAACCAGTCATCAAATTTTCTTCAAACTGTAATATATACTGCCTGGGAGTATCTTGACCCTAAAATTTGATTTATAATGATGACGATGTCCAGAAACTCAGTGAACGGGAACGACAAAACCTTTATATATCCATAATCAGGTAATAATTCCAGAGCTCGCCACCACTGAACAGCGCTCAAATAGGCTCGAAAACCCTTAAGTTCCTTTTTGAAAATATTCTAAAACTAAGATTCCACTGGACTGCTCAATTAAGTAGGAGGAAACAAACTACATAATGTTTACCTTAAGGCGGAGATTGAAGTGTTGCTTTTTAATGTAGACCTGGGATCATACTGCAACCGTTCACCCTGGACACTGAAATAGTGAAGGAAGAAATTAGTGACATACGGCATAGAATATCACCAGTGGGTAAAACAATAGATGTGGTTGCATGGGTCTGAGTAAAAGTTCTTTCCATTCATGTTACTTAGCCAGATGCCTTGCTGTGGGAGGAGAGTTAGTTCTTTACAGCGATTCATGAATAATTAATCAGGCCTCTCCTCCAACCATTAAGCCAGCATCACAGAAGCTTGACAAACCTATACTTGTCCAAAGAAGGGGGCAGACCCCCTCCAATGCCTGTAATTCCATTGAGATATGAGGGTCAGACGCACACAGCAGGTGTTCTGGGCAGAGGAAGGAGTTACAATGTGGCAGGGCTTGATTTGGAGAATATGGCCCTACCTTGGGACCTTAACAAATGCGATTAAATGACGGTCAAAAAAAAAGAAATATCGGTTTTGTATGTTCCAAAAGTGTACTCACTCTAGTTCCTCCAGTGTATTGTTGAGATTGACGGCATGAAGCAGTGGGTCGAGAGAGTCCTCATCTATTCCAGTCCCGGCCAAGCTGATATGTGGAACACAAAGCATTGCCATTACATGGGCCAGAAACCAGGCCTTATATTGATATAAGTAGTTTCACTACTATTGACCTCTTGTAAAAGAGCGAAAATATCCATGTTGATATTAAATGATAATATATCAAGATTATTAAACTCCTGGACTTTGAGCCTATATGGAAAGGATTGATATGAACATTATGATTACCTGAATGAGTTATCCTTGACAAATAATATTTAGGGAACGTTGAGTCACTATCATTCATTTTGAACCGTTGCCGGTAATAAATCCTTCCCACTATCATAAATTACATTGCACCTACTTTAGTCCTACAAGTGTGGTATTTGTTGTCAGCTGGCCCGTTAACAAATCGATAGCAACCCGGGGTAACTTGTTTCCTCTGAGACTAAAAAATGATATTGAGAAATTAAATTAGATTCAGGAAACAGATTGATTGGAGGTGATGAAGCTGAGCCTCATACTGGGAGGCAGATAAGCGAGAATATAGTTTACAGAGATACAATATATATTTGTTATTAGTTTATGGCCGATAATCACTGATATGATATATGCTGATATCGTTCAACATGAAAGTTTGGTTAGTAAATTTGTTTTTAAAAAAATGGTAGAATAATTATCGCAGACCCAAATACCACTATTCAAATTAGCCACCACCAAACGTTTCAATTTGGACCTAATCTGGATGCAGCGCATTCTTCCTCTGTTATGTCCAGTACATCCAGGTTTGGTCAACTGCTAGGGCGCTCTACAGTTCAATGTAAATATGTATTTGAGGTACAAACTAATGTTATATACCAAAACAATTGCCATATTGTCAGTGTGGTGCTGGCGCAAGGCCGGCTGGTTATGACTCAATTGAACACCAGGGTTCCTCTGGATGCCTCTCTTGTAATCGGATCAGATCCAGGGTGGTAGTTCATACCACAATATCATGGTAACACTTATATTGACAAAGCTTTCAATGTGTTGTATGTTGTCTTACATCGTGATGTATTGAGCCCCAATGCGGCAGGAGTAGGTGGAAGTAATGAACGGATTCAGCTGGTGAGGACCTGTAAGAACTTATTATTTCCGGTTCCGATCTTAGTTTCATAGCCACTGCAATCCACAGGGAATAAGCTAGACACTACGGTAACTTTAGTGCTTTAGAATTTTCCAAACTGATTAAGAATTAGCGAGACGCAAGTCCATATTCTAAATTTTTTAGTTTCAGCACTGAAATCAGAAGCTTCCTTCACGGCTAGTGATGGTAGCGACAATTATCACTGGTGTTAAATTGACACACCATACACTGTAACCAGGATAGCGAGAATTACAGAGCAGCTCCCACTGCTCTTACTTATTTTTCTTTTAAAAGTAAAAACGTTCAATAAGCTAACTTTAGCATGAATACTCGCCAAGCAAAATAACACACATTTGATGATTGTCTGATTTCTGAGTGATTTGTAATGAATCAACCTTTAAGTCATACATTGTAATACTTACCTCAGGTATTTAAGGCTGGATATCTCGAAGATCGGCAACAGAACACTTGGCCCACATACTCCAAGATCACAGTGAGCAAGGCTAGCATCACAAGAGAAGAAGATAATGGTGGAATTATTGATTATAAGTAGTTTTCTAGCGGTGACCAATTTAACTATGGATTTGCTTGTCCGTGTAACTAAAGTTTGACTACATGAAGTTTTATTATTCACATGGTAATTTTAAGAATTCTATAGAAACCAAAATGACCTAATCAGTCACTTGTATTATCATTAGGTGTCTCTTAATATTAGATAGTAAATTAGTCTACACGGTCAGTTCTATGCAAACCCAAAGTGAACATTAATGATTTTTGCGCGGTGCCCCTCATTTAACCCCTCCAAGGCCATACATCTGTTTAGTATATAAGTCACCAAATAAATAGACCGATCCTCTTTCGACTAGTTTGGTTCGGGCCTTGAAAAGCACCCATCTGTGTGTTGCGTTTATTAATTTTTCGCCCGACTGCAGACCCTAAATTTGTTATAGAGAACGGAGTATGGAGTACTACCAAGGACATGTGTCTTTCAATCATCTCCAAAATTCAACAAGTTTTGGAAGCGGTATGTTGGTTCCATGTGAACATATAAGCCAGTTACGCATAAGTCACAAAATGCTAATTTTACATATAGTTACCTTAGTGTCTGCAGCCGTCCTTGCTCCTTCAGGGCTCTTATCAACTGTTCCAGTCCTGCCTTAGTCCAACGGCTACCCTCTAAACTATTAAATATATCAGGTTTATTGAAAACTGTTGTATTATTTGTTTTGATTTGACATAGATGTATATTTGACTTATTATTCACCAAGTAAGTACATTTGGATTGAATTGAATTGAAATTGAAAAATATTTTATTTGTCTGAGGTTTTACAGAGTTTAGACAAACAGGTGACGAGGCTTCTGGATAAAATCCAGGTCTTCCAGCCGTCACCTCAGTATAGAAAGAAGATGATAATGGCGGAATTAATGATTATAAGTAGACAATGCTCCTTGTTTGTACTTTATTCAGAGTTCCGCAATGTTCAAAGTTTTGTACAGTTTGTCATCAATGCTAGGGTGAGTGAAAACAGGCATTTTGTTACAGTCATATTTGTAAGCCATACATCCGACAATGGTTAGTGAATAAAAAGCGCAACTCACCACCACACTATGCAAATATTTAATATATTAGAGATCAATCAATCCAAAATCAATCCAAAAATCAATCCAAAAATCAATCCAAAACACTTGTAGGCGAAAGCAGAACATGGGGTGTGTGAGGTTGGTTTTGGTTTATTAGGGGTACGACTTATCGGTCAACATACTCCATTTTAACAAGGATTGGAGGATTTAATATATTAATTAACCATTTAATAAAGTTATATGTACTGCAAATTTGGATCTTGGACCCTCACTATTCTAGGAACGCTACCCCACTCATATACATGTATTATGTAATAGCCCAAGCCAGGCGAGATTCACTTGTTCACAATAAACATATGATGAGATTTGGATTCTGGATCATTTATAACAGGTCCCAATGTTAATAATATAACAGTTAGCTAGCTAGAAGCGAGCAAAGACATTACCTGAGTTTGTTAAGATGTGTCATTTCCTCAATTGCCTTGGCAATAAACGGTCCTGCCTCTACGCTCAGGCCCATGTGGTCTAAACTTAATGGTGTTAGACGTTTTGGGAATTAAACAAAGTGGATATTTGGCATATTTAGGTGTTACAGCAATTACATAATATTTTGTAATCATTGTGGTGCTGCCTTATTTATATGCAACACAATTGTTTCATTTTTGATTATATCATATACAAGAAGTGACTTATTGATTTTTTAAAATACTAACACATGAATAGACATTGTGATAATTTATCCTGTTAATTACTACCACGTCAATTGACTAAGTTAAATAACTTTCGGGTTTCAATATAATTCATCAACCAGGTTGACCATTACTAAAACGAACAGCAAAGACCCTTGTATTGCCATATAGAAGTTCCAGCTTTATTTGAATGTTGGTGCGCTGGGCATTTAAATGAAAACACTGCCTTTTGCCAACTGAATTTCAGACACACTTGTGTACACATTGGGGGGATTTTACGCTCCCGCAAAGTAATGAAAAAACATTATTTGTCCTCAAAATACTTATATTCTAGTTGAAGGAATTAATCTATGAAATCATTGCTAACCCTATATCCCGGTGGAAAGAGAAATGTCTAAGCTTGCATGAATCATATTCATGTATCACTGTTATTGATGCCAAGAGAGATCGTTCAAACTTTCTTTTGTTTAAGGCTTAGCCTATGTAAAACTTTGCTTGGCTGAAATTTAGGTTGACTGACTAGATTGCTAGAAATTGATTGACAATGCTATTTTTGCACTAAAGATTTACAAAGAAAGTAAACATTTCTTTCCTTAGAAATTTAGTTTCATCGATATTAGTTGATACATAATGAAGATGGGATACTACTGGATTAACTATGTTTCCTGAGGCCGGCTACAACACATAGAGAGAATGGGACGAGCCGGCAATAATAAAAGATTATCGTCCATAAAAGCACACTGCGTGGACGAATCTTGTCCAATAATTTTTTGATTATTGCACGCGAGTTCCATTCTATATTTATTATATGGGCATAACACTTGGTGCATAAAACTATCAAAAGTGCATAAAAAGTGGCCGAATTGGTGACGAAGTAGTTCATATAGGACGCATACTATATGAATATTTTTATAGCACCCCACTTATAGCACCTCTCATATAGAATGTGCATATAATAAAATAATGTTTAACCTCTTCCAATTGTCACAACGATAGAAAGAAATTAAAGCAACTCTTACACAAGGGTGCTGAGGCTGTTGACTGAAGATATACTTTGCATGAGAACTTGCAGGCCAGGCAAAGTGAGATTAGTTTCCCGGATCCTGGAATAGAATGTCAAAGAATAAAAACTAAAATCAGGGATGTTTTTTTTCTCTAAGGTTTCCCCCGCCGAAGGTCCAATAAGGAAGAACGGAGGGTAAGTAGGCCTATATTACATTCTAGCCGAATGCCGTTGCCAAGTAGGACGCAATATTATGCGTTGTCAGGTCTTCTTATTCATGCAACATTAGTAACGCATGTTGTACTTCTGAGTCCTTGCTACGTGGAACATTATCAGGGTCTAAGAAGTTAGATGCAGGGTTATTATATGATCTATATATCGGGGGGAAACCGTTCTTTCTTTGGTCCAGACCAAAATGTCTTGTTTAATTGTTTAAATGTTACAGTAAATAAACATATATTAAGAATTAGGAATCATTGTAGCAGTCACAACGTTGATAGTCATTCAGATTCTTATATCTATCAGTACAAATTAGTTGTAAAAATAGATTTTAATGAAATATGATTATCCCCATATTGGGAACAAACCATTAAGGATGCACAAATTGAGGAAGTAAAGTACATACAATAGTTCTTTTAAACTAGGGCAATCTACCAGCTGCTTGGCAAGAGTCATGTCACATATACTGTCCATCTGTACATGCTCAAGTCTGCAAGAAATACAGCTATCACAAGTTTTTGCTGAAATACACATGTTAAACTCATAAATGCAAGTGAAAATCCTTACCCTATAGATATTATAAACAATAATACGGTTTTCGTTATTCATCAAATCTAATCAGCCAAACATATAGGAAATTAGTAGTAGCCTAGGGTCGAATGGTTAGACGTCCACACATGATGCAGGGAATTCATTGTTCAATTCCTGGTTAAGGAAAGCTATAATTTCTCAGGGTTCTTTCACTTGCACACTAAACACATACCTTAGACTTGGCGATTGCTTTATATGTTTGAGCATGAAGATGATAGCATTGACATCTATAGCAGTGAGGAGTGTGTTGGTTAGTACCAGTTCCTGGGACTCATCAAATAGAACATGAGAGACTCTCTCAGCCAGGTCTTCCCTCTGTGTCTCATACACCATCTGGATGGCCTGCAGTCGGCTCTTGGTGTCCACGCCATTAGGCATCTGAAAAAGTTACAACTTAAAATAAGTCATGTAGACTTGTTTTGAAGCAAGCACTTTCTAAAACAGGTTATGTTGTTATCAAACTCAACAGATAAATTTGCATCTGTCATGTCGTTTGACCATATCAACTTATTTAAACACACATTGTGATATAGATACAAAATACAAAGTTGATAGCTTTCTTTTGATGCACCTGGTTTTTCCCAGTCATGTTTACTCGCATGCGGAAGTAGCTCTGAAGAACCTTGTGCAAGAAAGCTCTGGTGTATCAATTGAAATTTTTGTTATGTTTTGTCTAAATATAGAAATCAAGAGCTTCATTCTGCCTCAATAAGGGTACACCTGACATACAATTTTCAAAACTATCATCATGCAACATGTTCAAATGTTCAAATGTTAGATGTTATTCATCCTTGAGAAAGAGCAAACGTTGGACCCCAATAAAACTCAATCAAAGAATTCACCAACCACTACGGTCCCCTCTGTTTTGGGGCTTAACCCCCATATAATATAGGATTGAACCTTATTACCTGTTTGATCCTATCAACCAGATCCTGTATGATATCAGGTTGCATTATGTGGTCCCTGTCAGTTGAAGCCACAGTGTTTAAAAGGTCCCTGATGTACTGACTTCCATCATCATAACAGAGCCCAAACACATACTGCTGTGCCATGAGGAAACTTCCAGAATTCCACATCATGTCTACAATGTTCCTGGTCACCACTTCTGCCTTGTGAGTAAGTTCCAGCATCGCGAGCAACTCTTGTATGGAAAGATGCACAAACTCACTCACAAAGTCTTCTTCCCCACTGGAGGCGTCATTTGTTGTTCTGGACGTAACCAATAGTCCACTTTTTGCTGCAGTACTTTCTGGAGAGAGATATTGCAGGTCAACAACATTAATATCTATTGGTTTAATCCATGGTTACTTGATTGGTATCAAACCTTTGACCAAGGTAATAATAAAATAGTGTTTACCTATCTGAAAATCTGGAAAATAGTTGAACGCAACAAAAACAATTTTCAATCAAATAAATGAAAGAATGATATGACTAAATCAATGTTATATGAAGGTAAATTAAAAAACAGTAAACTTCACTATTCAAAGCCTATATACTAGGAATATGTTAATACAGACATAAACTCATTAAACGGCATAACAAATGATATACATAGACAAAATTGACCCCTGGCCGTTTGAGAGGTGGTTATCTCGGGAGTCTAGCCATTTGGTGAGGGTGAGTAACACCTGACTTAATTGCAAAGCCCAAGGGAAATAACCACCTCTTACACTGCCAGGAGTCATTTTTGTCTTCATTATACCTCCCCCGATGCTTTTGGTGAAAACATAGTGAAAATTTGATGTAAATTATAGCCAAACAACAAGCTTTGTTCACCACACTGTTTTGTTCAACTTTCTGAATGTTTCTCACTTCCGGTCCCCCTCAATTATTTTCAGGTCCATTTTTCTATTTAAATACGCAATAAATTTCACAGCCGCTTATCATTATAAATATGACAATAACAAACACATACCTATTGCTGGTGTTATTCCGCTCTCCTTCAGGTCATCTTGACCAAAAACAAGCCTTGCTCTGCTGATCAGTGTCTGCCTCTCCACGATGCCTTTGTATGCTAGCCTGGCCAGATGGGAAATGCAATCAGTCAGCTCCTGCTCACTGGCAGTGTCAGGGGAACAGCGGGACATGTAGCACTGCAGGAACAGGAGAGTTATTCAGTGTCAGAGTCAAACGCAAATGAGAGGGGGAAAGAAGACATCATTAAAAGAGTAGAGAAAAATTGTGGAAAGGGTATGAGAAGGACAGGAGAGAAAATAGAGAGGAGAGGAAGACAAATGGGAAAAGACTTACAGAAGTTAAGGAGAAGAAGGTGGCAAAGGAATGATGAAGGAGGGAATAGGATTGACATATTGGGAAAAGGTAGATAGAAGAAAAAGTGCAATATACGGAAGAGTGACCAAAAATATAAGAAAGGGAAAGAGAAAATAGAAACAAATAAGGGGTGAGGTATGGCATGAAAGTGATCATTACAAACCTGGATGAAAAATGCTGCAATTCTTGTAAAGGTGGTCAGTTCCAGTGTGGATACATTTTCGTTTTTCTCAAGTATGCGGCAGAACATCATGCAGAAGTAAGTAATTGATGACACTGACATAATGAGTGGGTTGCTCTGCATGGATGCCCTCACCCGCTCTACATGCTCAATGTGTACATAATGATCTATGAAGTCCAACACACCTTGTTGTGTCAGTCCAACCACCTCCAACACCGGATCACACGATAAGTACTGCAAATCCTTGAATGGCCTAAAATAAAACAATAATATTCACAAATTTGTATGATGATAGAACTGCATGTGTAGAACTCTGTTTTGTAGAACAGGATTGCATGGACCTGAGACGATTTACAAGCACCAGAGATGAGAGATAAAGAAAAGAACCGTAAAGGGTCCTGACTGACAACTACTCATGCAGTTGTATTTTTACTCCCCAGAGTTACTTAAATGAAGTAATGATAATTGAAACAAGGCATTTAAACTCACAAAACCAAGAGTTATATATATATATAACCCAATATCATATTGCTGAAGAATGAAGACACTCAACACTCAACCTGTGAAATATTTTATTTCTTACTCCTTCACCCAACAAGATAAAGAAGTTACTTGGTTACCTGGATGCCAGTATAAGAACAGAACCACCTAGGACGTTTCTCTTTAGTAGGTTGATGCACCACTCTATAGGTTCTGCCACGTCGTCAGCTGATAGTGTCCGGCAGTGGGCCACACTCTGTGCCAGACCTGGGAACTCATCCACGCCATCTTCAAATAACATTGTATACAATTTTACGTATATAGGAAATAATGCAGTGGTTTCCAACCTAAATGACTTGATTTGAGTTTTTGATACAAAAACCAAATAACATAATGTGACAACTACTCTGATGTGCACAGTATAGTTTGATAAAATTGTGACTAAATAGTATAAAAAGTGTATCAAACATCTGAGCATTGATTTTAGATATATAAATCATTACCAAGAACAAGAAGCAACTTTTCCTCATCATGTAGTAGTTCCTCAGTTATTTTGGCAGATCCATCTTTTAGAGAGTGAGCGCCATATCGTTTAAAAACATCAACCAGGGACATGGGTGTCTTGTCAAGTACTGTAAGATTCCTGATGTTGAAGAGAAAAGCTGCAGCGAAATCTCTAGCCCAGATATTCTGCGCCCAGAGCCTGGTTAACTTCTGCGTGAGTGTTGATTTTCCAACACCCGCTCGGCCTTCCAAAAGTAACGGCTTCCTCCTTTTCTTCCCTGTTGATTGGTCAGTGTGGTACTTGACATAGTTGAGCAGGTCTTCCATCTCTATATTGTCTTTGCCTGTTCTCTGTAGGTAATCCTGGTAGTGATCAGGCAGGAACTCATTGATCTCATTCATCCTCTCATATCCACCTCCTGTCACCAGACGTATCTTCACAAACTGTGTATCCAGGTCTATCTTCTCATCAAAAGCCCGGTTGATCACATGTCCTGTGCTTTTCACAGCGTCCTTGAGCTGGTCCTCTCCTGTGGGAAGAGAATCAGAGGGCTAAGGTGTAAAAGCAGTTTGGTGTTCATCTATGAACATGATAAAAAACGTGGTTTGGCCAGTGTCAACAAAATCGTTGGCGATGCTACTAGGCCATCAGCTGCACCACAAAAGAGTGATTTTCATTCCAGATTGTGGGCACTACTTTTTGTCAACATATTTCAATTGCTAATACCCTATATTATCATATGCCAAGTTCTCCATGTAATTCCTGCCAGTTTTTGAGGAATTCGGCATTGATTCTGACAGTGTAAAGCCTATGGAACCGACGGCCTGGATTAATGTTTAATTGCCCAGGTGCAGTATATCATGCTGTTTGGGGAACCTTGCAATTTTGGTGATACCAATATTCGTTGATTGATTCTCAATCTCCCGAATCTCCTGATTCTGAATCAGCAAATTTCCATTTTATAACTACTGGGGAATTTTAGTTATCCACGTTGGAAAAAAAAGTAAAAATAGATAAAATTAATGAATGTAAAATTATTATTGAATACACCGTCATCCACTTGCCATTGACTTGCTATGCTTCAGCACATCAAGCGGTGAGTGGGAATCGATGGGCGACAGCAAGATTAAATTGGTTTTGCAGTCATTAAATATCTTTGATATTTGATGCCAATGTGATTTTGCATCATTACAATATCAAATGGAGTAAAAGACTGGAGCAATGACAAGTTGATGTGATTTAAAAGCAAGATCTCTGCACTCCTCATTGTCACCATTGTCTATACATTGCCAAAGCATCATCAATAAATTGACATGATTTTATTGACACTGGCTGTACCACTTAAATATTGAAATACAATGGCACTGTCAATCAAACCATTCTTTATTTGTAATGGGTCTTTGTTTTGACAAAAAGTTAGAGAACATTTGTATCACAGGTCTTCCTCTTCAGCCCTTGATTTGAATTCACATAGGTGTTGCTGGGTACAGAAAAAGCCTAAGTCTTCTAAGTCTACCTCTAGAGAAAAAATAAGGAAAGAGTTCATACATTTATCAAGAGTGCATTTAGCAATTGAGTTAGTTTCTCAATGTTATTTTTAAAGGTAAGATGTAAACAATGAAGTATTTACCTTTTTCAGGCAAAATGAGGCACTCAATTTCTTCAGCCCTTGGTTGCGTGAATTTCTTATTTATTCTGAAGTAAGAATTGATACATTTGTAGATAGACAGTTGTATTTGTCTTAGAATTTGCTTTTGAGATTCTTTCACCTAGAATAATCCTAGATTAAGCTTGAATACCATTTTCTAACTGAATGCGATCACTTTCAAACCAGATTAATTGTCTTCATATGTGGGTCACTTCCTTGATCTGTTTGTCCCTTATTTCATAATCTTTGCCTTGAGATTTTAAATTTAACAGTGCCCCACCAGCTGCTCAATATCAGTCAGTAGTCCTTTAATAATCAGTTGGATCTTCAATGGCCATGAGTTTGAATATGAATTTCAGTTTAACTAGATGTCATGTTTCACCTTTGACGAAGCATGATAACGGCTGTAACCAGAACTACCAGGACAGCACTCACGAACGCAGCTGGCACAATATAGGATGTTGCTAGAAGACAAGAAGTAACACAAATGTTAGCATTGTTAAACTAAGGAGTATTGATTGGTTCCTAGAAAGATAATAGAACTGCTTTTAGTATGAGGCGCCAAGTGTTACCTTCATAATTCAGTGTTTTTTTTGTAGTCAGAAAGACCAAATTTAAAAATACAACCACAAAACTTTTTTAAAACTGACACCAAATAAATAAATGCTGGGACAGAATAAATAAATGCAGTTGACAGAATTAAAAGGTATAATGACTGAATTAATAAATACAGACAGAAAATTATTAAATAATCACTGAATTAATAAATAGGGATACAAAATAAATAAATAGTCACCGAATTAATAAATAGAGATACAAAATTAATGAATAGAGACAAAATTAATAAATAGGGATACCAAATTAATAAATAGTCACCGAATTATAAATAGAAATACCCAATTAATACCTACACACACCAAATTAAAAATAGTCACCAAATTAATAAATACCATAACAAAATTAATAAATACAGTAACAAAATTAATAAATACAGTGACCAAACTAAATTGTGAAGACCAAATAAAAAGTACTGATACCGAATTAATAAATACACACACCAAATTAATAAATACACTCACCAAATTAATAAATACACTCACCGAATTAATAAATACACTCACCAAATTAATAAATACACTCACCGAATTAATAAATACACTCACCAAATTAATAAATACACTCACCGAATTAATAAATACACTCACCAAATTAATAAATACACTCACCAAATTAATAAATACACTCACCAAATTAAAAGGTACAGACCAAATTAAAAGTACAGACACAAAATTAATAAATCAAGTCACCAAATGAATAAATAAAAACACCAAATTAATCAAGGCAACCACCAAATATATAAATACAAAGACCGAATTAATAAATACATCTGGCATTATTTAATTCGGTACTCCTCTCACACACACCAGGTGGCAGGTCATCTCCAGTGCTGAGTAGTGATATATTTGGCACTATTTTTCTTCTGACTTCACTGAGTGCATATAGGCATATTCCTATATCGTATTCCAACCAACTGGGATCAAGAATACTTGTAAGGTGAGTTAATATTTTCTTATTGAGAGATTGAATCGTTATGAATGTAATGAATTGGTGTCCAGAGAATTAATTCATTGAAAATGAACATTGCGAGTTGCTAAGCATGCTCCCTTGCAACTAAGTTAAAGGTATTTGACCTCTCCATGTGGATTGACCCATTTACCATCCTCCCGTTTGCATACACACACCAACCCTGAGAGAGAGGGTGTAGCATTTGCTAAGTCTGATAAATAAATGAGTGGGGTGTTTCGTTACCATAACACATATCCATGTGACAGCTAAATATAGCTGTGTTCACACTATATTATAATCTAATGAATGAAGATACCAGCTTCACACCGAATGAATTAGTTTGGGGTTCACCTCGGGGTTTATCAATGCCATGGGATGCACTAAGAGCGGAACTTGTGGTGTACGTACCATTGGAGACACTGTGCGTGTGACTGGATGGAGGACCATTCATTATGTGTGAGTTCTAACCGTTTGCTATGGGGTGGGGGTGGGACGGGGTTATGAGCTATTATTTTGTACTCTTTATTTTAGTCATAATTCCTGGTATGGATATGACAACCTCTGTAGTGTCTGTAGTCGGCAGAAAATCAGCGCTCTGAATACGGAAATGTATGAAAACAACTGCAACGGCAGGATCCCTATAATTGCTTGTGTTCGGAATTGTCAGACATATCACCATATCTATAGTTCCCAAATATCTCAAAAGGTCTAAATATTCGAAATTAAATAATAACATTGAAATCAACACCAACAACTTGATTTTGAAAGTTAATAGTAACATTGAAATCCACGCCAACAACGCCATCTTGAAATTAAATTGATCTCGAAAGTAACCATATTTAAAATTAACCCACTGTAAGGATTTAGCTCCAGAGAAACCCACACACAATTCCGAACACAACCAATTGTAAGATCGAAATTTGGCCAGTCATTCAAACCAGCTCTCACACAAGCTCTGACACTGGTGTTACACCTACATCAGTAACTGGAGTTATGGGTGTACAAGATGATGACTGATGAAATTCAGTCAGGATATAAAATGTTGGACTTTACCATCATGTGTTGTGTGAGATGAATTTTTTTACTATTATGACTCACTTTTGTGACTGTTACAACTGACTTTTTCAACTAACTTTCACAACTGACTTTCTCAACTGATTTTCTCGACTTTCACAACTGACTTTCTAGACTTTCACAACTGACTTTCTAGACTTTGCGACTACTTTTAGTCCTGTTTTTTTACTTTACGATTGTTTTTTTTTACTTTATTTTTACTTACTTTTTTGACTTTACGAGTGAATTTTTCCACCAACTTTTTCGACTTTACATAATAGTACAGAATCATTGAATACTATACAGTATTTTCAAATATGTTAATTCTCTATTATTCCAGATGGATATCAGCAGACTAAGAGAACTCTTGGAGGTCAAACTTCCTATAGCTGAAATAGCAAGGGAACTTGGGATATCTAGAAAGACTATCTACACATACATTAAAAAAGAAGATATACAGTATGAAAAGCACACTGGTGTATCAGATAATGAACTCCTCACTGCAATATTGGCTATTAAGGATAGACATCCACAAAGTGGGGAAGTATTAGTGATGGGACATTTGAGAAAAGAAGGGCTACATGTACAGCGTAGGCGGGTGAGAAATGTTCTCAGAGATATAGACCCTGAAGGAATTGAAGCAAGAAAGACTCAAACAATTAAAAGGCGTATTTATTCAGTTCCATGCCCACATTACATTTGGCACATTGATGGGAACCATAAACTCATTAAATGGAAATTTGTTATACATGGAGCGATAGATGGATTCACTAGAATGATAACATTTATCAAAGTCAGTGACAACAACAAGGCATCTACAGTTTTGCAGCAGTTTGACATGGCTGTTCAGGAATTTGAGCTTCCCCTGCGCATCAGAACTGACCATGGTGGTGAGAATAGAGATATTTGGGAAAGGATGCACCAATTAAGGGGACCAACGTCTGTTCTAGTAGGCAGTTCTGTCCACAATCAACGGATAGAACGACTTTGGAAGGATGTGAATGAGAAAGTCAGTAAGAAATATAAAGATATTTTTTACCAAATGACTGATGAAGAAATGATATCCCCAGATAATGACGTAGACATCATGTGCCTTCACTGGCTTTTCCTTCCCCTTCTTCAGCGAGATCTTTCAGAATTTGCTGCTGCTCACAATCAACATGGCATCTCTTCCGAAGGTTCCAAATCACCTATCCAGCTTTGGGTCCTGAAGAAGCACCTAACTCAACTACACCTTGCCTATCAAGTTGACGATGGTTATGGGGATGATCCAGGACAGGTATTGAATATTCCACAGCCGCAACCACATGTACAATGCACTATAAGAAATAACTTTTCTAATGCTCTCAAACAGGAACTAAGATTGATAGGTAGACCAACAACACTGGAGGAAGCATATGATATTTATACTCAAGTTTCTGTCACTGTTGGCAGATATATTCAACGTCATCGCCATCTATAGTAGTAAAATAAATAATATGTGCACATAACTTCCAGGGACAAATCCTGCCATAATACTTTTTTTTTGATCATATAAATGAGGTCCCCAGAGGACAGTGGTGAGGAAATAAGTTACAAGTAGAAGCCTGGCGTTTAATAATTTAATTATTACAGTTACACGCTGTATTGAATGGGAAAAAAAGAAAAAAAACTTCTCTGGTCGATGTTTCTAGTCCTGAGGTCAAATAGCTACTGAGCAGTTCCCAGGCTACACTTGTGTGGTTAGTCGTCCACACCACCACCAGAGGGCGGCTGCATGTTTTACATAATTTATACTCATATATGCTTGCTGTCATAGATGATATTTATTTATTTTCTTACACTCGGCAACCTTTTTCATATGGAATTATTTGTCAGTTTATATATTATGATTATGTAACATCACAAAATAATGTTCATTGATATACATTTCCCTATAATTAAATTTATGTATGTGCTAATACACATGTAGCCCATCTTGGGACGCTAGATGGCCACTTCGATTAATAGGCAAAACCATATACCCCCTGGTTATCATTCTATCAGATAATTATGCACATGCACATTGAACTTTTGGTTACATAATATCTCCTATAAATATGTGGACAGATGAATAAAATGATTCTCAAAATGAGACTACCTTGTTAAATTATGTTATCAATGTTCGGGATAGGCTTCTTCTAGCATACCATTATGAAAACTTAATGTATCAAATGTATTTTATTAATTTTTATTTCTCTGCATTTGAAAGTCTCTCCTCGAAAGGTTAGTGTCATTCTGGAATATAATAGTTACAGCTTTAATCCACCAGCTGTTTTTTTTTAAGGAATTGTAATAAACCAAGGGTTTAAACTTCTGACGTACAGGTTGAATCTAGGATTCTCATGGGATTCCATATTGGCAGACTGTGCTTTATAAGAACCCATGAATTTTATTGTTCAGTTAGTATGACTTTTAGGCGGTAACAGCCAATTTCCCTTGCTGAATTGATATTAATTTATATAAGTGTGCACACCTATGGGTACAAAATTAAAGCTTAAATCCCATCCATCACATTCTGTTGTCTTAGATTTTCATGATAATTACATTCTAAATATTACTGTCTAAGTATCATAGTATAGAAAATTAAGTTGTGTTGTAGATCCATACATAATGAGACAAAAGACTTGTATGTGCTTATAGAGACTTTTATTAATTGAAAAACTGGTACAGATAAACATAGGGGGAGGTGTTTATTCCCCGAAGCAAACATATATGCATTGTCAATATATAAATGATATAAATGTTTGTCCCAACATAATTTCTCTGCTTCGGTATACCTTTTCTTGGCGATGGCAATCATGTCTAAAGAACTCATAAAATTTCCTCTATCGCGCCAAATTCTGGGGTTGAAAGCCTTTCCAACGCCTAAATTGATGCCCTGTGTACTTCATCGTACCTTATATTATGAGCATGGCATTAAACTATCTTAAAACTTCCCAGAACCTTCATTAAAATTCCGCATCAGAATATGTTAAATGATTCTTATAAAGCTGACACTCAAGAACACAGGTCAAGACATCTAAAGGTTTACGTTTACCTGGCATCAAACCTATATTAACCATAACATTAACGTCCATATACTTGTAACATGAGTAATTTAAAGACTAAACTACAATCAAATCATGCACATAGTATATATAATCCTGCAAATAGACATCAGTAGTGTAATTCATTTAACATGCCAGGGATTGCTCCGATTAACCCACATGCTAATGCAACGACTTACACTAAGTCTCCTCATACCCTGACCACAATGACATCATCAGAGGGAACCATACATGGAGCCCCATAGATCCCCAGACAGATGTGATGGTGACAACGCTTGATGCACATTACAAACATGTCAGCTGTGCCAGGAGCATATTTTCTTCACTTGGGCAGTTTTCCATACATCCATTTTCCAAATGTAATCAGATAGACATATATGACAAACATAATAAAGAATGGAGGTTATATAGGTCTAAAGTGTATTCATCACTCTGTGGAAAAAAATTTACTCTGAATCCCAGCCATCATGTTAGTTTTAAAATCATCATAGCTGTGATAGATTGGTATGCGTAGAATATGGGCGCAGGTGTTTGCCTGACAGAAGTGGGTTTTGTACTCCTCGGGCACAGGTTGACACAGGTATATCTTGGGCACTGGGTTAAAGCCAAGAGGTGGAGGCCGGGCCAAACCAGTAGCAAACACCATCAAGTCCTCGAGTCGCCCCTCATCTGTTGAATAGATAAATAAACAGGAATAATTACTAAGTGAGAAATGGTATAGTTTTCTTGTACCAAAATCATTCTTTAATGTTAAACACATGGAGTGAAAGCATATATTGGCTGAACAGATTCAACATCAATGCGACTTTGCCCATATGACACATCCTTAGATTTAGCCATTTAACCTTGATTTGAATGTAATCGGATTGGTACTCATTTAAACAAACTATTATCTATCAATATCTCCAGTGAAGTCATGCCCTAAAATTCAATTCTGAGTTGTACAAACCTTCCATGTCAATGAGGAAATCAGCCCAGTGGGCCAGAGTCCTCTGCTCGGCATTGTATTCATTACTGCCCACCGCCTCAGACAGTTCCCTCACTTCGAACAGTGCATCCACTATATCCGCCCTTAGTGTGTCATCATCTTGGTGCACGAACACCTGCTCAAACTGAGCAGGGGCTTTCACCATCTCATCATGGAGGCCCAGTGTTTTTAGTCCTTCGCACGTTCTTTAGAATAAATATTTTTTATATTAACTAGATGCTACATGAAGAACACACAACATGAACTGCTTTTTAAAATATTATTTACAATATGTGAAAAATATAATGATATAATAATATAATAATATATTATATATAATAATATAATATATTATGGCTATTTCTCAAAAAAGCTGGACACTGGGAGGTAATGATTATGATCTGAGATAATTATGTCTGCATTATGACTGGCTTGCTAATATCCAGACATATCTATTTTGGTAAAATATTTAAACTATACTTACTGGGCAATGGCCTGAGCCGTATTTCCAACAAGTGAAAAATGGCATAGCTTCTGAAACAGCTGATGTTTGTCAGCAACTTTCAGGCAGAAAGTTGCACAGCCTGCAACATTTATGAGCTGGTCCAGGGTATCAGTGGCCAACTCATACTCCTCTTCAGTTTCAGCCTCTAATATCTGAAGTTGAAATGGAAAGTGTCCTTGAGAAATGATGTACATTTTGGGCAAAGAACTACTAGCACCACTGCCGGCCTGTTGAAATCTAGCCAGTGGGATTCTGAGAGCCAACCCCCCACCCTCCCCACCCTATATTACCTTATTAGAAACTTTTGTTTTTAGTCTTTTCAGGCAAATGAGCGGCCATCACAGCCAACTATACCATGAGGCAGAATTTATTGAATTTGCTCCATTTATGAGTGATTGATTGATTTCACATGCAAGTAAATGTATTTTCAGTCAATTTTATATAAAAGTGATAATTCTCACATGCAAGGTCTCTACTGGTAGGTAATATAAATGTTCTTCACAGGTCTAATCAATGTGATATATAATGTACATGTGTCTGAATATTAGAAATATATATAAAACAATAAATAAAACAATATAGTCTGTACAACAGCTTTTATTCTGTTACGTTTTAACAGGAACCTTGCACATGAGAATTATTGTTTCCACAAAAACACATATCAAATCAAAGTTGGAACTTTTCTGGTCATAAATAATCAATATCTAAAATACTGAATTAAAATCACTGTATCCATGAAAATCACCGTCAATGGGTTGGTGGGGATCAAAAAAGTATTCATTGGTACTTGCCTTTCGGAATTTGTCTTGGTTGGCCAGTCCAACATCATCCAGGATGTATGGTCGGTTATTCCCACCAACTACAGCTTGGTAGAGGTTATAGTGGAGGAAGTCCGGAGTTGGCCCCCGATGTACAATGCTGTACGCCATAATCCTACCAAGCGTCTTGTAGAGCGATGCGGTAATTGCTGAAATCCACAATTTTCATACATTTCAGAGTGAAGTGTGACTATAAATGAATCTGTCTTGGAACATTACCAAACATAATATCCCATATTTTAAACAACTAATGGAAGTATTCCACTTAAAGTGATGGGCTATTAATCTTTTATAATACAGATAGGCTATAAACACATAGTACAGACATACCTTTCTGATCTAGAAGGAGAAACATGGCATTCTCCTTGCCTGCCATCAGCTTGGCCGCGATGGCTCGCAGCAACAGCTGCAGAAATTCCCTTGTCAGACCCCCGGCATCAATCCCAGCTTCTCCGACAAATTTGACATGTAGTGGGATGATCGGATTGAAGGATGTACGTGAAAATGCCCGCAGTCCACCATCCAGCACATCCTCCCGGATGACATTAACATTTGTCTTCCTCACGGGATCCAGATTGCACTGGCTGTACAATCTGGTGAGGATTTCAGTCAAGGCTTCAGACCTAAAATAAATTAATTTCTGCATGAACATTCATTCACAATGACAACATAGTTTTAGATTCTTATTTATTTGATTATTATATCTACAAACCTATTTCCTCCTGCATCACTCCCTGCCCCTATCACTCCCCTGCTCCGTGTACGATATCCTTCTTCCGACTCTGAACTTAGCAAGTTCTGAAAACAAAAGATTTGCACCTTTATCTGTTTTATGATATAACAGTAAACAGGCAAATGTAACAACGCTTTGCAATATATGCAATTTGATTTGGACACTATGTCTTTATATGTTATTATAGTAGTAACAAAATCAGATAACAATTACACAATAGTTTGAATAAACTTATGCATATATGACAGAAAATGATCAAATATCACCTTTACCATATTTCATTAATGTTATACTTACAATATAGTCTTCAGAAATATGCTGAGAACCCCATCCAGACATGGATTTCATGGTGGGTGTCATTTCTTGACTGGTTGATGGTATGGCAGCCGTCTCCTGAAATTATGAAAATATGTTCTATTATATATAGAGCCTTATATTGACAATTCACTAGCTATTCACATATTTAGTTCAGCACAAGGGTGTCAAATTTATATCCGACACTATCAAAGTTATATCTGACACACACAAACTAAATCACTTTTCTCATATCATCTGATTTCACTAACTCCTCTTGATTTTTCTCATGGCATTAAGCAACCATCACTCACTCACACACAAAGATTCTCCTGTGCACGTTTCTCCATAAATATATAGATATATCATTCTTCTAAGCCCTGATGATATTTGTTAAGATAAAGATTTTTGTGGAATGGATATATAGAGGTTCATCATGGCTTTGCTTGCAAATGACAGTAAGCTCTACTTAATAATGTATATTTCGGTATATATGAATGCAACCAAGGTATTCATACTTACTCTTTTCCCTGGTTGTATCTGAATATCTGGCAACTGAATATCTGGCAACTGAAATGTATTTATAAGTTATACTGTACATAATATCATCTAAAGGAGCAAAACAGCTCATAGCTACAGAGGCATCAAAGAGGAAGCATTGACGTCATAAAAGATAATTTAATGTATTTACATTTAAGACTATTTTTTATTCAGACCAACTGTTGAACATATGATACATTTCTTCTTAGATTGTCTTAAATGTGTGTGATTTAGAGCGTACATAACAAGATAATAGTCGTAATTTTAACAGTCTTTTAAAGGACCTCTCGGCCCCATCGGTTCGGATACAGTCTAACAGTCTAACAGTTGCGGTAGATCAGTTGGCTTAGAGGAATATTATCTGTTGTCTCTAATTACCCTTGATATCATGAAATATTATTCCTATGAGAAGGTTGTGAGAGATTTGAAGTGATGGATAAATGAATCAATAAACAGATTTATCATTTAGCATTCCTTCATTTTAGAAGTATATTATCTGTTGCAGTTTGAACTAATTACTCATGAGCTGCATGAATTATATTATTTCTATGAGAAGGTGATTGACGTTTCTGACTTTTTGATTGACTTTTCGACTTTAGATTGACTATTTCGACTTTCTGACTGACTTTTCTGACTTTTTTATTGACTATTCTGACTTTTTGATTGACTTTTCTGACTTTTCTATTGATATTTTGACTTTCTGATTTACTTTTCGAACTTTCTGTTTGACTTTTTGGACTTACGATTGACTATTTTGACTTAACAATTGACTTTTCGACTGGTCCAAGTCCCAGTCCCAGTCCAAGTCTTGGTCCCAGTCCCTATCTCTTGCTTTTTTTTAACATGTTGATGTTCCTAACAGAATTACGTAGTTGATTTGAAGCACGCACACACACAAACCTGTTGCTGTCAGTTCGACCAGCTTAAGAATGTGTAATGATTATATGTACAGACGTTCTCGAGGCAAACAGAACTGACATAGGCTTGGAAATCGAATGAAATGAAGCATATCGAATTAAATCTAACCAACCTTTTTATTAGTATTTATGATTTCACCGATCGCACATTCTTCGAGCGAATGCATGGACAGTGAGGCCGCCATGTTTGACTTTCCCCGGCATGTTTCTGGTCGCTGACACAATAATACCGTATAATCTGCATAAATCAGTCATGTCGACTTCAAATACTATCCCAAACAATAGTTTAACATATTATAGTCTGACGATATTCCTTTTGGTGGAAATATCACGATTTCACCACCTCTGTCTCGTGGGAAGCCGTGCTTTTTACTTAGCCTCATGCGCATGCGTGTGTCTACCTACGGTTAGGCGGTTGTATTGCCAGGCTTTCTCACTTTACAAGCCGTGGCGGGCCTTCTCGCCGGCACAATGGACCTTTGTGCTGGCGGACCCTTATGTCCACCGAGTCATTAGAGCCCCGGCCTATGCTAGTGCATACTACGAAAGCCGTAATGATTAACCATCGACTGAATATAAATGACTGAACGTCTAATCTAACCTTGTTTTCAACCTCATATGCCAGGATTATTGTGTACAATCATTCAAAGCGCTTCGAAAGCAGTTTTATTTTCTTGTGTGGTTACGGTATGGTAGGCACCGTGGCCGCCATCTTGTTTTCGTATTTGCCGAGCGCGGAGGCTTTAATGCTCGAAATAGGCTGATTATTCACCATCGACTGAATATAACAGCAGAAAGGTTTAAGTTTAGCATATAGTTCATGTTATATGCAAGAATTATTCTGAAATAGACTTCGAATCGCTCAGAAACCTGTTTAAATTTTTGCCTGATTCGGTGTGTGAGACGGCGCAGGCGCGGGCATATGGGTCGGTGCATGCCATATATGGAGGGCGCATGCCATATATGGAGGGCCATATATGGGTCAGTGGTCAAGTCATAACAATCGCGCGCGGAGAGTCCCAAAGTTTTCTCAGTAGCGTGGTGGTATATCGAGGGTAGGCAATCTAATAGTTATATACAGTCAAACGTAATGGTAGTCTAATATCCTCCCCTCGAAATAATATAGTGATTAACTTCTTTTTCTAAAAAATGAAAATATTTACCACTTCCATATTGTGGTCGACATTTGAGACATCCACATTGTGGTCGATATTTGAGACATCCTCAACAGAAGATATAGAAGAAGCCTGATTGGAAACATAATCATAGGAAGATGAGTGACTGGGTACTATAAAGGGATGGATATAGAATTTCTATCTAATTATACAAAACGATTCAAATGCATTATGATCATTGGGAAGACTATGGGAACAGATTAGATATGATTATTATGGAAAGTGGAATGCATATAACCGAAATTTGCACATGCGTATATAGCGGCGCCATAGTAATTGTATGGTAAATATTTTTCGTCTCCTGTATGGACATTTTAAGCATTGGTATAAAATTGTTGATGGGTCTGGGTGATTGGGGTCGGAGGTAAATTGTTACCCCCACCCCTAAGTAATATCAGAGTAACCCATTTGGGAAAACTGATTAATGAAGAATACTAGGGCCAGTTTTATCAAGTGTGCTGTATTCTTATTCATGGAGCTTGTGTAATGGTCAAAATATAGTTTAATACAAGAGAACATTAAAATGTGGCCATCATCTTGCCTCATATATACAATACCATACATCAGAGCTGGTTTAAAAAAACTTTATTTCTAAATTTAAAAAAAATAGTTTCCCAAAAATTTATGATGCCTAAACCTGACTCTAGCAAATGTGAAAAAACTTACCCACGCGTTTATAAAATTGAGAAAACGTACCTCATTATCAATAGGTTTAGGCTGAGCTAATGTTGCAATGTAGACCTTCCCTTGTCCACAGAGAGAGAGCACTTGCTCCCCACTAAACGATATAGAGTCTGAGACTCTAGGCTCTGTTAATGAGCGGTTCCCTGGCATCATCTGAATATATTTATATGAATTTGCTACATGTTTACAAAAAAAGAATATCAATATTTCACAGTTATTTACTCACAAATGATATATCATAAACGATAATCTAGTATATGTCAACAAATGACAAAAACGCTTTTAACAAATGACAAAAATTAGTCTTCTTGAATACCTTTAGAAATTTGAAGTCCAACTCATCGTCCGCAAAGCTTTTTGCAAAACAACTGTTCAACTCAGCCCTGACTTCGTCAGCAGACATGCTCTTAGAGAGCTGTATCATCCCTACAAGGCCTTGGGTGCAGAGCGTTTCCATTTCTTTCTTACCGGGGACCAGGATTATTCCCTTCCTTATCGAAGGTTGGGCAATGCATATCACACTCTTCATAACTGGAGCGGCCTGTTTTTTATTCGGAGGCCTTCCTCTGGCTTTTGTTACCGCTTGTCTCTTCTTATTTTGCAATGCCGTTGGTAATTTAACAGAGGCCTGAAGAAGAGGGACAATTGACCGTTTAATAATAATGGTATATATAAGAGAATGCTTAATTGAAAATGATTTATGTATTATGGGAATCAAACCGGGAAAATTATGTTGCTCTACAGATATTTAACCGGAAAAATACTTAGAATGCACCACAGAGTAAGCACAAATTCGTCCCTTGTCCTCATAAATGCTAGGTCTATAGTACTTAGGTGACTTTAATGCCAAGTTCTGGAGGGTTTGAAGCTTCTTTAAATGTGATTGTGTCGCTGAACCATATAACATTATTATGAGTTAGGGAAGAGAGCTCCCCATTCACTAAAAATCGCTGTGTCCTATCTTTTAAGTAATTTTTAAGACCACTGTAGGGCTTTTTATTCAACACCAAATTTAGCCAATAAAATGTCATGAAATGATATTAAACTTCCTAATGTAAAGTTATATTAGTCCTACCTCTTGGAAATCATCATCTGAATGTGGATGTGGATGTGGTACTCCAGAAGTGGTAGCAGTGTCAGTCTCTGTAACATTTTGTATCTGAAAGGATGGCAAATTGTTAAGTAAAACAATGTGTGTTGAATCACAACCAATGATTGGCATGAAGATGAACTAGAAGATGAAACTGCTGTTTCTGGTGGAGCTGTAAGGAATCGTACACTGATATTTCTCCTTTGTCAAGGGAAAGAATAGGTATCATTATTGATATTCTATAGTAAATATTAAAAGACATTTTACATTTGAACAACAGACAGTGAACAATGGTATTATGAATAACTAATTGAGTCAGTGAACTGAATCCAGATAACTTTTGGAAATGAACAATGACAAACATTGACTATTTGAACCATACTTATATTTTCTAAAAAAACCAAAGTGCCAAAAATATATAGTTTAGCAGCTATTTTTAATGGTACGATATTTAATCAAAATTTTAAGGGCGTTGGAACGCAATACAAGGCAATTTATGCTATTCTGAACATATGTCACCGTTACGCCATAGTGTCGCCGTTACGCCATAATTAATAGAAATATAGAGATCCCCAATTACTAGCACAGTTACTGTACAGTGGTCGAAATAAGGAATAAAAACAGATTGCCCGCCCGGGCAAGCTACTGACAAAATCAGGTTGCCCGCCAAAATGTTTGGTTGCCCCCCAGAAATGTTCCGGTTTAAATTTAATTCCATGTAGTTATTCAGTCTAAAATTGAAGAGGGGAAAGTGTTATTTTTAGGGTTCGTACCACTTCTATGATGTTCTAAATCTCATAGTAGGCCTAAATTTTGATGAACAAATAGAATTGGAAAGAGAATATTTTTAATTTGGCAAAATTTAGTCTTCATCAATGGGGGAATTCATGGGATATCTGTAAATTGTTGGAAGTTTTTATAAAATATGGATCTTAGTGCATGTATTCTAATTAGATTATTCAAGGCTTTAGAAGGCATATCTAATGTTTTATTTAAACTTAGAAATGGCCGTTTATAGGAGCCTTTCCAGTGGAAAATTCGTGGAGAATTACCATGGTTCCTGCGGTCATTAAAAGTCAGTAATTTTGAGTTTGGGGGACCTTAAAAGTTAGTAATCTTCTTGAATGTTTTCCTACAGATTTAGAGATTGATTCGGTAAAATATTCTTAGAATACAGGAAATAAGAAGTATATTCATTCATCTCAAATGCAGAGGCGCTCCACCCTGTGGACAAGTGAGGTCTGGAGCAAGTATGATGTATGCTAAAGGCGTTGAGAAAATTTTAGCAAATGACAGCTATTTTAGGGCATTCTGATGATTTTGAGGAGAGCCAGAACCAAATAATAACCAAAGAATATTTAATCTTAATTAAACATTTCTACTGAAAATACAACCACACGAATCTTGCTGTAATTATAGCTTGCCCAGGCGGGCAAGCTTGTGGTCAAAACAACTTGCCCGCCACGATTTTTACTTGCCAAATGGCCCGGGCAAGCTCTTATTTATATAGGCGAAATAAGGCAAAAAATAGGCAAAAATAGGGGTTTCTGAATCATAGGTGTATGAATCGAAATATTTGACACAGCCTTCCCAAACTTTGTCTGTGTGTAATGCTGAAATTCCCCTCTATATGTACGCCAAAAATAGAAGAGATTCGATGAATTTTATTTTTTCTAAAAAACCTGAAATCAAATGCTGCCCGTTTGGGAGAATTACTCATATGTTGCACCTTCCACTTAGTTCTCTTTTAAAATACTGCCCTGCCCTCCCCTCCCCATACATAATGACCAAGTGGAACCGCCAAGCAATTAAGTTGAGACCAAGCAACCTCTGCACTCTAGGAAGTAGGCCATGGAAAAGTACTGGATTGTTTCATGTCACATCCCAAATAAATTTTGAAATTGGTGAACGTAATTATGTGACTGTAGAAACCATTAGTGAAAACATCATTAAGATGATGTCAAATGGTTTAAAAAAGATAGGCATAGTTTTGGTGGAATATAAAATGTATATCGCCCATATTTCATGAAAAATTGGCAACAACAATGAAACAAACATATCTTTCTTGGCCTAATAGTTTCACGCCAGAGATTTCCCCAGCGTTGAGTGACTACGCGGGATTTGAGGGAGGGCAAGAGGCAGGCAAAGTTTGAGTGGTTGTATTCGTGTACCATGTGAATTGGACGGGTGAAGTTTTTAGTGATGCTAGTTCCAAATAATGTCAATTTACTATTAAGATCAAATCAAGTCAAATCTTGTAATGGGTCTGGGTCTCTGGATAAAATGTTAAAGTGACAAGTAGAAATAAGTCAAATGTAACAATGTCACGGTTGGAGCGGATTACCGAATGCGCACAGGCTTCCAAAGCACATGTTCCCAAGATGCGTTGACCTTATGAGGTGTCCCGCTACTCTGTGTAACCCCTTCTAAGCGAGTCGTTTCTAATAACGTTACTGGGTAAATATCCAGCTGAATCGACCAAATAATGACAAATTAGCAAAACTGACATCAAATATAGCATGTAACTGGTTTTAGAATGAAGAATACCGAGTAAATAGAGAACCTAGGTGATGGATTATAACTTTGGTCCTTGCATGAAGGAGCACCTCCCTACTTAATTTGGAAAGGGTTAAGATGGTGGTCTCGTGCCATCGCTCCACACACCACTTAACGAATATCAACGGCGATATAATTCCTTACCAGTGGAACAAATAATGAAATCTCAACTTACTGTGAGCGGTAACCAAATACAGATTGTTGCTAAATATAATCTTATAAAAGATGGGTACTTACACCTGTTAGTGTGTCCTTAAGGGCATCGATTATCTTGTTGAGGGTCGGGTTGAGGGTTGTCGGTTTGTCCATGGCGGAACGGTGAGTGAGTGACCTGTCCATCTCCTCCCCGACCCCCCGACCTGGAGGAGGAGGAGGCAGGAAGGACTCAACTGGGACTATTTTTCTTCTGACTGGCGCCGCCACCTAGTGTGTGTGAGAGGCGTGGTGAATAAAAAACTGACAGACCTATTTATTAATTCGGTCTTTGTATTTATTTATTTGGTGTTTGCTTTGAATAATTTGGTGTTTGTATTTATTCATTTTGTGACTTGATTTATTAATTTTGTGTCTGTACTTTTAATTTTGTCTGTACATTTTAATTTGGTGAGTGCATTCATCAATTTGGTGACTGCATTTATTAATTCGGTGACTGCATTTATTAATTCGGTGACTGCATTTATTAATTCGGTGACTGCATTTATTAATTCGGTGACTGCATTTATTAATTCGGTGAGTGTATTTATTAATTCGGTGAATGTTTTTATTAATTTGGTCAGTGTATTTAATAATTCTCTGTCAGTACTTTTAATTTGGTCTTAAATTTTAATTTGGTAACTATTTTATTAATTTGGTCACTGTATTTATTAATTTGGTGAGTATTTTTTTAATTTGGTGTGTGTATTTATTAATTTGGTGACTATTTATTAATTCTGTCTCTGTATTTATTAATTTGGTATTTCTATTTATAATTCTGTGACTGTTTATTAATTTTGTCTCTGTATTTATTGATTTTGTCTCTGTATTTATAATTTGGTGACTATTAATTAATTCGGTGATTATTCATAAATTTTGTGTCTGTATTTATTACTTCGGTACTTATACTTTTTAATTCTGTCAACTGCATTTATTTATTCTGTCCCAGCATTTATTTATTTGGTGACATTTTTAAAAATGTTTTGTGGTTAGATTTTAAAATTCGGTCTGTCTGACTACCAGAAAACCACTGAATTATGTAGGTAACACTTGGCGCCTCATATTTTAGTGAACTTTTTTTATGAAGGCAATGCATTGTTGTGAACTATTGCTTTACGTTTAATATACATGTAATTACACAGGGATCACATTGTTTAACATATGGACATAACATATCCAGGCACAGGCTTAAGCCATTCAGGCTGCGTATTGCCTTAAGTCATTCCGACAGGTCTGGCCACTTATTGCCTTAAAGCACTCCATAAGGTAGGCCATAGTGTGAAAAACACTCCCATGCATAGACCACATAGTGCAATAAAGCACTCCATGGGAAAGGATGCATATTGCCAAAAAGCATCATAATAACAACGTTACTCAATGGTGGGACGTTATGAGCCGTCCTTAATATACATGATGTTATTGGAATATGTGTCATCCATGGAGCAATGGACGCAATGAAGCCACATCCTAATGTAATGTGTATATTTCACTCAGGACGTCATCAATTGATGTTCTTTTTTCCGCGCCTGGACATCAAGCATGACGCAACATTGGCAGCGCTGTCCTGAATGTGTTAATAATAAGCAAAGTGCGTGCACACAACAGACACGTTAGTAGCGCAGGGAGAATGGGCATCTCTACAAATATCATAGCTCAAGCGTTAATAGTGAAATGTTCTCGTACGTTTTATGTGATATAGGTACAAGTATAATCCATACTGAATGAAATAAATAAGTGATAATAAACCAACACAGACCTGGGCGTGCACATCGTCCATGGAGCAGCCAGGAGCCATCACTGGAGCAGGTAGCGTGTGGGTGAGCACCTTGCCATACATACCCTGCATCACACTGCACCTCCACCTGCTCAGGGTACACAGCCTCGCCCTGTAGTATCACTCCTTTAGTGTCCGGGATCCCAGAGCATGGTATTCCTGAAACATATCGAGAGCAGATATCAGAATGAATGGTACAATGGTTATAATTCTGTTCTAAGGTTATCCTGTTTTGTATTGTGTTTAGGCATTTTAGATGTTTGAACTGTATGTGGGCGCGGATGTGCATTTTGTGAAATAATTTGATGAACACTGTTTTTCAACCTAACATGTTTTACCTTGAAAAACAGTGTGTATTGACTCATGAACAGTGTTTATTAGTGGAAAGAATGTTTCTCAATATGAGTCTTTCTCCTCGATATACATAGTTGTTTGAGAAACTTTATATATCTAGTGATAACAGTATTTTCTGAGCTAAAGTCCAATAGGCAGAGCTTTTGAAATGTTTGAATAAACAGTGCTTCTCATTCAGAAATACTGTTCATCTGTAGATAAACAACGTTTTTTCAATCGTTCTCAATTGTTTTAAAATTTTGAAGAATAGTGTTTTTCCTTGATATTGATATCAGATTTGCAGTTTAAAAACATGGTTTCGATAAACAGTTTCAGCTCAATATCTATATGACATTTTTAGTTTGATGAACATTGATTTCCTTTAATAAACAGTCTCCTTAATACCAATATCGGAGTTTAAACTCGATAAACAGTGTTTCTCCTCAATTTCGTTTACCAAGGGCAAACACTATCTATCAAGGAGAATTTGAAATGAAAATCACGATATCAAGCTGAACTATCAATATCGGTTGATTTACAAGGTTTCTTCAAAAAACTCTGTATATCGAAGAGAAACACTTTTCATCGGGTTTAGACACAATAATCCAATAACACTGTTTATCATGCTAAAACCTGCCCACTGCTAATAAAAAACAAACTGGCTAAGTGACTCATGGGGGACTCATGGACAAATGTCAGCCCCGAAAGGATTTACCATTACATCATCATTACTTTGGCTAGAATCTAGAATTTACAAACTTTTTAGTAAAGACATCTAGAATCCTACCGCAACGAGTATAATTTGAATCACGAGATTTTTTGCTATATTTGTGTAAATCAGGTCATGCGTGTTCGTATTGAAAATTAAAATAATGATTGGTCCATGTTTGTATCAGATCTTGGGAATTTTTGATGATATATAGGCAAAAGTGCATGAGGGATGATGTGTCGTCCCATATTTCCGTTGGCGTAGCAATTCCAATGAGTGAGCATTAGCGAACTAACAGAATTGTGTAGCCGACTCTTTCATGAAAGAGTCTGCTCAGAAGATTTAGTAACATAGTTCAAAAATCACTTTTACATTGAGATGCCTTGTATTGTCTTTAGGTTCTTTGGTTGAGGAAGGAATTATTATTATACAACTTTTATTCAGTAAACATATACATAGTACAAATCAATGAATAGGGCCAGTAATCCCTCTCCACTGGAGATCTACCGGGGAACCCTTAACAAAAGGTGGAAATACATAGAATAAGGATTTTAAATATCAAAGTACGAGTAATGTTGTTCATAAACATCGTCCATGTCCTTTTCAATATCATTAAAAGAATATCGCTGTTCCTAGTGTCTCTGTGTTATCGTTGAGATATATTTAAGTCTTTTGAGTCTTTTGAAAGTCTTTTATAAAGCTAAAGCCTTTTTTCATGGGTTTGGTTTATAAAAACAACCTTTGACCTGAAAATGGCTTGTGAATTTTTTTGAGAATGCTTTAAATAAAATAGAAAGTCATCTTTCAAGTAGATGTTAGCTGAGAGAGCAGCTTCAAAATATGAACTTCCTTACCCTGACATCGTCCACTGAGTGCCCAGTTGCTGTGGAGTGTACACACTGCGTGCGGTGTGCTACCGTTCCACCAGTAGCCTGTGTCACACTCTACTGTAGCTGTACTCTTATAGGTTACGCTTGCACCCACCAGGCTGCCACTTTGTACTGCTGCATGGTAGTCACATTGTACGTCTGGTTATTAGAAATAACACCTTGTAATATCATATATTTGTAATTGTTGAAATTATTGACAAAATCATCAATGTTGAGGGCAAATTAAATAGGGTGAAATATTAATTCATTAACATTTCAATTCTAGAAATCGGAATAATGAATCTGTCCTAAAATACATCATCAGAATATACAAACCTTTAGCAACAATAAAAACAATGAATTATTTATGATTATCTCACTCTTGAGATCTACTCACACCCACTCACCTTCACACGTCCCTAGTGTATTGTTCCAAGTGTTGTTCTCGCCACATCTCAACCAGGGGGCAGCAGTGTAGGTGAGGTTATGTCTGCAGGTGATGTAGATGGTCGTGTTGTACTTGTAGTCTTTCACTCCCACCCTCTGCGGTCGTACTATAGCATCCTCAATAACTGGAACCTGGCATCGTATTGCTGGCAAGAATAAGAACAATTATTGAACATAGTTTAAGGCTTTGTATGGGTTCCAGACGTTGAGGCCCAGATGTTAGGGCCTAGAAGCTCGGACGATAGGGCCCACAGTCCTGACATTAATTAGGGCCCACCCATGTTCAGATGTTAGGGCCCATCCAACATCAGATGTACGCTAGGGCCCATTTTCGGTGATACTTTCATGGTTGATTCTGGGTGGGCCCAAACGTCTAAAGGTGGGTGGGCCCTAACGTCTGAAAAAATGCGAAAGTGGGATCTAACATCATTGGGCCCCAACATCTGTAGACTGTACACAAAATTAATATAAGATTAATGAGCAACAATAAGGGGCCGCTGGAAATGAGGTGAAGGACGATCAGAGAGACAGAACTGAGTTTAGCTAAATAAATGTATTTGACCCCCTAGGATTACATAATTATAGTATATTTGAATTTCTTTAGATGATTGCTATTGCATTGTATACTGTAGGCCTACACAACTTGGGCATTCCTTTGCAACGTTCTGCCGTCTAAGACACCATGCAAAGCACCCTTTAGATTAAGTATTAATGAAATTCGCACAACCATGCCGCCTCTTACCATGTTTCTCTTGCATCAAGTTTTCATGATTAAAAGAAGCAATAAAAGAAACAACTTTATTGTCCATTATGGTGGCCATTGTTGTTGTGCTGTTGTTGCATTGTCTGGACTAGACTACTGGACACCTTTCCCAGTAACCAATGAAAACATAGAGAGTTGCGTCATAAACAATAAATTCGCAAAAAGATAACAAGGTTATCTGTTTTTCCCTAAGGAGGAATGAGAATTGTTTCTTCCCTACAATTATTATACATGCATTCAATATTGAGGCACCGGCGGCTGTTTGTTACTTGTGCCATAGAAAATGACTACTTTATTCACACAGCATTCATCAACTCGTCCAATAAGTGCTAAATATGAGTCTCTGGTTATGATACCAACCTCTGCAGTGCCCAGACTGGCCTGTCCAGGTTTGGTTCCTCTGACATGTGCGGGGCCGGCTGCCGGTGTAGTAGAAGCCTCTGCGACACTCTACCCGTATAGCGTCCCCTACAGCCCAGCCTTCTATCATGATCCTGCCCTCAGCTGGCAGCAGTGGGGAAGCGCAAGTTATTACTGAAACATATACCAGCATTAGTACTGAGTTTTGGATGCTGTGAGGACTCACACATTACCATCATGAATATTTCTTTTCTAGATTTGTTCACCACAATACTTTGCTGACACTTTATTTTTGGAGCTTATTTTCATCCCTCAACGTTTCAGCTACTTCTAACTATTTTTCTGGTTATGATTTACATACACTGAAATAATGAAAATGTCTCTAGAAATAGTAGAGTTACAGATAGGTCTATGATTATCTCAAGTTTGAACATAGATTAAATATTTTCGCATGTTCTGGAAATTCTTTTCTACAATTATATAGTCAGGCCGCCATGGGCCTTTTGTGTACTCACGTTTACATTTAGGATCGGGCTCTGACCACTTCCGTTTGCCGACACATGTGACATGTGTGTAGTTCTCATGGTACATGTCATAACACAGGATACGGATCTTCTGGCCAAAATGTGCTTCTCCCTTCCATGTCAACACCCCGCTGTACTTCATCCCGGCATCCAAGTCATTCAGCTGGCAAACTGAGCAAAATATAGGGTCAAAGTGCAAATATATGAAACAGTAAAATATGTATAAATCACAACATAACTACCATAACAAAATAATGTAATGACTCAATTCACATGAAGTAAAACATGCAAACAGTTCTATTGGGTACAAATTATTTGATAACGAGGTGTCATGAGCGATATGGTAGTTTAAAAGTGGATGATTTTGTTCGAAAAATGATCCATGTCCATGTTCTGGTGATATAGTATCTTGATACCAGCCAAACATAACATGTATTTGTCATGAAGAATGAACCAGATCCATCTACATCAATTACGGAGTACGACCATGCTAGTTTGATCCAATAGAGGAATAGTTGGAATATTATGATGTGGCATGAAACTTAGATCTCCCGTTGAGTTCATATTGAAACCACTTATTTTCCCAACAGATTAGGTATCTTGTATGCTTTGAATGTTTTAAAATACTTCTAGATTTTGTCTCTCTATATAGAACACGTTTATCACCAGGTGACTGTTTTAGAACATACAGGATTCGGCATCCAGGAGTCTATAGTGAAATATATGTAGAGGAAGGGACCTTGACCTTTGAAAGGTTGGCCGCCATTACGGTGGTAATGATACTCACACGGAGGCATCCGTTTCTGTGCCTGCAAAAACTGGCAGCAAACAGCCAGGAGGATGATGAGTGAGATGTCCACGATCACTGCTTGTTTCATTCCCGTCATTTTGTAGAGTAATTTTCTAAACAAACCCAGTCATTTTAGCTGATCAAAATGGCGTCGTTATAGCCTGTCAGAACGCCCTTATCAACAACTTTAGAATGTGATCAGTCCGAATAGAGCTGAAGTATGTCTAAGTTCATATCTGGGAGTAACAGTAATCAATATTTGTTCACGTCTGATAAGCGACACTTGCCTTTACGCTACAATCATTATTTCCTACTCCAATGAACTAACATAACGTGTTTCCTTTGCATATCATAAGTCTCAAATTGGCACATATAGATTGTATGTATCTCAGAAGCATATAAGTTGCTGGCATCGAACTACCAGTGGAATCTATTATTACACTTTTAACAACACAACTGGAGAAAATGAAATGTGCTTCATGTTTGTTTTTTATAAACTTTTCAGGATCACATTCAGATGAGAAGTCATGAGAACATATGTACATGTCTGCCATTAAGTGTAATTTAGTTAGATCACAATATATTTAAAGCATTCTTGTAAAAGTGATTCATAGAAACACCCGAGCTGGAGATTAAATGAAGTTATTTATTAGGCAATTTAACAAGCTATTTGATCAAGATGAGCAGAGAGTAAACCTTCTGATAATGAAAACATTCCTGGTTTTCTCCCTTTGAAGGTAAATGCCAGCATTTCATCACCGCAGCAGGCGGAAATCCAAGAAACTAATGCATGAAACAATAGAAGTGCCAATATTTACTTCGACTTGCCAGAAAACATGGTTGGGGGAATAAATCATAACGTAATTTGAGATGTACAGACTACACTTAACCTGATCCATTGCTTTTCTGCCTTCCTTTCCCATTGTTAGTTTATTACCACCCTTTCATGTGGTGACTCATGAACCACGGCGATTTAGTTATGACACAGTTGTTTAACCTCATTATATTTATATCAATTATTAACTATCACCCATTTAGTATTATCATAGTACTAAAATCGCTAATTATGCTTAACTACACCGTACTATGCAAGTGTATTTAGTGTATTTCTTCCCTCACACATCCTGGTGAGCATAGATCTGTATATTGCTATAATCATTAAACAGTTGGTTTACACTTCTTTTGAAGACAAGACTGTTTGGGAGTTTCTTCGATTTAAACATTCTGATAACAGAATCACTTCTGAACCATTTATGGTGGTTAATTACAATTCATATGAGCTGTGTGTTCCCACATTGATTGCCGGACATGGTTTGTGTGGTTTGTGTTGCGGAACAAAGCCTGAGATACTTAACACTCTTCTGTCTGGTTTTACTTTCCGGATGCTAGGACTGATGAGATTCAAACTTTGTTTATGACCTTGTAAGACGCTAGGTCAAATCATTAATTTGATATTTTGATAGAGTATTTTCACTATTATTTTCAACATCATACTTCCTGGAACTCTGCTTTTCACAAATGTTACATTTACTGTGTTTTGCCCCTTAATGTTCTTCACCTTTTTATCATCATCAGATTAATATTATCATCATCACTAATTAGCTAGCTAAACAGTTTCATCATCATACCACCCGTTGTGCTCAAGACGCAAGGAAAATGTTCTTTCAATAGTATATTCTTTCCTATTTTATGGAACTTAATTGATGTTAATGGCGACTTGATAATTTTTAGAAATGTGTCTCTCACAAAAGATAAATCTGACAATCATTTCCTCTTTGATAACCTGATTTAGGACAATTAGTATAAATACTAATCTGATTTAGTACAACTCCCTTATAGTTGATAGCTCAATTACTATTATAGTGGGTTTGGGGGATATAATGTGTATTCTTGTTCTGTGGTGCTCTCCGCTGAGGGTAGTGTGTTTGTACTATCCCCAGTGGGCAGTACCAGTTCAACTGACCACATATCAGATAATATGTGTGTCATTCCCTTTATATTTCACTTTTACCCTATGTCGTTGTCTTTATGTATTTACCAGGTTGTAGACTACTTCTTGTTAACTTTACCTCATACTTAATTGATGATTATGTATTACCACTCTATTACTATATGTGATACCTGCTTCGGACACCATGATTGTGTTGGTGGTAACTTTATGAGGTGGCTGATCCACCACAGGACCAAACAGGACAGAGGAGAGATTAAGATTGATTGAGATTGATAAACATTTTATTAATAGTCTGGGGACATATCTCCTTGTATGTCAGGAGGTTTCCAAGCCCCCGTTCCGGTCTTACATTAATTTTGAAGAAAGTGAACATTACCACCTTTGTCATTGACTGAAGGTGGCCCACTGCTTATTTCTCAATATTTCTTACTCTCATTTAGAATGGCAAGTTTACAGTATGTATATTGCTCACCGGAGTGAGGGCAACAATAATATATAATAGTTCAGTAGTTATTCAATAAAGTTGTCATCGTTCCTCAGAGCTCGTCCCAAGTTGCAATAAAAGTAGTACAAAGGTCTTTACTTGTTGTGTGATTTTATTAATAGCTGAGCTGATGGAATCCTAAGATCACTACACTATTATAATTTCTTCATATACTTCTTCTGTGATAACTATCCAAAGGGCAGGAAAATTTGATATGACATAATCCACGGGTTACTTTACTGGCGTTACACATAGATTAAAGAAAGAAATATTTGAATGTCGCTAATGAAGATAAAGGACTTTGCATGATAGAAAATATTCAATAGGACCGTCAGGGATGAATATAACTGTTTATTTATATTTTATTAACTTCATGGTTATTAGCGATGCTGAATAAACTTGCAGTAAACACAAACAGCCATCAAAACCAGTAGAACAATGATCAGCAGGACTCCTACCCAAACCAGTAGTTTCCCTTCACCTGGATGAGAAAAAACGAAAATTGAATGTCCTGAAGTATGCACTGTAAATGGCTCTGGAGGACAAGCGTAAATAGAGAGGACAAGGCTCCACCTAAGTAAGAAATAAACAGTGTCCCCCAAAAGTCTCAACAAGTTATAGGAATTGGAATCTGCTTCTTTGGAATGCACATAATATATATTATCATACACGCATTGCTCTAAACACAACGTATCTAGAGTGATTCATGCCAAATGCGCATAGCAACCAGTAACTCATACTAAACATGTACGGTGGCCCAACTGTCCAAGCCAATCTAATTATACATACATTCATCCAATATATTCCATAATAAATCTGTTTGGTAACCCATTGCACGAAGTTGCTTAAGATATTGCATGAGTTACTACACATCTTGTGCAATATTCATTGGTAGATTACTACTAGGAATAGAGATTATTAATGGCACCAATGATTATGAATATCAAGGCTCTGATGTGATCAATTTAGGAAATGTTTCACTCAATATATATTTACCTGTGCATGGCTGTATTCCAGGATCCCAGTTGCCAAGTTCTGTACATGTGGTGGTGTAGGGGTTGTAAGTACATCCCACTCTGAGTTGCTCCTGATACACATAGGAGTGCTTCTCAGGCTTCAGTTCTGCTCCTACTCCACTGGGCCGGGTGCAGGTAACAGCTGTGGAAGAAACATCCTTGAATGTATCAGTTTGTGGGCTAGTTAACACTGCCAGACTAAAAGTGTCATGGATACTGATGCTGGAATCATAAGAGGGAGGTATATACAGAGGGAGTAGAAACTAGGATTGTGTGTATCCACATTATAGTTGGAAGTAATGCCACTTCTACTACTAGCGCCAACTATTTATAAGTGTGTCCGTAGTAGGCTGTCACTGGGAAAGGGCAATGAAAGCTACCTCGGCCGTAGGTTATAATGATACTGCACCTGACACCTGACATGCAGTGGAAACACCATATACCTGGAGCTTCGAGCATCTACTGCTTATAGGAGTGTGTCGTTTCTACTCCCTCTATATACCTCCCTGGTTATAAACATATGAACATTGAAATTTATTGGCTAAGATACTTTTGATTACACTTTTAATTACATTTCTAGAAGTTATATTGCAGAATTTTAGTCAAATTTAAGTGATTCTGGGACATAACATCACACCACATTTAGAATTATTACGACCTATTATTTTTTTATTCTTTTTTAAATTTCGTCAAACCTGCCATCTAGGCTTCTACATTTATCATGCAACAACCTTCTGTATTTATTACAACCTGTTATTACCCTGATGTCCAATTGATGTATGATGTACATCCAAACCTACCTATACATTTGCCCGATAGTGTGCTCCAAGATCCATTTTGAAGACATTTTATTGTGTCTGTTCCCAAGTAGTGATGACCAGGTTCACATGATATCTGTATCTCCTTCCCCACCTTGTATGGACCAGTATGTGAGTAGTATGCATTGTATATGTTGGGAGAAGCACAGTAGATTTCTGAAAAAAACAAGTTGAATTTATTATTTTATTATTGTTTTGCTGTTTTAAAGTATTCACAACTTATGCTGGTTTAATTGAATTAATTTACGTTTCCATGGAAAACGTAGGCAGATTACATTTAACCCATTGTCAAGTGGGAATTGTTGTCATGTATAAGAATATAATATCCTGACTCTTATTGATGTAGCACTTTTTTTTAGGATATACAGTGATCAGACAGATAGAGGTATTACATGACACAACCATGGAGCTGGAGCAGAGAGGTGGTAGTGACAAGTGGCATGTGAACCTAGGGGAGTTATGGGAAAGAAGCAAGAGAAGATCCCTATAAGCAAGATAATCAGACATTTGATCTTACATCCAGAAGCAAGACAAGATCATTAGTGAGATAATCAGAGATTTGATCATGAACCACACATTCCTGCTTCTGATTTATCTGAGATTAACACCACCGTCCCCACACATATGATTCTTATCAATGATGGACGTTTGTCTACTCAATTTCATAATTGGCAGATTACCATAAATCTGCCAATAACTAAGGTTAATGCTTCAAGCTGCACTTACACGTTCACATGGTCTTAACATAGAACTTGTACTTTTTGTCCTGTTATTTAGTAGTTCTTCTAAAATTCATTTGACCCAAAATTTGGAGGATTTTGTCTGGATGTTTTTGATACAGGGCTCTGAAGTCCACAGTTATTTTTCGGGACCACCAAAATCTATTCATGCAATGGTTCAATTTTGTATTGTTCACTGGCAACCATTTTTTCATGGCTTAATCAATGTAAAATGAATTCACTGCACTGGAATTATATGCAGTTCCAACATGATCTGGAATAAATGGACGACCAATCAAAATGCTTAGCACAGCCAGTGGAGTCTTCACTTACCTTTCTTGGATTCAATAAAGGAATGGACAATATTGTCGCTTTCCTCACTAAACAGCCAGGATCTTGTTTGATTAATACAAGTATTTGTTACAGTCTTCGGGTCCTTCTAATTCTTCTGTCTTCATATCATATACTTTCAGACCTTGTTCTATGAGCGTTTGTACTTTCTTTTACCTCTTGATTTCATGCTTTTTGGTGCATACTGCCCACCCTCTGCCCAGCCTATACCCAGCCAGATTAAAACGTAGCTCACTCGATTGAGTTTAATGTTTTATTCATTAATTTGTTACATATTTAAATATTGACTCACCTTTGCAGTAGCCCGGTTGGGCTGACCATTTTAGAGTGGGCAGACAAGTGACATTGGCCACGCCTATGTAGCTGTGGCCCGGCTTGCAGCTAAAGTAGCACCAGCCCCCGACCGTGTAGCCATGCACCTTTAGACTTCCATGGTCATCAAACCTGTCAGGCTTAGGACATTTGGGCCCTTCTGCATCTGTATGATGGGCATTGTTAGATGTATTAGCAGAGCAAACTATAACACTATACATTACACATTAAAATGTATGCGTCTTAAATACTATGAATTTCAATGTGAGTTGATTTTCATGATTGTAGTAAGTAACAGAAACGGTGGTATTCTTAAACTCGTAATTGCTATCTGCACCGAGTTTGTTTTTGAAGGAAGTCTAATGACAATAATGACGGAGTAGTTACTGGAATAATGACAAAGGAAGAAATATGTACTATAGGGGATTTGCATGTGCAACTGTGCATGTCTAATAACCTTCAGCAGTCGCCGCATATTTTGATTTTAAAACACTTTTAAGTGATCAAGTTGTATGCTATGTTAAGAACATAATAGCTTAGATAGAATAATCAAATGTTGTCATGTTTGCAACACCTCTGTGAGAGGCCCTTATCTTACCTCGCTTTACACGTAGATAAAAAATATGAAGGGAAATGTTCGTATGTCGCAGGATATACAGAACCACTGAGGTGAAGGTCACTGCCACAACTATTGTATATAGCACTGTCCGGTATCTTCTAGGGATGTAGATGGATAACCTCCGGATGCTGGTTGGAACACACGGTGAGAGAAGAGAATTAAATCTCATATTTAAAGACCTGTTATGAGTTCATGGCAACAATGTGTAAGGTGAGTAAGTGAGTATCCTTTGCCCTTCTTTATCTAATTTTTAGATCCATAATCAAGGAAGCTTGTGGCGCTAGATAGATGCATTGATAGATGCATTGATAAGAGACTGTCTGACTATTAAAGAAATAGATTGCAGATGCAAAATACAATTTTATGATTAATTTGAATCATTAAATTGCCTGTGGCTAAAACGGGTTTTTCATGAATGACATGTTTTCCCCATCCTCTTCAATCAACAGGAGGAGAACGGGGAATTAAAGTGAACCTTAAATGAGTTGAATCAATGGCTAGCGGTAGTTTATTTATACTACAACTGATTTTGTTATTCACTTTGAGCGGGAAGAATATGCCCATTTAATTGTTTGTTCATTTCTGTATGTGTATAATACAGAAGTGTTAACGTCATCAGTTGGTCTGACATCAACAATGATGGCGATATTGACCAATCACAGACAAGGATTCTTATAGCCGTGACTTGGGATTCCCCACACTCTTCAAAAACCATGGCCGTTGTTAACTGCTTCTGTGAGTCCAATACAATTGTAAGAATGATGATTCTATTATTTCTAAGTCATAGTATAAAGAATGAGCTGTACTTAATCATGCATTCAACGCACAACCTGCGGCTGCTTGTTGGATAAAAAAAAATAGGTAGTTTTAACCTCTCATTCAGTTCTATCTAAGTATCTAATAGCTGTATAGATACTGTTTTTTAACATGTAATAACATCAGTTTCTTTACTTCTGCCACATTTGTACTCTTTTAAAATATCTATGCTTATTGATCCTTATAAATTAATGAACGACCCACCAAAAGTTTTGTTCATACAACATTGCACTTGTGTCGGTTTTAATATAGTTCATTGGTCTTGTTATTGTAATTTCTCTCATGTCTCTATATATGCAAACATATTTATATTTGTTCTGTAAGGTATGACGACCACCTTGGGGCGATGCATTGATATTAATTTACACAGCCTATTACGTAAAAGAAGAAAAGAATAAAAATCAATAATACTGTCTTAGTTTGCACAGAGAAACTACAACATTGCTATAATTGATATTTTAGAGCCATTTCGGAAACAGTGGGACCCAAGGATGCGGGTTTGTATTTGTGGACCATGTGAATGTCGTTATTGTGCATACAGAGATGTGTGATTAGTCACCGTAAAATGTATAGAGGCTCCTATGGTTAATACATTTAGATATCACCGTCGTACCAATGCGGAAGCCAAGCATTTTAGCAGTTATTCACAAAGAATTAAGAATTAAGAATTTTGAAATCTACTATTTACTCTGGTAAAGGATACAAAAAGGTGACAAACAGTAACGCTAGCGATGAATGCTTATTCTGTAAAACTCTGTCTTCATTGGTATTTAGCTGCACTTCAGACAATGTGGATCGTTGCATGGCCAATGCCCGGGAATAGAAAAGGTAAGATATTCAAAAGTGGTTTATTATAGTAGATATTGTTGGTGAAACGTATAGATGTGATATTGCTTTATCTATATGAAATTAAACTTTAGTTTATTTATGTATTCATCTATATGGATGTGGGTCTATCACTGCAATCGGTAACATCTTGTATTTTGTAACCAAATCGGGAAATTACAAAAACCTCAGGTTTACATTAGTTCGTCAGATATTATAGTATGAATCAACTGGTTTTTGTGCATGTTACCACATCATTATAGGAACCATTTTAAAAACAATTCGGAACTGGAAAAGCAAAATATGGGACAATCTTTTAGGACAAATTTTTAAACAATTAAACAATGTAACAAAGAAAATACTGAAATTGATCCTGATTTCAATCAAGCACTTCATAGATTTAGTCATTAATTTTGTTTTTTTTTTTACAAAAAAATCATTAAGTGCAAATATCATTATCTAAATTGCACTCTACCGGATTAGGTGAATATTTGGCTTCAGCTGATGTATTCTGTGACACACCGGATCATGTGATGAATGGAGAGTTTACGATGACAGGATGGGCACATTTTGACCAGATTGAGATCACATGTGATCCAGGCTACCAATATACTGGTCAGACACCTATCTACTGCCTGGATGGACACTGGTCAGCTCAGCTAGGACAATGCATAGGTCAGTCCGACTACTCCATAGTTTCTAAATGTTTGCTTCTTATTATCAACACGTCTTCACCGCTTTTTAATCGGGAAAGTCTCTCACTCAATGGCTAGGATTGGAATTGTATCTTTACCTGTAGCATGTGCATCCTGTTAGTGCATGTATTGGGTCCGCCCCGATTGCAAATAGATGCATATTTTACTGGTGGATTTGTGTATATCAACTAGAGGTAATTAAGGTAGGGGGAGGCATGGTGGACGGTCGGGATTTACATTCCTTCAAAACATTGAGTATTACTGGTATGTTCGGAGTTGAATTAAATGTAGCAGCAGGGCGAGAAATGAGAAGTTTGATTTCAGAGCTCGGCCATTTAACCTTTGATAATGCCTGGGCAGTTATTATAGCAAAACGAAGCAAACAAAAACAAGACAAACCATGAATGGTAATTTCACATATTTACTATTTGCTACACATGGAATGATCATAATATAAACTTTTAAAAAATGGTTCTAGCTTATGAACTCTCATGTTGGTCATTAATCCTTTATTAAAATTAATCAATTTTTATCTTGTCTGTTATCTAGTGGACCACGGCTGTGGCGAGGTGCCTGTGATAGACAAGGCTGAAGTGAGAGTGGTGGGAGATAAGGCAGAGGTGGAGTGTAGGTCTGGGTACACACTGAGCGGGGCACGTATACTCCATTGTCTGTACAGCGGTACATGGACCACCACACGCTGTATCAGTGAGTATCACACATGTCTAATATAGGCCATATCTAGTGTACAACACAAACGTATGTATTGATGTTTTTTTCCTTTACGAATCATTGTATTAGAATTGTTTACATCAGTCTGAATACTAACAATCTGTTTGTCGATATCATGTTTGTCGCTATTTATATAATACATATCAGACAGATTAGATATTTTCTATTCTATTCTATTCTATTACTAACAATCTGCATAGTCATCCCCATGGATCGAACTGGATATTCAAAAGGTCTTGTTTAAGGTTTCCCCCGCCGAAGGCGGTATGAGCGCCGAAGGCGCTCGTACTGGGAAACCTTATATAGGTTCCAGTTGTTGCCGCCTGTTCTTTGCGCGTCCGCGTCGCCTCCTTATAAGGAAAACCCCATTCCGCCTATTCTCACCTTAATTTCCGACGCACTTGCGTACACATCGCGTTGATTTTACGCTCCCGCAAATTGATAAAAATAGCTATTTCTACTCGAAATAAGTTGCCAAAAACATGAAATTCAGAAAGAGCATGCTTTTCTACCCCTAAATATATGTTTATATCAAGGTCAGTTTTTAAAATAAAGCATAGGTGAGCGAAACCTTTCAGTAGGCCTAAGTAAACAAAAATATCGCCAAAGTAGGCCTACATTATTGAGTCAGGTTGTGAGAAAATGTACAATTCGCCTGCACCATTCCTCTCAGATTTGAGAAAGAAATCAGGTTCAAAATACAGTTTAACATAACCAAGCAGATTCGGTCAATCAATGTTAATATACTCAAATATACTCAAATATACTCAAATATACCAAATATACTCAAATATAGCTAGTATTTGTCATTTTTCAGAGTAAATTAGCAAGATTTACTAAATGTGTAGAGCTGACAATTGGTCATTTTCTGACGACCTGACCCTATTGGGTTGTGGCAGGCACATCGCAGGGAAATTACGCTCCCGCGAAGTACTAATAAACGCTATTTCTATTCAAAATACATTACCAAGATGTTGAAATTCAGAAAGAGCATGCTTTTCTACCCCTATATATTTATTTTCATCAACATTTCTATTTAAATAAGAAAGATATGAGGGGAACTGCACTGTTACCATTAAACAATAATTTTCGGCCTTTCCCCTGCTGCTTGACAAGTATAGGATTGACTCTACTGACAAAAAATTGATCGTCGTGCAAAACTGGGTTGTCTAATATGGCATCCTAAGGCATTAATATATAAAATAATTACCTAACCCTATACACCATCATAAAGAGAAATATCTAAGCTTGCATTTGGTGAGAACCATATTTATATATAATTTAACTGTTATCGATATCTATATCGATCATGACAGGCCAATGCAAACTAGGTTTTAGACCAAAGTACATTATTGCGTCGTAGCCAGCACATCGCGGGGAAATTATGCTCTGGTGAAGTAATAAAAAACGCTATTTCTTCTCGAAATACAATGCCAATGTGTTTAAATTCTGAAGGGCGATATGATGGAATCTGTAGGCCCTATTGTTATAACAATTTTCATTTTCAGAACCCGATGCCGGCGACGACGCAATAATGTACATCAAAACATCTTCTAATTTCACAACGTTAGTAACGCGCGGTGCACTTTTGAGTCCTTGACAACGCTTTTTCCCGCGCGAAATTAGAGTGGAGGAAGGAGGGGTGGGTGGCGTGGAGGGAGCTCTATCGGGGGAAACCATTCTTTCCTTGGTCCACACCAAAATTTCTTGTTATATATGATATCAGGTAGATTTGTGTTTTGTTAAATCCATTCATTCAACTTGTAACGGCTGTAGAATATTTCCGGTTTTATTGTGTTCTAAAACGTTAGTTTGTAATTAGAGTGATGGAATACAAAAACTGCTGTTCACAACAATAAGAAAAAGAATGGTTTGCCTCCAAAAGTAGGCCTGTGCTTTCCAACCTATAGCTTCCCTCTGTACCCACTAATATATTGATCAAAACCAATACCTAAGGGACGGAAGGGATGTTCCTTCTGAATGTTTAGTTTATTTTGAACCATTGTGTGTGAAAAAATCGTTTATGATCCGCTCATTCAACGTAATTTCTCCCGAACTGTCAATGGTTAATTTAGCTGAAACGGTGTCAAATTATTATTCACTGATACACAAGATCTATCACTTATATTTTCCTTATTTCAAAACCCGCGTTCATGAATATACATAATTGTACTCTTTTCGGATTTCAACATCTTGGCAATGTATTTCAAGGTGAAGTAGGGTTTTCTATTACTTTGCGGCAGCATTAATTGTCTGCGATGCTTTCACAAACGGTCTGAAATCCAGGTAGCATCATGCAGACATTATTCTCATTTATTAAGACCAGGCGTTGGTATTTATGAAGGAACCCTTATTATCCCTTAATGCTAATCACATGTTTTTAAGGTTTTCCCCATCAAAGCTAGTATGAGCGCTGAAGGCGCTTGTACTGGGAAACCTGATAATGGGTTTTACATTGGTCAAGGATGTGCCATAAGGGTGCTTCCTATAAAATATCAACGCCTGGTCTTATTGGGTACATTGTATACATATTCGACAATATGTCCCCTCTCGTTCTCTTCTCTATCTCTCTCCCTCTCCCTCTCTCCTCCTTCTCTTTTCTCTCTCCCTCCTCTCCCTACTTTCTCTCTCTCTCTCCTCTCCCTACTTTCTCCCTCCCCTCCCTACGTTCTCTCTCCCCACTCTCTCTCCTCTCTCTACGTTCTCTCTCCCTCCTCTCTCCTCTCTCTCCTCTCCCTACTTTCTCTCTCCCTCCACTCTCTACTTTCTCTCCTCTCTCGCCCTAGCTCTCTCCCCTCTGTGAGAACATTCTGACATAGCGTCCTTGTAATATCCTTTATTGCGACAATTGGCACATTTTACAAATATGTTTGACAGAGATTTGCGAGGGACATCCAGCTGTTGCACATGGAAAAGTGACGGTTGTTGGACGTGCAGTCGGTGACGTAGCCAATGTGACGTGTGACACAACATACAGGCTGGAGGGGGCCGCCCAGGTCACATGTGAGGACGAAGGCACTTGGACCTCAGCAGGACGATGTTTGGGTGACAATTGACAAATATTTACAAATTTATGAATACAATTTATTTTACTTCTTGGCCGTTGGTCTTTTGGCTGAAGGAAGATCTATAGCAAAGTTGCTGATATAGGGTATTTTCATTATTATCACATTGATACAATTTATTGGAAAATGGTTCTACTATTATACAAAATGGTTATTTCATACGTCTTCTTGCGTCTGAAGTATGTATGTATTAATTAATGCTTTACTTAAATGAATGACTATCAAGAAATATTACTAGCTTTTTCATGGAAGAAAACATATAGAAGTACTAGTATTAGATGTATAAGTATCTACCCTCATTGGAACCCGTTTGATCTTTACAAATATGATGGTATCTCAAAATCCATTTTCTGCAACATGTGACTTATTTTTCTGCTACACATTATATATAGTTGTTTAAAAATGTCTTAAATTATCTTCAATAATAGCTGCAGAGTATCATATTATCGGTGTTTGTGCGTTTGTTGAAATGTCTTGAAGTTCATTAACATTAAGAATGCGTTACTGGTAATATTTTACAGATATCTTATGTGGAGACCTGGACATAGAGCAGGGCAACGTGACAATAACAGGAAGGAGGGTTGGTGACGTGGCTGAGGTTACATGTCATCTTGGCTACCAGTTGGAAGGAGCATCACAGGCTACCTGCCAGGTAGATGGGACATGGTCAGGGCAGGGCGTCTGCACAGGTGAGGATTTCTTTTTATTGATGTTTAATAGATTGAGGCCGCTAATTCTTTTTGAAGTGGAACTGCGATTTCATCAGAATAGTATCACTCGGCTCATTTTATGCTTGCCACTGCTGGCTTCAGCTGTGGTACCTGGCCTAGTTCACAACTTGTTCCTAATTCATTAAAGGCCAATAATAACTGATGCGACAGTTCACTTGAAAAAATATGTAATCATTGTGGATCATATTTATCGGTCCCGTAAAGTGGTTAAGGGTTCTCGAGCACCCTTAAAGTAAGTGGAGTCCTGCCAATGCGACCACCTTTATTATGCCATGATAGGTGTGCGTATCCAAAAAACATGGCCAGTTTAGACCATGGCATATGCATGCCTGGATTGTGCTAGTGCAGGCTGTTTTTCGAATTCAACCAATTGTAACAGTGCCTCTGATTGGCTTAGGGGTCCGATGACAATGTTCAGGCAGCCAACCAGTGGCGCTCTTACAAAGAGCATTTGGAAACAAAATAAAAACATTGCCGGGTCCATGCAGCCACAGTCATGCGAGACAAGGCAAAAGGGGATAAAATACTAGGCTAAAATCGATCATGGCTAAAAATAGAATTAAACTTGAGCTGCATATGCGGCAACGCATTCACAAAATGCTCGTGGCTTTTGGTGAATGTCTGTCACGTGTGCCTTGTGACCGTTTCTTGCTCAAGTTGCTCCTAGTTGCTCAAATTTGCTCACAATCTCATCTTTTTCTTTCTTTTTCTTAAGATATTTAGGCTTTTCTTCAGGAATGATCTTAGCCGTTGCCTGTTAAAATTCATAAACACAATATCCATCAAACATGTTTCTTTATGCCCTATAAACAAGCAGATAGTCTCGGTTTTGTCATCTATAATTTCTCAAAGAAACTATTGTTTCGTTGTATATGTTTGTTGACTTATTTTACTTAACAAATTCAACTGTTATACACTTGATAATCACTATTAGTTTCCAATACCATCACAAGCATAACTATACTAACACCCAATACGATACTAAAGTACCAGCGAGTGTTCTGACTGAATGATATACCCCTCTTCCTCTGCATTATTTTCTACGATAGCATTTTGTCAGAGCTTGTACACAACCCCGGCCCCTCGACTCAGAGTCAAAAGTGTATGCTTTTTTGTTCCAAATTTTCCGGAGGGTTGGGTTATTTTTCACTCACAAACGCTGAGCGCAAAATCAGAAATAAGGGTACCAATTTGCTGTTGAATGCCACAAAATGCTGGAAAAGGGGGTATTTTTTAAAGTGAAGTCTGCAAATAGTTGGAAAAGTGGTAATCGCGCTCTGCAATGCTGATGAGTGGCTGATTCAGGAGCAGAGCAGGTCAAATTTACATGATTCTTGAAATCTGTAAGAGTTGGGATTGAATGGGTTGCTCAAGTATCCATCATTTTCCACGATTTGCCACAAAATGGGGGGTAAAATGGTTATCATGTTAAACAAGACTCATTGAAAGCATGAAAAGGTCTTTTTTAGCATAAGATGTTCCATGTGTTGCTACAAAAGGGAGGTGGGGATAAAATGCCTTAACAATTCGCGGAAAGGGGTACTTTTCAAAGGCTGGAACAAAAAAGTATACACGTTTGACCCCTGAGTGTGGAGGCCGGGTACGCAACTATTTCAACATCACTACATGCTAATTTGTCCGGCAGCTTATTTCACAGAATATTTCCATTCTAGAAGGTACGTCATCTAGTTGTTTGTTGTTATATCCTCTTTATTTTTACCGTTATTCTCCTCCTGTTCATGAGGTCTGTCATTCACAAGACGCTGGTACCTGTCTATTCCGTCATGAACTGAATTCAACTAATGCAGAACATTTGTTCACAAACAAGGTCCATATTGGTGGTTTTTCCTACATAAATGATACCTGTTAAGAGTTGCTTCATGTTCGTTGAATTCTTTTTCTCATTACTTTCTGTGAATTTAAAAACAGAAATTAAAAAAAATAGGCGGTTGGGCTCTGTACGCCTTCATTAATGCTGAAGGGGTTACAAGTTAATCCAGCTATTCTCGAGAACGCAAGTAACTGAATCTAAAAGCACGATCCATTGCTATTAGTACATTTTGATAACTTGCGCTGATAACCGTCCTATTAAATGAATAAACAAGAGTAAGGAGAAAGATGAAAAGATGAAAACAAGAACACACATCAATCGATGCTAGTCAATATTATGGTGGCCCAGGAGTGACATCTCATCACTCCCTCATCCATCACATTTGGTCCCGCATCCCTCACATGTCGTCCTGTGTTCCTCACATCTCTCACCTCTTGTCCATTATTCCTCACCTTTGGGAGGGAGGAGAGTGTGGTGTAGGAGCTGGAGGAGGAAGGAACGTGAAGGGGTGGAGGGTAGGGTGGAGGAGGAGAGGAGGGTCAATGTGTACGCTATACTATGTAGCGTGAAAGGATGAGAAGAAGAAGAAGCATGGGAGGGGAAGGAGTTGGGGGACAAGGAGGGGGAAAGAAGGAGGATGAATTAGGAGAAGAAAGATAAAAAAGAAGGCCAAGCCAACAAGGAGGAGGGGCAGAGAAGGAGGACAGGAAGAAGGAGATATGGGATATGGGAGATATATGGGGGAGGCGGATTTCGGGGCACGGGACACAGGACGTCGGGTAATATAACAGACATTATATATATATAAATGCAGGATGAGTGTCTCCACCTGGTGGCTCGATGTTGAACCACGCAACTCAACGAGGCAGCACACACCACTACTGGTCTAGCACTCACTCTACTCTTCGCCTCTCATAATGACTATGTCCTGGCCCATTATTGAACACACTCACCCCTACTGTACCTAATACTTGGTCATTATTCTTACAATATTGTTAGTATATGCGCATTCCACTTGAGAGGTGTAATAAGTGAGGTGCAATACAAATAGTTGTATGGTATGTGTACCATACAAATTCGACTTGGGTTTCCTTTTAGCTTTTAGATACTTTATGACGATTCAAAACCAACAAGTTTATATATCAATATTTGTCTATACTAAGGGCATATAATAAATAGTGAATGGAACTCGGTATTAGTAATACAAAATGTATTGGACAATTATTAGCACCTCATTCCATTCTCTCTATGTATGATACATAAGAACTATTGTTATATCTCCAATGTCATTAGTCTAGGTCTATAATACCTAGCAATTAAGAATAAGATTAAGTGAACTCTTTATTCGTCAAAGCTTGTTTAGACAAATAGGTTGTGGTAATCTCAAAAAAGGTCTTCCATGCAGACCATGCCATTCTTGTTTTTTCTTCTCTTTTTTACATGACATCTAATTCTACCTTAACAATGTAACTTTCGGTGCAAGTATAATTACAGTAACGGGCATAACTATTCCATTATTTTGGAGAATATTATTTTAGGACGATCAAATGGGCAAGTTATGGTATTTAATGCATTTTTGTTTCCTCATTTCTTTCCCTCTTTCCCGTCTCTCTTCCGATAATACATTTTTTACTACAAACTCTTTGAATTTTTTAAGAAAAAAATAGTATATACAATTGCATCAGATTTATTGATTGCAGAAGTGACCAGTTGCCCAGTGATGGTCATCCAAGATGGTCAGCTCACACTGAGAGGAGGACAGAGCACCGGGGACGTTGCCAGGGTGACGTGTCTGCCTGGATACAGGCTGGAGGGGCCTGATACCATCACCTGCCTCCAGGGGGGCCACTGGTCTCCTCCAGGTAACTGTACGGGTGAGTTATATACCTAGCCTCCTGTTAACTGTACAGGTGAATTTTGAGTCAATGAAACCATACATGTTTTCTTTCGAAATTCTGTGTTTGGGAATGGTAGCCTATACATGTGGTGTGTTATTGAGAAAGGAGTCACAAGTCGTAAAATTGATATTTTTTAAGGTAATATATTGATAAGATCCCTTTGTAGGTATGTTCTCTACTTTAGCATGTCTAACGCTGGTTGGTGTATGAATACATGCACTGCACCGCGTTTCATAACTAATGCAGCATGTGTTAAATAGGCAAAACGCATGAGGGACGATCTGTCGTCCCATATTTCCTGCGGGCGTAGCGATTTTCAGTGAATGAGCATAGCGAATGAACAAAATCGCCCAAGGGAACAAAATAGCCCAAGGGAAATATGGGACGACAGATCGTCACGAATGCACTTTTGCATTTATTATCACCTTTATAGAGGTTGGTACGATACGTTAACCAACATTTCAGCTGGAAAATGGTTGGCATTCAATGAAAATCGATGGCAAAACGTGCACTTACACTGCCCCTCCCACCTGACCTTGTTTACAGTTCTGGGTTCTGGTATTCTTTGCTATCATTAGACATTTCAATGCACGCTTGATCTGCTGGGTTGTGAAAAGTCCTGCATAATGTATTTCTATTTTGAATCATTATTTCGCCTAATTTTCGGTTAATTACCATTATTAAGACATGAATACGATTTAAAATACTTAATAAGATAAATGTTGTTCAGTTTGATATTCAAATTTCTGTACTTTTCTTAAGTGAACTCGCCACCACCTCACCACCTTCTTGATCAAAACAGTAACCAAGGCTTACAATCAGCAGGCAGATTGGAAACTGTGTAACTTCGCCATATAAGTTTTTGGGCCGTGTTCGACCGGCTAAATTAACAGGAATTAATCTTAACACTTGCCACTTTCAGAACCGATTTTTCCCCATAAATGTAGTCAAAGGAAGCTGAGAAATAAGGGAAAATGATTGAAAATAAAGAACTGTCATATTCCACGCGTTAAGTCACCCACATAAGAATGACCACTACATCCAAAAGTCAGGTGATACACATATTCGGGTATATTACTCCACGGTGAAGTGAAAAGAATCATCTTGGGTCCATGCGATCATTTACGCCAGACAACCTACTCGTGCGGTATCATAGTAACACCAAATACGCGAGCATACCCAAAGTTACATCCTTCAGAAGTAATGATCTATGAGATGTTATAATAGATGTATAAACAAATTAATCTTGTATTGCAGACCTGAGCACACAGACCAAGAAGACAAGTAATAATGTATGAGATGTTACAATAGATGTATAAAAACTTATACTTGTATTGCAGACCTGAGCACACAGACCAAGAGGACAAGAACTGCACCTCGTACACTCATCAGTCTGGTAACAACAGGGGCGCTGCTGGTTGCTGGAGTATGCCTGTGGATTCACATGTAAGTCAGAACTTTTAGCAGTGAACTCAGTTGATTCAGTTAACTGTATCTATCTTAAAATATTTGTGTATATCTTTAAAAGATAGAAATGTATGTGAAATGAAGTATATTTCCATTAACGTTACACAATTGTGCATATCATAATATGATACAAAAATACAGTTCTATATAATAGAACTGTATTTTTCTACATAAGATACAAACAAAGAACTCCCACACAAACAATCTGTTATCCTAATGTTGCTCGGAGTATGACTGGGATATGACAATCGTAACTATTGTAACTTACTTGTTCGCAGTAGGAAGAGAAGGAGAGGTAAACGTAATTGTCTTCTGAATGTGTTACAATGTAATAACCTGCATGGCCAATACATTTCTACCACAGAAACACCTTTGCGGAGTAGAATTCATTATATTTGGTTAAATTATAAGTAACCTATTTTTGCAGATGTCCATGTTTTTTAGTCTTACCATTTTTCAAGATACAAACCCAACCATCGGGTAGGATTTTGATGCCTTATGTGTTCTGCGCAATTTGACAAAGGGCCGATTTTTAAGTGAATTATACTATTTTCAGTCTGATTGAATTTCTTCTTTTTCAATGCAAATCACTTGCCATAGGTTCATATTTTACTTACATCTGCCAAACAATAACGAAAGTGAAGCAATATGTTATTTCGCCCTTGTATGATGTCAATAAGCACGGCCTTGATTATCACTGGGGGCATATCAGTCCTGCAGCTGCCTGACGGCAATGTCATGCCCAAGGCTGATATAGCTTCAATATAGCCTTATATATAACCTTACAGAACTTATCAAAGTGATTTTGAAATCCAAAAATCCCAGCACCTACAGGTAGAAAATAATTGCCTGTATATAGGAATAAGCAATTTTCAAAAAAATAGAACAGAAGTGAACGAATCCGCCATGTTCAAATATAATGTAATAAAGGACGGTCAAATAAATAGGATAAATAGGATAAATAGGATAAATTAAAAGAGGCCAAAAGCATCATGTATGCATAACATTAAACAGTACATGATGAACTTTCATTTCTGAATCTTGGATCAAGTAATTGCCAATTTGAAGCCAGAACATGTAAGATAATCGTTTAAGGACACAAGTATAGTGAATGCTATGTGATTTAAGGATAGATACATTAGAGATTTGCTAAAACAAAAATAGTAATGTTGTTATTGACAAAGATAATAAATAAAATGAAAATAATCCATTCTTTAAGTAAGTTTGCCCAATACCAGGCGCCTACAAGAAAGCGTAATTATTATTGTGTAACAAACTAAATATAGAGGGAAATCTGTTCATATTACCATTGTTTGTTTGTTTGTTTGTTTATATTCATTATTTCTACTTCAAGGCTCATACTTACCCTCTGATGTTTGTTTCTCCTGTTACCAGCTGCCCATGAGAGAGCGGTGGAGAGGTGGCGCTTGATGCACGACCTGGAGGCTGAATCCAGAACTAAGGTGGAGGCACTCCTCATCAAAAACCTGAAGGTCACCCTTGGCCCACGCATTGGTAAAGGTAAATATATAGCCTGAGAACGGAACATGCAATTCATTATAACATCATTCTGGGGACTAGATTGCATCAAAGAATCGCTTATTTGTCAAAGGTTTCATAGAGTCGGGAAATAATTCAGCTTAGATAAAAGAATAGGCTTTTGCTGAGATATAAGAGAGAGTAACTACACAGAGTGAAATTAAATAAGGATGTTATTTGGACATCTGTCTAGTATATAAAGTACAGTAATAAGTACTTAGAGTAAAATATAAATATGAATATAGGCCTCAAATAAATTTAAAAAATAATAAAAGAACTTGGCGTATCAAACTTTTCATTTAAAAGTTCATGTATAGCCTGGTTGAATAATGATATACTATAAAACTTTTGGCATTAGTTCAGTATATTTAAACATGGGTTTACCTAGAAAACAAATGCAATTGCTTTGAAGTTTGGCCTTATAGAATATACGGATCTTTAACTACAAATCTAAAATCACAAAAACATGGGAACGATGCTGCATTAATTTGCGCGCCAATAATACCAAAGGGAATATAGGACTGTCTGAAGCTAATCGAACATGTGTGGCCCTATGTTAGAATTATTGAACTGAACAAAACATCCAAGATGCCCGCTGCATGTTCTGTAAGTGGTGTTTATGGGTTAAGTAGCCTATTGCAAGTTATTCTGGTCGGATATTCAGCCTAAGATCCAGGTGAGATTGAGGAAAGGAATCAAGTTTGATAAACAATTGATTCCATATTTATTGTTGCACCTCTTTATTGCATCTTTCACGTGGAATGCGCAGCTAATGAAGTAGGTAATAGCCATGAGCAATTGGTGCACACAGGTAGTTTGAACATAGTCCCAAACCATGGCCCAGCATCCCTGGACCGCACTTTGAGGTCTTACCAATCTTTGGGAATACCTGGATGATAATGGTTCATACGCTATCCACCAGGTGGCGGCACTGGCTGGTCGTCTTCTGAACTCAACCTCTAGACAGTCCGTCCCTCCGCAGCAAGCAGACTAGCAACACATGGTTTGACGAAGGAAAACCTAATTTTGACTAAGAGAATTGTATAATGCTTCATGTATGCACATCGTAGAGAGGTGGATATATACATGCCATATGTTTTTGCGTTTGTTTTATTCATTTAAGGCCAAAATGATACCTATTCGAGGCATACAAAAATACGCACTGTCCGCCATAGACGTTTGCACGCGTTGCCCAGCAAAATAATAAGAACTCAAGACATAATATATACAATATGGACCAATACATACCAGAGAAAAAAGGAACAAATGAAATACCTTTGTTAGACTATTCAGTAAGAGATATCCTTATCAACATTATGTATCATGATTAATTTCTGGAAAGTACATGTCACCTCAATACGAGATAATTATATTTTGTTAATGATGATCATGCCTTCCTTACAACCAAACCTGTTTACTAATTGTATTTATTTTTATCATGTCAATATAGCATGTGCCTTTAGAGAACTACAATTTCAAATGTGTTTTGGGATAGACATCTTTCATTCATCTTCATTTGATCTTTCAAATATTATTATCCAGATACTTATATGAATATAATTAACATTAATACTTAACATGTTACCACTGAAATAAACACGTCTGTTAGCAATATCCACATGGACAATATAATTGCAGACTGCATTTAGATATTTATATAATACTTCAGATCTCAATCTGGTCTTTCGTTGGCACAAATGACCTCAAATCGCGTGTAATCGTATGTACATATCCCATAACCCGTTTTGCATCATTGAGGTCAAATTCACACTAAAGTTACCTTTGAGTGTCCAAAAGAAATGACTTGTTTTGGTGATGAAAATGATTTGAATTATGTGTGACATTAACAATTTTCTCCACTGTATGCTATCCACCCGCAGGTCACTTTGCCATGGTGTACAGAGGCATCTACCAGGGCAGGAAACACGCTAACAGACCACCTATAGCACTTAAAACACTCAGAGGTCAGTTATATATTCCCATTAGACCAATTGCCCCAACTGTATTACCTCTCATTTGATTACAACCATTTACAGTAATATTGTTTGATGTCACTTGTCTGAGGAAACGCTGTATACACATTATTGATGAAAAAAAAAGATATCAATGTTTATGATACCTAACTTTACCAGACTACGCTGGTGATGGTTTGAGTTGGATGGTCCTATAATAAGTATTCTCTAGATTTCATTAGACAAGTTTCACATTAACGTAACAGTTCTCATTGCCAAGGAAAACAGTGTAGTTTTAATTTAATGTTTGTCTGCTGAAGAACAATTTCTAAATACACAACATTTTATATATCCTAAACCACTTAGGTAGGGTAGGGACATCATATAACGCATGAAAAACGTTAATACTGTAAAATCAACTGAAGAAGTCGATAATAGGCCGCGTAAGTAGTCCACGGCAGCGATTTTTTGTCGCGCTACTGTAGCAGTTTCATGACGTCATGTGGAAATGTCGCGCAAAGCTCCCATAGCCGCACCATTGTGGAGATATACAGATACACACCACTTTGCGGCAAAATAATAATCACAAATAACATACTTGTTATATAACAAGGCTACACATAGCTATACAGACCATATAGTTAAAGCAGCATTCTCAGCCATTCCAATAAAAAAGATCTTGCGGAATTTACATCTATTATGATTTATAGGAGTGTATCAATACTGTGCTGCTGTTTATAAGTTAACATACCAGAATTTGATGATAAATCGGAAGAGAGCGATAATAAGTAAAGTTTTAAGAGCCCCATTGAACAACTGAACCAAATCCTCTAAAATATAACATGGATAATTTAGAAAAGAACCAAACAAAAAGTAAAGCATGTTTATTTCGTTTTTAGTTCTCAGGGCAAAAGCCGGAGAACCATTGATATTGATACACATTATGCCAATTGTTTTTATCATTTAAATTTAACATAAATCTGTTAGCTGCTTGTGGCAATGTGTTAGGTGTTTGTGGGTAGCCATATCTAATTCAAGCGATCAGTGCTAAATTTTGCACTTGGAAGTCAGCACACTTAGGTGAGCTTGACTGACCATCCCACTGGCATCCCATTGGTAGTTCACTCCCATCCTATTGGTGTCGACTGACAGATTTTCTAATTCACCCCATTGCTAGCCTCCCACCCTATTGGCAGTGTGACCAAGTGTACAACTGCTGTGGGGGACATGTATTTATATATATGTTTCTATTAAGATATTTCTTAAAGGGACAGAGTGAACAACTGCTGATACTGTGACATGTATATATGTATCAGAGATGCCATTCACAGACCAGAAAAAAGTTGACAGTGCACAGGACTTTTTTTTCGACAAACTTTTTTTCTGACCAACTTTTTTTTTACCAAACTTTTTTCCAACCAACTTTTTGCAATATTTGTCCCACAAGAAAAATCTGATATAGGTTAAAATGTAAGCATTATTAGGTAAATATTCTGCATTTTCAGTTTAAGAAAAACTAAATTTCAGTAACTATAACTTGACATCGCGCTCAAGTAATTGAGCCTGAGAACTTGTTTCCTTTGGAAACGCCAGGTATATACATTAAGTTAAACTGATTATAAAGTTAAATAGAAAAATAGTTGATTAAATCATTGCTTAACTTAATATTTAGTTAACTTATAACTTGTTTTACTTTTGAGTGTGTATGTATGTATATTCTTTATTTCCAGTTTTCATAATACAAAGAGTAACAAACAAATAATAGAGGATTCTGGAAAAGGGTTCCCACATCTGTGTCAATCATAGGTCTTCCAGGGGGTCCCATACAACTAGTACTACATAAATGAGCAAAGGCTCCACAGATATTTTGACAAAATATCCTTCACAATACAATGTTTGAATTCTCCAGGCCATCCAACATCACATGGGGAAAAGCTGACTGAGTTCATCACCGAGGCAAGCTTGATGAAGAACTTCAACCATCCTAATGTCCTCTCACTACACGGTATCACCATCATCAGGAACCGCCTCTATGTAGTTCTCCCCTTCCTGCCTAATGGAGACCTCAAGTCATTTGTGGTTAAAACTGTAAGTCTTCAATACAATTTAATGCTAATTTAATAATTTTAATAATTTAATTTAATCTAAATCTCAATTCATTGTCAATTCATTTTCAATATAATTTTAATTTGATTAGCCCATTCCAATTCCAAAATTTTAATTGGAGCCAATTGAAAAATAGTCACTCTTGAATTAACCATTACATTATATATATGTATAGTAAATAAGGCTGATGGATCTATGCACTAGACTTTGTACTCCAGGCTGTATACTAGTCTCATTGACCAGCCTCTGGGGGCTGCATTGATGTCCCAGCTCATATAAAATCCTAAAAAAGTCTACACTAACTTTCAGGCATTCAGCATGAAGCTGTTCACCCACCTGGCGTATGACGTAGCAAAGGGCATGCAGTACCTCGCACAGCAGAACTTTGTACACCGAGACCTTGCTGCCAGAAACTGCATGTAAGTGGAATCTAATATTTGCTATCAGAGTTGAATAAAAAAAATGTTTTGTGGCTATTGGCTTTTGGTCCATGTCCTTCACAAGTGATAAAGTAACAAAGCTTGTGTGAAAGACATGCACCAAATGACACAAGTGTTATGTAAATGCCTTGTAGCATAAGCCACTCCATTTTAGTTCTATTCTTTTGCCATGATATACATTTAAGCCATATTCACTTGGCAAAAGCAGGTGCCTCAAAATTTGCTTAATTGAAAAGACTTTTAAAGGCTCATTGGCGTAACTAAATTTACACATCTAATCAGAAGTGCTGCCGTAACTTGCCTGCATTCCAAAAGTGGATTCTGCTAGTGTAATCAATCCATGCATATGCTATAGACTAATCTGACCATCATTTTGTGGATACACTCACCTATTATGACATTGAAGAATTGTGGGTCATTCTCCGTAATATTTTGGGTCAGTACTTGAGCGAGAAATGAATCAACGCAACACACAGAGATGTATTTCTCAAGTCTGCCGAACCAGTTAAAAGAGCCCGCTGTAATCAATTGGGTTTATTTTTATACGTAGACAGATTACAACGAGTACACAGGGCCTGGGCTGATTGGCTTGTCCTCTCTGGACCAATTAATTATCAGGTTAGATAAGAGATCAAATCAGCCACAGGATAACAATCAACAGAAAAATATCAAAACGAGGATCAGAGTGACCACTGCCACCCTGACCAATCCCTTTGTGTAGTGACCAGGTCACATGGTTATCTCCCCTCCCCTCTCCCTCCCACTCTTAATCAATACCCCATCCCCTGACCTTGCGGTCAGTCTCTTCCCTCCCTTCCCACATGATCAACCTTGAGATAATGGTCAGACCTGGACATCACTTGTACCTTTGGACTGATAAGCGATCCATGAGTGTTGTGGCGGTAAGAAAGTTTAATTAGCCTTCTCGTTGGTAGGGGGTGTGGCGGATGTGTGTCTGAATGAGACTAATTTAATAATAAACCTGACAACTTTCTCTCATGATTTTACGACATGATATGCATTTTACTATGAACTAGTGCTATTTGCTGTCACAATGAAACAACTTGCACTTAAACTTTTGACCCAGCTAGCAGTCTAATCACCTTTGTCCCTGTTTACAGGGTAGATGCAAACAACAGAGCTGTGGTAGGAGATTTTGGTCTGACCCGGGACCTGTACCACAGAGATTACTACTCCCCGTCTGGTCTGGTCAGGGCTCTGCCCATCAAGTGGATGGCGCTGGAGACACTTGAGAAGAACGTCTACACACTAATGTCTGACTTTGTAAGTAACACTTTGTTTCTGTTTCTGTGGCATTAGGATTAGGGTTGAATCTGATGTTGAGGGTGGTCCCTTTAATAAGACTCAGTCATGATACTGAGCAAAGGGTATAAAGATGCCACCCCTGACACATACATAGTCCACTTGCTTCAAGACTTTCAATTCTGTGGTACAAGGTCAAAACCAAGGCTGAAACATTAGAACTTCCTGAGAAAATTGATGTTTAGATATTCAGATCACTACAAATATATGTGATAATTGTAACTTGTTTTCCAGTGGGCGTACGGTGTACTGCTGTGGGAGGTGTACAGTGAGGGCGGTGCACCTTACCCACATGTGGACATGTTGGACATGTACAGGTACCTTATGCGCGGTGACAGGCTGCAGAAACCACCTCACTGCCCTGCACTTGTGTGAGTAAAGTATATATTTATTATACACACTTTGCTCTGAAAACAATCTATATAAAGTGAGTTATGCATAGTGCATATTTCACTAATGATATTCATGCTCCTTCAACCAACTTGTTAATTCACCAGTATGTACATGAGAATGAATAAATATAGCCGAAGGTACATACATGTGTACATGTACTTCACTGCCCTAAACTTGTCTGAGAAAAGCAACATTTAATTTGATGACTTGATAACTTTCCAGGTATGACATAGCCCGTGGGTGCTGGCAGAAGGACCCCAACAAGCGGCCAAACTTCACCTCCATTGTGAAGAGCCTGGAGCTGATCATGCAGCTACAGGAGGGCTACAGTGATGAAGAGCTACTCACTATGGCTGACCAGCCTCCACCCTACGCTGATAGACAACTGCTCAATGCACCTGCAACTACTGCAGTCACACTAACAGCAACCACAGCAGCAACATCAACAATGGAAACAACAAGCACTAGTTCACTCACAACAACCACAGCAGCTACCGCAACCACAACTCCAACATCAGGAACAACAAGCACAGGTTCAGTCACAGTAACAATCGCAAAACCTACTGCTACTGCACCAATTGCTGCACCATCAACCACTGCTACACCAGCACCAACCATGGCCTCTGCTGGATCAACTACTGCTACAACCTCACAAACCACCACTGAAGCTACTGGAACAACTGCATCAACTACTGGCATCACTGCCCCAAACACCATTACCACCATCACACCTCAATCAGCATCTGCTCTCACAATCACAACATCTACTTCTACTGGTGCCTCGGCCACTGTCACATCTGCACCAGACTCTGAACCACCATCTGCACCAGACTCTGAACCACCATCTCCAGACTCTGATTACTTCACGCCTGTGGACCCCTTCACCAAGCTGTCAGATCTCATGGCTGCACATGACCAGGGAACATTGGATGCACAAGGCTCCATTGAACTCTTATATTTAACATCATCTTCTGGGGCACAAACACCAGCTGTTATCCAGTAATATATGATGTGATGAGAAATCAATATCCATCAAATAGAATGAATATGGATAAATATGAAAATAATAGAAATAACATATTCCAAAGACACAAGTTTCTTCATTCTAAGATTCTAATTGAATACATCTTTAATTATGCACAGTAAACATATCCTTCCTTAGTTAGCATATAACTTTGATGGAATGACTATGTGCATATCATAGTGGCCCGTTTATAAGCCTGGGCTTGTATTTTTTTCGACCCACCATTAGCTCTGGCTTGCAATTGAGATTCCAGTTTTAGAGGATTTTTTTTTTCATGACCCTCATACCCTAGGCCTGAATTCAAGATAAACAGGTCCCGGCTTATAAACAGGCAACTATGCTATATATTGTGTAGGTATTGGACTACTAGAACAATGTCTTGTAGGACCATAATCTAAGGCTAAGGTTACTGAAGCTGGTCCAGTGCTCTGGTAATCTGTGAAACTTGCTATTACATTTACATTCCCCTGTTGTATGATTATTACTTAGAGTGTACAGCTTGGTAATTTTTCCGAGGGTTAGGCCAAAAACAAAATAGGTGTGTTTCCGATTTATCGGGCTGAAAACTAGGTAAACCTTTTTTTAGGAAACCACCTCCAAGAAACTGTAAAGAATGTCTTTTTTATTACAAAAGTAGTTGTCTTAATTTTCATTCCCAACCATAAGTTTTAGAAAATGAGCAACCCTCACTCATTAATTGTGCTCCCATTCGGTGGGGTTTTTCTTCTAAAGACATTGATGACAAAATCTCACTTGGTCAACGCATTTCCCTCATCACACTTTGTAGAAAAACTTTGATATTTTATAAGACTCTGAAATCACCTCGTTTTAAATTGAGTGTGATTTATCGTACATGAACGTTAAATTACAATCATAACTTTACCTATTGGCTATCTGTACAGAATTTATTGTGAATATGTTGTGGTTATTGCTAGGTTATTGCTGAGGCAAGGACTTTTTTAACGATATTCATGGCGAGTGCCCAAGAGATGTCTTACGTCCCATTATTCTGGGCATAGTTTGAGATAATCTAGGAAATATTGGATCAATAATGGATCAACGGAAACGTGTTATTTGTATGTGGTCGAATTGACAAAAGTGACACAACATGTGGAAATATTTAATCTACATTGATAAAACCCTAAACATTTTCAGTCCCCGTTTACTGGGCTGGCGGGGACCATTAGATTGGCATAGAATGGGCCTTCCAGCATTTTCGGCCGACCGCCTACATCAATGAAATTACAAAACAATATTCACAGCTTAAAACGGCTTTTCACTGGTTCATTTTGCTTCGAAATCATTTCTAAATTGTTAATAATGATAGTTAAAGCCCAACAAAAGGGGACTAAAGCCATTAGATCCTGAGTTTCGGGTCGTGAGTTTTCTCTAAGCCTCTCGGGGACAAGCCTCAGCTTTGCCTTGGCTTGTTCCCAGGAAGCTTAGAGAAAACTCACGACCAGAAACTCAGGATCTACCCGCTCATTAGATATAATATTCATGGATATGGTCGCACTATGAATCTACATCAATTATCATAAGGATATACGATGAGCGAAATGAACTTAAGAAAGTGTTCATTGATTGCCTAATTTACTTCAATATCTGGTTAGTAATTTTGTTTAATATGCATTGACAAAACTATGCATGTTTGTAGATATAACTCTCCCAATTGTGTAGCCTATAATAGAATTGCGCAAATGCATTGGTCGAGCCTAGCCAAATACAAACTATTCCATGATGTTAATTCTAGAAGCGCACATTAATTGTATCTATTGATTCTAGTTATAAGGCATACTTACTGCGCCCACTTGTTTTATGTACAAGGGGTGGGTGATTCCATCCTTGCAAGGGTGAAATAAGCTTCCTACCTCCTCCCTCAGTTCTGGTCAGGGGACGTTGGCCTAGACTATACGATGGTGTACCAAAGCAATAATTCTGATTCTCACCTTCTATATCTGTTCTCGCAAAGACCTTGGCACAATATGATTTTAATCTACCTCTGAGAACGTCAGACTGTTATGTTAAAAATGTGACTTATACCTCGGAACATCAGACATATTCCTGATGAGACGGGAAAAATGTGTAGCTATGCGTTACAGTGCATTATTTTTTAATGTCACATTCTCGGACGTTGCACATCACTGGCTGAACTGCGAGTATACCTCCATCAAATCGCTCCTATTTTCAAACCAAATTGAATGGAATTCAGAATATCTGCTTTTTTGAATTCATTTATTTACTGGGTAAATAGTGCTGTTCATGATATTTCTGCTGATCTGACGCAATTCGAGCAAAACTATCATTATTGAATCTCACTGAAAACTCTTCCTAACTTTTCTTTACTCATACAACAGTAAAGTTTCGCTCATAACTCCCTGAGCAAACGTTAATGAAACTCCATATTTCGTGCTGAAAAAATGGGATCTTTCCCTACTTTTAGATTGTTGCGATTGTAACATTGTATATTAGGCCTTTCATTGTATATTATCACCAACAATTAAATCTATTGAAACATGAAAGAAAAATGAAAACCATAATATTATAAGCTTGCCTTTTGCAAGGGAAACCTTGACACTCTACACTGAAATGAGAGTTGATGTTCAGACTAGGCTTAGAAAGCACGTCTTTCTCTTATTTTTATCTTTATTGAGACACCATGGACAAATAGATTTTAAAGACTATATTATACTGGCAGGCGACAGTGGGATGACCTGGCATTACATTTAAGTGCCTTAGATGGCATTCAACTGTTTACTGCAGTGTTAGGTTAAGTAATGGAATACTTACTTGTCTGGTTCTCTTTTAAGCTCGAACTTTTTTAATTTGGACTGCACTAGACCAAGACCACCAAGAACTCCATTCTTGTAAATATTGTAAATCGTTATGAAACATAATAAACTGATGGTTTGTATAGCTAGAGAAAAAGTATTATCATTTATTGTAACTATATATATATGATGGCCAATAAAAACATTTTAAAAATAAATGATTTATATGTTGGTCAATGTAAAATCACATGACCTATAACAAGATAGCCATCGTCTAATTTATTGATGATTGGTCGTTGTATAAAGCATTACATGACTCCATTTTTTATTCATCTGTGCTGGTATTGATACCTTACATCGTTTTATATATCCTTTACTGGAAGCAAGCTTTACTGGCACATACTAGGTGTCAGGCTACCAATACTGCTATATCACCATTATGCACTGGTTTCTTATATCGTCATGGAGGTGGAATGGAGTACATGGAATGATAACAATACTTATTATAACCTTAGATTATATCAGTGCATGTAGTAAATATACGGTTCTAGGACAGCCACCCGCCGGACATCTACTCTCTGGACATCTCCCCGCCGATTTCCACCCACTGGACGATTAACATCATGGGGTAACGTCCAGGATGGTAATTGTCCAGCTGGTAAAAGTCGGCGGGTAGCTGTCCTCACACCAGTAGATATACCACATTAGTAGCTTTTTAGTGGCCTGTCGCCTAGGATATAGTTGTAGCTCCTTTACTGCTGGTAGTTGGTCTGAATAACACCAGGGGGCAGCTCTGATGTTCACTTCATTGATCCAGTTTGTATTCTTATGCAGGCGGTGGTATGGATCAAGATGATCAATAATTAAAATTTGTGAACGTCAAGCTTCTAGGGCTATTATTATGAAATGTTATTATTTCTTAATAGTCCGAGTATAGCAGGTAGGAATGTTTTCCTGTTCTAAACCGTCTCCATGGAGCCTTAGTTTTCATCATTACTTTGTTATTATTATCAGTACATCGTCTGAGTAGTACACCATTTGTTACATCTGCGTTGGCATGTGAAGTATTCGGCAATCTTTGCAAGTAGTTATTATGATTAAGTGCAGACATTAGACAAGAACAAACCAGTAACGAGGGTCTACTTTAAGATTATGTTTATTTGACACAACATTCGTGGCCGCTCCTTTGTTATTATTCACTGGTGAACTCGCCAGAAAAATTAAGACAGAAATCAGGTTCATAATACAGTTCAACATGACCTGACAAATTGTTTAAATCAATTTAAAATTTATCTCAGTCTGCATATTGGTACATTATTATCGATCAGATCAGCATAATTATACACGCAACCATACAACGATTAACACAAATTACTTAAACTATTTAAAATAACTTTGGATTGCATTTACATTACACGTTGACCATGTTTCACTTTTGGTTCGGTCCATAAAACTATACATAACCATATTAAGGTTAGACTACAGTGATTTAGAATATCCAAATAACAACTGCTGTTGAATTATTGGTGTAGTTTGCGCACCAAATGGTATGACATGTAACACTGATTAACTGGAATAACTATTGTTATTTTATCAAATATGTGCCGAACTTCTCATCTGCACAAAATGTAGATAGGTACTTATTTCTCTTAGAATACATGATTCAATATTTTTGTTTGATTACGAAATTTAACATTTACAATTGTTGTCAAAATACACGTGTCAACATTTGGATGTATTTTGCGTTGCCATATATCAAGTTTTGTGACGGTCTAATTTACAATTACATGATATAATACCTCCACATGCATCAAGCAAGACAAAACATTTCTAATAACCATTCACTCTTATTCGCTCCTATGGGCGGTCAATATAGGCTATTTCTGTAGTTCAAATCAATCGTATAGGATGTCTTTATATGGTTTGCTATAGGCATTTTGCAATCCTTTAGATCAATTGATTATATATACATGAAGTTGTTATAGACTACACATACAGGATTAGGCAAGATGAACTGGTTATGCATGGACGTAATGGAGGAAACAGTTTTAGTTAGAATGATGAATGAAAGATACATTAAATCTGATTTCCAATTCTAAATGCATATAATCGCTACACCGAGTTTCATGGAGGCTACAGAGTAAGCAAGGGGACTTTCATGTCCACCATCTTGAATAGTCTTCATTTGCATTGAATTACGTGACTTATGGTACAGCGTACTATTTATGAAAAGGTTATACATGTTTCCATAAGTCCCCATCTATCCCAGGATGCTTTTTAACAATATTCATAGATCATTTAAACCATCTGGGTGAAAACAGTCTTGCAATTTCCGGTCAAAATGTTGCTAAATATTTGTTTCTCCAACTGAACTGAATCTAACTTAACATGCAGCAGACATGTGTAACGATTCCAGTATGTGAAGATATGAACATTTCCATTGAGCTCCGGGTAACTCCAGATCCGGGCACCTCCGGGTAGTACCTCCGGACGCCACTAGGAGTCTACATTGCTACCCATGACAGATATTTGCAGTTTATATAACTTGATTAATTCATCATTAATTAACCATTCATATTATTCCATCCGGACTTTAACCATGATGGTTATTACATATTTCTCTATTTATGTACAAGTTTGTACTTATTTCATTATTATATTTAATTAGTAATTCCTGATTTGTATTGCAAACATAGTGTTTTCTTGTGTTGAATATTATTGATATACCTAATGTACCTGTTCATAAATCGGGGTGAGGAGCAAGGTCTTCACTCCAGCACACAAGGAGGAATAAAGGGAACATATGACAGAAGTATTTCACTCTTGATGTTATATCTCGGATCTGCATTTGAAACATAGAATATTTCAACCCTTGGTCCATTGGAACTTTAATATAATCCGGCCACTATAGTTCCTTTCCTCCCATCTCCTGCTATCGATATTCTTAATATATTTAATCTCGCAGAAGTAGACCTATACGATCAAGAAACATTTTTATTTAAATATTGATTAATATTAAGCCCGGAGATGAAACACAGATGTGCAACGATGGCCACTAGACACTGGAAAGAACATAGGCAAGAGTCACAACACATGCATAGCGGCACATGAAAATCCTCTTTTACAACTATGAACTGCAATCTATATTTGGTAGGGTTGTTCCTTCATAAAAGTCCTTTATCAAAGATACTTCCCATTTGTTTCTTTTACATTTGTTGCATGTCATGCCCCTCTCCCATTGTCACTTTTGGGTTGTAAAGAAATTCACTTCTGGTTCCTTGATAATACCTACCCCCTACTGCTGATGTGGTGTTGAAGTGCGTATCACTGAAGCATACTGTAAGGGACTCCTTGTTGCCTGTCCTTATCTCAGCTCCTTGTAGACGCGGCGATAACGTCCACCCAGCCTGCGCAGTAATAGAGTTTGACCAGGAGTTAAACTCATCTGATGAACATTGTCCTTTGCTCACTTCAAGCTTCTTCAGTTTATGTGCTAGCGACTCAATGAAGGCAGGCTTGAGAGAGCTGAGGAGAGGTGTCAGGGAGAAGGTGACCGGCAAATGTACACGAAACGTATCCACTGTAATAGGAATAGCTGTGACTTGTTCCCATGTGAGACACCAGGTGTCAGCCCTAGCTGCGGGTGGCGTGTCTCCATAGAGCGCTGTTTGTGGACTTGCCAGCTGTAGGGTGACGTTTCCTCCATGGTCTCTTGCTCCGGGCTGGCCCCACAGAGTGTGATGGTGCTGCATACATGAGGAGGTTAGCAAGTCTTGGACACTCCAGGCTGTAATACTGGTTATACTGGATCGAGCTGTCACTACGACCCTTCTTCCCGTGTGAGGCACCAGGATTAGCGATTGTGTAGATCTGTCTGGTCCTGTCTGCCTGCACATGGGAGGGGAGAATGTACAGTCAACATCTCTACAGATATAGTTACTTGATGTATTGCTTGCTGGATTATATTATATGGTTAACCTGCATTTTGGTTTGAGTTAGGTCTGATCTTTAACATAGAATTATGAGGACTTCTTGACACCCTAAACAAGAGATAGGCAGATAGGCTATAATTCCTTGGCACTTTCGAAAGGAATTAAGTCTCACTTCATTAAGCCTCTTGTTCATAGCACTTTATAAAACTACAATAAGAACAGTTCAGGAATATGACGACAACATCCTCAACACTTCAACAGAGTTACAATGTTGATCATCTCTACGATGATGTAAATCTGCAACGGCCTCGCACTTAATGTGGTAGGCAAACCCAAAAATGAATTGCTTTAATCTATGAAGAACTTAGTTAAAAATATGTCGAGACGAGATTAGCAGAATTGAAGGGACAATCAGAAGACCTATGATCATCAAAGTGATTGTCTTCTTTCCTTAACTTTCTTTTTAATTAACATTGTATCACATTCATTGTAAATGCGATATGGAAATAAACATGTACTAATATTAGTAATTATTTATGCAAAATGCAAAAACACTAAGTTCATTGTATGAATTGATTTAGTTGGATTGATTACATTATGATTTAAGGAATATTGACACTAGGAGCATCATGAGTAAATTGTTTACCTCAGTGATTTAAGCGTTGTGTTGCTCATCAGGATGTCGAGATTGCAGCTTTGTAATATTTCTCCTTGCACACTAAAAATAGTATAATGTAAAGGTAAAATCTTGTATGAACCCAACATCAACAATAATATCAATCTTCAAAAATTGTAAGCCCTTTCTTGACCACAAGAACAGGAATAATACATAATGTACAGGAAATATAGAAGGTGACACGATAGAATAACTCAAGGAATATGATAGAAATAACAAAATCTTGGTGGATTGAATTATTGTCTTCAGTTGACTCAAAGTGTCATATCCTGACAAAATTATATCTTTTAAATCATCACTTCACTGACAGACCCTGCAATTATTAAGTTCGCTTGAGCGTAGCTATAATAATTGGTAATCTACCGGTGTCATGCAGTGTACTTACTCGAGTGTCTCCAGCGTGGAATTGTGTATGAGGTTGTCACACAGTAGTGTCTGAAGAAGCGGACCGGTGATTCCTGTCTGTGCTAAACTGTAAAATGATCATGATTTGATTTCCGTTTTATTTGACAAATTAGTATATATACTCGTTGATTGGAGCAATGAGGTCGAAACACACATAAATAAACGATGCTCCAATATCTGGTGGATTAACTAGGATTTGATTTGAAATTTGTTATTATGGCTTTAGACTACTTAGCAATTACAATTTTCATTACATTAATCAAATTGGAAATATTTGGAAAAAAACAATACTCTTATGCATTATCTGCTTAGAGTCAAAGAATAATAATTGATTACGAATAATCAAAATGAAATATTTGAGATATTTGTTTACTACTTGAGTAATTGCAATTATAATTTGTAACCTCATGAGAACATATGGCTTGGCAATTTATTGATTTTAGGACTCGATTTTACCCAGTGATACAAATTATTGTCATACACCTTTCATATAGTCTAAAATATTTCAATTTATCATACTGATGTGAGTATAATTATGCAACAGATTAGTCTTCTTGTACGACTGCAAATGAGCCTGGGATTTGCAAAAGCCTGCCAATGTATCTGTTATTCATGCGTCTTTCTTTCCTGTTTTCTCATTGGTCTGAGGGCAGTGATCCCTTTGTAACATGCAAACGTCCATGTCGTCAGGTAGTCGCTCACTTACTAGGAAGTCAAGTGTATACTTCTGTAGAGCTACTTGAGTTTCGGTAGTGAGATAACCTTTGAATTTAGCTGGGACTGAAATTATTTGATACTTTTTATGTATATTCTAATGTTTCCATATGAATGGTACACATGTTGGCATTTTGGGCTACGTAACATGCTTTATACGCTTGGTTATGTGAGATCAATGTGGGGGAAATAAGTTATTTTCTTGTGTTCTCTCTGTATGGGGGCCTCTTGGCATTTAAGGGATTGTGGGACTGAACTAGACTTGTCATTTTTCCCATGGACAAATTGTTTTGTTCAACAGCAGGAGAATACTAATATAACTCTGATTTAAACAAAAGAATCTACATCTCTTCTGGTCAAGTAGTTCGAAATAGGGAGCGGAGCAAATCCTGTACGAAAGTGTTATTATGAAATTGAGTTTTTCATTGGTAGTTATGAGGAAGAAAAGAACATACTATAGATGTTGTAAAGTTGTGTTGTCTTTAACGCGAATGGCTATATCTTCCAACGTTTCTATACTCAGCTTTTTTTTACCCTCGATACTACAAGAAAGGAAGATAACAGGTAATAGATAACAGTTTCCAGGAAATTCTTGGAATGGTGGGGTGCCTTCTTATGCTGAATCATTATTCATGCATTTATGCGACATAGTCAGGTATTCTCAATTTAAGACGGCCAAGATCTTTTCACTAATAATAATATGAGGAGATAAACCATCTAGTTAGTCTTACTCTACTGTAACAAGGATCCACAGTCTGTTAACTGTGTAGCTACCTGAGCTGGCATAGACTAGGTATGTCAAGCAGTTGCCCCAGCAGAGTTGGGTCCTCTTCAGGATATGCAGTGCAAGTCAGGCTGAATAAAGAAACACATTGTATATTGTCATTACCTATGAAACCTGGAATAAATACAGGTTAACTAACAAGTTGGTTGAAGGAGCCTGAATATCGCACGAGTTGCATAGCAACAAGTGCAATATTCTAAGGCACTGAAACCAACAAGTTAATTAACAGATTTATTATACATGCTTTCATTCATGAAAATAACAAAAAAATGAGACATAAATTTGAATTTTACTGGCAATCGTAGTAAAAAAACAGATTGGTTGCACATAATAAGATATGTATAAACTATCCAAATAGGTTGTGTAAATGTCATGGTCACTGTTCGCCTGCTTTAGTGGGTTAACCATGCTTCAAATCACTTCCGGGACAGGGAGTGAATGACTCCCGTAGGCTTACCATTGGGAAAATAGATTTCTCTCTTTCCCTCATTATTTTGATTGTTACATTTGAAACGTGTTGTGAGCCTCACGGTTCTTGGCCCATACCCAGTGACCCAGTTTATGTAAAAAGTCTAAAGAAAGTACAAGATTTCATTCAAAGATATCATTTTTTGCGTCAACGTTTGTTTGATATTGCAAACATGAAATAAATGGAACTCTTTGAGATGAAAGCAAGGGCTGGGATGAAAGTGTTGGCAACGTTAGGTGGCGTATAGTTATGAAGAATATATCCGAGGGTAATGGCCATCAGTACAGAAGGGCTCCTCTAGTAGTGAACGATTGTAAAATAAATCTATTGTAAAATCTAGAGCTTTACTCATCAGATTTTGTGTTAAACAGGTCTCATTCTAGACATGCATCAGCCACACCCCCTACCAACACAGAGGTGAATTAACTTTCTTCCCGCCACACACTTGTGTATCACTCCCAAAGGTCAAGGCAGGAGTCAGCGTCCAGGTCTAATTGTTATCTCTAAGTTGATCACACTGGAGGGGTCCGGAGGGACTGACCACCAGGTCAGTGCAGGGAGGGGGCATTGATTAAGAACCTGTTTAACTGTCATGTTCAACATTGATTTAAAATCCCTACCTGAGATGTTTAACACTGTTGTTACTCCTAAGGTCTGTGATAAACCCCTCTAGTCTGTCATGGCTCCAGTGACGGTCTTCCAAGCTGAGAAATAAGCACGATTCAAACAATGAATACTAAGTAGCAAACTTTAATCATTACTCACTATATTACTATTAATATATGTATGTTTTTATTAGATCACATAGGTTACATGAAATACTTGCATAACATAATGGGAATGTATTAACATCAGTACATACTGGGAGACACATGGACCCTATGCATGTACATTGAATGTCCATAGTATCATATTTAGTATAGTATAGTATCATACACATTGCATTCATAGCAACTAATCACCGAAAGCTGTTATGTACACATTAACCAATAAGACAATTAGGGATTATACCACAATGGTTATGGCATGAGAAAGGTGTACAGTCCCATATACCCACAAGGCCGCAGGCCGAGTGGGTATATGGGACCGTGCACCATTCTCATGCCATAACCAGAGTGGTATAATCATTTTAGTTCATAATGGGTCAGATATCATACAAATAGAGAACATTACCAAACCATTACATTACAAAAAACAACAAGCCATTATTTTACTAACCTTTCTGTTGTACGCACCATAATTTAAATTTAGAACTAGGCATCTGTGGAACTCACATGCAGTTCCAAACACAACCACTTGTAGGTGGCAGGAAGTTCTCACTGAGTCAAGTGTGACAGATTTGAGTGGTTGCATTCGGGAAGCCAATGTTGTCTCATTGAATTAAATGAGGTAGGCTTGACACCATGGTATATGGGCTCATATTGCATTGCAAATATCAACCACATCATACCTGCTGACCAATACAGACCTGACGTCACCACGGTATATGGCCTCATATTGCATTCAAAATATAATCAAAATCTGACCCAGATTCGATAACCAATCACCAGCCCAAAAGTATGATGACACCATGGTATATGGCCTCATATTGCATTCGAAATAGACCCAAAATCTGACCCAGAATGGACTAATAACCAATAGCCGTACTAGTTACAACAGAATAATATACCATTAACTATATATTATCAACAGAAATATATAACTAATATTCAGCACTACAACTCTCTCGGATCGTTCTTCTTGGACTTTATTTATCCAGTCACTTTAATGGTAGGGAGAAGAGACAAACTGAGGCCCTAAAATCATTATTCAACAAATGCCAAATTGGGGATTTTACAGAGATTCATGGATTCGCTTATTTATGACTGTTTGGTGGCACTACATAACAGATAGAGATAGGGCACCAAGTCCGCCCATTGCGCAATCAACTTAATGTCCCTATGAGTGAAATTAAGTCATGTTAACTTGAGTTACGGGGCACACCCTATAGTTACACCCTTGCCACCCTTAAGGTGGGATTCCACTGGATCGCTTGTATCTGCGCTCATAGCTCGCTCTTGCCTTGCTTCTTTATATTGTGTCTTTCATTCGCACTTTGTCCGCTTTTATTATAAGCGCAAGACAAGCGCAGGGCGATTCTAGTGGTGAGCTTCTTTCCTTATGAAATCAATGGTAAATCACTGTGTCCGCTCATGTTACGCTCTTGGACCGCTATTTAAACAGGCATGAAAAGCGTCAGGTAGTTGCGCTCATATCAAACACATCAGATATGAGCGCAACATCCTGCGCTCTTCTAAAGAAGCGCAAAAAGGCTCTTTTTAGAGCGTGCAGACAGCGCAGACAGCGAAAGAGCGGGCCATGAGCAGACCTAAAGAGCGAGCCAGTGGAATCGCAGGCTTAGGCATCAAGCTCAGCTGATACCTACCTTAAGTCTTCAATATATTTCATCTTGCCCATGGCTTGGCAGAAAAGGCCCATCGATCCAGCTTGAACAGTTAAGTGTTCTAATCTGTAAAAGGAAGAATAGGATGATTATAAAACCACATCTTTTTTAAATAAAATGCTTCTGATATTAGAATATTAGACTTTATTTAATTTCGAAATAGTGAGTGTAATTAAGTCTCAATGATCGGACAGCCTGGTTATATACAACTTATTTTATTTCAATAAAAGTGACATAAGAAAGGGACGATTCATTGAAAGGACGGATGGCAATATTTGATGGTGCTTTTATTTAGTTCAATGCTGAACATATCATAACACGTCCGTTTTATTCATTTATTTTATTCATTTGATAATGATAAAATACTAACTTTAACGTTGTGATCTCAGCATTCGTGAGACAGTTCAAAATATTTCTATTTCCATTTGTTGAGATATTCATGTTTCCTAATCTGCAACATGCAAAATAAATGAAACATTGATAATTTCATAAATGGTTTACAGTTGTGTTTACCAGTTTGAAATAAGTCGTTGATAACATAATCAATAAAACAGGGACCTCAATCTAAACGTCCATTCTCCCATATCGGTACTTTTGTAGCCGACTTTGCCATCAGATATGCAACCAATGGGCGTGGGAGGGTTTAACTGGTAGTACTGAACAAATTTAGGTTTCAACTTCCTCTTTACTAGTTAGTCCTCCAATAGTACAGATTCTCATGCCATTCCCATAGATTCTAGTGCAAAAAAGTCCTCTTTGGCGCAAAATCACATGAGAATCGTTTTAGAGGACTAAGCCCTCTACATGGACGTGCTATGCATGCCTTTGGAGATCATTTTCCAAGCCATTACACACAATTTACTGGTTATAGGGGTTTGAAATAGTCGTGTTATATACTAAACAAATTAATAACTTCCATTTCCGATGGGAATTGGGTCCTGAAGTTGATAAATAGCTAAAAGTTCAAAGGTATTATTTTTAATTTAACTTAAGAGGGCTTTAGAAAGGGGAGTTGTCCTGCATGAGTTTGGAGAGAAGATGTGAGATGGAAACAGAGGCTTTGTCTAGGGCACGCTGAACTACATGAGACCTCACCATGACCTCTGCCTCAGTAAATAATCCTCTAACATTGTAGTGCACATGCGTTATTCACATATATGATAAATCTGATACATACACCAGGGCCTTAAGTGTAGGGCATGATGCCAGTCCTTCTGCCAACCTTTCTTCGCACACTTCATCCATTGTTATATTGTCTAATCTGTGTGTTATATTCAAAAAAAGAGGTAAGTCATAAATTCAACAATAGCGTTATGAATAGGTCAATGCATTATTGTTTAATTTAAGAATGGTTTTAAACGAATCTTTACAATGGAGAAATGGGGGATGTATAAGATGCACTGAAGATGAAGGTTATAAGAACCTTAGCCCAATCCGATCCTTTGCCACTTTCATCACAAAAAGAACAGCATTAACGTCTATAGCAGTGAGGAGTGTATCAGTGAGCACCAGTTCCTGGGACTCATCAAACAGAACATGAGAGACTCTCTCAGCCAGGTCTTCCCTCTGTGTCTCATACACCATCTGGATGGCCTGCAGCCGGCTTTTCTTGTCTATGCAATCATGCTTGTGAGAGAATTCCAACATTTTATATTAGTGACTTTCTCAGTTTCATCCTATGACATTTCATATGAAACAAGGCAGTGACTGCATTCTGTTAATCGCAGTATTATTGTAAAGTCGGACATACAAAAGAGGCTTTCATGTGTATATTCGTCTTTCCTAGGTGTATAGGAAAAACACATGATTGGTACACAAACGAGAATAAGGCATTACAGTTTATCCTTAATTTAATTGGGGTTTTATTTAATTCACTTTAATGGAGATGTCGGAAGACCTACTATTTAGAGGCATTCATCTCTTTCTGTACAAGTTTTGCAGAAAATATTCGGTTACTGTCCAAAAATTCCATTCTCTCTTAATGTTTGTTTGTTTTAAATCAGTTTATTCAGCCAAGAGATATTATGTTATTATACATTTGTCTCAATAATAGCTCATGGAAAAACAACAAAGAATAGAATTCGTTACAGCAAATTGTAGTTTAAAAATCCAAGTTATAATAGTAGAAGGAAGGTTTCATGATAATATAAAATGTGTCAAAGTTTAACCTTGTATTAGAATAAATCATGTTCTCTCACCTTCATAAATCTGTTGATGAGATCCTGTATCAAAGTTTCATTTCCCTGTACTTTGTCTCTGTTCTCCAATGATATGGTGTTTAAAAGGCCCCGTATATGTTCACTTTGACTATCATAACAGAGCCCAAACACATACTGTTGTGCCATCAGAAAACTTCCAGAGTCCCACATACTGTCAACTATGTTGCTGGTTATCTTCTTATCTGTGCAAGTGAGTTGTAGCATTGCAAGCATTTCTTGAATAGACAAATGCACAAACTCTCTCACAAAGTCTCCTTCTCCACCCAAGAATTCCGTTGGAGTTGTCGGGGCAACCAGGATCCCACTGTCCTCTGCCATGCTTGCTAGTGGTGTAATCAATAGAAGTATTTAGATGAATGAATTTTAGGACAATATTTATTACCAATGACGGAGAAGAAATCCTAAAGAAGTCAGTCTACAACCTCAGCAAATGCCGTCCATCATCTATTTAAAGGAAATCATCGGCCAGTCTGTCTAATGGAAACCAGAAATAAGGATATCAAATTACCTATGTCTTCCCATTGAATTGTCACTATTTCGTCACCGTAAATGGATGGCAAAATATAATAAATTCATAATGAATACGGAATTTCGCTTGGGCAATCTTCTAGTTCCATATTACAGTTGGGCTATGCCCACATGAATTCATAGATGTTATTGAATGGAGTCTATTTCAAATTTGTAATGCTTGAGATGCGTTTGAAGTAATTAAATGATTTCCCTCTTATTAAGTTAAAATGGATTACCTTTCATTTTCTGTAAACCACTTTCTTTTAAATCACTTTGGCCAAAGACCAGCCTGGCTCTACTGTTCAGCGAGTCCTTGTCCACGATCCCTCGGTATGCTAACTTAGCTAGCTCTGGGATACATTCCTGGGCGTATTCTATCCAGCTGTCAGGATCCGAGGAGGAGCGAGACATGTAACACTGCAACAGAAAAAAGATGATTCATACGTGACCGATTATCTTGATATGCAATGTCTACCTAGGGGAGGAGTTTAGTTTTAAATCTGAATATAATTTTGCTATTTTGTTCAGTTCAATTTTAATTCAACTATCAAACTTGGACCTAATGGCCAATAATCAAGAATCAAGAATGAATCAATAATTAAGAGCTGATTCAGATTATGCCTAGACATACTAGGCTAGCAGACGGAATTAATCTAAAAGTTATGCATCCTTCTAGTGAAAAACTTAGGAGATCCCCGCACGTGCAGGGCGCCATCTTATGGAACATTGCCCATCTGCGAGAAAATTAAACCTTGGAAAAAACTGAGAACTTTTCTAAAAACATAATAAATATTCCTCTGGTAAAATATGGATCCGCCTGGATACAGATTTAGCCGTAGAATAATCTTTTTCGAGTTGAATAAATGGATCTCTCACTAATTCTATGAAACAGTACAAGAATTTGTCTGCACCTTAAATTATGGTGAAACTTGTGATTATCGACCTTCATTGTTTTATAAAGCTTGCGGAAAAGTTGTTTGTATTATTATGTATTTTAGTCAGCTAAAAAACTGAAAAAAAACAACTTCTGCTCTACTTACCTTGTAATTGAAAAAATTGATTCATTTAATATTTAGTTGTGAAGACCTATTAAAAGCATCTAACAAAATCGTACCAGTAATTAAATACTGTATCTAGATTGTATTACATTGATGAAGTTTTCTATTCCAGTAATTGTTTTGTACAGTGAAATGTATCACATAGTGAAATGTGTAACGAAATAAAACTGTTAAAAAAAACAAAAAAAACAATTCCCTTGGTCCGGCAACTGAACTGCTACTAAAAGAGGTAATTGTGCTCACATCAAACACATTGAATTTTAGCACAACGTCCTGAGGGCTTATAAAGAATCACATGCAACTTAATAGCAGATGGAAAGTGCAGTATGGGATTGTATTGAACCGCTCTGGTTTCACCCTGTCCTCACTTATTATTATGTGGTCCGAGTAAAAAAAGGGTCTAAAGATTTAGTGGTTTCGAGTATATAACAACTGTGTATTGTAGGCTAATACACTCTGATAAACACTTATATAGATGTTACAAACCTGGATGAAAAATGCTGCAATTCTTGTAAAGGTGGTCAGTTCCTGGGTTGTAATATTTTCGTTCTTCTCAAGTTCCTGACAGAACATCATGCAGAAGTAAGTAATGGACGACACTGACATGATGAGTGGGTTACTCTGCATAGACTTTCTCACTCGATCGGCACTCTCAATGTCTACATTTTTGTCTATGAAGTCCAGCACTGCCTGTTGAGTCAGTCCAACCACTTCCATCACTGGGTCGCACGCTAAGTATTGCAAATCCTTGAAAGGCCTATACAAAATGATAAATGTAATGTGGTGTAATGGGTGATTTTAACATTTTCTTTTGTCTTTAGATAATGTCTGAGACGAAGCCTAGGCTATTATCAACAATTGGGGCAAATTCCTTTCCAAAATGTAGGTAAATAATCTGCTTAGTGTTTATTTGTTTTTTCCCGAAAACCGTACATGATAATAGATATAAGATAAATTACACCGGAAATGGGTCAGTCCTTTTCGGTGGCAGCCATAGCTCTTCCAGTTCCTGTCAGTGGATTTCGGTATGATTTCAAAGCTCTGACAAGTGAACAACATTGACAACAAAAGAGAGAAAAGTTGACTAAGAATAAGCTGCTTAAAGGGAACCACGGAAACTTGGACAGTGGACTCATATGTGGCAGTCCATTAATTGTTTCAACATTAATACATACCTTGATGCCAGTATAAGGACAGAACCACCCAGGACGTTTCTCTTTAGTAGATTGATGCACCACTCTATAGGCGTTGCTTCTTCATTAGTTGAAAGTGTCCGACATTGCTTTAGTTTATGGGTTAGCCCTGGGAACTCATCAACGCCGTCTTCAATGGGAGTAGATGCAATGCATTAAATTAAGTATTATATGTTACCTTCAACAACTTTAAGATTCATTTATGAATGCAGTATCATCGTATTGTAATGGCTAATTTTCCCTTCTATTTAGGATGTTCATAAAGCAAGGCAAACAATACAGTCTAACATAAGTGTGATGTAGGCCCACATGGTAAATTCAGATACAAATCGCTATGCTCTTCTGCCCAGTCTTATATTGTACTTCCTACTAAAAACACCCGAAGAATTGTAATCAATTACCAAAGAAGAGTAGCAACTGCTCTTCATCTTGAAGTAGTTCCTTGGATATGTTGGCTATCCCCCCCTTTAGAGAGTAGACACTGTATCGCTTGAATACATCCACTAGAGTCATTCTTGTTCTGTCAGCAACAGTAAGAATGCGGATGTTGAAGAGAAATGCTGCAGAGAAGTCTTCAGCCCATACTTTCTGTGCCCAGAGTCTCATTAATTTTTGCACCAGTGTAGATTTTCCGACCCCCGCTCGACCTTCTAGCAACAGTGGCTTCCTTTTATTTTCTTTCTTATCAAACTTGACATGGTTGAGGATCTGTTCCATCTCCACACTCTTAACTTTGGTTCTCTCTAGGTAGTGCTGGTAGTGGTGAGGCAGGGCATCATCAATGTCATACAAATGCCCATATCCACCTCCAGGTACAAGACGAATGTTCACAAACTGTTTATCCAAGTTTATTGTTTTATCAGTTGCCCGATGGATAACATGACCAGAACTTCTAACTGTCTCTCTCAGACTTTTAGTTGACACATCTTCCTCAGAGTCTGCAAGGTAAAATCATGATAATAAAGATGTTGCAAAAACAAACAAAAAAATAATTGATTTCAATACCAAGGTGAATCAACTAAAGATTTGTTTTGTTGATAAGTATGTATGCATACAAATTATTCTATCCTACTTCTTTAGAAGAGTTATAAGAAAGGTGAATAATATTCAAGAATAGAATTAATTTTCTTCTCTCCGAACTAGCCTTTACTGCTGCATCAAAACTTAGATGAATTAATGAATTACCAATAGCTAGAACAATTTGCCTATTACACATACCTACTCTGCATTTCTTTTATTAAAAAAAAGATTCTTATCGATTCTCACTTCATTACCAACTAGCATCAACTTGGAACCAAATACCTGTGAGATTACGTAATATACAAGAAAATGAAAACGTCCAAAAAAACCAACATCTGTTTCAATAATCTTGAAGTCCTTGCTGCCATTTTTAAAATGCTTTTTCCCCCATAATATTTCCCATTGGGTGATTGGATTAATTACCTGTTGTGGGCAGAAGTACTTCCAATTCCACAGTATCTTTATTTCTTTTAGTACCCCTCCTTCTCTGTCTTATTCTGAAAAGAGGAAGTTAGTGGTTTATCATAAAAGCTTTTAGGACAAGACAGGATAGTATTCCAGCATTTTGAAAAATCGTGGATAACCAGGATTCGCTATTAGAAAAATAATATACACTATTTTAGATCATTTATTAATACCTAGAATCTTAATTCAGAATATTTTTAACCAGGGTCGTGGAACCATTCCAGAGAAAACATCCTTCAGCCAATCGTAGCAGAATGGCACCTATTCAACTAGCCTAGATAACTGTCAAATTAGATTACTATTCGGCAGCATATATTGTCTGTTGACATGCATTTTCAATACCTATATGCCTCCCCACTAGGCTATCTGTATACGTAAGTGTGCTTCACAAATAGTACACACAAATCAGATCTGAGATCATCGCTGTATATTACAACTTTGGGTGAAAGAACGACTATGATCCAGCCTATTAAATCATACGTCATACTGGAATGTATTACCAGTGAATGTTGGATTATTACACCGGCCAAGAAAATTCAAAGAGTTGATCGAAAAGATCTGTTTTAAATCGTTTGAGACCAACAAATCGATCAGGAGTGTTCTTAATCCTATACAAATATTATATGTCCTGTTATATGATGACTAATACCTTTGGAATTGGCAACTATTGTGCTTATTTTGTCATGTGCAGAGGCAGAGCCCCGGGTAGTGACTTTTCTTTGATATTCTGTGAATTTCAATTGTGTAGTTATTTAGAAGTCCAATTCTCATCACCTATTTATAATTATTGTTGTAGTAAACATTTTGACTTTTGTATCGTTTAATATTATCAGCTGGAACTGAGCATAATATCATCTATTTATTCAATTAGATGTCCAATGCTGAATACACTATTGAAAAACAAACAACACCAACATCAAGTATTGTGTTGTTCTTGTGGTTATTACTTCTATCATTTTATAACGGTAGGAAAATGTGACTGGATTGAGGATTACTATTATACTTTACCTGTATATATGAATGAGACACATTATGAGGCCAATGAGAAGACCACCCGCTATAATAATAAATAGCTTGTCCCCTGCAACAATAAAGTAAATCAAACAATAGGATAAAACCATGTAACTGAGAGTTTAAAACTTAACCAGTCGTTGTGAAGTTTCTGTAGATTGACTGACTGGGTTCTCAATTATTTTAGAGAAACAACTAATGTAGAATTATTCTTAATCTCGGTCATAGTGACTCTTGCTACTGTTACAACCTGTGACACATATATTAAATAGACTAATCAATTAACTGTTTAATCTAGAAAGCATTGAATCAGAGTATGGTCCTACTATGTAAAATTATTCAAATGACAATACTGAAAAAGATGTGTAATTCTCGGAATTTGCTTAGCAAAAGAATGGTCGACTGGATGATGTCATCAGGTTATTAATAACTATTGCTCAACTAGTGCAATCGGATAAAAAGATGTATCATTCAATTAGCGGTTAATTAAAAGGAAGAGTGCATCTTTTTCATCAATTTGCACCAATTGTAAAAGCAAGGTATGGAATAAGTTGAATTGCTGTGTTCCAGTCATTTATTGATAGTTCTATTGCTTGAGGTTCAACATTTAATGCCAAATGACACTGCAATTGCCTGAAACTTCCTTACCTTGACAATGTCCACTGAGTGCCCATGTGCTGTGGTGTGTACACACTGCATGTGGTGTGCTACCATTCCACCTGTACCCTGTGTCACACTCTACTGTAGCTGTGCTCCTGTAGGTTATCCCTGCAGCCACTAGTTTACCGCTCTGTACAGTTGTATGGTCATCACAATATACATCTTTGAAAAAAACAAAGTAGGCAAGTTAATTCATTTAATATATTCAAAATTCACAGAACTCCTCATATGATAATATAATATTGGCCATCTATTCTGGTAGACATACAAGAGGACGACCTCTCAAAGCACCTGACTCCAAATTGGTCATGCATATAGGAAAACATAAAATTCTTTATGATTCATGTAAGTATATATATATAATATACATATGATATATGACATGACAAGTACAAGTACATCATATAAGTCTAAGATATTTGATGTTCAATGTTCAAATAGCGGTGCCTCTGTAATGAGTTTCTTTCACCTTTGCACGTCCCTAGTGTATCGTTCCAAGTGTTGTTTTCCCCACATCTCAACCAGGGGGCAGCAGTGTAGGTGAGGTTATGTCTGCAGGAGATATAGATGGTTGTGTTGTACTTGTAGTCTTTCATCCCCTTAAGGTACGGTCGTATCTCACCGTCACCCACTGTTGGTAACGGGCACCGTATCTCTGCCATTAGGCAAGGTAGATGTAAAACTTTAATGTGATATTCTACACAATATGGCTGAAAGACTTGTCACCCTTCTTTTAAAGGTCTCATATTCCCAGGTTACAAATCTGTTACTGACTATTATAAATGTCTAATAAAGAGAACGCGGAGGAAGGAAGTGGGCTCTCAGTAATTTATTCACTTTCCGGAGCGGGCTCGTTCTGCCCCAACAACTCAACTACAAAACTTTCAATTCAATCAATCAATCAATCAAGAAATAAAACTAAAAAATTTCTGTCTTGTCTCTAGACCGGCAGGTATTGTAGTGATCGCTGCGGGCCGGTTGCCAAGCAAAGATAAACATGCCAATTCAGGTGCAACTATCGTCTCTGTCATTTATACCTACACTCATTCAAATGAATATACTCCATAAATATGCATGATGATGAACTAAGTTAAAGTACCTCTACAGTGGCCCGGAGTCCCTGACCATGTTTGATTCCTCTGGCATATTCTGGGGACCGTGCCATCATACCAGAGGCCTTCTTTACAAATGTAAAAAAGAGAGTCTCCCAGCTCCCATCCTGTCATCACGATCTTTCCATTAGCGACAAATAGGTGCGATGTACATGAGATGGCTAAGATAAAATAGAATTCAAGAGGTGATGGATATTATGGACTTAAAAGGTTGTGGTTTGGAGGGAAGAGTCTTATGGCATGTGATCGAGGACGAGCGATAGCGAGTTCTCGATTACATGTCCATAAGACTTTAGGGGTCGACCACAGACTCAATCCGCTGGTAGGATTGTCCGTTACACAGCAATTTAGGGACAAAACTGGACCAGAAACCCCTAAATATATATAAAAATCAGTGTGTAGTTGATTTGAAATTTACAGTTATGTGAATTCCGAAAGATATATTCTTTCTAAGCATGTAATACATGATTATCTAATAGTTATTAATTTGACACAATAATGTGGAGCAGGACAGGGTTACAAATTTGTTTCTATTAGAAGCTCGTCTACTAGAGTATCTTTACATTTTCAAGGAGTATCTTCACATTTACTAGAGTATCTTTACACATTTGTAGGGACTCAAATTGATATTTAGTCACCAATTCACAACAACAATTAATTATAAAACTGGCAGCCAAAGAGACAGGTACCCTCCAGTAATTAAGTATATAATGATTTAAAAAAATCCTCCTCTTGAGTTAGGGAGAAAAAGTGACTACAGTAAAAACTGTTTACATCAGTATTTCCATATTCCTGTTAGCGGTATGAAATTAAATCCGATTAGTTACAATATATTATGAAATTAATGTTATATCGGTCTTATATCAGTTATCTCAGGTCTTATGTGCCTTGGATGATGTGAATTCTTTCGAATTGAACAATACTACTACATCTATGTGTAGTCTTACCTTCATCTATACACGTGTTTATGTAAATACATATAATCAGTGTTTTGCAAAATCGTCACCTCTGCGAAGCGCCCTACCGGTCCCCAATATGGATAATTAAACTGATTCATTAAAGTACTCATGATGGTATATGTTCTTTAAGTAAAGTTTGAAGTTTTTTTAATGGTCTGAATTTTGTCTGGTAGTCTAGTAGCCTATTCCAGAGAGTAGCGATTTTGTAAAGGTAAGACAATTCTATCAAGATCCCCCTGTAACACCAATCCATATATCAGCCTCCCCAAGCTCCCTACACTTGAATAATACAGTGTCATCCGCAAAAACCTGTACTACACTGTCTTTAACCACCTTAATTAGATCGTTTTATATAAATCAGGAGCATTAATGGTCCCAGAGAGGTACCCTGTGGAATCCCAGGAGATGATGGGAGACCATTTGCAACAAGTTATAAGTTAACTTAGTATTAAGTTAAGCAATGATTGAATCAACTATTTTTCTATCTAACTTTATAATCACTTTAATGTAATGTATATACCTGGCGTTTCCAAAGGAAAAAGTTCTCAGGCTCAATTACTTGTGCCCGATGTCAAGTTATAGTTACTGAAATTTAGTCTTTCTTAAACTGAAAATGCAGTATAATTGCTATATATAGGTTAACTACTACTTTATTTCACGCCTTTATTATGTATTACTCTTGTATATTAACATGTATGTATGTACACTGGGAAAAAAATCCTGGATTTATTTTGTAAATCCTTGTCCAATCCTAACTAAATCGACAGACTTAGCAAAAAGGGAATAATCCAGACACTGGCCGTGCATCCTCTGTAAATCCTGTATGTGTGTATTTAGGAATAAATCCTCTTCCCTTTGTTATTTGATACCCAACCCGACCTGGGTTTATATAGGCCATGCATTGTCTTAATCCTAGAATAGAAGATTGGGTACAGTGAGGTAAGGCACATGTATGTAGAAAGCCAAATACTAAATAAACACAAACTACCTATTATGAGTTTGGTTATATGAAGCTGGTTTGTCTTTCTAGAGTGTGTCTTCTCCTCCTTCCAACCCATAGGTGCCCTGTAGTTTGTTTGCGTAATGTCTTATTCTGTATATTACGTCATGATGGAATAATAATTTTGAAAAATAAATAAAAAATAAAACATAAAATACATTTAGTTTTCCTGCATTCATTACAGTGCATGCGTCGAATAACTGGGTAGAAGAAAGGGGAATCATGTCTCTAGCACTACGTTATACAAACCATTATATAAGCCCACCTCTGTGTTTAGGCAGTAATTGACTTAGCTTAACACTGCACCTAACTTCCCAGTCGTAGACCTGGTTCACTAAGCACCCATGGCAATAGAATATATTTCTAACATCACCTAGTGTTTTGGGTGATGTTTTTGTTTTGTTTTTGCAAATACCTTTCATTTCCATTACACATGTGTACAAACGTGAGTATCAACGTGAATAATAACATGATTATTGGAAGAATATCATGTGAAGATTAAGTATTTAGGTGGAGAGAAATGCTTTAATAGGGTGGAGCGTTTGCATAAATTCCTGGCAGGGCTTGGTATTGTTTACTTTCAACAGTTGGTATCATTACTAACTAATTGGATTACCATGGTCTGTCTTGCGCTCCTTGTTACAATGCAAGTAAAGAGTGGCCTGGGTGTTCAGTGAGCCATGACCAAGGCTGACTTTCAGACTTTTACTTATGGAGGTTTGAATGACATAATAGCAGTAAGTATTTGTGTCATGGGCCAACACGACAATTGCTGTAAAAACACAGAGAAGCTGGTCTAAGAGGTCGTTTTTCTTGCTACCAAGTTTAATGGTTGTAAAATATCGTAATGCGTAATGACATAGTATAGGCTATACTATTAGATGAATCAGGTACAATATGGGCCGAAATAGGCCAAAACAGGCCGAAATAGGCTCTATAATAGGCATACATATATAACGAATATCCAACCAACTATTCAATCCTTCAGAAACATTTTTAATTTGATTGTTAAGTTTGGTTTTCCTACTGTTCATCGTTTGTTCCATACAACCAACCTAATTAGTATGGGGGTTGGAGAGGTGGGGGGGAGGGAGGAAAGAGAGAGACATGGGGGGATGAAGGAGGAAGGACAGAGGGATTAATATGTGGAGTACAACATGTGTGTGACCGTCCTCCATGGAGAGGAGGGAAAGAGAGAACTGGCGTGGAGAGAGCTAGGGGTCTACCTATAGTGTAGATTGTAGTGTATGGGGTTGAGGGTATATTGGAAAAGGTTTGAGCAATACATTAGAGAAGCTACAAGTTAAACGCCAAGACTAGATTTATTTCCACTTTGTAATTTTCCGAATGTTTTCTTCATAAAAACACCAGGTTGCTATCCAAGCGAGAAAACGTGTTTGCCGCAGAGTTTTTGTTTTCTCAATATGCTTTCTTTCCTGTATACATTTTATACACACTTCAAATGGCAGAGAGGGTAGGATGTAATCTCAGTGTTATCGACCCCGTGAGAAAAAGAGAATTTGTTGACAGATTGAATAAAAGAATTTTAAATAAAAAAAAAGTATAGTGTATGATATAAGAATTGGTATACAACCACAGCAATTGTAACGCAGGGATCTTTCTTGAAAATTGATAGCTGAGGATTAGCTTTGTTGTTGTTTACATAGCATATAGGCCAGCGCAACTGGCATCCATTTTCACCCATTGGATTGGGTTTGATTTAGGAGTAATTGTTTTGATAATAATAAGTGAGGGAGAGAGAAAAGCGACAGAGTGTGTGTTAGAGAGAGTGGGACATAGAGATGAGACTGACAGAGAGAGTGAGAGAGTTGACAGAGAGAGAGAGGGGTGGGGGAGGAAGAGAGAGCACGCCGGAGATAGGGATGAGACAGATAGAAAGAGATAGAAAGGGAGTGAGAGAGAAATGATAGAGAGAGAGAGAGAGAGAGAGAGCAGAGTGGGCTAGGGGAAGAAGAGACCTGAGTACTGTTTCATAATGAATATTTGGATAGCTTTTTGTGACAAAGAATATCTCGCATCCACAATAGTATTTATCAGGATGTGATTGAACATAATTAAATTAGACCTCAGATACTCACATTTCCTAGCTGTTAACATCATTGGAATCCACTTAAAATCCAGTTTGCGACTTATGGCTCATTTTTCTTTGACACATCACAATTGGAAAACATTGTCTAAACGAATGGAGTTTGAGCTCAAAGTATTTATATGATGTGTAACTGGGGAGCGTTAGAAAAATATGTGATTGCATTTAGGAATGGCGGGTGGGGTAACACACAGGGCTGGACTGATAAACTAGTTGGTTCATGACCTAAGCCAATTACCGAATAAACACAAACTGACTCATGATGGGTTTTGGTATGAGAGGCTGGTTTGCTTGGGGGAAAACCTTCTTAATATACATGCTGTATATGAGAATAATCGTACTAAGGGTTTTCCATTCCAACGTTAGGGGCAAGTAAAAAGTGGCAAGAAATGATGATGAACATTTTTCCAGTCATATTTCATTAAGTATCGATATACCTATGCATGTTTAGTAGCTAAGGGAATGATGAAACCTCTGATATGTTACGCCCATAGGAATGATACTAGAAGTTCTGGGTTTTAAATATTTCGTAATAGCTTTTATGTTTAATTTACGTTGTCTACGCATTGAGTTTCATTTGTCTTTCCTACTTAAATATTTGATTGTATTATGAAATAAATTGGGGTATGTGTGGGATGAGGTGTGTTAGGCATGCAAGATATATTGACCGTAATTAATTATATATTGGCCGTAATTAATTAGTCCATCCTAACCATGTTTTTCATGTTGAATATCCCTTTCATCCATGTGTTTGAAAGATGGAATATATCTTATGTCTGATATCCTCTGTTCCCGGTATTTGGAACATTGACATTGAATCTTGTGGTACAAACTATTCAATAAATCAGTCAAACTCTAATGTAACCCAACTTCTAATAAAGTAATTATTTTAAAAGTGTTAACAAGAGTCCACTGGCAATAAGTCCACTGCAGACAGAACAGCTTTTCTTTAGTCCAAGAGAGCAGCAAGTTAACTGTTATAACTTTCCCTGCATGTAGTGCAATCTGGGATGAGGCTATATAGGATTAAGACAATGCATGGCCTATATAAACCCTGGTCGGGTTAGGTATCAAATAACAAAGGGATGGGTTGAGGATTTATTCCTAAATACACACATACAGGATTTACAGAGGATGCACGGCCAGTGTCTGGATTCTTCCCTATTTGCTAAGTCTGTCGATTTAGTTAAGATTGGACTAGGATTTACAAAATAAAAACAGAATATTTTTTCCAGTGGTATTGGGTAGTGACCCCCCTCTCACCGAGTGACAGGCCTGTGTGCCCAGTCATGTGGGTGACCTCCGCGTCACCCACCAACGCAGTTCTAATAAACATTCTTATAATAGTCATTGCTGTGAACGGACCTTCTTATTCCATCGCTCCCTATAATATAACATCTGGTGGAGAACCTAAACGTTCCAAAAAACTTTTTTAAAGTTAATTACTTGGACATTTTAATTTTACCAAAATGTACCATGTTACCCAAATGATCCAAAAGAATTAGCAACCAAAACTACAAGGGAGTTTCCGACTACAGGAAGCAACTTGGACTGCGGGCCACTAAACGTACACCTATTAGGAGAAATATTACACCTCAGCATTCGTCAGAGTCTGAAATAGACCCACAGTCGGATTCGGACGTATATTCTCCAGTTTTCAGGACTACTATCCAACAGCAAAAGGACGATTTAGTGGAATTCTTGAGGAAAGATGGGAACAAACCAACTACAATTCCTACCTATTCCCAGGACGATAGCTTTATTGCCTACCGATCTGCTAGGGAATCGGATAGTTCTTCGTCTACTGACAGCACTTTGGCTGATACTACTGAACGTTTCTCTGGTTTGTACGATTTTAAAGCTTTAGCTGAACTGGAAAAAGGGGAGGAACAATGGCAAAAGGAGCTAGCCGATACCTTAAACCAGGAAAAATTGAAGCAACAAAAGTTAAAAGCAGAGGCAGCAGAACTAGCCCAGGAAATAGAGAAGAACAGGCAATTTAACGAGGTTAAACAACTTCGAATAGATCAAGAAAGAGTCAGAAAGCAGCAGTTGATAACAGCTATGGGTGAAAATGAAGAACGAGAAAGGGTACAGAAATTAGCTGCTCAGAAACAAAAAGAACAGCTAGAAGCGCAAACGTGTGCCCAAGCACAGGCAGACGCCCAAGCCCAAGCCCAGCTACAAGCCAAGCAGTGTGCCCAAGCACAAGCCGACGCCCAGGCCCAAAACTAAGCAGAGCAGCGTGCCCAAGCTCAAGCCCAAGCCCAGGCTGACGCTCAGGCAAAGGAACAAGCTCATGCTAGGAAAAAGGCAAAAGCAAAAGAACAAGCTTTTGGCGAAGTGAAACCGAATATGAACAATTATCCACAAGTCAATCCAATGGACTATTATGGACAATTCCCACAAAATCCAACTGGAGGTGATATGTACGATGGTGGACAAATGGGAGGATTTAATCCAAGTCAGGAAATGTTTCGTTTTATGCAAATGATGCAAGCTTATAACAAGTTCAACCCAACACCACCACCCCCACCCCCACCTCCAGGATCCAGACACGGTAAAAGTTATAGCTACTTTGACTCAAATGTTAGACAAAATGAAAAAAACTCAGGATGAGTTGGTCGAGAAAAACAATTTCCAGCAACAGGCAATTTTATATAAACAAAGTGCAACGACCGACAATACAAATCGTTACCAAGAAGCAGTGCAACTGAATGTGGCAGGAGTAATGAATCGCATGGTAGAAAAGATGGGAGATATGTCAAATGTTCCCAATCGTGTGAACGATGGGGGCACAAGAAAACTGTTTGCTATTCCACCAAATAGTTTATCGCATCCAACTGCTCTAGTGTCGGCAGAAAAATTCCTCAACGATTATGAAGCCTATGCCACAGCCATGAGAGTCGACGAGGAACTTAAATGCACAGGAGTTTTAAAATTCCTATCAGGAGACGCCAAATGTTTCTATGATCAGTTTAAAACAATAATGCCTGACACAAATTTTGACGTGTTCAAACGAGCCTTTATTAAGAAGTTTGAACAGCTAGACTATGACGAAAGTGCTAAAGATTTCGCCATGAGAATGCAAGAAGAGGAGGAAGACGTGTGGGCATATGAAAGGAACAAGAAAATCATGCTGAATAGAGCTCTCAGAGAGCCCTCAAAGAGCCCTAGAGATCTCAGAATTCGTTAAGGTGAAGCTATACGTTAATGGCTTGAAGAAAAATCTGAGAAAATTAGTGTTGTCAAAGAGGGCCAAAACATTGGATGAAGCCTGCGAGGCAGCGCGAGAAATTGAATTGAATTTGGAGGTATATAAAAACGAAAGCAGATCAGAAATTTTTGAGTTGACTAGTGCCAACAATAAGGATCAGAAGAAAGATTTCCCTAAGAAAGAGGAAAGGAAAGACAGATCAAAGAGCAGAGAACGTGAGAAATCAAGCGAAAGTTGTGGAAGAAGCAAAGAAAGATATGCTTACCCACCCCAGCAACAGTTCTTTCAAGGGCAAAATTTCCAACAACCCTTTCACCAACCTATGTACCAACATTTGTATCAGCAGCCTTACCAGCAACAATTTCAACAGCCCTACCAGCAAAATCCCTATTATTCCCCACAACCTCCACCGTATGGAATGAATCAATTCCCATATGGTAACCCAGCCTATCAACAGAGGCCAAGATCGTTAAGCAGAGGCAGATCAACAGATACAACCTCTACAAGTTTGTCAGACAAATCTAGATCTTCCTCCAAAGATTCTTCAAAAGAGAGGGGTCGTTCCAAGGAGAGAAAATCTAATCCCTCCAGCAGAAATTCGTCAAAGGACAGTAAGAACCAATACCGTCCACCAACACCCCATACAGCGAAGTTAAACTAGTCGACGGCAGCAATGGGAGCAATTGTTGTCGTACAGACGAGCCGATAATGGAGACAATCACAGAAACGCCCATCGATCTTGATGATGACGACGAACATGACCTGGACGGCCACTTGGAACTGAAAAATGGTAAGGGAGATCCTATGATATTGAATGTCAGCAAAGGTTGTATTGCGGTAAAAATTCAGGATTATAAATTCCCTGTGTTGACCGACACAGGAGCTAATCTCTCTTTCATTTCAGCAAGATTTTTCAAAGGTTTGAAAGCCAAGTTAAAGAATATGAACGCACAAAATTGTCATGTTAAGGTTTACATAGCCGATGGCTCGGCACAGTCAGCTAGAAAAAAGGTTAGGTTTTCTTTTGAAATAGATGGTACCAAGTTTAAAAACACTTTTATAGTGGTGCCTAAGTTAAAAAGATCTTTAATCTTAGGGGTTGATTTCTTGAAGAAATACGGAGCTAATATCGACTATGACTTATACAAAAGGGTGTACTCTATAAGAGCTGCTAAGAAGTATATAGTGGAACCAAGATCCAAATTGATCTGTTCTAATTATGTAGTCTCTCACGAAAGCTTAAACCATACTATAGGAGTCACCGACAACTTGAAAAGAAAGAAACCAGTGAGATATTTGGTAAAAAGGGTTTTAATGAAGCCAAAAGGGCCAAGTAATAGGATAATTATGTGTGTGTTCAATGGTTCAGGCAAACGACTGATTATACCAAAAGGTTCTTTGGTGGGAGTCTATTCTGTTCGTCAAGAAAGTGATTTTGTAAAAATTGATGGCAACATCAACTCAGTTGATGCAGAAAGCGAGAAAGTAGCTGAGCCCTTTGATCTATCCAAAACTATTGGTAAGGATCTGACCGACTGCCAAAAGACGGATTTGGGAAAATTATTGAATGCTTACGAAGATCTTTTTGTGGGTAGCGATAAGAAGTTGGGGAGAACAACTAAATATCAGCATCCCATAGAATTGAAAGACAATTATCAAGCCAAACAATTTAAAACTTATCGTGTTAACCCTGTCATTAGAAAAGAAATGAAAAAGGTGTTGGACGAACAGGTAGCCCAAGGTGTCATCGAAAAGACAGACGAAATTTTGGAGTTTACTTCACCTGCTTTTCTAGTAGAAAAACCTGGTTCTAAACAGAATAATCGCTCTTATCGTTTGGTCATCGACTTTCGTTTCCTAAATTCCCAGATAAAGGAACAAAGTAAACTTTTTCCCTCAGCAGAGGAAACGCTTGAGAAAGTTGGAGAAATTGGGGGGAAATATTTCTCTAAACTAGACTGTCATTCTGGTTTCCATCAGGTACCAATTCGCAAAGGCGACGAAAAGTTAACAGGTTTTGCCACTCCTTACGGTAATTACATTTACAAAGTTATGCCAATGGGATTAAAAACTTGCCCTAGAGCTTTCCACGGGGTGGTCGATACCTTGTTGGAGGACTTGAACTCAGCTGTGTTCTACATCGACGATATCTTGATAGCAAACGATTCTTGGAAGCAGCACATTCGCGACCTGGAAAAATTATTTAAAATTTTCAGGGAAGCAGATATCAAATTCAAAGGTGAAAAATGTGTATTTGGTGTGTCTAAAGTCCCATTTTTGGGATTTGTGGTAGATGGTAAAGGTATTTCCCCAGACCCAGAAAAGATCGAACCCATAAGATCTTACCCAAGACCCAAAAATATCAAAGACCTTAGAGCTTTTAATGGATTAGCAAATTACTACAGAAGTTTTATTCCAAATTTCAGCGAGATTATGCACCCATTATACAAGCTAACTAAAGCAAGAATCAAATTCGTCTGGGATAACGACTGTGAGAAATCTTTCGAGCTTATTAAGGAATTAATTTGTAGGAAGGTTACCTTGCGTTACCCAGACTACTCTAAGCGTTTCATTATCTCCTCGGATGCCTCTCAATTTGGTTTAGGGGCCTGCATCGCACAAGAACACGAAAAGAACATGCTAAGGCCCATTGCCTTTGCCGGCAGATCCTTAAACTCAGCCGAGGTATCCTACAGCACAACAGACCGCAAACTCTTATCGATCAAATTCGCTTTAGAAAAATTTGGGCATTACGTGCATGGCACAAAATTTACAATCTTGACCGACCACGCTGCTCTGTTAGCCTTGAAATCAAAGCAAAATTTGACTGGTAGGATGGCTAGATACCTAGAATTTTTTAATTGATTCGATTACGATATTTACCATCTGAAAGGTACTCTGAATTCAGTAGCTGACGCTCTTTCGAGAAGAGATTATGTCCACAAGGTAATTATACCAGAGCACATGTCAAGAGAGGAAAAACACATTTCCTTTAATCCTGTAAAGGCTGTAAAACCCTTCGAGGAAAATGAACTCTGTGAAAATTACCCAATAATAAAGTACAAACACAGATCCATCTTGTTGTTGAATCAGGTCGGCGAAAAAGAGATCTTGGAAGATATCTCAGCAGAAGAGGCCCAGGCTGGCTGCAATGCGGTAGAGACTAGGGCTGAAAAGAAAAAGAAAGCTTTACAATACAAAAAGGTAAACCGCAATAGAGATATAGAACTCTATCGAGGAGATATTTTAGCTTTAAATCCCCTCAGTAAAGAAGAAATTAGAACTTTACAGAGAGAGGATGTTTTCTGCTCAGAAATGATGGAATACCTGGAATCTAGCGTTATTCCGGAGTGCGAAAAACGCCAGAAAGAAATATTGTTAACAAACAATAGTTTTTTCTTGGACGAGGATGTCTTATACAGATTGCCAAAAAGGGTTAAGTCTGACCCCTATGAAATCCAATTGGTGGTGCCCAAAGATTACGTTAAATAAGTATTAACCATCTTACATAGCAGACCTTTAGGAGGACATGTAGGATCAACAAAACTCTTAAAACTAGCCGAAGCGCTGTATTATTGGCCTAGGATGTCCAGGGACATTGTACAGTTCGTGGGAGCTTGTGATACTTGCCTAAAAATTAAAAAAATGAGGCATCCCATCAAACCTCCTATGACTATCAGAGAACAATCTCCCTACCCTTTCGCACATATGGTAATAGATAGTGTGGGACCTATCACTCAAACTTCATCAGGGAATCGATATATTCAGGTTTGTTGCGATTATATGAGCAGATTCGTTTTCGCCTGGCCAACCAAGTCAATTGATTCTTCTCACCTTAAACATGAGTTCTATGAGAAAGTCATTTGTAACGTGGGAGTACCAGAAGTTCTCCATAGCGATAACGGACCCTGTTTCAAAAGCTTAGAATTCGCAGAATTTTGTAAATCAATGGGAATTAAACAGGTTTTCGGTTCAAGTTATAACCCAGCTGGCCAAGGTCTTGTGGAAAAAGCAAATGGAGTGATAATTGAACACCTAAAAGCTTTTGTTTCAGCTAATCAAAAAGATTGGGATGAATACTTGAACTCGATAATTTTTGCATTAAATAACACCAACTCATACAGCCTCGGTTACAGTCCTTTTATTCTAGCAACCGGCAGATTAGCAAGAAGCCCGCCAGACGCAGCTTTAGCTGGACCAAATACCCCAAGAACGGTATTAGAATCGTTAACAAATATCGTTAAGGTCCAGAAACAAGCAGCTTTACAGGCTAGTAGAAATCTGGAAAATTCCCAGAAACATGCTAAAGAAAGGTACAACCAGAAAGTCGACACAAAGGAAATGAGCCCTGGGACTATTGTGTATGTAAAAATCCATCGTTTGTTAGACCAAAGTACCAGCAAAAAGCTTCAGAAAAGCTACACCGGACCATTCTTAGTGACATCTAACAAAAGCCCCACATCCCTTATGTTAAGAAATTTAAGAGAGAACAAAGATGTACCAAGACCGGTACACATGGCTCACGTAAAACCTTTAAACCCCAAATTAAATAGGGATTTATTGAATAACCCCAACATAAATATTTCGGAAGAAGAATGGGAAAGCTTGCAAGAGGTTTAGACGTCTAAATTGCCAGTGTGGGTTCATTTAATGTTTTCACAACAATAAGCTTTTCTTCACATACCTAGATTGTCGACAGACAAGAAAGGAGTCGCGCAAGCTGTGCGACAAGCTTTTGAGGCCACACCTAAATTAACTAAAAGCTAAGGCTTGGGCAATTATCAACCAAGGAAGCTTTATCTAATAAATTGTTGTTTCTAGTTGATGCCGAAAAATATTTAAGCACTGGGAAAAGCTTTTAGACCCTCACTTGCAAAAGATATTTTGTAGTAGACACTTGAGACAATATTCCAAATATCCTAAAATCTGCTACCATGGCCATTACTACCGCCCAGAGGAACCTGTCCGAACAAGAGAAGGAAGAAATCCTCCTGGAAGCAATCACAAAGAATTTTGTGGAAAATTTTTGGTATAACGTTAAAGAAAATACCCAAGTTACAAAAACACCCCCCTCAGACCCATCAGTTTGGCTAGGCGAAGATTGGGACAATGAACTGAAGATCATCTAGGATTTCGACGTAAGCTGATATTTTTGCAAATACCCAATTTTCTTTTATTCTGTTTTACTTTTGTTTCTCTCGGGAGACTTGTCCAAACTGCTTTTATCTTAACGAAGGCAGGTACAAGCAAGTTCCTATTTCTGTTTCTAGCCTTTACAAGGACTCTTTATTACTAACACTTTTAAGCTTTATTTAGAATTCCTCGCTGAGGGAACAAATAAATGTTCTCCCAAAGCCTAAGGGATTAAGGCATTGGCAATTACCCAAAGGGGGGGAAGAATTAAAGCGGGACTAGGACGCCAATTAAGCCCTATTGTCTTACAAAGCGTCCCCACGCTAGACGCTCACATAAAGCCAAGTTTTAGCCTTTTATGTTAAATAATTACCAACCAACAGCTGGAAATTAAACCCTTGCCTATCAGATTATCACAGTGAGCCTGGACTACTATTACATGTAGCAGGTGGCCGGCGGGAAGCTTGTACACAAAAGATAAGGTATTCAAACAGGATTTTAGGGAGGTTGCGTGGGTACTTACACATCGGAGGGGGTGGTGTCACCATAAGTTAGCTAGGCCTTTACACCTAGGACTAATGCTTAAAGAGGCGTGGGCCATAGCCATTGGACGCTCCTCTTGGTCAAGCCACACCCCTATGTAGGTCATCTCAGGCCAGAGAGGACGCTAACCCTAAGTACAGCACTTCCATCTTAGAAGCATAGCTAGCAAGAGCAACACCTGTTTTGTTACCTGGATTCTAACACAGCTTACTCACAACCATGGACAAATTCACCATATGTTGGTGATAAGTAAATTTTCCTAACAGCACATACTGTTTGAATGTATTTTGCATCGGATTATTCAGTGATTAGCAAGATTCCTAGTTGTTCGGTTGATAGACTTTAGAACTACATCAAAATACTTTTTCTATTCCGTTCAGGGTTTTATTGGCGGTATACTCCGTCAACTCAGAAGAAATCCTTAGGCAGAACTATGGCATTGTGTTCAAAAGACTAAGGCACAAACTGGATACTAGAACCAATATTCAATTCATCAAAATACAGATTCCCTTAACGGTTCTGAAACTTTGCCCAAAGAGCCATTCGATTCGGCTTTAGATTACTATAACCGTTTCTACGCCGACTTGGCAGGCTTGCAATCGATAGTAGGGGAAGCCAATAATAAAACTTACAGTAGAATCATCACCCTGTTAGAAGGGTTCAATGTTAAAAAGGCCAGAGCTAAACGAAGAGGATTTCAGTTCATAGGCAATAATTATGTTGAACAGAGCGGTAGGAACAGCCACTAAGAGCTAACGCAATCAATGCCCATTTAGTAGCCAAATCACTAGATTCTCTAAGAGCAGAATCGGTAGATGATTTCGAAAAGTTAGACAACGATCTAGTTAAAATTGTGGACGATCTGGACGATAAATTCAATTTTTCTAGTAAAAACTTCGCCAGCACCATAGCAGCAAGTGAACAACTAGCCAATGTGGCCTCCCAGTTACAATATAGACAGGGGGCCCTTGTTTTGCTTAGTACCCTGGACTCGGTAGCAGATTCTTATCTCCCACTGTCGGTATTATCAAAAGAAAAACTAGGAAAAGCGGTAGAAAGATTGACCATTAGTATCAGAAAACATTCTACCAATGCTATACCTCTAGGATTCTCATGAATGGAGAAGATCGCTAGAATCAACTTTTAACGATAACTTGTTGACAATTCAGATCGCGATTAAATATTCCTATGCGCCGAACCGATATACAATTTACAGACCAGTAATTTTCCCTATCCCTATACATGCTCATTTACACGATCCTTACGGGTACACCTTGCTACAGGAAGGTGGTAATCAATTGCTAGCCCTAAGCGACGATAAGCAGTATTTTATAGAAATGGATAGCGATGTACAGGAAATTTGTGAACTTGATTATTCGAGCCATTTTTGTACTAAGAATATTATGGAATCGTCTGTTCAGAAACCTACATGTCTGATTTCTCTGTTCGCAGGAAACAATATTGCTATTATGAAGCTATGCCACTTCAAAAGTTTTTTGACTCTTGCCATTCCTCAAACTCACATACCTTTGGAAAATGATAAGCACATACTGATTAATAGAGGTGATACAGGCATTGGCTCCTGCAGAGGACAGCCTAGTAAAACCTTAAAGTTGTCAGTTTTTTCTGTTGTATCTTTGCCTTGTGGATGTGAAATCCAACTAAAATATGCTAATATAGCAGCAAAAACATTTGGATGTGAGGAGGACAAATTTACTCTAGCAGTAAAGGCAGATTTCAATTTACCAGTTGCCATAGCATTTAAACTGAATATTGGAGAGCTTGAAGCTAGTTCCATGCATAACCAAGTCATTCAACTAGACCTCCCTACGGGGGCAGAATTAAGAAAAGCTTTTGAAAAGGTGCCGGATGAAATTCTTGACGGCGGCCTAAATGTAATCCAAATGGCTAACAATTTATTGAATGACGATACCAAGCAACTATCAAAATGGAAAAAGCTTCACCTGACCTACGATCACTTGAACACTATTTCACCGATCGTATGGACATCTCTTATTATGTCTACGTTAGCTTTAGCCGTGGCACTGACCATTTTAATTAAATTAAACAGGTATTTTGGCTTTCTGTGCATGCTTCCCCAAGCCCAATCCCTCAACCTGACTCGCCTGAAGCTGGAGCCGTATCGGATCAGCGACTTCGATCGGGTACCAGCCCTGGAGGTCAGGGAAAGCAAAATGCCAAGGTTTCGGTTCGAAGAAATGGATCACACAGACTGGGCCACCATCATCTTGGCAGTAATAGTGGCAATGTTCATCCTTAAACTTTTCTGGAATCACTGCGGCTGCATTAGGCACCGCATGATGCAATGTTGTTATGTAGGGCCTGTTGTACCTCCGAGGAAGGTTGCCCCGATTGTGCCTGGCTTACCTTGAAGTTCCAGTGGAAAGACGACTCCGTTTCCATTTGACTACAGCAGGTGGCATACAAGGTGAACTGTATAACCGGTACTAGAGCCCCAATCCTTCTCACCAAGAAACTTGAATCGAACTGGTGCCGAGCAAACACCCTCTACTTAAGCTGGAAAGGGCGTTTCGTCCTAAAGTGCTGGGGGGTAAACAAGAAGTTTGAGGTAAAGGAAGAGGTAAAGATCGGCCGAATGGAGTCGGCAGTGTTAAACAAGATCATCAATAATCCTTGCACCTCTATCCTACTAGTTCTGGTATACCCAAACGGAGAAAGGGTGCAAATCGAGTGGCTCAAGCAAGACTTGAACTACCAAGATTTCGACCAGTAGGTTCTATTATTTGTCTTAGCAGCCTTTTAGCGTTTATATATCTATTCTCAATCCTTATTCTACTTCTTGACACTATGTACTAACAATCACTTTTGTTTCTTCCTATGTAATATAATGAAAAAGGATTTTTCTTTACTAAATCTGAGCCATTCGCTATTTTAATATTTACCTCATGTTTACTCGCTTTGATTTACATGTAACTATTATTACCGCTTACTCCTTGCTGACAATTCTTAAAATTGGGATTTCCCTTAAACCTGAAAATCAGTATTTTATAAGCCATGAAACAAACTGTTACTCACCATTTCTTGGATGTAGTGACCAACCTGTGTTTTCCTCCTGTGCTTTGTCATTAGGGTAACCCTCTCGGACGACGAGTTGAAGCCGGATGCGCCTACGTCACCACTGGAGTTGCCACAGTACGCCATGTGAACTCGGCAAACAACCCTAACAGATAAACTTATGCAATAGGAACATTTCGAAAACTAGTGTATATAAACTCTACAAACATTTACTTTTTCCAAGATGGCGTCAACTCGGCGACGACCGATATTCTAGTGTCTCTACTTGAAGACCATTTAATCTGGGTACTTAAAGTCGATAGCAGAAATTTTACTAAGATTTACTTGTATATTTTGTGTATAATATTATTACTTTGATTTTTATAAATACGTGATACTTACCTGGTTAAGCATCAATTTGTAGCTACTGCCATGTTTCGTTCATGAAGTTTTATTTTCTTATTATATGTTGAACGATTGTATTATTTGACAGATAGACCCTCTGTTTTATGAAATTACCTTGATTAAACCTTCTTTAGGCCCATTTGCGAAAATTTGGGGAGGCGTATCGAGGTCATAACCGTTCAAATTTGTATTTTGTGATGTTTTATCTGTGTATAGATGTGTATTGCACCATTTGTACCTTGGAAATCAATGCTTTAATGATTTCATCTATTCTATTTGTTCTTGAGGTTTTAGGTTACTCGCGCGGTAGCGCGTGCCTAAAGATTTGTATAGATTAGACATTTAGATATATTTTAGTCATGTGACCCAGGTACTGGAGTCGCGCACGAGTCGCTGTAGGTTAGCGAGCTCGATTGTTTACCGCCGCGCAGTATTGCAACACAAACTGTACTCGCGTTAACATTTCTTAGGAATTATAAAATAAAATATTATGTTCTTTATTAACTGTCTTCTAGATCAAACTAATGTTTGATCTGGAAAGAGAGGAGGGAGCTATGCTATATATAGGTTAACTACTACTTTATTTTACGCCTTTATTATGTATTACTCTTGTAAATTAACATGTATGTATGTATTGGGTAGTGACCCCCCTCTCACCGAGTGACAGGCCTGCGTGCCCAGTCACGTGGGTGACCTCCGCGTCACCCACCAACGCAGTTCTAATAAACATTCTTATAATAGTCATTGCTGTGAACGGACCTTCTTATTCCATCGCTCCCTATAATATAACATAATTACTTTCTCGAAAGTTTGTTGAAAGTTTGTTGAAAAAAGTGTCGAAAAAAAGTTTGTCGGAAAAAGTTGATAGGAAAAAAGTTTGTCGAAAAAAAGTTGGTTGGAAAAAATTACTACCAATGGGATGCCAGTTAAGCTCGCCTAAGTGTGCTGACTTCCAAGTGCGAAATTTAAGATTGATTGCGTGAATTAGATATGGCTACCCACAAACACCTAACACATGGCCACAATCAGCTAACAGATTTGTGTTAGATTTAAATGATAAAAACAATTGGCATAATGGGTATCAACATCAATGGTTCTCAGGCTTTTGCCCTGAGAACCAAAAACGGGTCCTGTTACCTAAATAATTTTTAAACCATTGATGGGGTTCACCAATAACTCCATATTCTCTTAGTTTTTTAGGAGAAGCTCAGGGTTTACCCTATAAAACGCTTTACGGAAATTAAGCACCAGGAATAGTAGCAGGGCAGTGGAATCCACCCTTGCGCAAGAATGTTCATATATTTAAAGAACTTGCTGGGTTCCAGAGCAAAGGCATTGAAGAGCTAGAAAACATTATGCCATGAGTAGATGTGCTGGAGTAAAACTTAATAGTCCTTAAAATGTTATGAAATATAATAGAACCTAACACCACCCACCCACTTAAATATCGCATAGGAGTGAATGAATGGACATACCAATACATTTAGGACGAGGTGGAGACCATCTATGTCGCCCTATACAGGTGAGGTTGGTAACTTGCTCATGGAACATGTCCCAACATTGGAAGGACACAGTTTGACCCAATTTAGCTGATCCTATAAATGGACTGCATCCGGGATACCGGAGGCCTGGCATAAGGTCATCATGGCTGCAGACTGGAAGACAAAGTTTATTTTCAGTCAATGTACACAGTTGTCAAGGGACATTTCCTGGCAGTTTGTTGTTGAGGAACATTAAATATCAACATGAAAACCTTCAGTTGTATTTTGTACTAGCTAAGTACCAGTCCTCTGGACGGTCACCCTCTTCCTCACACTCTCTCTCCTCTCCTCCACTCTCCCTGTCTTACTTCCTTTTCTCTCCACCTGTCTCGATCCCTGTCCCTACCCACCCACTCTGCCCCGTCCCCCTCTTCTCTCTGTATCCTCATTTCCTCCTCCCTATCTGCTTCATTCATTCTCTCCCTCCCTCCTCCTCGCTCCTCTTTCCTCTCCCCTACTTCCCACCTCCCGTTCTTCTCTCTACCCTTTTCTCCCTCTCCCTATCTGATTCCTCCCACCCTGAGTTTGGTGTTTTGTATGCCTTTAGCGTTGCCGATGTGAATTATTATGAGGCGCCAAGTGTTACCTAGATAATAAAGTGTTTTGCTGGTAGTCAAGCAGACCTAATTATAAAATACACCCACAAACCTTGTTTAAACTAACACCAAATAAATAAATGCTGGGACAGAATTAATTTCCGTCCTGTACCCCCTGCAAAAAGACTGAATTATGTCACTTGGCGCCTAATACTATTCTAGACACTACAACTGTAATGTGTTCCACGAAAATGAGTCACAAGTCGCAAAATTGATATTTTCCAAAGTGTTTTTTTCACAAAATATCTTTATTGAAATGTTCTGATTTTCAGAGGGTTTAGCATTTGTAGTCATATAAATCCCCGTTACAAAGTTCGGAACATTGTATCATATATATTCTTGCGTTTTGAAGGCCTTCGTATGGAGTATATTTAGTTATTTTACTGGTAATTACCTGTCCACAAACATTGCAAACTTTTTTTTCAGAAGTAAAAATATCAGTATCAAAAATATATGTCCTAATGTTTACTATCATTGGAATCGGCTTGATCTCCTCTTTTCAAATATGGTGATATCCCAAAATCTATATTTTGCGACTTATTTTGCGACTTCCTAAAACCAATCACAATTTCGTGCCGTGACTACAATTCAGATTTTCAATAATGGTCACAAAAGTGTGGGTCTAAAATGTGAAAGGGGAGAATATGAAAGAGTTTCGATTTTTAAATACCTATCAATCATAAGGTGTTTAGGTATGAATATTTAAAAAGCTAAGAAGATAGCTAAATCTAGTAATTGTGCACTATCATGCATAAACGAAGGTCGAAAATATCTGAATTGAGAACTCTGTTGGATTCTGTGTTAGACCTATGTATTGCCTTTGCTAGAATATGCAGGGTCCATAATAATGAACAATAACACTGGTCCTCAAGAAAAATTGCAAAATGTATGTTATAGAGCTCTACGTTTGGCATTTGGTAAGTTTTCAACTAGAAAAGTGCTGTTGATTAAAGGAAGAAACTTACCATTAAATCAACTAGAAATTTGAAAGGGAGAGGATGCAAATAGGCGAAATGGACAGGGTTTTGAGCGTATATACAACGAGTACCATACAGATGACTGGACCCCGTACACAGCGCCGCCATCTTTGTTCATTGTTTAACAATTATTAACTACTTACTGACTGGGCGGTATTTCAAACGCTCACACATCCTGCAGGGAATCACAATAGAAAGAATCAGCGTCAGGGATACAAATCTTAAACATTTTGATATCATCAAGCTCTGGATATATCCTTGCATATCACTTTCATGGGATTCCAAACCGGAGTCAACAGTCACAAAATGGTGTACGTGACTGACCTAAAACTGTCTTGATAAGATACAATGATTAGGCCAAATATTTGCCATACACATGACGACCAAAAGGTCATGATGTGAGATATGAGAAATGAACTCCGTCCTATGCTGACATTATTCTTATGGTTTAAGTACATAATGTAGATATTGATTCACCAATAACACTAGCACTGCTCCTTTCTCAGGTTATTGGTATGCAAGTTAATGAACATTAATTAATTTTGTTAATAGATGTAAGCATGTTTTTTTCATCCATATAATATACGGGAAGTATTACATGAATACATAATATTCTGCTGTCCAGGGGCCAAGCTCTTCCACAACACAGGGATCACATAAATGAAGGATAGTTTTATTCTTTCTGACTTGGTGTTATAGACATATCGTTTTTGCTACCTTTAAGTGAACTAAGGTTTATCTCCCTTTTATCTAGGTTTGTATCACATTGTGCCAACTTGAAAGCCTGCTCTAACAGGTCCTTCTCTTGTGATCGAGTTTGGTTAGCTCAAGGTTTATATGTGCAATGTCTGTATTTGTGCGTTTGTCTAAGTTTTTAATAATCTGTATTGCTGTATTTTGTACAAATTGTAGGTTTTTAAGATCAGATTGACATCCGGGATTGTATAGTAAATCGCCAGATTCTAGCACGGGTCTAATTGCCACTTTATACATATTCAAAAGAATGTTTGAGGTAAGGAAATCTCCACAAATCACTGATCCAGACAGTTGTTTTGAAGCATTTTATTAATAATATGACCCAACGCGTTTCGACCAGTGGAGGTCTTCGTCAGGGGTGTTGGTAGAATGTTTGAGGTCTGCTTTATATAGCGAGTTATTGTCTACACAGGTGTACACATGTGTAGAAATGTGTAGATCGTATCTGAGCGAATTGATTGGTTAACGGTTAGACAGGGATTCAAGTAGTTGAAAGCGTGTTGAATAATAGGAATAGAATAGTAGAATTAGGTGGGTTTTTTTAAGCATATAAAGCATATAAAGTATGAAATGTTAAAATAAAAGTGAGGGGTATATAATTAGAAGTCCCTCTTTTGAACCTTATGTGTAGAGTTATTAACGTTATAGGTATTAGTCTTCATGCTGTAGGTTGAGCGCAGTTGAGGTCCAGATATGTATTATGTACGATGTAGATAATAGTTAGGGCGGTCGTGGAAGAACTGTGAGGGGGCAGAGGACAAAAACCTTTTCCTTTTTTTATTTGATATTGTAATTGTATATCATGAATGAATAAAAGCATTATATATATATCTTAGAGCCAAGTACCATCATAGAGCCAACAAAGGTAATCCCTTACAGCAAAGTCCTCCTCAGGTTGAGGCTCATGGCACTAATGTATTGAACCACAGATTTGTTGGCTTGAGTTGCGACTTTTGTGAAAGGATTGAACAAATGAGGGTAAATTTGTTTGACCAAGTATATTGACCCAGAAACACGGTTACAAGCCTAAAGTACAAGAGCTAAATTTAAACAACAGAAGTATCTCGATCCACAGTGCATCACATCAACTACACTGCAGACTACCCAAACACAATGCGATAGCAGTGAAGGGCGTCTCTACTAAAGTCGGATATACAACCTTACAAACATAGACTTCTAGATTAATATACTTGTAATGAATCCCCAAGAGCATTAATGCATTAAATATATATCTCAAATATTTCAGAGTTTAAACCTGCAATTTCGAAGGGTGTCGCCGGCCAGTTGTGCCCCACATCATAACAGTCAGACCCGAGTCTGTTGGTTAGGAAAAGTCCCAGACGCCTCTCATCATATAATTGGTTAAGTGATTGTAGAATTTAAAACTTTATTTTGATGTGATAAAATGTATAGAATGTGCCATATTAAAATGTGACCTTAAAAGCGTCGTACAAAAACAATGAAATAAATAAACTGTGATTATGAAAGAAAATGTGACTTTGAGTTGTGTTTCACTACAGATACTATAAACATTCGGTACTAAATGAACGTCGCCCAAGCAGAACGAAATACTGTGTGATACATATATATATATATATATATATATATATATATAGGAAACCTCTAGCAGCACTTTCGGTGAGGAAAAATTTCATTAAGTATTAAATTCAGGGGCAAGCATATCAACTACATAAGCTGCAAAACAACCGACTGACCACACACTGACTTCCTGGTCGGCATCATATGTGATTACCAGTGATGACAACAATTGTAAGTTATTAAATATTCCTCATTAAAACAGATACATATCCATGATAGCCCTGTACATCAACGTTTACACTGGCTGTTTAATGCTGGACACTAACAAGACTATTATACCAAATTGATCGAGACACATCAGTTTTCCATCAAAACTGTTGTGACCCTGAAACAAATTTATTTTTAGAAAATTGTATTTGGACAAAGTTACACAAAAGCGATACTTCTCATTTGCCAAATAATAAAACCAATCAATCAATTCATTTAAATAATTATGTCACATCTAGATCACTAGATAACTTTAAACTATTCAATTCAATCATTGACTTTAATCTTTGTAATTACCCTACTTCTCAAGATTTCTACTTCGGGAAAATGACGAATACCGATTAATTCAGGATTGTTTCGGACGAAATAGATAATTTCCCACATGTTCTTGAAAAGTTATCAACAATTATAAGTCATTTACCATTATTTTCGCCGACTTTTTCTTGGGTGTTTTCTTGGTAATTTCTTCACCAAGTCCAACTTCCCTTCACAAATTCCAAATATATCGGCAGACAAAATTTGCCTAAATAAGTTGTACAGAGTGCGGGGGTAGAGGCTGGGAGAGGGTGAGAGATGGATAGAGAGGAGGAACCAGCAAGGAGATTAGAGATTTACAAGTCTCTGATAGTTTGATTTTAAGTGTGGAGTGGGTGTGCCCATCACCATTCATGCTGCCAAACTCCGGCCAGTTCCGGTCAGTTGGAGCAGGAGGCGATATGATAATACACATCATTTGTTGCTGAAGACAGCCTCTTGCGGATGGTAGGCAGCTTTAGCATGACACTACGGACTCATGGACTGAGATATTTCTTTGTTCAAACTTGATCTTGATATCACCTCATTTCTGGATAAATCCTTGATCGTCTTGATCTGTTGTGCCTTTCATATTCGTGTTATAATTACAATACTGCAAAAAATGATCATCAGATTATATAATATAGTTACAGATGATGTGGCAGACAAAAGTATCCATGATGTAAGGAATTCAATGTACACCATCTATGCAACATAAAATGTAAAGAAGGCCTATATCTACTTGGCTGCGAACAACAAATGATAGAAATATCGCAGGTACCATTTAAATATTGAATTAAAAACATTACAACAAAATGATTTCATTACACACGGCTGACTTACCATTTATAGAAAAGGTAGAAAAGGAATATGATCATGCATAATAAAAAGATAATGCCGAAACAGCAAACGACCACCCACCAATAAATGGTTGTCTCTGCAAAATGAAAATATACACTTATACTACTATACTAAAACATATAACTACTAACTATACTAAGACGTTTGGAAATAATATGGTTACATAAACGAATGTCTTGGCATTCAAGGTAATACAGATCTAGGACATGAGTATGTGGATGATCTGCAGGGACAAACAACTTTCATTTAAGGACACAGACCTATTGAATGGTTCACTGCATCTTCCAACACAGCCCTTCCCACACCATAGTATTGGAAAAGGCGTTTTGCAGTGTACTTTCCTTTTGTCCACAGCAAAACAACTTTTCACCCTTTTCCTCATGTATCTTGCTAATTTCTCAACCAGCATTGACACCATTTTGGAGCTTATGGATTCATAGATTCATCAATTTCTTCTCTAAGTGACCTTTCCACCTTTCTTTTTGCCAGCCACTCTAGGTTTGCAGCTCGCCTCAATTATTAACCAAAATGTAAATCAATATCTCTTTGCGTTATTTCCCATCTCCCTTATTCCGGAATAGGTATTCCAAGAACTAGGGAGTTTGGTGACGAAATTAGGTTTTCATTACGTATTGGACTATAGGATCCCTTCATCAGGAAAAGTACCAAGATTATGTAGGAGAATGTATTGATGTGTGCAGCAAGTGTACCCAATTCAAGATGGCACAATGCAGAGTTGTATTTTCAGTCCCAACATTTTTAAAAGGGCATGATAGAAACAAAAACTATATTATATTTTCCAGCCCTAAACACTTGTACTCCCAGACAGAAACATACAAAATAGAATATTATGATCATGTCGGACATAGATAGGATGAATGATATAATAATAATAATCGATTTTATTTCCATCACACAGTTATACATGAATTAAGTCAAAATAATAATGGAATTGGAATACTGTCTGTGCTATTCACAGCTCTTCCGAGTACCCCGTTGTTTGAAACATATAATGAGTTCTAACATATAAGTTATAACAGTTGACTAGTTGACTATGCGTAATATAAATGAATAAGGCGTACAAAAGTGCACGTATATATACATGGGCGGGTGTGCAAGCACCCTGTCCGGTCTTTGTCTGTTTTATAAATTGTAATATAATATTAATACTGGAATGGAAGCATGATTCATTAAAGAGGCATGTATACATACCCTTGCAACTCCCAAGATCAGCACTCCAGGTATCATTGTTGATACATGTGATGGTAGAAGTGGCATCATAGTAATATCCCTCATTACAAGAGATCGTAACTTCCTCCTTATACTTGTATGGTCCGTCCCTTTGGACATCACAATGCTCTATATTCAGATTGTTACATTCAATAGCTGCAAAATAGAGTTCATGAACACACCAATTCTGCAATTTGTGTTAGAAGGTATCTTTTAATCTAAGAAGCAACCGCTGCTGCATTGATTCTACCAACACAATCTCAGACACATATTTTAAATGTGCTATTTTGCCAAAATATTGCATTGCCCTCGATATCTTCTTTAATAATTGATGAATACTCATTATAAAACGGAAGACAGATATTTTATTTAGATGTTTTATTTCGTAGTGGGGAAAGGATTTCATTTTATATTATACGTCGATCACGTTCAGGAATAGTCAATGTCTGTTGAAATTGTTGAGCCCGTCTGAACAATGTTCCTTCATTTATATGAGTTTTTTAGGGAGGTGGGCGGGAACAAAATTTTGTCCCTGTTGACGATGGGAATATGGAGGCGTGAGAGGACGTCTGTATGAACGTGACAGTCTGTGTGACGTGACGGTGTGACGTGACGTTTGAGTAAATCTCATTCTCCCGCCATAATGACTGTGAATTATTCAAGAGAACAATTCCCTAATCATTATAAAACGGAAGACAGATATTTTATTTAGATGTTTTATTTTGTAGTGGGGAAAGGATTTCATTTTAGAATATATGTCGATCACTTTCAGGAATGTCTGTTGAAATTGTTGAGCACGTCTGAACAAGTCCCAAACCTGCGTCAGAGTTGAAGAAAAGCTCTATGGACGGAGGTAATCTGTGAGGGCGTGGGCGTAAGAGAAGAAGAGACAGCGTCAGTTCTCCAAGTTCCGTGGGTCTTGACATCTTGGATGGACGCCCCTTGGGTATGGAAGGCAAAGTATGCCCCACCTTGACGCAGTGAATATAGAGAATTTGCTGACGGGTCAGCATCCACATTGGTTAGCAGCTCACACCACTGCCTGGCAAAGAAGGTGGTGGTCATTGGATTTCCGTCAGTAAAGGCAAAGAAGGGATCCTCCATCCTCGTCCTTTTTGATGCGAGAAAGTGGGTGTGAAATGCATGAATCGGGCAGAAGAGATTGCTGAGTCTGAGGAGAGTGATTACCATGGGGGTTGCTGAGACTTGCATAGTTTTAGACCACTTGACGGCGATGAGGAGCCTATCATGAGTGACTCTCAGATCGCCAAATGTGCGATGTCTTGATGAATCAAACTGGCTGACGGATCTGGGGGCCAGGTTCGACTGACGCAAGAATGCCTCAAACATTAGGATTACAGCTAGAGTGATGTGAGTTGAGTATGGACGATAAGCCGCCGCCGATAAGCACACCCAAACGATGTCTGGCATCACTGGCAGCTTAGGAGAGGGAATGTGGCGGACGGTGAGCTGTATTCCTCTGACGGCATTGGCTACTCTTTGGTCGTTGAATGGTGAGACATCGAGATTGGAGGCTTTATAGAAGGAGCGAAGGAGGCTGAGCGACTTGGTGATCGTGGGAGGGGCAGATCCATTAAGTCGCAGGTATTCAGCGAACCAGCATACGTGGCGTGGTGATGGTCTTTTGTAGTTGATTTTAAGATGGGAACAGAACGCCAGAAAGAGTGTGGCTGCAGACTCTCTGTTCTTAACTGTACCTGGACGAAGAGTGGATCGCTGCCTCTGTTGAGCTGCTCTAGCTAGCCTGGCCGCCATTAATTTGCCTAGTAGAAATCAGATAAAGAGAAATATTCATAATTAACACTTTTAAGTTTTTGACGACAATGTTATGGGCGTGGTCTTTATGTTTCTCTGACAGGGCAGCCCGGGATAAAGCATCTGGGATATCCATATATACGCCCGGACGTGTATGTACCTGAGAATGATTTGGGCATGTGCTGCTACGTACCATAATGCATGGGCACACACCGCCAGGGTAGGATCTCTGGCTCTCCCACCTTTAAAAGTCTCAATTGTGGCCGTATTGTCACAGTGGACCACTACTATCTTGCCTGCGTCAGATTTCTGGAGAAATCTCCTGACCGCAGCAACACAGTTAAAAGCCTCAAGGTGATTTTTACTTCTGGCTTGTTTGTCCTCGTCAGAGATAATGTAGGAATAGCAGATATTACCATATGTTGCTCCTGCACTGACCAGGCAGGCGCAGCCCAGATCTGACGGCCGACCTCTGCTCTTGGTATGATCGTTCTACCGTTATATAGAGGAAGGAACGTGTTAGCAATGATAAGTTGGGCCTGACGGGGTCATTCACATAAATCCTACCTCCTTTAGCTGCTCGTAAAGCAGCTAGAAGCCTGTGCATAAATAATCTGGCTGGGTGAACTACTTTTGCGAGGTGAGCAACACGCCCCACTACTTGTTGTATTTGCTTGGTGGATAAGAAAGATTTGTTTTCTTTTGTGTCGAAATCCACGCCCAACGAAGTGATCCTCTTTGAGGGGGGCTGGAGTTTCTTTTCGGCCACCGTCAGTCCTAGTGAATCAATGAGGTTGATAGCCGTTTTATAATGCATGGAGACAGTCTCCTTGTCCTTTGCTATGAGGAGGAGGTCATCCAGGTACATCAGAGGAGAGGCACCTCGCTGACTGAGGGCCTTGATGATAAACATGGCAGCTCGCTGCATTATCAATGAGGATATTCTTGCACCAAAAGGCATAGCTTTATCAAAATAAAGCTATTATCTTCATGTTGGACGCCCTGCAGAGGCCAGTCTAGAGGGCATACCATGAAGTGTTGATACGCCCTTTTTAGGTTGATGACGGCCATCGCACAGTGTGGTGAGTTTATTCCTTTGATAATGTCTAGAGCCATAGATATAGTTGGAAGGTTGTGATGAGTTGTGACACCATTGTATGAGTTCTTTTGAATAAATCTATTCACGCCCCCATCAGGGTATGACAGATCGACTATAATTCTATGAGAACCGTCAGACTTGGGTCTCGTCATTAGAGGGCTCACCTTTGTCCAGGGCACAAAGGTGGCGTATGATATGGACCAGCGAGGGCCCCCAGGTTTGCTTCTACCTCAATATAAGAGTTAACACTATCCTTGTAAGATGTACCTGACAGATGGTTTGTTTGAGCCTCAGTTCCAGGTATGGGTCCCCCGGTGTATTGCGTGGGGAACCCGAACACTACCCCACTGAGTACCATGTCGTCGTCAGAATGACCTGTTGCTAGGCTTGTCCACGCCTCAATATTTAAGTTAGAAGGAAGAGGGATCCTGGCCCCTCTCCAATTCGGCACGCCACATTTTTTAACTTTATCAAAAATCTCAGATAGTTTGCTAGGAACACTAGAGATAGGAGCAGGCCAGTCTCCATATTGGTCGAAATTAACATTTACGCCCACCTCACCACAACCAATAGAGTCAAGAACACAGTTATAACTATCACCAATAGTATCACAACAAATATCATATATCTGGTTGGCGTGGCCGTCACCAGAGACACTTTCAATATTATTATCATGTGGATTAGAATTGTTAGTCATATTGCCGGCATTGGCACAGCTGTCTTGATTTGTAAATACCTTATGAGGGCGTGTTGACATTAGCTCCGATGAATGGTACGGTAGCTGAGCATCGAGCACCGATGCGTTGAGCGCCTTCTCCGGGTGTTCACATGTAGTGTCGTTAGAATGGAGGCTTCCATTCTGGCTCTATGGGCGAGGAATGGCATATTTTCCTTCGCAGTTAGCTTGGTTGGATTTATTCCGGTCTGAGGCGCGGAATATTTGATGAATTTCATCTGTCGAAGTGGTTAAAACTGTTTGGTAAACACCATCTTGGATTCTGGGCGGATTATAACTGATTATAACACTCATCGGAATTGAATTTAGCACATGGTACATGTACACCTGATTTCTTTGCAGTGGGTTTACGTGATAACCAGCTGAGGCGTGTGCGATGCTGCTGGATCTCATTGGTGTCAGACCAGCTGAGGGATATATAGTTGACAACCGTCTGAGACCAGACTTTGGGCCCATCCCAGCCGTGGGAGGCAGTATCCTAAGCTAGCTGTGACAAGTGAAGGGCCATAGCTTTTGATTTGGATCCGTCAGGCATAGATGAACACAACATAAGAGCCAGGCCCCAGGTATATTCGGCGAAAGACAGATCTCTCTTCTCCTCTTTCACCCTTGCGGCCATGTCAGGAGGAAGCATGAGTTCTGGGGTAAGTAGTTTTTGCTTCTTACCTTTTTTCCTTCCCATAGTTGTGTGTTGTCTTGACATCGCTTTAGTGACACTGTCAGTATGCTTATAAAGCCTCTTAAGGTGCATGGGTGTCGGCATCTCATCGTCGCAGGACGAGGAGGAGACTGCTGCCTCCTCCCTGAACGGGTGACGAGCCTCGGCCGATGTCTTGAATTTTCTCTTTTTCCCTCTTTTCCTAGACGACCTAAATCTCACCTCTTCCTCAGTAGATGATGCAGAGGAAGGCGAGGAGGAGGACGAGGAGGAGGAGGAGGAGGAGGACGAGGTCCCGGATGGAGAAGATGGCGTGCAATGCCTATGTTTACGTCCGCCCAGCTTGCGGCGCTTCTTGGCGGGAACCTTCGAAGACTTGTGGCTTGCAGGAGCATTGACTGACGCCTTGCTGGGGAGGCTCTGGGTGCTACCCATCGCCTGTGGCTGGCCCCGACCAAACTCAGCGATAGTCTCAGTCCTAGCCTTGGCCCTGACGGTATCGCACATATTCTTCAAGTATCCATCAAAGAAACCCTTGTTAATATAGCCTTCCAAGAAGCTGTGGTTGCTGGGCAATTCAGGCGCAGCCGGCGGAGGAGAAGTAGCCTTCTTCTTCTTGGCAGGTGCCTTTGGCGGACGATTGTCGGCCATTGTCTTGTGAGTAGGAGGTGAACCTTTGGGCGTGTTGGCAGTTGCCTTCCCAGTCGGAGCCTTCCTGGTAGGAGTAGTGACTGGCTTCTTCCTACTCTTGTTTCGAGACATGTTGTACGCCTATTTAAATCCTGCTCCGGGAGTGAGTTACCTTCTGCCACCCACGGAATCCGGAACAAAATTTTTTCCCAGTTGACGATGGGAATATGGAGGCGTGAGAGGAAGTCTGTATGAACTAGACAGTCTGTGTGACGTGACGGTGTGACGTGATGTTTGAGTAAATCTCATTCTCCCGCCATAATGACTGTGAATTATTCAAGAGAACAATTCCCTAAAAATTATTTTATTCCTCTCATCCCACTCGTTCATTCCAAATAAACTTTTTCATACTTTTAGTCGATATTTACACCTTGTAAATGCCAAAGAACAATGGTTTCCCTCGTTTTTCCAATAAAAACACTATTAACCATAATATGAAACATGTATCATATGTTTCAGACATAAATCGTTCAAATTATTTTGCTCCTACTGGATAGTCCTATATCTAAAGTGTCTCCCCAATTGCGTTTTTTATTTAATTTCAATGAACCACTTCACGTCAATTAGAATAATGTAAGTGTCTGTAGAGCGGGGACACTTCATTAACGGAGTACTTCTATAAGTCTAGGGAGTTACTCTTATTACTAGGAGTTCGTCTGGTACATATATACATATGGATATATTCAAATGGAGTGATATCTCAAATGGGAATTAGGCTTGGCTTGTGACGTTAGTAGAGAAGGAGTAAGGTGTGGAGGATGGAGTGGCTTCTTTTATTAATCTTCAAACAGGACAATATTCAAATATAAACAGTCATACAGAACATGGTCATTCCTCGGGGTGGCAGGGCTTCCAGTCAGTCAGCAGAGTACAGCAATGAGTTGTAGAGCTGACTGTACATTGACTGGGGACCCTTATATACTCTAAACATTGCAACAGACCTGGGGTACATTTCATCATCCTTTTCCGGCTTCCTGCAATGCGCAGTGGCCATTTCATCAGCAGCTCATGCTACTGAGTAGGCACTGCCCACATGCAATGGCCCACAGGGATTTCATCATCCCAGCCCTTGCTTCAGCTTGCTCTCCCCAGGGGTCAGACCCCCTCCCTACCACCTCTCGACTGATCGACCATAATACAAATAAACAAGTAAGCAATATCAATTAAATATATTGCAATATGCTGACAACACAGTAGTTTATTATAGTGCACCAAATATTGCACATTCAAATTTCAGATATATATATATATATACGTTTTCACTATTACTGCTACACTGAAGGTTCCCAGGGGAAAATGCACAGGGAATGTATGTTGCTAGGCAACATTTGGTGACATATTATAGCATTATCAGCCCAAAACATCCTAACACAGAGCTCAAAGAGAGATAAGACCTAAACCCCTTAATTAGACTTATCTGTACTATTGCTTGTTTTAGGCACCGTTGCTATGCAAAAATAACGAAATAAGCCCGTTGCTAGGCAACCATGAAACATGATACCAGTGGATTCCCATAGTTCCATTTGGGGGAGGGGGGGTAGGTGTCTTTAGAATTTTGATATCTCAAATACCTGCGAAACTAGAGCCTGTTCCAAACATACTAGTCCGTTGCTAGGCAACACTTCCATTTTGTGGTCTGTAGAACAATTTATGGAATGGCCCTATAGCCGAAAATCTTCCCAAGGACCTTTTTTAACTTTGTGCCAAGTTTCATGCTTGTTTCATCAAACCCACAATTCTTCCAAATATTTCACCTATCTGCAGTTCTACTGGAGTAGGGCCCCACTCAGTGACTCATTTGTGGCGCTAGTTCGAATGGCGATCCTTGCAGAACAGAATTTGTTACTAAAGATCTATGAATGAAACATTCATCTATACTAAGCATATTGAAAGTTGTTTCAACTCCCTAGGGCAAATATTAGTCGAACTATAACTAAATTCTACTTAGGGGCATGTCAGTCTAATCCAGTCTAACCCAGGCACCCAGCTCTCGAATTTATTGAAAACTGGGCGAAATAGATGCATAGCGTTGCATATAATCTAAATGGCATTTGCAAGGATCAGGACGAAGCCTAAGAATAACACCAGTGCAAAAACTCTGTCCAAATTACTTTCAATTGATGAATATTTCCCAATATTTCCCAAACTTTAAACTTCTCTTGATATTTTAATCCAATAAATTATTACCTTCACATGATCCTGTGTCACCTGTCCAGGTCCCATCCAGTTGGCATACCCTCCGAGTTGTTCCTGTATATTTAAAACCATCCTTACAACATGGATACCATTCTCCCCACAGACTTTCATTACAACTATGACTGCAACCATGATCGATGGGATGACAAAAACAGTGCGCTTTTGTATCTGTGTAGTATAAAGCATAAGTACTTTTCATGAGTCTGTTAATGTTTGACTCGAGAGAAGCAAATTGTGATACCTGCTCCTAGCAGGAATCTAGAAAATATTCGCAGGAACCAGGACTTTTATCTGAAAAAAATGCTTTGGCGTCAAAAACGAATCCAACATAGTGGTGCCTATTGGGCCGCCATTTTACCAGTTAGATTTCATGAGATCTTCTTTCTACATTTTGTAATTCTTCACTCAAATCGCATTTGTCAGGCATGAGATTTTGTGAGATCTCATCTAATTTAAGTTTCATTCCTAAAATTTCTTCTTTTTTTACGAAAGCAACAAGAACAACTTCAAAGTCAGATTGGGATAAGGCAACAATCTGTAGAAATCAAGTAAACCCCACGATGATTAAACTCAAAAATCTCAAAGCCCAAATCAACCTCAAAAGGCACAATCCTTAAAGATTTTGGGAAGTCATCAATACAGTTATAGCTCCAGATAAAGTCAAACTTAACCCATTAATCTTTGCCGCATTGGCCTGAGTGCTAAGGCGGGATAATTGCTGGCAGGACTCACTACCCATACTACCCTTCACCTCCTCGCCTGTGCCCTCTACCAACCCATATATAACCGTTCAACCTACCGCCATCAACCTCACTTCGCCTTCATACATTCAAGGCACCCACCCACCCACACCTTCTCTCATCCTCATCTTATTTTATCAATTCATCTATTTATTTTATCAATTTCAATTCACTAAATAATTTATCAATTTAATATTAATTATCAATTTAATACCTTTTATCAACAAATCAAATCAAACAACCAATTTTATCAAATAAAATTGTACAATTCCCAAATTGTAAAATAATTCCCCCCCAGGAAGATTAGGTTGATGCGGGCTTGAGGAGATTAATGGATGGGTAATGACTCATCTAGGGATTATGTAAATACAAGTGGAGATCTAAATGGGTTGGTGGAGGTTGAGGGAGAGAACAGACCCAGTTTTAAATTTGTGCCCATTGAACACAGAAGATTGCTATTATGATTGAGGCACATAAGGGTGAGTGAGGAACCAATAGTGTGGTTCAAAAATTATTTACAGGACATGTACCAAGTGGTTAGAGTTAATGGTATTACATCTCACAAAAAAAGGGTGATATGTGGTGTTCCCCAGGGAACTGACCTATACAGGTGGATTAAACAGTCCAAGATTAACCTATTTGCAGATGAAAAAGTCATTCACAACTCCAATATAAACATTGACACTCTATCGAAAGAAATTCAAAATGACCTGAGTAGAGTCAATATTTGGTGTAGAGAAAATAAAATTTTGTTGAACATCAAGAAAAATAAAATTATGGAAATTGGTAGGAAAGGAAGAGATAAGGACAGTAGTGTTCAAAACAAATTTTATATAGGAGATGAAATGTACAAGCTCCTACAAATATTTGGGTGTATTATTGAGGACAACCTCTCTTTCAAACAACACATTGCCTCTGGGGCAGGGTTAGCCAGGGCAACGGTAAAGAAACTTGCCCACTTAAGAAACTCAACAGATGATAATACTCTTTTGAATATATACAAAGTGGCAATTAGACCTGTGCTTGAATTTGGCGATTTACTATACAATGGCGGATGTCAATCTGATCTTAAAAAATTGTACAAAATACAGCAATACAGATTATTTAAAACCTAGACAAACGCGCAAATACTGACATACCACATATGAATCTTTAGCTAACCAAACTCGATCACAGGAGAAGGACCCACCTGTTTGAGCAGACTTTCAAGTTAGCAAAATGTAATACAAATCAGATAAAAGGGAGATAAACCTTAGATCACTTAAAGGTAGCAAAAACCTTATGTCTATAACACATAACTCAGAAAGACTAAAACAATCCTTCATTTTTTTTTTGGAAACGTTTTTATTCAATAGTTGGCCTGACACCAGTCACAGTGTAGTGATTTTCTTAGGCATCAAGACCATGCATGTTACATATGGCCGTAGGGTAGTACATTACAAGTCAATTTTCCCTAATTAGGTTATATACTCGATCAATTTTTATATATCATCAGTTACCTATTATTAAGGTGTATATTCGAGCTAAATTTAGCTGCAAGGAATGATATAATAATGAGATGAGATGAGGGTGAATGAATATGAATGTGGTTACTGACTAATTTACATACGTGCTATTGCCGCGGTGAGTGATTTTATTGAGATAGTAACACATTGTTACATTTGGTACGTCAGTTGCAGTATATACAAAGTACATGTAACACATATACATGTAATGCGGAGAAGGCTGGAGATAATTCCAGCATTTATCTTACATACTAGTGGGGGCGGGGGTACACAGAGTACAACATATATACAATAGAGCATGGTAGTAAGTTTGTGATCATAATCATAATCATGATCTGATATCGGGAGACTCGGGATATACATTATGGTACTGGTAATGGAGCGTTCTGAACATTTAAAATATGGTATTTCAATTTCTTTTTGAAACTAAGTGGATCTTCTACCATCCTAATAAACTGCGGCAGTTCATTCCAAAGTTTAGCTTTACACGACAATATACATCTTTGATCTCTTACATTTCTAGGGCGAATAACTTCTAACGTTGGGGCATTGGCCTGTCTTGTTGGTCTAGGTGGGATGATGCCTTTGTTTTTTACGTATACATCAGTATGGGCTATTTTGCACAAGTTAAATCTTAGCCTACTTTCAATATTCATGGCTTTAGCCGAGATCCACAGCTCTCTGTTACTCTTAGTGCAATTCTGATCTATAGCGACCCTTAGTATACTATTCTGTGTCTTTTGTAATCTTCTCATTTGGGTTAGGTTCAGAGGCGTAAGTGCAAATAAACTGTAGTCAAATATTGACAATAACTTCGATTTGGCGATTGTTAAGGCTGCGCCTGTGGTGAGGTTCGGTCTCATTTTCCTAAATACAAATAGTTTGTTATATAACTGGCTTATCAAGCTATTAAATTGTGGGATCATGCCGATACATTGGTCTATGGTGAGACCCAGATATACATATTTATCTACCTGTTCTATCTCTACACCACCCATGTTTATTTTCAGTTTGATATTCGATACGTTCTTTTTTGGTCCAATTAACATACACTTGGTTTTTTTCACATTCACAAGGAGTTTGTTGCTCTTACTCCATACATGGAACCTTTCCAGGTCCTTATTCATATTCAGGGTACATTCATCAACATTATTTCCACTGTAATAGAATACGGTATCATCCGCGTGTTGTATAAAGCTGCTGTGTAGGTCAAGGTATTTAAGGTCATTTACATATATAAGGTATAATATTGGCCCCAGGACTGATCCTTGGGGCAAACCATAATCAATCGATCTCCAGTCAGAGATAAGGTCACCATTCAATACCCTTTGCTTTCGGTCCTCGAGGTATGATTGGAACCAATGACAGGCTATATTACTTAGTCCACATTCTTGTAGTTTCTTATTCAATATTTCATGATCTACCGAATTAAACGCCTTAGAGAAATCAATATAACAGGCCACAGTGATTTTGTTAGAGTAAATTGCTAGATTAATATCTGATAAGAATTCTACGAGTGCCTCCGTTGTGGAGTGTCCACTCTGGAAGCCAAACTGCTTCTTACAGAGAATATCATTCCTATTTAGATGTGACATCAGTTGTTCAACTACAATTTTTTCGGTAACTTTACCTGCTAGATGGCATAGCGAGATCGGCCTTGTATCAGAGGGAGTGATAGGGTTTTTAACTTTTGGAATCAGTTTTACATTCGCATATTTCCATTCGTCTGGGAAGATGCCTTGGGTAAGTGACTTTCTGATTATATGTAATAACTGCATTATGAGGATGTTAAATGCATCCTTATATATTCTAGTGTTTACATCGGTACATCCAGAGTTCTTATTTATATTAATATCGTTGATGAATTCAGCTAAAGGGCCTCTATCAATGTGGAAGTCCACCCAGACGAATGGAGTTAGTTCCTCCACAATGGTGCGTGGTATATTATCTATTGCAGCATTAATTTTTTTCCCTATGTCACAATAAAAAGCATTCACACCTTGAACTAATTCAAATCCGACCTGATCCTTACCATCAATATTTAGGCTATTAATGACCGGGGTATTTTTGTTCTCAATGTTTTCTACTACCCTCCAACATTTTTTGGAGTCCTTTCGATGTGTAAACAATAGATTTTTATAGTACTCAGATTTGGCCATTCTGATGCGGCGATTACATGCGCCTCTCATATTCCTAGCATTCCTAACGTCTGTCATACTTTTGGTCCTATTTGCTATCTTATACAGACGTTCTCTATCTTTATGTAATTCCTTTATTTCACCTGTATACCATTCCGGTTTGACTACTATATTTTTAAATACCTTAATGGGCATTTATTACATTCTTCATGTAGTTCCAACAAATGTTTGGATTATCAGAGTCAAATAAACTATTCCAGTTAGCCTTAGCCAGGTTGTTCTCCAACCCTTCATATGAGTAGTTCCTGAAATCTCTACCTTTTACAGTAGTTTTGATCTTTTTAACAATTGATTTCTTAAATATGGCGTATATAGGATTGTGATCCGACAGCGAATATTGAATAATGCCATTTATGTGATTGCGGTGTTGTGGAACAGCTTGGCCCCTGGACAGCAGAATATTACCGATTTAAAGGAATTTAAATCATTCCTTCGAAACAATTATAAGTCAGATCAGTGTTTAATTGTGGTTGTGTTTATGAATATGAATCATTACATGGGGTTCCATGGTCAACATTATGTACAGTATACGTTTCCATAAAGAGTTGTAGAAGTCTTATATTATTATTAACTGTCAAACCATCTAGTACAGGATGGTATAGGTTAACTTTGTAACATAAACTTAAAAACTTTGTACATATCTAGTCAGATACAGGTGCTATGTACTTAGCCAGCGATATCAAGGATTGAGGAGGTATCTTTAGCCTTGCATTGGTCCACAGGATACATACTCCAAGGTTGATTATAAGAATTTCTAGTCTTTATTTCTTAGACTCTGTATTTCTGTAGATATTAGATGTTACATGTAGGCCTTAAGCCAACAAAATTATGTACGCAATATGCCGTAGGACATCTAGAAAGATCAGCTCTGAGCTGACCAAATGTTTTAACGATGTACTGTTGAAGAGAAATAAAAAAAGAAAAAACTACGTATACACATGTAAAAGAACATGGCCTTGTTCAAAACCAATATTTTAGTATCGATTCTTATAGTAAAGATACATAGCTAAGAAAGGGGTGATTCAACACTACCCATTTTCATGATGCTTGCCTGGGTAGTGTTGAATCACCCCTTTCTTAGTTACCCCATAATGTTGCAAATCGAGAAGCCACCAAGCTAACATGTTCTCTGGCTCCATGAACGTCATCAACCACATCAGATATGATTGATTTGTGCGGAAAATGAAGTCAGCCCCACACAGATAGTGCTTAAACTATTGCACGTAATACACCACCGCTAAAATAGGGTATGTCATGTAATAGTTGTGCTGAGACTTTGAGAACGAGTACCTAGCATATGCGATCACTCTTTCACTGCCAACTCAGAAGCCCTGCACCACCAATCGAGAGGTACAGCACCAATATTCCCTGTCCAATATGTCAAACTTTCCCTCTCTTTTAACCTAGGCTGTGAACCACAACCATCATTTGGGCACGATCCAATAGGATTCACAATCAAACCGTTACAGGTCTCTTCCTGCCAGTAACAATACACTACAATAACTGTCAGCTGACCATCTGCTGCAGGTAATTGAAATCTGGAAACATTGCCCATGGAAACTTTTTTATTTAGACAGCAAATCATTAACTCTAATCATTTCACAAGTAGTCAGGTACAATGAAGATACAAAGTCATTTCGCAAATCAATTTAAACCTGGTGTAAAGAACTGCATTCTTTTGGTTTGGTTCCCCAACCCACGCTAAGCCGCCCTCCGTCCCCACACCCCTCCACGATCGAAGACGCGGACGCCACCCATGATCCGGTTGGGAGGGGAGGGGAGAATGCTCGACGCGGTTGTGTGTATACTTGTTGTCTTAGCAACCTACCCGATCTTGACCATTGTTCCTGGTGCTAATCTAATCAGTGGGATGGGGGAAGGGAATAGGGGAGGGGGGAGGAACCTGTTGCATGGAATTTGGGTAAGAGAGAGGGAGGGGTGGTTGAGGTCAAGGATCATTCTGTCTCGTGAACCACAGCTGATGTTAGCGTGGAGGAGAGCGGGTCAGTGAACCCATGTGACGGAGGGATACCTCTCAGCCAATTAAAGGAAGACGACGCCAGGAAATAATTCTAGGGTCCTTTGTCTGTAATGAATTAATCATTTGTGTAGCATATAAAATAAAGGCCCCGGCCACTCCATAGACAGACCTTGCTGCCTGGCTGATTGATGACCAACTTCCGACTTCTACTTGACTTGATACAACACCAAACCTCTGGGCTAATACCCTTAGATTCTTACACTGGACAAAGCAACCCCAACTGGCCCCCAGGGCCGGAGGACCAAAACATGACAACAACAAATGGGTCACCACACACACCACCTAGTGCTATTTATCTATTAAATGGACAAGAAGGAATCTCAAATAACTCCTGTGGACTTGTACCTAAACTGCGGAAATATTATGGAAACAATCCTACGCTATATATATATATATATATATATATATATATATATATATATATATATATAAGAAGAAACTTTATTTCCATTTTGTTATACAGACAGTGATGAAAGTTTTCTACATGGAAATCAGTTTTTGTTCTCTGTCCCAGACAGCTCTTCCGAACAAACCTTCTGTAATACATTTCTAACTACACTTAATAGAAAAAATAAAACAAAATATTACGACTCTCGTACAGTGTACAAAACTTTTGGAGGGCTAAGTGTCCTTGCAGTTTTTACAGTTTTTGGACCAGGACTTACACACCTGCTTTTGCCATGCGCCGAGCCACTTTCAAATGAAACAAGCGTTCACCATGCAGAGACGTAACCATGGCTACTGCTACACACAAGGGGGCCGGGCGGGATGGTGAAGGCATAGCATTATAAATGACAACAGAAACCATAACTAGGAAAAGCATAGAACTCACACATCTCACTGCTACTGGCGCCCGCACACTATTCTAGACATGGGCTCACAGAAATTGACTTGCAAAATGACTATGTACCTTCATTGTCCCTGACTACTTGTGAAATGATTTGACATATTGATTATTGGAAACTACATTTTATTATTGTTAACTGTAAACTGTAACTGTTTTTTGTTTACATTGATAAATTGATACATAGGTTATGGGTTATCCAAGTCCCCAACCAATTTCTGTAACTGTTTTTACCATGGGAATACAATTAACTATTCATGTATTCGTATATGATACAAATCACTCTCTCCAACTTAACTGTCCTTCTGCTGAACACAGTCATCCTTTCCTTTGAAAACCGGAAAACCCCAAAGCTTACAGTCTATGAATTACCTAGTAACCCTCCCCTAGCGATAATAAGCTTGAAGCTGGTTACTGAAGTGGGGTACACATTTTGTTCCTTTCCCTGGGGAATATAACGGGAAGCACAAATTACTTGTCAAGCCCCGATATCTCTACATTTAGTAGACTTGGACTTGGGTATTATTCTTCATTAAGTACTTGGTTTTATTATACATGTGTAGTGAATAAGGTTTTAAATAGATCCGAGATAATGTGTCTTAGAGTGCTTCCGGATGCTCCGGTAAGACTCCGTGTTGGTTCACTGTGTTACTCCTATGTAAAACCCTGTTAGCTGTTTGACTCTCAACACCTGCAATGATCGTGTACCATAATTGCCACTTGTCCTCTGAGGCCAATACCTGGTCACCTCTGTTGGGTCCGATAAACACTATCGGACATGGTTTGTGTGGAGAATAAAGCCTGTGATACCTAAAGAGCTGTGTGTCTGGTATTCTTTCCCTTCGCGAGAATAGATATATTGAACTTGGGTAGTGTGAGACGGAAAAACACTACACATGCATTGGTCTGAAAACAATGTATCTAGAGGGATATATGTATAGTGCGTATTTCACTAGTGATTTACATGGGGTTGTCATGGCAACCAATATGTTTTCTTACTAAAATCAAATTCATGACTTAATTATTTTCTATTTTCATGATTGAAAGCATGATTTTCATGATTGAAAGCATGAATGTTAATTCTGGTTTTAGTCGCTTAGAATATCCACACTCCTTCAACCAACTTGTTAGTTCACCTAATTTTACTGCTAGTAGAGATTATGTCTGCGGTGGTGTAGTATATATTTAAACCTACTTCATCCAAGTTATCTCTCATCTCACATCTATTGTCCATGCTTCATATTTATTTGCAGTCTTATATTCAAACTGTTTTACCGTTTTACTCAGTCTTCTATACATTTTCTCTTGCATATACTTATTGCTACCTAGCTGCGATGTATTCTTTATGTACCATGACATGGGATAAGGTGTGATACACTAAATTGATGGTTTAAGTTTCATTTTCATTTCTTACTTATAACTTTGAAATAGTATGTGTGATCTTCTGACTGACACATCTAATGATCAAGATACTCATATGATAATGGCACTTACAACAATTGTGGCTGTTACCATTTGATGTAGGAGATATACGTTAGGTATTGACTTACCACGCCGTTGTTGATAGTGGTAATTTGTTGTCCTAGTTCTCCAGGCAATTAAAGCTATGAGAAAAATTAAACCCAACAAAAGGACAAATCGTATCTTCAGTTTCATGGTATCAAGTCTTCTGAATTGACTATTTGTAGTCCCTTTCGCGTTGAAGCCTCTGTCATGAATTGAAGATCGACCATATATGTATGTGTGTCACATGGTGGCGATATAGGTCATGATGGAAGATTGCAAAATAATAAAGGTTATTTGAACTGCCGCTGTGACTTAGTGGTTTGGCTTTCAGCTTATGCATTCATGTATATTTACATTTTATAGTGATTGTGTACCTTATACTGTCTCACTTCTCCAATTTAATTCAATAGACTCTCATGTGAATACTTAAAAAGCCTCCTCTATTGGTACTCGGTGTAAAGCTTATAGGGAGTTATGCCATGATGTGTAGTTTGTTCACCTCATCTGATATTCAGTACCATACTTAAAGCAAAGCCCCCTGAGGACCTAACACGCAATCCTAAATAATATCCTTAAAAGACAAAAAAACAAACGCCCTGTCCATAACTCACTCTATATGATATGTTATTCTCAGTGCAATGCGTATATAATAGATACAAATTTCCTTACATTGCACAAGCTTCTAACCCTGTATTACATGATGGAACAAATATAAGAGTTGTTTGTGGCCACAGTATAAATACGGGTGGATGTACCGACCATACATTGTTACGGATTAACATTGCACCACTTTTACTGACAGACATACGCCTTAGGGAAAATTACAAACTTTGAAGACTTTTTACCATAACTTTCTTAAATGCTACCCCCAGGACGGCCTACGTTGGCATGGGCCCTCTTTATAGGTGCAGTTTATTTGATGCGGCAATGCCAAGTCTCCAGCAGTATGCCTGTTCGCAAAGCTCGGGGTGAGTAGGAAGTGATACCCAATATTCATGCCTTTCGCATACATAGAATAAGGAATATTACGTTCTGTTAATAGATAGGATATCATATCTCTTCTCTCGCTGGAACGTTTAGCTCCGTTTCCTGTATATTGAGTCACCAAAATCGTACTCAGTTGTAGAAAACGTTAAACCTTAAAATGTATATTCGTGAATCTATAAATCTAACATCAAATATCAAATAGTGTACACTCATTCATGCTCATCTAAATTGCTCTATAAGCTTCCCCCTTTAACAAACCTAGATTTGGTATAGTCAGCAAGAAGTATACAAAAGTACACACTTACACGAACAAAATATGCATGTATACATGTGTTTAAATTAAATCATATAATCTATGAATATATATATATATATATATATATATATATATAAATATATATGTGGATATATATATTCGGGAATTTAAGCTATATATTTGTGCACTGAGCCTGTACTATATTGACAGAGATAATATGCGGGCGCCCAAACTATGTTCACCACGGAAGGATGAAGTTTACAGGATGGGAGACAGGGGACAAGCTGACTTACTTTTGCGAAGCTGGTTATATGTATGAAGGTATCAACCCCAGGACATGTCAGGCTGATGGATCTTGGTCTGGACAGGACGGAAAGTGCGCAGGTATATATAAAATAGGGTGTCATAATTCTCAATCATGATTTTGTAATAAGTTACCCAGATTTAAAAGATGTATATTCTTTTGCTATGCATTTTTGTTTCATTCCAATATAGAGTAGATATACATAGTGGATGAATTTACTTATTATTACTTCAATGATGGTTTGTAAACGTTTATTAAAACTAATTAATCGTTATCTTGTCTGTTATCTAGCTGAGCACGGATGTGGCGAGGCTCCAGATATAGACAAGGCTGAAGTGAGAGTGTTGGGAGATAAGAGGGAGCGGGCAGAGGTGGTGTGTGAGTCCGGGTACACACTGAGTGGAGCTGCGATACTCCACTGCCTGGCAAGCCGTACATGGACCAAGACCAGCCGCTGTATTAGTGAGTAGGATTACCTATATTTGCGTATATACTGATAAATAAGGCAACCTTACGAATGTGCTAAACATATAGGGAGCGTATAAGTAGTCCACGGCAGCGATTTTATGAGTCGCGCTATTGTTGCATTTTCAAGATGTCATGTGAACAAGTTGCACAAAACTCCCATAGCCCCACCACTGAGAGCTATTGAGGAGATAAATAATATCTGTTTGTTCATCGATCATATAGCTTATGAATTCTAACTTACATATACATCCATCTTTAGAGGCAAATGATTATAACTCTAGCCTCCCTAATCATTAAACCTTTACTGGGGCGATGTATAGAGTGATTATTTATCGCTCCAATGCTAACCCTATGGAGGTTGTTTACTTCCATTCCACACATTGATACAACTACGGGACTAATTTTAATTGATTTGCGCCCCACCGCCATGACACTTACCCGCCCTATTTGTCAAAGAGATCTGTGTACGGAAACTTCAGAACCTCAGAACCTATTCATGTTTGGTGATGAAACAACAAATCCCACTATTATCCTGTGTACTCCTAATCCTCTATCAAAAAGTAGCCATGCTGAGGTTTAACAAACTCACTGAAATAAATGTTTCCCATGATTTTAAGCTATATTACTTAATCATTGAATTTAAGGGACTTAATCAAATCTATGAATACAGCTTAGTCTAAAAATGTATCGATTATAAGAAAATGAGTGGAGTGTATCCAACTTTGTAATTCCTACCGTATGCTTGGTTGAACTGCTCTGAGCAGAAAGTAATGACGGTTTCCTGTTATAATCTACTATTTTTTTAAAGACATTTTATTGAGAACATTTCCATGCTTAACACAGTAATCACATGCTACTCAAGTGAAATTGGAAATATAAATCGAATTGCATATATGTACTAGCAAAGTACACTCTCCCTGTCTCTCCTCCTTTTCTCTCCGTGCCTCCCCCCTTCTTTCTCTGTCCCACTTCCTACACTACCCCTCTCCTCTCCCCTGCCCTCATCTCTTTCACCCTCTTCTCTCTGTATCCGCCTCTCCCTCTCCATATCCAATTTCCACCACCCACTCCCTCCGTTTCTTTCATTCTCTCCCTCACTCTCCCTTTCCTATCCCCCATCCTCTCCCTCCTGTCTTTTCCTCTCCCCTCGCCGTTTTCTCTTTATCCTCTCCTCCCTCTGCCTATATGATTCCTCCCACCCTCTCCATTCGCTTCTTTACTCTCCCCCTCTGATCTCTTTCCCCTCACCTCCCCCCTCTTTTTCCTCGCTCTCCCCGTCCCACTCTACTCTCCTACTCTCTCAGCCCTCCCCCCCTTCTCCCTCCCTCTTTTTCCTTCTTCCTACTCCCCTCTACGCTCTTTCATTCCCCTCTTTTTCTCTCCCCCTTCCACCTCTTCTCTCCCTCTATACCCCTGTCTCTTCTTCCCCGTCCCCCCCTTCCCTCTCCCACAGATACAAACCCTCCCCTCATTTCCCTCCTCCTTTTCTATGACTGTCATACCCTTTCTCGCCAAATTTCCCCCTTTTCCATACTCTCCCCATCCCGCTTTGATCTCTCTTTCATTCTCTCTCTTCCTGTTAGATTGTCTGATCTTGATACATCTCATCTTACCACACACAAACATGTCTCTCTGATGAATTGATAGTACATTCCAATTTCACAATATAAACAACATTTTTCAAGATTATACAAGAATAAACCATATTCCCCGAGTGCGAGTGTATGTGATTTTGCAATCCTTCAATCTATAGTGAGAACTCAATGGCAATTTGCCCAGAGATTCGGTGTTCTAGTATAAATGATGAAGTCAGAGAAGTCGGTTGGATGGTTGTCTCAGGCCAGGCAGCAAGGTGTCGAGCATTGCCTCCCTCCCCCTCCCACCCAGGTCTCACGTGGCGGTCGAGGCCCAGGGCGGAGGGGAGGGGGACGGCCATTTTAGCTGGTAAAATCAACCCAAAAGAATTCAATTCTTTACACTATATTCTCCTCCTACCTTGTTCTAATAAATTCTAAGCCTAATAAATGACTCTCCTGGTCGAGAGAGATGGCAGATTAAGTGACTGATGGATTTCTACTAGTACTGCTAGTTTTGGCAATTTTAGAATAATTTTGAATGAAGTATTTTTTTTTTTTTTTTGTTAGTACGGTTTGTGCTGACGAGCCATGAAACAAGTCCCCATAATCTATAATAGGGAGCACCAATGTCTTATATAAGAGTAAAAGAGTTTTCTTTTCACTTGCATTTTATAATTTTGACATAGCATGGATTTTGGATTTAACCATACACTTTCTTTCTAAGAAATACCTAATAATTACCTCTCTCGTCGATTTCCATCCCAAGGAATTTATCAATTAGTGAGAATTAAACCCTCCAGATGCATTCATCTCTCCATGACGATTCATGCCATTTATACTGTTATGGTTGGTGGTATTTTATGCCCAAATATAAACCTTCCATATGTACTGAACTGACTGGCAAAAACAGATGCACAACTACGTCGCACATAATTAAATTATTAGTGATAGAATATACTTGTACAGATACATACATACATATTTTTATGACATAGCATGGATTTGAGAAAGTTATGAAGACTTTTATGTATACACTATTAGTGGGGATATTGCAATACTTATATTTAAAACATATATTCTTCCAGTGCTTGAATCTAGTTCTCTAATCATGGATTTAGGTAATCAGACAGATCTTAAGAGGCTTCAGGTAATACAAAATAACTGTTTTCGCCTGTGTATAGGAGTAAAAACCAGAAATGGTGCTCACAGAGTTAACAACGTCGATTTACATCAAAGAATTGGAATTATTCCATTGTGTTTCAGAAGACTTCAGAAATTCTTTGGTATTTTCTGGAGCTGTCACAAATTTGATGAGAACATCCCCCAACATGAGTATAACATGAGGGAAAACAGGTTGAGAATAATTCCTTGGCATAAAGAAAAGATTCGAAAGAGTCTCTTTGGGCGAATATTGAATTTTTGGAACTCCCAGAGAGTTAAAGGTTAATAACGACCAAACCTTTTTTAAAAATCAAATTAAAAAAATGTGTACAAAAGCCTTTCTCAACCAGCTTAAACGTGTGGGAAATTCCAACTCCGGAGAACTTATAGTGAGGAATAACTTTATTGCCTTGAACTCTGTTACATTGATGTGGTTGAAGAGTATGGTTTTTGTGAAAATGCCCTTTTTGGTCATGATAGCTGACCTTAGCATATTTCTTGGAATTTATCCTTTGATTGAATTTTCCTTTGTATTTTGTCTGCTCCGAATTAGAAACGATGCTCCTAGGACTGTTGTAATAGGACGATGCCCTAGGTGACGGTTTTTATCTTGTGTGAATCTCAACTATGTTATATATGTCTTATAATAATTCTAGAACTTCTCTGTGACGATCGAAAACTCTTTTGTAATATTTTTTCTAACAACCAGCTCTGAATGAGAATAGTGTATATACTACATAATTTCACCTTGCTGAATAAACATCTTTAAAAACAAACAAACAAACAATGCAGAAAGGCTAATTTGTGGCATGACTACGTCGCCCAGGTTATTCCCTGTGCGTTTCTTAAATTTAAATAATACTTTCGTTTTTTCACCCCTTAAATGAATGTTTTACAGTCCTCTAATGGTCCATTGGTCATCCATACACAGATTGCTTCTATATAGATGTTCTATGGGCGTTTTTGTGGGGGCGACGTAGTTGCTGTGTGTGATGAATTCATACAGAACACCTACATTATCATTTTCTTTACTCTGTTTTTAAAAATACATCAAATAAAATAACAAATAAACAGTATAGTTTTGGTTCTTAACAATGCCTTATGTGTTAAAAATAGTTTCTGTGCAGTCTAGTGTTGTAGGGTCCCCTCATGAGGACCTAGTACTAAATGCTTATATTACATTTGTAATGAACCACAGATCTGTGGGCATGAGTCGCAAATATCGTGAAAGGAAGCAACAAAAGAGGATAAATTTGTTTGACCAGGTTTTATTGCCCCACAACACAGTTACAAGTGTAAAGTGCAAGAGCATAATTTGAACAACAGAAGTATCTTGTTCCTCAGCGTGGCCGAAGTCTATTGTGTTAAGCGACTGCGGAATCCAACAAAGCTGGAGGGGGAGCCTTTTCCTACGGCCCGTCAAATGGTGTCTTCAGCGACAATGTCACAGTGTCAGGGAGTCGCCGCCTGGCATGTCAGGCTGGAGAGCGCTGTTTGTGCCCGGCTCTTGTAGAGTTGTTCCCTGTTCCTGCTAGGATGGATAATGTGGAGGCCTCACCATGCTGCTGGTTTGGCGGACCCACTACACTGCCCCCTCACCAGTTGGAGTAGAGGAGGTCACAATAACTGGTTATGTAGTGTCTGCCTAGACATCATGGAGATCACTTCAGGCCAAGGCTCTAATGTGTGACGGGCAATTATATAATGTTCAACGCTCCAATGGCACAAGTACAAGGGCCAGGCCTTCGCTCTTGGGTTGTGGCCATAATTAGCGCCTGAAAAGGCACTCGGATATATCTGGTCTGACAGAGTCAGCAACACACACTATAAAGCATTATAATATCAGTGGATGAAGTTTTATTGTTAAAAGTAAGGCTGATTGTAGACATCAGCCCTATGGGTTAACAAATATTTTAGCCTGTGTAGGAAGGATTGTGTCACTTCCTTGCGGTCTGTACAACCCGCTGTCATCGTGCTATGGCATACTTAGGACTGACCTGAACCTGGAACTGCATCATCAAACAGGTCCAGATCTGGAGGTATCTCCACACTATTTCCCTTGTCAATCGTTGTCCCCATCCAAGTTGAGTAGTTGGTCCTCTGTGAGCTGGTCAACCTCGCCTGATGCGAGTGGTGCCACCCCACTGACACCCAAAGAAGCCAAGTTGTTAGCCACCCCTGGGCTATCAACTAGAGCTTGGCCACCCTCGCCAACCTCTGATGGGATGTGTTCTGTAGGATTCCCTACCCACAAAGCCGGCGGCTGGGTAGGGGAGTTCCCAAGAGACACGCTCGTGAAGGACAGGCTCTTCTTTGCAGAAGAGGTCCCTGGTATGACCACTTGGTCAGATTGCTCTCTCGCACAACTGTATCCCGAACTTCAGGAGATTCCTCGCGGGTCAATCTTGGAAAGAACGCCAACTGTCCAACCGAGGGGACGCTTAGAGCGAGCTGTGCCCAACTGAGACTGGGGCCCCAGTTTGCGCCGACAGTGTCCACGATGTAGGAGTTTCCTCCCAATTCTTGGATTATTTTAAACGGTCCATCCCATTTAGTACCATACACTTTTGGTGGGTAATAACGATACGCCCAGTCACCCACTTTAAATGACCGGGAATGAGCTGTGAAATCAAACATGCGCTTTTGGACTTTTGCCGTTACTTTTAATCTGCCAGGGTATAAGATACAACCCATACTTGTGCTTATCATGTTATTATACGCTGCTGCGATACTCAATTCTGCCGTTACCTTCAATCTGATTATGGGGCAGATGACTGGGACTCATATATCCTGTATATTGCAGCCACGTATAATAACACAATAAGCACAAGTATGGGTTGTACTCAGTAGTATTTGGAAATGAATCTTATACCCTGGCAGATTGAAGGTTACGGCAAAATTCCAAAAGCACATGTTTGATTTCACAGCTCATTCCCATTGAAACCACTGAGGATATCCATGGAGATTTAGCTGATTCAGTGAGTTTCTTTGTCAAGGGCGACTTCCCACCCCTGATTGCATTTTTCATGTGTTACATTCAGGACATGAATGGATCCATCATCACCCGACTGAACCTTCTCCTCAAAGCTGTTTTTGTTCTCAAATCTCCAAAGTGCCCAGCTGATGCTGGCCCATGATACTTATGGAACATTTCCATATGTTTATCAAAAGGTAACACAATGTGATTGAAAACCTTGCCTGTAGAGGGTTGTACCCAGCGATAGCTTAATACACCCTCCCTCAAGCACAAGTCTGTTTTACGACTCCAGATTTCTCTAAACTCATTGCTTTTGCTCCCAGGGCTTGTTGGCTCCTCCTTTAGTTCTATTAGCTTAATATTACAACTGATCATATCATCCACCCGTTGTTGTTGGTGAATGGTTTGATTAGCAACTTCTGGCATAACATTCTCCAGCATGAGTGAACGCTTTCCAGTGCTAACGTGACTGTTCAAGGCCCTATTAGTCTGTTGTGAGTTGTAGTGTACCCGCGGGATGGATACATTGCTCAGTGAGTAGTTTGTCTCACGATGCCGCTGTGTATTTCCAGAGAAGTCAACACTTCTACCCTTATACACAGACAGGGTGCCAGGCAGTCTGTAATTAAACTTTGTGTCCTGACTATCCTGTGGAGGAGACAGTCACTCAGCAGTTTGTGGCCAAGCTGGTAGATCACAAACTCCAATAACATGTTTAGGCATAAGTCATGATCGTTAAAACCCCAAAAGAGATGCACTAGCCGTTTCCTAGTCACAAAGCAATTAAGCATCCAAATTTCAGCAAGGTATTCTTCCAGTGCAGGTTTTCATGACATCAGCGGGCAACTTTCCAGTGTTATTCAAGCCTGTGAGAGCTTGGGAGAGGAAAAGTAAGTTGCATTAGCCAACTAGTCACTCTCCTTTGATTCACCATGTACTCCCTCCGTGGTCGGTGACTCGCCATTTGGGATTGGTTCTGTTTCCATTCCCGCATTTGTAGTATAGGGTTCACCAGTATCAACTGAATATCCCGCCCTTTCTATCAAGGCACAATAGGTGTTGGGATCTTAATGCGATCGGAAACCATGAATATTGGTGACCAGTCTTTATTTTTCCTAAAACAATTGCTCTTATTCATCACTATGCACACCTATTGAATGCACATACAAGTGCTGCAATAATATTCTTGTTACTCAGTGGTGGCCATATTCGATTTTGACCTTGAAAATGACCTTGAAACATAAATTGACCCTGAGAAATGAATTCCTCATACTTAAAAACTTCAATAAAGTGGTATTATAGTTGAAAATCTACCAAATAGAATCTAAGATATGCCATATTTACTGTTTTGGGTGGCCATCTTGCATTTTGCAGCTACTGGCCACCAGGGGTGTCTACCAACTTGTAGCTGGTGTTTTATGAAAATTTCAGGACTTATTTAACACCATGCCAAATTTCACAAAGGTGTCGCAACGTGCACAATGACCTGAACTGAAAAAATGCTTTTTTCACCAAAATCTCACCGTTGCCATGGCGACAAATTAAAAAATAAAAAAATGATGATATAAAGATATTTTGTAGAAACATATATGTTTTTAATCTCCATACATACTTTTTTACTATAATACCCTAACCTGTACAGTATATTTTATATAATGTTATATTCCCTGCAAATAACAATGCTTAATGTTCCTAATGTTGACAATAATGGCCTGAGTCAAAAAGCACACAGTCCCTAGGTGGAGACTTTTCAGGGAATGATCCCCCATGTGTCCCGCATCATATATCCAAAAATTATTTTATTCCGGGTTCCATGCTAAAATGCCTGTACTATAACCCATATGTATTAATTCAAAACAGAGACCAAATGTGATGATGATGCTTCTCTTGACCATGGTGCACTCGAAATTGTGGGACGAAATGTGGGTGATATAGCAACTGTTACATGTGGGGACTTCTACACCTTGGTTGGAGCATCCAAGATAAAATGTCAAGAGGATGGGACTTGGTCAAATCCTGGACAGTGCCAAGGTATAGTCAGCTCTTAATTATTTAGATCACTGAAATACTCAGTGTGATGTTACTTAGATTACCTATGAAAAAATGACCAATGTCTCAGTCATGCTTGATAATGATCGTAACTTAATGTTCCTATTCAGTAAAACTCTATAAAATTAATCAGACCTCAATAATTATAGATTATTTAGTCATTGCTGAGACAAATGAATGGGAATTGAGGAAATATTGTGCTTTATATTTGCCCATCTACTGACGTGGCAATGCTTTCAACACAAAGACATATGAAGGCTTCCAATCAGTATCAATTGACCATAACATTTGAAATGCCACTCGATTACAGTGATGCATCCCAGAAGTGTATGTCTAAATCCTGAAGCTGAACTTATTCTATAGAAAACGTTTGTGAGGATGATCCAACTATTGAGCATGGAACTGTGAGCATAACAGGGCGGAGGGTAGCTGATGAGGCTCACATACAATGCAGAGCGCAGTATAGGTTAGTGGGTGAGTCAACGGTGGTGTGTCAACGAGGCGGTCATTGGTCCGCTCCTGGTTCATGCACAAGTAAGCAATATCATTTACTGATTGATATCTGACTTGTAAGAGGACAATTGTAAGGCTACTCACATACAGACTACATATCATGTATAAAAACTTAAGTTAACGTTAAAATTGGCTTAGGAAATAAATATGACCTCACTCAGGTATGCAAATGCAATAAATAAAATCTCTGCTGTAATTTTATCAGAAATTGTTTGCGAGCAGACACCCTCAATAGATCAGGGCACCATTGCGGTCCAAGCACATAACATAGGAGATGTGGCGAACATCACATGCAAGCCTGAGTACAGCTTGGAAGGGGAACACTCCGTCACATGCCAAGCAGATGGAACATGGTCAGCTGCAGGAAAATGTAAAGGTAAGTAGGCACACAATTCACAGCTTGGTTGGGACTGATGCTTTCCCTTAAAGCGGTACATAGGTGTCTGACGAAAAAAGGTGTCCACTTATTTTTTCACAAAACTTTAGGGTTTATCCCTTACTAAATAAGAAAGAAGGAAATCAAAGAAAGTCACCAACATATTTTTTACTTCTACAGTTGTAAATAAGAGTGCTTTAGTAAGGAATTATATAGAATATTTTGGGGTATTATTCCACGTTACACTATATAAGAGAAGAGATGTCTACTGATGTTCTCCCAAAATCGTTTACATATACATGCTACAGATTTATTGGAAAATCATGTGATCAAGGGGTAACAACTAAAGGATGAGGTCACCTAAAGACACAGATTAAAGCAGCTGTTACCGAAAATAAACTGCAGATATTTTACGATATGAGCACAAATAAATGTATGGTAGCATAAACATATTTCATCGGCATTGGTTTTGACACCTGCGTGTTCATCTTAATTTAATGCAAAAACTACACATAAGCCTATTTACTGCATTGCAGGAAAAGCCCACTGCCCAATACTTTCAATCCAAGATGGACAGCTGACACTGAAAGGACAGGAAATCGGGGACGTTGCCATAGTGACGTGTCAGCCTGGATACAGCCTGGAGGGGCCTGCTACCATCACCTGCCTCCAGGGCGGCATCTGGTCCTCCCCAGGTAACTGTACAGGTGAGTCACATTAATATTGTATCGCTTCTCACAGACAAGCAAGTATTTCCTGTTCTGGTTCTACAGTGAATTAGAATTATGTTGTTTTTATTTCGCTATTTTTAGATTGATGAACAAGTTAAATATGAAAACGGTTATAATGTTAGTTTTCTTTATTGTTTGTTACTTTATTTTAGTCAATAATAGACATCTTAGACCTAAATCCTTATGCATAGTGAGAGTAATAGATATAGAGTAGAGAACATATTATGAACATAACATATTTCAAGACCTCATGTTTAATGCGATGTCACATATTGATATGTAATCTGGACTTGTTGACACATACTTTGACATATTTGGTTTTGGTGTCGAAATGCAGTAAGTGAGAGTAAATAAGATTCAGGTATTTTAGATATTTTGATATAGAATAAAATACAAATAATGTATAAAAATGAAATACTAAAATGACCGCTAGTGACATTGGCTGTGTGCCTTTTAAATTCTAATAAATATTCGTAAGTATTCAATTAGTAACTAGTTTCATTCACTACTCCTCACTATGCCCCTAGCATAGACAAATATTGACGTATAAACCTTTGTTTTCGGTTTTAATCGTCATCAAGTATCTAAAACCTTAAGGAAAACCAATTCGAATTGTGTATGAAGGCCCTACACATACAATGAAAATATTTGTATTGCACCCCACTCATCGCACCTCTCAAATGAAATGCGCCTAATGTATACTAAAGGCATACTTTGTCAACTGAAATCTACATAGTAGAGACAGAGAGAGTGAGGCCGTCTGCAAGAACAGTGATCAGTATAGTGACCGGAGTGGTGATATTTCTTGCTGTGATATTCCTTGGAAAGTTCATGTGAGTACCTGATTAAATTCATGAATGTGATAATCACTAAACGAATATCTATTGTATTCACTTAAATGTTTTTCAATGAAAAGTTTCATGAGTAGGTACAACATGCTGAAATGTACATGGCTATGATAGGTTGAACGTCGTACAGAAATTAACAATTAAATACTTGAACTATTTAAAAAAGTAAATTACAGATGTATGAAAAGAGATTTTCATTGACAATTTTTCCTGTCTGCTGTACATAGAAAAAGAAAGAGGAGAGGTATTGTTTATTAATGTTAGCATGTACGTTGAAGGATGAAGATAAGACATATTTTGACAGTGAAGTACAACTTGTCGATTCAACTTTGTCCAAGTTTTCCTGCCTTTTCCATGCTTGCGGAATTATAATCTTAAAGTTGTTTTATTCTTTGATTGATTGATTTTACAGATGAATTGGTAATGAACGATTTAACATGGAAATAGTCAATTCATTCATATAAAGTAATCAAAGTAATCAAAACCGAATAGTTAGTGTTCACTCATACTAACTATTCATAAGGTAATAAGATTCATGAGAAAGGAAGAAAAAGAAAGGCATGTGTGTGTAAAGCCGGGCACACACATTCACAAACTCAGAGCCGAATTGGGCCTTAAGACAAGTTGTACAAATTCAAAATCATTCTTGAAAAACTTTTTTGAGTTCAGTAATGCGTGGGCTTTCTTACAAAGAGAACTCCAATTTGTGCGACAAATTGTGGGTCCTTAAGACAATTCGTAGGCAAAATATTGGCCCACACTGTACCAAATTCAGAGCCGAATTGCCTATTGGTGCCAAGGATATTATTAAGAGCACTTTCCAATTCGTATGAATTAGAGTAAATTCTTTTTTCGTAAGTTTTAAGAGATTCTATGATTTGGCCAAAAATGTTAGTAATTTTGAGAGGCAGGTAACTTTGGAAGTCTGTAACATCACTAAATTTTGGAGTATCAACAATTTCTTTATCACTTTTATACTGCTCATTTCCACTTCTGTACATCCCCAACCTTTTTTTATGTATTTTTTTAAAATTTTGTTTACATGTGATGTGTCACAGGAAAAATAGTCCACACAATTGTAGTTCCTTAAGAAAAGTCTTAAGACAATTTGTGAGGCAATTCGCAAATTGGCCAATTTTGTTCGTACAAATTGGCCAATTTTGTTAAGAATTCGTCCATGAATTGTTGTGAGACCCTAATTCGTACAAATTGTGTGAGTTCTTGAATGTGTGTGCCCGGCATAAGGGTAGCCGGTGAGTGAGTGAGTGAGTGAGTGAAGCGGTCACCAGCTTGTTTGTCTCCTAGCAACCAGCAAACATATACAGCCAATATTCTTTGCGTCTTGCATATAGCCAGATATATTTGATATGATAACTATTTTATTTGAATTTTACTGTCTAACCATCTTCATTATCAGAGAGCTCCGACAATGTAAGCGGCACTAGTGCCATATTGTACAGCAGCTAATTAATTATAAATAAAACAACTTTAGTCATTTACTGAAGCAATATAGCACTGTACTATACATGTGAATATTGTGAAGCGGTTGAAAACCTTTCACATGCACGAAAGATCCCCGTCATTAGCATTTGATAAATGCAAATAAAAGTGTTCTAAATTAAACTAATCTAAACAACAGGTCAACACAAATCATGTAATATTCTTTATTCAAATTTGTCATCCTCCCAAACGTGATTAATAACATGATCTTTCATTTAAACTAACTAAATAGCCTTGAAAGTGCTATGTAATTTAGTAGTAAGAAATGTTACTTAGGTATTTCTTTTCATAAGCTTCTTTATTTTATCTGTATTTTTCTTAGTTACAAATATTAACGTTGCATGCTAATCAAGTTAAAAACAACCTTAATCCAATTAACTATGGTGCATTTCAAGACATCAAACAAATATAAAAATGAACTGAAATGAGGGGAAATGCTATTCTAACGTAGGAGAAAACCAAGTTCATATCTTATTTAATTCATCACAACAGTTATTTAGAATTCATTTCTTACAATAAGCATGTCTATAATTATGAGTGTATTTTATTTATCTTTCATTCCTCACCAGCTGCACATGAGCGAGCGGTGGAGCGGTGGCGGTTACTGCATGACCTGGAGGCTGAATCCAGAACTAAGGTGGAGGCGCTCCTCATCAAAAACCTCAAGGTCACCCTCGGCCCACGCATTGGTAAAGGTAAGCATCCCACATAATTAGTTTGGCTCCCAAAGATGTACCAACAACTTTTTTCTGGAGGCATTCAATTTTTTATTACAGTGGTTCAAAATTTGATATCTCAAAAGAACCAATGAGGACCAAAAGTGGGGCTCAATTTTCAATACCTCGACTTGTTTATATTTGCTATTTGTATTCACTCAATTTAAAGTAAAACACTCGGTTTGAACAATTGCAGGGCATACAGCTCAATTATGGTTTATAAGTGGGAACTCACATTATAATACTGGCTTCTGGGCAATGATATTGTCAGAATCAATCAAGAAATGTCTTTCCCTCTCCCCCAAAGCCCTACCCTGGGCCCGTCCATGTTGGTAGCTTATGACACTGAAATCGGCAGTACCACTTCCTGAGCGGAGCTATGGGTGGTCATGGTCAAGTGAATCTGTAGTAAACAGTCAAAGTGGCCACTTTACTTCAAGGTCAACTTAGCTATAGTGTTGCACCCCATGTTAGGGATGTTGCTGTATTTTATTCTAATTCCTTGGATATGAACATGTTTTCTTTGTTCATAAGACTGAAGATGGATACTAGAAGCAAGGATGTTGTCTATATTTCAAGTAATAAAGACTTTTTATCATTGAATTCGAATTTTGATCCTTACAATGGAATATTTTCCTCCAAATAGTAATCTCTCAATTGTGCAACAGGGATTTTCTCTGTAAGAATAAAAGACTATCATACCTGCATGTATATAGTTCAAAATTTGAGTAAAAGGAAATAATTAATTGAAATAGGTTGGCTTCACACAATCTGAAAAAGAATTTTTGCAATTGTGCATGTGACAGTTTCAAATGCAGACAGCCCTGAACCTCATAAAACTAAAAGGAACCTTATAAATTGAATTAAGGCAATTAAGGTTTTAGTCCTAACTTAGCACACACCACTATAAAAAATATTACCTTCTGCTGGTCATGGTCTACTGATCCACTTGACACTTGACCTCGTCCTGAAAAATGACCTCAATTCTCAAAAGTATGTATACATCAATGTTTTTCTGTTGAAATCCTGTTGAAAGAGCTCCTTGATTTCTTTCTGCTGCCACTAATTGTTGTTATACATTCATATGCGTTATAGGTTTGCATTTCTAAGGCATGTAGAAGTCAGGGACTATAAAGATTTAGCTTAGATTACAATATATACTGTCTGTGTGCATCCACCTCCATTGAAACGGAAGTTTACATGCCCCCAGTCTTGTCATTTATGCATAGCACACTGGGGAGATGTCAGTCTTCTCTATCAAATGCCGCCTTATAGCCACACACATTAATGGATTATTCATTATAGTGTAAAATATTGACTTTTAGTCAGAATATTTATTGTAATCGGTCTCATTCAGCCATGCATCGGCGACGCCCCCTACCGACTCGGAGGCGAACTAACTTTCTTCCCGCCACACACTTATGAGTCACTTCCCAAGGTTCAAGGTACAGGTCGCTGTCCATGTCTAATCGTTTTCTCAAAGTTGATCACATGGGAAGGGAAGGGAGGGACTGACCACCAGGTCAATGGAGGGAGGGGGCATTGATTAAGAGCGGGAGGGAGAGGGGAGGGGAGATAACCAGAGGACCTAGTCTCGACCCAAGGGATTGGTCAGAGCTGGCAGTGGTTGCTCTGGCCTCGTATCCACCTTTTATGTTCATTGTTAACCTGTGCTTGATTGGATCCCTTATCTAACCTGGTAATTAATTGGTCCAACCAGGATAAACCAATCAACCCAGGCCTTGTGTCCTTTGTTGTAATCTGTCTAGTATATAAGCAATAAATTGATTACAGCCGTCCTCTTTTAACTGGTTCGGTCTGGTTCATACATATGTCTCTGTGTGTTGCGTTGATTAATTTCTCGCTGAACTATCAACCCTAAATATTCATTCGGAAAATGACCCGCAATTCTTCAATAGTATGCAGAACATAATATATTGTGTCCAGTGTCCCCCTTTAAGTGAAGTTAACAGTTTTGGAGAGAGTATTATTTGGCCAACAATTCTATGCCTCTTTTTATAGAGTGCATGGTTATTTTTATTCTGAAAACAACAAATACATGATGCGAATTTTAAACAAAAAAACTCCAAAGGAAACCACTATTTATCACTATTTTCATCAAAACAATTTTATTTTTCTCCCAATCGACAATAAATGTCATTTTCCTGATTCTTTGTATAAAAGTCTTGAAGTATGTGTGTACCTGAAACTGAAATCAAATTAATGGGTCCTCTGGCTAGTTTCTGAATTGTGGGGCATTAAAACATTGCTGACAACCCCAAAATCTGTTGCTTTCAAAGTGTTCTATGTTTCCTAAACATATCTATTTCTGATAGCTACAATTATGTTTTTAATGCGATGACATCAATTTGTTTCCCTATATATGTGTAGAATCTTACTTGCACTATTTGTGTAGAAAATTTTGGGACATTAGTGTCCCAAACATGTCTATTTTAGACAGCTACAATTTCTTGATGTCACGATGACATATATTTGTTTTCCCTTTTTATATATAGTATATAACTTGCATTATATGTGTAGACAATTTGGGGACATTAGGAGTAGCGATAAATTGTTTGTCCTATTCTATAAAACGTGTAAAAGCACCGTTTCTCTATAGACTTCAATACTAAAGGTAAGTCTGTACAATGCCTGTATACATGGTATACAGAAAGTGGCAGTGAATAGTAGCGTTTGCCTTTAAGTATCTGAATTATCACGCGGACAAATCGTGCCATAGAAAGTGATGTCTGATCAGGAAATTGGTGACAAACTATCATCATTGATAATGGCATCAATTATAACAAACATAATCAACTGTTTATGTCTGCCATGTTGATCGTCCTTTTCTTTTTTTTCTTTCTTTTTTATCCTCCTTTTCTTGCTAAGAAGTTCATCAAACAAAACATTTATTAACAAGATTACTTAATTCATTAGCAATATGTCAGCTATGAAATGGCGACTTTACTCACAGGAATGTAAGAATGAGATGCAGATAACATAGATCTATCAAGGTTACAATCAGTATTATCTCAATAACATTTTCCCAGGTCACTTTGCCATGGTGTACAAGGGTCGCTACCAGGGCAGGAAGCATGACAAGAAACCTCCAATAGCGCTTAAAACACTCAGAGGTGAGTCATCAATTCAGTTTAATCATTTTGAATTTACCTTGGTAGTATCACACTTAATTACAAAAAAACGAGAACAGAAACGCTATTCTAGCATTCTTTATTACAATATGGAAAATGACTAATGCTCTAAGGCCACTACCAGTACCAAAGGCTGTAAGAGGCCATACAAAACTAGGGCTTATCGCTCACAACAAATGTACTGAAATGCCATTACAATGTTTGACTCTATCCAGGCCATCCAACATCACACGGGGAAAAGCTGACTGAGTTCATCACAGAGGCAAGCTTGATGAAGAACTTCAACCATCCTAACGTCCTCTCACTACACGGTATCACCATCATCAGGAACCGCCTCTATGTAGTTCTCCCCTTCTTGCCTAATGGAGACCTCAAGTCATTTGTGGTTAAAACTGTAAGTCTTCAATACAATTCATACTTTAGTATCAATTCATATTTCAATGTCAATCCATATTTTAATGTCAATTCAAATAATCAGGATACAAGTTCAGATGATAATTTTGATAGAAATTTGTGACCCCCGTTCTTTCGATTGTAAGGCTGGAGCAATATGTTCCAGCCTTATTATATACCCGATGTGCAATAGAGCCGTTCTAACATGATTTTTACCAGGATATTTACACCTGATTCTGACCTGGTGCTTTACTAGTGGAAATCGTAAACAGTTGTGAGGCTCAAACTTGATTTTACAATGCTCTATAGACCCGATTTATAAATGCACTCAGGATGCACTCAACAATGCACTATTTACCAGGTTATAAAATGCGGTTCTGTTGCACTCATCTAACCTCCTTCAATGCTATATAGACCTGATGTATTTTTTCAAAGCTGATGAATTGCATCTAGTAGTATTTTTCTTAGTAATGTTTATATTCCTAATACATTTCTAAAGAGTTGGGCATATTTGCTTCACTCCTGGGATAACAATACATCTTTTTTACCCTTTAAATATATACACTTGACTGCTGCATAGCCACTCAGAGCATAGCCCTGCTGGTGGCAAGTACAACCTTTGTGGATAGTTCATTTCCATTGACCTCTGACCTCTGATTGAGTCTCTTGGTAGACTAGGCATAATCATATGTACAGTTATGTGGGTGTTTCAGCCACATCATTTCAAACATCAAACAGATGAATTATGCAAATAAACCATGGACAAATATCATTTATAATACTTCTAAATATATATGATTTCCAATATTTATAGTTTATGAATGCAACATAAGTGTATTAGCGTCACTTTCCTAATAAAATAAATTGAAAATAGCCAACTGTTCACTAGTAGCGCCACCTAGTGAAAAACGCCACCTAGTGCGAACAAGTGGCGAGCCTATGTGATATGTACCATCCCCCAGTGAAGGGCATGCAGTGTACTAGTGAAACTAGATATCATATATAATGAAATTGCAATTTAACATTTAATAATTTTCAAGGAAATAGTGGATATAATTACTAATAAGAGCAAATCCATCATTTGGTCGTCATTTGACCCTAAAATCGTCTTTTGCGTATTTGAATGAAAAAAAAACATTAGAGACATTTTTTAATAGCTTTATCGTATGCGCCCACCCGAAATACATCAGAAAAAAACCCCCTATTTACATAGATTTTCCTAAGAATTTATGCGTGGGGTCGAAAAAATGGCTTTTTAGGGCCTTAAAAATGAAGGAAAATTAGGGAAGACCCAATAAAATGCCGGAAATAAATAAAAATGTTTAGTCAAACATAGTTTAAACTTATTTTACCATTGCGCCTTGACCCTAACTACTATAATTTATGACATGTATTTTATTTATTTCAAATGACTCTTTGGTATAATAAAAATGTAAAAAATATGTTGGGAAGTCTAAATGTCATGTGAGGAAAATAAAGTCCAGATCTTGAAAAAATGTAATATCCAGGGATGGACAATATGTACTTATTATGTTAATTCTACATGGGCTTGAAATATTAAGAATAAATCTGTTCTGATATCGGTTCATATTTTGGAATATTAGGTATAAAGGAAGAATTGGGCAGCTCTGATGTCAGCGTCAGCGTAATTTATACACATCTCTCAACGAAGGAATCTATTAAATTTTATTTGAGGATGATACATATCAAAAGCACTTTCAAATGTTTGAAACTTGGCTAACATAGACAAACTTTATAGCTACAGAAAGCTGAGAGAATGGGGAATTCAACCAAATGCATAATTTTGATCTCAGTACAATGGGGAGAGCGGTATAGCCGCGCGTAATTGTAACGTGTGCGCGGTACACATTAGTACAGTTTAGTGCGGAGGGGTTTCTATGAATGAGTGTCAGAGACTGAGCATGAGTGTCAGAATGGAGTGTCAGATATGTGGGACAGTAGGTGCGAATGCCATGCAGGTGAGTGAGCAGTGGCAGGTATTATAACATAACTATGGGCCCTTCTCGTGAAACGTTGACAAATTACCTAGACCTGTATTTCATGATAATAAGTGATTTAGAAAAAAAATAGCCTGGTTCCTATTTCACCCAATGCTAGATGCATATGGGCACTGCGTATATGTGTGCGTATTTATTACACACACTGTTGCCAAACATAAAGGAAATATGTATAAAAAAGTATATATTTCCTGAAAGAGGAATTTTATTTCTTCGTATTGATACAAAAATTAAAGCAATGGCATGATTTGTACTCACACAGCAAACAACTGAATGGCGGGTACTATTATTTTAGCCAATTGCATCCCCAAAAAATTAAACCAATAGATATTGTATGGGATCGATTCCAGAAATTTAATTACAATTCAGAGACAGGCAGAGATAGGCAATACTCTTATTTGGGGTGGAACTTTGATTATTTCATTCATTAGTTAAACTGCATGTAGCTAGTGCATTGATACAAGATTTATATATATATATTTGATACGCATTTTTGGAGTGCATCTGGTGATGCACATTGCATTAGGTGCAAAACCAGGTGCTAAACTGCTTTTTTGAGCGGATTGCACTTTTGTGACTGGTCAGTGGCACTTTTGCATGCACTGACGGATTTTCCAATGCACATCGGGTATTGCTCCAGCCTTACAATCGAAAGAACGGGGGTCACCAATTTCTATCGAAATTATCAGCTGAACTTGTATCCTGATTATTTTAAAACAGGAATATTGAGGATTTTCAACCCTAAATAATATCTTTCAAAATATGTTTTTTTAAGAAAGGTTTTTGAAAAGGTTTATATTTGACATGACCTGCCATCGAGGCTCTTACAATTATAAAAAAAAGTTAGCAACGTTCCTTTTAAATTATTTTTTTTTGTGTTTTCAATTTTCTTTCTCTCTTCTACCATCAATTACTTTGTTAAGTGCAAACACAATTAGGTATTACAAGTATTGAATAGGAGTTTTCAATCTTTACCGTCCATTTCTCTCAGCAGCGGTCCCCATACATTCTTTCTGTTCTTACCTTTCCCTTTCCCTTACCCTTCCACAATTATCATAATCAATAACTCTTACATTTAATTTCATTTCATTAACAAATGCCCGAAATACAATTTCATTTTTGTGGAAAATCCTTTGTCTATATATATAAAATTTCGCTGCTCATAATCCAGTCAATAAATTTCTTTTGGCTGCCTTCACCACGATATCCTAGCAAAATATGTGTTTTGTTGAACTTGTTCTCCTGAAATCCAGAGAACTCCTCACTATTTCTAGCCCACATTTTTACGATCGATGTAATATTACAGTACCGACGAGATATTCCTATTCCTGGAACATAAAGTTTAATGGCACCGACTGTTTCTTCATTACGGAGATCCTTTCACCCATTACGAGGAGTCTTTTTACTATGACGACTTCCCTAGTACCCATGACCTGTGTCATCTGTTGCTATGACACATGGCAGTTGGTCTTTCAAGATATGACAGTGAGGATTTTTTCATTTTTTGCTCCTTTCCTCTTCGTCATGTTTAGTGTTGCACACCTTGATTTTTTCACTATTTTTGACACATACCAATATACATGTAGAAATGAAATTTATCAACTCATAGCCATCAACTTAAAGGCAATACTTTTAAAACAATTCTTAAGCGTTCTCGAGCCTATTTAAAAAAATATATAGATTTTTCCTAAACTTGAATTATTTGTACATATGATCATCCCAAGGCCACATATGATTTTTAAAATTGATTCACCGTCTAGTTTTTGAAATATGGGGCGGCAAACATTTGGACCCTTTTACTATTGGTTCCTGGATAATGATGACTTTTCGAAACCTATTCGTATTTCTCACCTAAACCCCTATATAGATTTGTTTATAACTGTAATAAATGCTGTCTGGGAGTGTCTTCTTCATTATAAAAGAAAAAAATATAGTTTTCACCATCTAGTTTTTTTGTGAGGGCGTTCTGAAATATATGAAGTTGCAAAAATACGGATTTTGTTCAGTTAAATATAGTCAAAATTGTAATTAAATCGCAAAACTAGTTCCAAATTCAATGTGAGTTTGTACAATGCATGTGGAGCTCAGTGATTCAAAAACTGAAATCACTTTTGTACCATTCATATTGATAGGGGTTGGGACAAAATCCTTAATTATCCATATTTTCCTGCCTGTCAATCCAGGCGGAGGTGATCAGTCACTCTTACCCACTGCACTGTCAAGTTTGGGGGCCTGCAGCTCCTAAAGTCATCCTGAAACCACCAATTTTCTTGTTATTTTCAGAAAATCGATTCCTTAAACTATGATATACTAAAGAATCAGCCAACTGTATTAACAGTTTATGGGTTAAAATGGATAAAATGTTTCAAAAACGCCCTTTTCTCCATACACGGCCATATTGAATTAATTAGATAACTTTTTATTTTCAAACGGAAATAGCAAAAAATCTAGTTTGGGAACCCCCCTTAAAAAAAATATATTTCAAATCAGGATGATTTGGAGTACAAAGTGTGAAAAAATCCGGCTTATGTATTTACTTTGGGAAATACCCTCGATCATCCTTAAGGTTTCATTAAATAGTTTGTTTTCTAGGTATATATTTTGATAATTGAAGGTGCATTTATGTCATCAACTATAATCAACCTATTTCATAACCACATACCACATACCTATTAATGTTTCAACCCTTGAATTTATTTGCCTAAATTCTAGGTTTTTCCAAGCCCCATTTTTGGAATATAGTTGATAAAGTGTACATGAAAGTATATCCTACTTCATACAATAATGTTAGTGTTATATGAATGTTTTTCATGTGTCTTTAGCACCACAAATGCCTTAGCTTGATTTTTAAATGGGTGGCGTCCTGTGTCCTTTTGTTTGTCACGCTAAGGATTAAGGATGAGCATTTGTCCCTTGTCCCCAGAATCCCATGTCAATTGTCTATGTTGTTTGTAAATCATAAGAAATGGCTATGTCAGTTTGTCGATTTTAGGCATCAGGAGCCCTCAGGGGCAGATTCTGGCATAGAAATACATTGAAGTACATTAAGGTGAAAAGGAATCGGAATAGCATCAGAGGTTGGTTGTATGGATATCTCTTTAGAAAGAAAATCACAAATCCAAGAAAGTATCTCTTCAGATATTGAGATATCCATGAGTTATGTTGATTATGTGTTGGAATATCTTAGAAAAGGAAAATGATATTTGAAAAAGAAAAGTGTTGGACATTTTGGATATTTGCTATGACACATGTTTATCAAGACAGTTTGGGGACAAAATACATGCTTACAGTTGGACCCTGACTAGTTTTGAATACTTATTACAACCAATCCTTCTATGTAGAACTATATATTGCAATGCGTGCCAACTGGTGATCTTGTTGCAATTAAAAGAAATAATAATGTTTTCTTTCCATAGCTCTTTTGTTCCCTCAAAGTGTTCATCTTCAAGATACCCCGCTCATGTATGAGGGCAAACCTGTATGATAGCTATGTTTGGAAGGATTTTCAATGGGGCTAAAAAATGAGATTCATCCATCTGAAATCTTGGAAAAAGTGAGAAATTATTCATTTTCGTCACTGACTTCAAAAGTATGCATTGGTGGTCCCTAAAAAGAAAAAAGAAATTGTGCGTCACGTTATCACTCAACAATGTTCTGTCTCAAGACAAAATTTGAAAAAAAATATTGTGAGAGCTTATTTTTGTTGTGTATTAGTTCCTTGAACTCCCGCCTGCAACAGTGCATATGGCAGTGGTTTATCTCTGTAACTAAACCCTTTATTATATTAAACAACAAGTGCAGCCCATGGAGTCACTCTATACTTAGCCATTACTTTACATCTATGTATAGTAAATATGGCTGATGGATCTATGCACAAGACCTTTGCTCTAGGTAGCTCGTTAGTCCTATTCACCACCGCTGGGTCCTGCATTGGCTTCCCAGGAGATATAAAATCCCAAGAATGAATATAATTGCAGTAACTACACTAACTTTCAGGCATTCAGTATGAAGCTCTTCACCCGCCTGGTGTATGATGTAGCTAAAGGCATGCAGTACCTCGCCCAGCAGAACTTTGTGCACCGAGACCTTGCTGCCAGAAACTGTATGTAAGTGGAATCTAATATTTGCTGTATCAGAGTTAAATCAATATAATTCTGCAGCCATTGACCTGTTAAGCTAGACAATGAATTGAAAATAAATGTGAGCTGCATATGCAATGATGTATTCACAAATCGTAAGTGTCTTTTGGTCCAGGTCTTTTCCAAGTGCCAAAGCGCACATGAAAGACATGCACCAAAAGACACAAACATTATATGAATGAGTTTCAAGACTTCATTGATTGGAACAACCAGTTTACACATCCAATCAGATGCACTACACTAATTTGCTTGTGTTAGCAAAGAGGGATTTTGTACTAAAGCTATCTGCTGTTGCAATGAAAAACTTGCACTTAATTTTGACATAATTAGTAGTCTAATTACTGTTGTCCTCACTTACAGGGTAGATGCAAACAACAGAGCTGTGGTGGGAGACTTTGGTCTCACCCGGGACCTGTACCACAGAGATTACTACTGCCCGTCTGGTCTGGCCAAGGCTCTGCCCATCAAGTGGATGGCGCTGGAGACTCTGGAGAGGAATGTTTACACACTCATGTCTGATTTGGTAAGTAAAACCTCTTTATTGTTGTTTCTGTCGAGTTAGGGTTGAATCTCATAATGCAGGGGATCTCTTCGAAGAAGCTCCAAGGGTCTGAGGATCATACCCCAAAGATATAGATAATGCCCCCCGCTTGCTTCAAGAGATTCAATTACCCTGAGGAACCTCAAAACTGATGCTGAAAAATTGCAACTTCATGAGAAAATGCCTACATACCTAGATCACTATTATCTAATAACTGTTTGCTGTTACCCTTGTTTTTCCAGTGGTCGTACGGCGTACTGCTTTGGGAGGTGTACAGTGAGGGAGGCGCACCATACCCACATGTGGACATGCTGGACATGTACAGGTACCTTATGCGCGGTGACAGGCTGCAGAAACCACCTCACTGTCCTATACTGGTGTGAGTAAAGTTATTTATATACATAAAATAAGATAAGATAAGATACTACTTCATTTATCGAGATTCACATAGTACAATAACAAACAATGCAAATATAATAGACACAAGAACGACAAACAGGTAGGCAGACATCTAGATTAAAAATCCAGCTCTCCCAACCGCTACCCTAACTCAGTACAGAGTATTTAACTCAAACAAGTGTGTGGGTTCAGGGAGTTTATTCAACTCAACTACCTATAAAACACATTACATATTTTTGCGCGCTGGTAAGAATGAGAGTAAATGATGCAAGGTTGGAAAAGTTACACAAACAGATGTATAAGAGCAATAAGAGAAGTTAAAATAATTAGTTGGTAATCAATTGTCCAATTGTCCATAGAGTCTGATGTAACATTTGTCCGTAAATAATTGCCGCGACTCCTCGTCTGACCCCAAAACCTGTGTAGAGTAGTGGATTAGGGGAGTCTTTTGGCCGTAATCCCAGTTGTGGCCAACCTGTCCATGGTGTCTGGAGCCAAGTACTTCCGGTAGCACTCAGACTTCCAATTCCCTAGTAGACGTATTGAATCAGGGTTGATTCCACATTTGTGTGCCCAGGTCACCGACCCCCGGCGAAAACTATGACAACTGATGGTACTTAAATCATCCACTTTACCCCTTAGGGTGAACCTTACCCTCTCCACGAATTCCTGAGGAAGCAAGGTAAACACTCGGTTCCCCTTCAGGTATGCCACTGCCGGTGTATTTATGGGTTTGTCAGGTATATCCCTGATCATAGCATACACTGCCCTGACCGGGCAGAGATCATGACCCTGTATCCTGGGTAATGTCACCTTGTGGTTGTTATCTTTGTACTGGTTGGTCTTTGACCACATGATCCTTATGATAATGCCGTCAAGCATAAATTTCACATCACCTCTCATTATAGGTACCACGTTTGGTGGTTGCGCTGGGTCGTAAACAACGTTGGATTTTCGGAGGAATCCGAAAAACATGATCAGGCATGCTGCCCAGATTGCTACATCCCTCTCGTCTCCCGGGGATAAGTGAGCCCTGATCACATTAACAAATGTGGCGTAATGGGGGCTTTGCTCACTGTCTTAGATCCCAGTACCCTATGTACTCCTCTAAGGGTGGCCCCTAGTTGGTAGTCGTTTATCAGGGGATTATGATAACCTCTCTCCTCGTGTAGGATCTGTATGATGTTCAAATATTGCTTGATACTGTTATATGCCAAGTGCCGGGCTAGCCAAGCCACATACAAGCATATTGTATGTGACGCTGCTGGGATGGGCTGCTTGTTATAAGCCTGGCAGAACTTGAGATATGTGCGTTTGTGAGTTGTATAGCCTTTTTGGTGTTCGGTGCCCATGCCTGTGCTTGGTAGTTTAGCACCTCGGCTTGCAGTGTTTCCTCCATTGTTGAGGCCTACTGTTTCCAAAGTCTGCTGCATGCGATGTACTACCCCTGGCTCCTCCAGCATCGACATACCATATATGTGCTTTAAGGAATTGTTTATGTCCTCATCAGGGGCTCGCCCCTTGTTAATCATTCCCACTGCGGCCCTGGAGTCACAGTGGACAGTCACATTTTTGTCTCGCAATCTGGGGCCAAAGATAGCACAAGCTGGTTCTAAGGTCAGGACTTCTTTGTAGTTGATATGCTTATCGCCCATGCCTTCCCAGTCTGCCCATCTAATGTAAAACCATTCTCCAAGATGGTACCTGCCCCCTCCCCGCTGGCATGCATCAATCGTCAGGGGAGTGAAGTCGCACGAATTAATCAGTGGCAGAGAGCCATTAAAATGCCTGGCTTGATCAATACACCACATGATATCCTGCTTCACCTCCTGCGTGACCCTGCAACGATGCCAGGGAGTAGTTAGAGTCTTGATTCTCTGATAAATACTGTGCACGAAGTGTTTCCCCCCGTGAAACACACGTCTCGCCCAGTTGAGTTTCCCAGCTAATTTCTGGAGGCAACGCTTTGTGATGTTCCTTTTAGCCAGGGTCTCCGTTAGAAGGGAGATTAGCCCCTGCACCTTATCTCCTGGTAATCCAAGGCACATGGTTTTGGTGTTGATCTGTATCCCCAGAAACGATAAACACTTGGTGGGGCCCAGTACTTTGTTGTAATTGATGCCAAAACCTAATTGGCGACAAAGGCTAATAAGTGCATTCAGCGCCCTCATACACCCTAGCTGTGTTTGGTCTATATACATGAAGTCATCGCAGTATACTATGAGATTAGGGTAAACCATCCTTTTCATGATCCGCCTGACTGCCTGAGTGAGGGTATTGAATATTCCAGGCGATGAACGGGCTCCAAAAGGTAATCTAGAGTTGTACATATATGTTGGGGCCTCATGCCCTGTGAACTGCCAGCTTATCCCCAACATCTCATAATCCTGGGGGTGGACTTTCACCAACCTGTATGCACCTTGCAAGTCCATCTTGCTAAGCCAGCAGTTAGGGGTCACTAAGGCTAGTGCGCTGTCAAAACTTTGGTAGCTAAAAGGCTCATGACTTGCCAAATCGTTCACTGCTCGCCCTATAGGCCTACTACAATCATGAATCAACCAAACTTTATTAGAATCCGGTTTAGGTATTGCTCCTAGTGCAGAGGTTATAGTTACCGGCTGATCCACAGTCACATATCTCCCATTGTCTATTTCTACTGATATCTGCTGTTCCACTACTTGCGATGTGCTTTGTTGAGTGCATGACAAATAGTTCTCCATGAAGGCATGCTCCGGAGGGGTGGAAGCGTTAGTTATGCGGACACCCTGTTTAATCCCTTGCAGAATGAATTCCCTGTCTTGGTCATCGGGTGCCATCAGCCTCTTCCAAGCCTCATAGACTAACGCGCCCTGCTCCCCTCCTACTCGGCGTTTTTTGTCACCTTCTTGGGTGCTTTAGCATGTCTGAACACGCACTTGTCCCCCTAAGGACAACCATCCTTGGTACGGTATAGGCGACACAATTCTGACTTCTTATCCTTCCGTTTGTGAGATCCTTTCCCTTTGTCAGCCGCCTTGTCTTTCTGGCTGGTTTTGCACCCGATCAGAATTGAGGTGTTTAGTCAGATCACAGGTATGCCCCATGCCAAGCTGTATTGGGCCTGGAGCTCCCTCTAACGGGTGTCATGATCAATGATTGAGCTCCATTCATAGTGTTCGAGCATTTCATATATGTTTACCGTATATGCATGATAATAATCTACGTCAGCCCCCTTCAATTCTCCGATCTCCAGCAATTGATGTAAGAGGCGGAGGTTGGCTGCACCCCACTCGGCTAGGCCTCCCCGCCAGGCTGCTTGCCGGCCTGAAGCATTTTATCCAGGTCTTTATCCAGCTGATCCGTGTCGCCTTGTTCACCTTGGCCTTGGCTTTCCTATTCTGTTTTTTCTCCATGCTGGTGGGTCTCTCCATCTTTGTTCTGTGCATCACCCCCTCTTGCCCCTTCGTCTCCTGCTGGTTCCAGATCACAGTCGAACGGCGGGGCGGGCGCGGGGCGTGAGGATTGTCAAACATCTCAAGCGAGTTGAACAATAGTGATGTCTGGCCAATAGACAACCCTAACTGGGCCACAGCTCCTGTGGTTATTTGCTCCAGTACTTGGAAGGTAGCACAATCTTCCTTGATGAGTTTCTTGGTCGTTTTGTCAACCAGACCTAATCCATTAGCCCATGTTGCAAAATTGAAGTTCTCTGCTGTGAGCTGCTCCATAGTGTAGGTCTGAACCTCGTGTTGGCTTGCTGGCAAGTGCTGTGTCCAGCATGTGCTTGGACACGCCTGGAGGGCGCTGACCACTGCAGCGGTGAGCTGTTGAGTTAAAATGGCTTAAGCTCGTTTAAGCCTCCCATAAATTTAGAGGATAATACAGCACGGTATAAAACAATACAATTGTAGTGGTTTTACAATACTCCACTAGGTGTCAGACCATAAAGGTCTAGTACCTTATTTTAAATATAGAGGTGCCCAGCGCTTGGGTTGTGTATTTACACATTCATTACATTGATTAACTCTATTTCCCTTTCAAACATTATATGTGACCCTATTTCGTAATACTCTTATGAGTTCCCTGTTTATATGTTCTTCATATCCTTATTCTATACTTTGTGTATTGTCATCTACACTGTATTGGTATGTATTGCTATTTGCACTACCCCTTTTGTGTGTGGAATAAAGTGGACTACCCTGTCTGGGAAGCCGGACTTCTAGGCCGTTTTACAGACTGGAGAATAAACAGAAGTACAGGGACTTTGTTAAGTTGTTTATTCCGATCGAGAGCGAATCACTACACAATTATAATAAATACTGTTCTTAACAGTAACATTAAAGTAAATTAATCAAACCAAATTCAAATATTTTCTCATCTTGACTTGCCGTAACAATACAATTTGAGGGATCAGTTTCACATATTTAATTAGCTTTACGTTTATAAGTTGCTATTACTCATTCTCATTCATTATTTGTAATGTTTCGATCTAGGTACTTTTTGAATTCCAATCTTGTGGTGTGCTTGGGTGGGGAGTGAGTTCCAAGCCGATGAGGCCTTGTAAATGAAGCTATTTTTATAAAGGTGTTTTTTTGCATATTGATTAAGAGATTTCTTCTGTCTCTGGCATGACTCCTAGTGGCCAGGCGTTTTTTGTCTAGATTGTTATTTGTTTGTGTTAGGTAGAAGGCAGCTTCTAGCATATGTTTGTTAGCCCTTGAACTATTGCTTTGTATTCCTAGTTCGGCATATGAGAGTAAATAGACATAGAGCAGCCACCTGACGGCCCTACACTTGTGTGAGCAATGTTATTTATATCATGAGAGTAAATAGATATAGAGCAGCCACCTCACTGCCCTACACTGGTGTGAGTAATGAAACGTATCATTTTGGGTAAAAACTGCTGCTAAATACTGCCATAGTAATTTCTCAATACCAAGATTAAAACCCAAATGTTGATGACTTTCCAGGTATGACATAGCCTGTGGGTGCTGGCAGAAGGACCCCAGCAAGCGGCCAAACTTCACCTCCATTGTGAAGAGCCTGGAGCTGATCATGCAGCTACAGGAGGGCTACAGTGATGAAGAGCTACTCACTATGGCTGGCCAGCCTCCACCCTACGCTGATAGACAACTGCTCAATGCACCTGCAACTACTGCAGTCATAGTTACAACAGCCACAGCCGCTACTGCTACCACAACTCCTACACCAGCACTCACAAACACTGGTTTAGGCACAGTAAGAATGCCAGCAGCTCCTGCTACAACAGCTCAAACAACTGCACCTACAGTCGCAGTAAAAACTACAACAGCTAATGTAAAAACTGCACCAACAACTGCAGCACCAACAGCATCAACAACCACTGTGGCTACTCGATCAGCTGCACCAACCACTGGCGTTACTGTGCTTACAGCCTCTTCTACTCACACACCTCAATCAGCATTAGTTGCAATGACACCATCCAAATCAACAACTGGACCTAGCTCCTCAACTAGTGCACCACCCACTGTCACATCTGCACCAACATCCCACTCAGGAGCCCCATCACCAGACTCTGATTACTTCACACCCGTGGACCCCTTCACCAAGCTGTCAGATCTCATGGCTGCACACAACCAGGGAACATTGGATGCACAAGGTTCCATTGAACTCTTATATTTAACAGAACAAATGCCATCTCCACCTATTACTGAGTGACACTCATGTAAAAAAGCATGATACGTTTCACAATGACCCAAGAGACTAGTTATTTATTCTAAGGTTTAATTAATGAATCAAACAGAAATATGGCCAAAAGAAGCTTAAATTCAATGATACTTGAAACTGGAAAGTACAAGGAACAAAGAACAATGAATGTGTTTGAGGGCAGAGTTTGTTCCTCTCACACACCTACAACAGGGATTGTAAATCGATGTAGCTAACTTTAACACTTCAGTCTAGCAATGATATATGGTCATGTATGATAGTCCCATTTCTGCTACGGCAGTCAAAGTGTTTCATGTTGCTCCAGTGACAATGTCCAGTGATGCGGCACTCCCTCTGCATTGACTGGTTGGTACCGTATTTCACCGATAGAACGCCCGGGCGTTTATTTTTTTCAGACCACTCTTTTCCCCGGCGTTTTTTCGAGGCAGGCGTTTATACCGGGCAGGCGTTTATTGTTTTGTTAGTGAAAACAAATTTCATCTTATTTGCAATCCAGCTACCGCTTAAAGATATTTGTTTCAGAAGGTATCCTCCCGTCTATTATTTAGCAACTTCTAGTTATATAAGGTATGGCATAACAGAGAACTGTCTGCCATTAATTCATACCCTTTAGAAAACAAGCGCCCATGCCGTAACAGTGAGATGTTATCAAATCTATGTTGTTGCCGCTTTCCACAACAGGGGCAAAATAACCAATTATCCAAAGCATCATATCAGGATCAGGACCCGGCGTTCATTCGGGGCCGGCGTTTATTTTTTTGATAACGTTAAATGACCCGGCGCTTTTTCGGGGCAGGCGTTTATTTGGGACCCGGCGTTCTATAGGTGAAATACGGTATATATGCTAACCACAGCATGAATATATGTAATATTTTAAAGAAAGCATGTAAATGTTCTGTACAATTGTAAATTTCAACTCGATGAAAAGGGTAATAACTACTGAAAGTAAGCTAAAGTAACTGGTTTTACTTCGGTAAAAGGAAGGACAATTGAAACATTTATATTTGTTGTGAAATCCACCAACATAAACCAAGTCGACAAGATCAAGGCAACAAAAGTGACCGTAGTAAGAATCTCAAACGGGAACTTTATGGAATGACTATGAATCATAAATCGTAAAACAATCACATAGTTAATCATCACAAACTTTTTACCTTATTTCATTTATTTGGGCCATCAGGAAGACCTGATTTCAGAGGATAATTAGAGCCCAGTTCCAGAGTATTGTTATGAAAATGTATGATATAATGTCAAATTTTATGTAACAGAATTTGGAATAAAAATCTTTATATATAATGTTGTAGCAGGGGTTGGGGGGCGGTGGACAAGTGATGTATTGGGGTACATTTGTCCACCGCCTGGGGCGCCAGGGTCTCACATTGTTAGTGAGGACAGGACCATTGGGGGAGGGAGTATAAATAGGGGTGGGAAAAGGGGATAAGGGCAGTTGGTGCCCAGACAGGGATAGACGCAAGGAAATAAAGAGCAGCAAGATCGCTAAACCTGTACTTTTGACTTGGTGTCCATTTCATCGGCGACAGCCGTCCACCAGCCCTGCTGGGCATTCTTCCCAAACCAACTCAAGTAATTAATTGTCCACAGGTAGCCCTGGGTGGTGCGATCCCCACGCCAGGAAGGATAAAGCCTTTGCTAGTATCCCCCAAATCCCTTTAAAGATAAAGCACCAATCGATGATTGTTATTAACTGAGTTACACGAGCAAGGACGAACCAGGACAAACCTCGGACGAACGGGACGAGCTACCAAGACAAATCATGTTCTCTTCTTTATTCAACCGGTCTACGGACACAATAATTGATGGCGACAACAATATATATAGCCCAAGTGCAGGTGGCGGTGCATTCTGCACTTGCCAGGTGGCATGGCGATATGGAATTCTTCAGCTTGTCAAGAATATTCTTGCGAAAAACTTGTGTAGGGGTTTATATAATGTGAACCCTGATGAAGGTGTAATGACACTAAATTATTGGTTCTACTTCTAATATAAATACAACAACTTTAACATTATCATATGGTTTTCATTCCGGATTTGATGTTATTTTCCTTCTATGGTATAATTGGGTAACGCTAATAGCAGGGTTGGTAGCGTTCAGTTCTTTTGCCCTTAAGATTGACTCTTATATTTATTACCTTTTTCTGATTAGAAAACTTTGTAGATTGTTTTTGATAGCTTTATGTATTTTTTATTATTCAGGAATGCTTTTAAAATGTTAAATATATTGTTTGTGTCAAATTAGGTGAGGCAGTTTTGTAGACTTTGCTATTGGTTTCTTCCCAGCCCAACCGTCTGTTTGTATCCATCTCGTTGACAGTATTGCCTAGTTTCCATGAGAAATTATCTAATAGTTATATAGTCATTTGGGACTCTCCAAAGTTCAATCAGGTATTAAATGATTCTGACCTGTTATTTATTGTGTGAAATGTTATTATCCCTCAATATAAATATTTACAGGATCCTTTTCATAAACTTTAGGAATCGTTTCGGAATGGAAAATGTACGGATATCACTGGCTAGATAGGTATCAGCTCTCTTCAAGCTGCATTGTCAGCTAATATCCGTCACAAGCTGAAACTGTATATGCATTGTTCTCTTCATTCCAGACCCATGCCAAGGTCGCCTAGATAGAGTATTATCGGATTTAGAACCGTCGTACTAGGGGTAAAATTACTAAATCCCCAAAATGATAATTTGGACGTTTTTTTATTATTTGAACACTTACATTCATCAATTGAAATAATTAATGTTGCTAAGGTTATAAAAGTATCGGAACTGTATAAATATAACATGGGAATCAATGGCTGGTGTATCGTCTAAGTATCTATCAAAACTATATGATAGTTCTCACTGTGGGTCTCATCAGAATACTTTGAAAAATCATTGAACTTAAAATTTGTTAAAAAAATCAAACACTGTTAAACTGTCGTCATACAGCTTTGGACGTTCTCTCATGAAATTTACTTTTTTTAACAGATTCAATTATTGTTATTGTGTCATGCGCATACTAGTCCTTTGATCGTCCACAATATTCTTCTCACTACAGACCTATTTTCAGCCGATCTTTGCTATATTTGATTTTTGAATTTTGGTTTTTCTTGATTTCTATTATTTTGCTGACCTTCGTTCCTGAGATTTTGAGATGAATTCCCTGCTGATCCCTCAGGTACATTTCGTTCCTAATTTAACTAAGTAAACAATATTGTACTTTCATGAATGCCGAACCTAGTGATTTTGTCCATTCTGTGGTAATGTGTTTGATTACAATGATATTGCAGGGATTGTATGATATCTATCCTGATAACTGTCAAATGTTAGATCTCCACAGATAACAGTATAATTGTTGGTATCTTTTAAAAAATCTCGTAATTCATATTAGATGTGCTGAATTGATGTGAAGAACTCTATAGTCGCCCTATAGTCGCTCCAATTGTTGCACAAGTCGATATTTCACATAGAACCAACCCAGGAACGGTAACAACTGTGACAAAGTAAAATATCAAAAATGAGCTGTGTTGGGTACTGTTAATATCATATGCTAGAGAAGATATTTGAGTTGGTGTAAAAAAGCATCGATATTCATGTTTTCCTTTAAGCAATTTAACACAATTATGTTTTAAATACGTCCTTTCCAGACGTTGAATTAAGTAATTTGCGACTTAACCAATGGGTATTGAGGTTTTCTTGACTTCCCTGAGCAAAAAACAGCTGTTGTTACGCCCATTCCTGACCTAGCTTGACCTCATACACGTTAGAGTGTGAATAACTGTTGCCAGCTAGTATAGAAAAGTACTGTTAGGTAAGAAGATCTGTACCCTATCTAACTGTTATTCAAGCAGACCATTATGCATTCAGCATTTCAAGAATAAATGAGACATGACAAATCCTTATCTTTTCAATTTTTGAATTCTTGGAACGTTCCTTCCAAGGAATGAAACGTTTTAACTTAAACACGTCATCACATTCTTGATTTGTGGGTAACAACCTTCTTCTTTCTCTTAGTTGTAACCGAAGACAGACATCAGAAAAGTTCTCAATCGTAACACGTTCAAAGCATTGTGTTCTGCTCGAGGTGGAAGATTGAAAGAGCAATGGACTTCAAGGTGTATCCACTCACATGCCTATTCTCTACAGTCATTTCTCCTGTGTATTTGAGATAGACAATTTGTTTCCATTCCAACCGTTCCAAAAATCTGATATAATTGTGAAAGAGTCATTACACACATCATCATGTTTGAAAACGCACCAAGCAATTTTAATATTGAAACTGCAGTTACAAAAAGGGCTTTCATTTACAAATGAAGGTGACTATAAACTATGTTAAATTAGAATTAAACATTAACCCAAGTCGGCACAATTGTACATTGTGTTTCAGCGGCATTTCCCCAATGTCTTTTCCTGGCTCATTAAATTCATAAATAAATATAAATTAAATTCATTAATAAATAATACTATAATATCTCCTTACTCTGTTTAGAATGCTCTGGATTGTGTGACTCCTGTAGTATTTGACTGTGTTATAAAACATAATCCAACATAAAGTGAGTGAGTTTGTATGGCATTTTAACAATTTTTTATGTAATTTTCTGATCCAGGAAGAGTGGCGATATGCTAGCACTGGCCTGAACGCCTATTTTTTCCTTTAGTATTATCAATAGCCCATTGAATATCGATGGGTAATACAATGGATCTATACATGTTGTTTCTCCTGCCTTTCCCATCACCATGCCGAGAGGCTGAAACTCACAATCTTCCACTCTTTGTGCCAGTGACTTACCTCTGAGCCATGAACCTTGGGTGGAGCAGTGAGGGTGAACGTTGCTAGTGTTGGCTAGTGCTAGAGAAGGGCCAATGTGAGGAAGGAAAACGTCCATTACTCCTTTACTAATACTATTGTAAAATTGACAAGCATAAATTGTCTAATTTGTGAGTTAAAGTTGTCTCATTCGGCCACACATTTGTCACGCCCCTACCGGCCAGAAGGCTACCTACACTTTCTTACCGCCACAACGCTCGCGGATTTCTTATCATTCCCAAGTCCAAAGGTACAGGTGAGGTCCAGGTCTGACCGTTATCTCAAAGTCGATCACATAGGAAGGGAGGGGAGGGGCTGACCGCCAGGTCAGGGGAGGAGGGAATACTGATTAAAGAGTGGGAGCGAGGGGAGGGGAGATATCCCCATGACCTGGTCACCACCCAAAGAGATTGGTCAGAGTGGCAGTGGTCACTCTGAGCCTCGTTTTAATAATTTGTCTGTCATTGTTATCCTGTGGCTGATTGGATCTCTAATCTAACCTGTCGATTAATTGGTCCAACGAGACCTAAGCCAATCAGCGCAGGCCCAGTGTATTTGTTCTAATCTGTCTAGTATAAGAATAAACATGAGAGATAGTTTGACCTCTTCTAAGGATCCTACTGATTTGAAGCATACATCTCTGTGTGTTGCGTTGATTAATTTACTACTGACCCTGAATTATTACGATGAATGGCCCGCATTTCTTGACTATGATGATTCTGTTACTTTAAAACTTTGATCTAGAGATGTTGAGAGGCTGTACTGTGGCAATGGAAATGACTAGATGTAAAAAGGTGTTTGTATGCTTTTTGAGCATGTATCGTTTCTCTGAAATAAGAGAGACTGGGGCAACACCTGCCGGGAATTGATTGGAACCTGTAGTACCTTTGGTTGCCACAACTGAGTTGCACAATGTCCAGACACACACTCAATTTGGCCAATTTATTAACCATATCCAGACAACTTTGGCTTTAGGAATGGAGAAAAAATGTTAATATCTATCTCTTCGATCTTTCCATATGAAATGTTCTAGAATCTTGGACGGTAATGGTTCAATCAGTATAGATGTAAGATTGGTCAAACTCATGGATTACCACTTTTCGGAATTATCACATACTCTTTCTATTCAACTGGCCCTACAATATATTATGTATCACACACATATTCAAAATGGTAGTGAACGGACCAAGTAAATGTAAAAGAAGGAATTTTAATATTCCTGAATTTACAAAACCAAACCTACTGTTTTGAGCCAAATACATATTTCCAATAAATTCCTGTATAATATAGGCATCAGGTAAATCTTCCAGGTATTTTTCACAGTTATCACAGTCACCGATAATTACAAAGAATGAATTCAAAATATTACTTGCTTCTTTACCTGACCCTACCTTATAGTAAGGAATGAAGAGTTCAGGAGTATTCGCAGGTGTCCTTATCAAAAGCCCTCGACGGGACTTGTTGCAAAAGTTGGGATTACAAAATACATATTGTCCCCCGCAATTAGATAATATCCCCATGCATCAAATTAATCATATACGATACTATATGTAAAGTTTCCCTGCTCAACCCGGTGCATAAGTCAAGATATCAGTGTTTTGTATTTATTTAGTATGGGCTGCTCTTCAACCCTATTCACATGTACACAGGAGCCAGGTATAGGGTTGATAGTTCGGCTAAACCCTCTCCACACATGTGATGATGAAAGACAAAATAAGCGCAGTCATTTTACAAATGTAAGTGTCAATGTAAGTTAACTGATAACTCAGTAAGGTATCTGATGAAGATTATTATGGGGTTAATTTCCCGAGATTTGGTGTCTGAGGCATTTGTTTAAAAATAAACCCCAAGGCCCGTCAGGGCCGAGGGGTTTATTTTCAGACAAATGCCTCAGAGACCAAATGCCGAAGACACCAAATCGAGGGAATTAATCAGTTTAATGGCAGATTTTTGGATTAAATACTACTGTTTAAACACATATTACCATATATGAGACTTAAAAAAAACGTTTTAGATGTACTTACAGCATGAAGAACTGCAATAATTTAGCTCCTTCACTCAAATACATGGGTTACTATTTTACATCTGACATGGAAAGGACCAAGTCAAAACGCCGCCTTCATAACGTCCAAATCAGCATGTTTTACACAATTCAAACCATCACATTAAAATATTTAGTTTATTTTACCTCTTTCAAACCAATATCACACATGTACACATAATCATAACTTCAGAATGTCGGTTATGTCAGCCGCATTCTCTGTTCCAGAAACAAACAAAGCTTCCACTTTTTGAACAAGCCGGAAGTTTGCACCGCTTTAGTCGGAACTTATATGATAACGCGACGGCTGGCCGAATGAAGCTCCAGCTACAACAGCCAATCAGAGGTGCAAAGTCACTGATGTCACGTTTAGCTAGCCGGCGCATTTTCACAAGGTTCCACATCTTGCCATCCAAAGCATCAGACTTCCGGTTTACGAATGCCGTGTTGCGTGTGTCAAGGGACTTAAAAAAGAAATAAACAAAAGATTTGAATCGGTAGAAATATTTTAAATATTGTTTTAAGCCGATAGCAAAGTTTTCCTCTATGGAAATCTGTAATAAACGAATGGCGATTTCAGAAGCCATGTGTTTACGTTCGAGCGAGCAAGGTTGACCGGAAGAGATGTGGAGACTTTCGGCATAGCCACTCTGTGCACTGATCACTTTGCGTTGCATTGTGTACGGTAGTCCACGGCGCACGGAGGATTTCATTCGAAAGTTCCCGCATGTCAACAAACGAGGCTTGCACAATGTCTACTGTTGTCACATAGGTGGTAATTACTTGGACTATTCCCTATTTCGTTCCTTACCACCATTCAGCAAGCGGATCATGCTAAGTACAAGGATATTTGGAACATTATCCATGATTTAGGACCTAGTGGTAGAGATATTTTGCAGTTTTACAGAGCCTTTCAAGTTGCGTCTGATGCCAGTGTCACTGGGAGCTAGCAGCTGTTGTATCACATCATGGCTTGCATGATGTCTATCGTTGTCACGTTATGGCGAGCCCTATACCCTAAAAAATTGAAAATGGCTAATATTTCCATCAAAAACAGTGGAGAAAAGACTTTTGGGTGACCAGGACTTTATACATGTTCCAAACTGAAAGCGGAATCGACGACAAACAACTAGTTGATGAGGTAAGTGAATAAGCGGAAACGGCCAGGTATTTAAATTAACTACATCCGAAAAATAATATTCTACATCCGACAAATAATATTCTACATCTGAAAAATAATTTACTACATCCGCTATCCCAAGTGACAACATCCTGTCAAAACAGTAATTTATCACTATCCGAAACCAAAGATCGGCTATTAATGTCATTTACATGTCCCTTACAGCTGTATCTCATATCTCAATATTTTAAATATATGAATTTGATATATTTTGTTGATGCATGAAATCATACTACAGGCTAGAATACATTCGTCTCCAATGCACTTGTGCTTTAAGATACGTTCCACGCTGCTACTTTTACATGAACCGCATTTCTTCTCATCCTCTAGAGCTTTTGAAAAAGGGCCATCAGGCCAAGACCATGTTCAAAAATATCAATTGATATTCTCTTTAGTGTCAGAAGGACAATATAATATAATATGCATGTATGATATAATATGCGTGAAAATCTAGGGACGTTGATACCACTAGAATACCACTGAAGGGGGCAAATAACTCAAATCTTATTGTTGTTTCAAGAAATATGACATCAAATTCCAGATTTGGGGAAATGGTGGCCAATGGTATATTTCTAGGCGACCTGACCAATGAACAGGGGAGATTTGGACCCCAAACTAATTGGTCTGCATTGACTTAGTATTTCCACCAATATAACAACCAACCACGAAAATAATAGGGACAATATTAGACTGAACGATTGACTGTTGTAGACTTGCTACATAGGCTGACTGTGAGACCATCATTCACTGGTGTAGTGTAACTACATAGGCTGACTGTGAGGCCATCACATTTTGGTGTTGACTGACTTGCTAGGCTGATTGTGAGGATATCACTGAATTCTCGCCCTGGTGTACACAAAAGTTTTTAAAGACACATAAGCTTTACTGACATACACTGTCTCACACTAGTCCCTCTGTTTGTTTTATTTAGCAAACAATCCCTTTACCTGAGGGCTATGTACCTGAGGTTGATGTCCAGTTAGGATTAATCAAAAGTCTCTCCGGTATTTGTTCTCCCAGGTGTCGCTGGTGCTGGGTACAGCTGAGATTGGTGTTGTGCATCCATATGCCTAGGGTTTGCTGCTGGGGGCTGGTGAAGTTTGTTCCTCCTATCCAATTACTTCTATGCCCCACAGTGTACCGCTGGCTGAGCCGTTTGCACCATGAGTGCAGGGCTGCCAGCAGTACACTACCAGAGGCTATAACTACCAGCTCCACTCCTGCTGTACACAGGGCAGTAAAGCTGGTACCTATAGCCTCCAGTAGAGGCAGGGCGGGGTACGATGGTGGGGACAGGTTCACCTCCAGCCTCCTGACTGGATGTGGGCAGGCTGCCACCTGGTGCAGCAGCTCCTCCTCCAAGGGGGCAGCTGGTGTAGGTGGAGGGCAGGGGGCAGCACCATAGACTGATGTAAACTCACCGATGATCACATGTAGATCATTACCTCCCCACCCAACCTGAAAAATAGAATAGTGTGAAAATGATTTTGTAAGGTGTGTACCCTTAGATAATAAGTATTCTTTTTTCTAAAGGGTCTCGCTTGTATATTTCCTTGGTATTACAGTTTTGTAAATTTGTAATCTCATTTGATCCATAATACAATGCAGTCTGCACTCTTTTACATGGGCAGTGGGAGCCCTCAGTATTAGGTGGCTTATAGTTATTATCATAAAGTTTGGGGAGATGACTTAGCGAAGTCTTAAACTAGGTTTATGTTGAATGTACATCAGTGAGACAAATGCAAATGTTAAAATTAGTATATGAATCCAGCTAAAACATGTGACGCCTAAGTGCAATGCTGCATGGTGAGTAAGACACAAGTATTAGCAATATGAGGATACTAGAGAGTACTTACCTGTGGGTGGAAGAGGACCTGGGATGTAACCACATCTTGTAGGGTCCAGGTGTGGATCCTGGTGGTGTATGAGCCAGCCTTCACCCTCAGCCTACGGGTGGTGCCTGGCACCACCATCAGTGTGTTAGTATGCTCATCCCTATCAGTCCACCTGTAGTAATGTAGAGTGTACAGACTAATATTAAACCCTGCATCGTCATGTGTTTGTTTTAATATTTTTATTTAGCAAATGCATTATACAAAGAATATTATTCTCAGCACAGCACATTATTTTTTTATAGAAGGATAACATCTTCATGGTGCTATTTCTATTTCAAAAAAAGTGTTGTATTTAGTTGAAAGGACATTAGTCATTCAAGGAAGTATCAAAAATACAAAAAAGTAGAATACATATTAACTACATTAAATCAGACAAATACAACTTCACACCTCGGACCATGTCCACAAAAGGCATGACAGACCAATCATCAAGCTAATTCTATAGAAGAAGATAAATCATATAGGTGCCTACGATGAGATTACTATAAAGAGTTACACTCATATCAGAATTACCCACAATCCCAAAACAGACAGCTGAACCAGTACAGTGGCTAAAATATCGAAATCTCAATTGTGGTAGTGAACTTAAATCTTGAATATCGATGGGGTGCTGAAACATAAGTGTATTTTATTTTACTTATTAAATAACTCTATTTCCTAATACCAATAATGTTACCAATTATAAATCAATTATTTCATCTACAATATCCATCTTTGTTTTTGTTTTTTACACACATTTTCATTCAGGAAGATAGGTGGCATACACCAAAGTTTTTAAGCAGCTTGGGTAATCCCGTTCTTCCTCTGTAACCTCAATTTTTGCATATTACCTGATATATAGAGTTATAGCTGAATGGATTAGCTACGAAATAACGTCTAATCAAATTCTCGGATAGAACAATATGAAGAATAATAATGAGATGAAATGAGTATGGGTATGTACACTTTTTATTCAATTCAACGAAACATCGCATTTCATCTCAAACTTTTTATATAACAAAAAAATCTTCATTATCTTTGTGAACATAAAATATATTTCTCCATAGCCAGTTGTTGGTCTCCCATGATTCAACGGTTAACCATCATTGACCATTGTTACACTGTAACTATTAATCCAGAATTCAGTAAATAATGTACACTCATCATTGCTTCCTTCACAAGGCTCGAAACTTGCGGAATAAACTAAAGACAATCACCCAAAATTCAGAAATAAGAAAAGAATTTAGAAAATCAGTTCGAAAATCGCTCGATTCACGAGCAACTTAGCTTTGTGAGAATTGCATATGGTAATCTCTTCTCAACTCATCCAATTTAAAATTATAATCTTAATCCATAACTATTTGTATGATCTCTGAAGAATTATTTTGTCCTTTTGTCAAGGAGATAATTCTTTTTATTTCCAATACCTTGCCAGTGAAACAATGTCCTTTATTTCTTGATTATTTTGTTATATGTGTTGAGACAGGTCATAGCTCCTAGTCTCCAAAACCAACGAAAAACGAATTTGAGGCCAAGGTGTACTCCTTGATCTAATACGAATATAATTCCTAGCTGGAATAATGTATCTTATTCCTAGCTCAACTTAATGTCACGTTTTGTTTCTTGTTAAGGAAATAATGTTCTTTATTTCCACTACCCTGTTCAAGAAAGTATATCCTCATCACTTGTTTTTATTGATATTTGTATTGAAACAACCTAGACCTAGTCTCATATGTAAAGACAACCCTGTCTATAGTCTAGCTTTATTATATTCTTATTTTTATTTTTATATATTATATTATCTCTTCCAGGTTTCCTCTTCCAAATTCGGTAACGGCCGGAAGAGATGGTACCTAAGCTGTATCATAGGCATGTAGACCTATTTGTCTCTATTCCCTAACTAACATGGTGCGTACAAGATGGCGACCAGCTAAGACGCCCCTTAAGGTGCGCTCCACCTCTCTGCAACATACACTAGGATTTATCCTGTTTCACACACACTATTATAGTACAAACTGTTCATGGACCTACAAAGACCACGGACATAAGTATTTAATCGAACAAGCTGCTGAATTATGATCACCACAGACGCAAACATGGATGCAGCTAAGACAATGCCACCGCAAACAAAGCACAAAATGGCGGACACAAACAATCACAAAGAAAGCCTGGACACAAACAAACTCAACGACAGCCTGGAAATAGTATCATCCCAGGAATTTGAGGAATGTATCACCGATATAACGTGTCCAGCACTTCTCCCCCTAACACAAAAGGATCCTGAAGACCTAGAATCAACTGTACACAGATTAGAGAGAGAAATGAAACTTTTGAAATCTCAATTAGGCAACCAGGGTTCGTCAACGGACAATGCAGACAATATGGCGGCCCCACACCCCAATAACGAACCCCAGAGCGCCCCAGGCCTATCTCCTCATATACCAACTATCTTGGATATACAGCGCCAGATCCATCACTTAAGGCTAAATTCACTTGAAGCGTCCCTAGATCGTTTCAGGAATGAAATAGAGGATATCTACAACTACCAGCACCACTCAGAGATTATCCTTAAGAATTACCCAGCTACCAACGACCTAAGAGCTACAGTGAGGGAGACTCTCTCCCAATTTGTACCACATCTAACAGACCATGACATTGATTATTGCCACTGGACCAGGGAGTTATCCCCAACCCAAATGCAAGGTGACGTGTTTCTCAAGTTTACTAAACACAGCATCAAAGACCAAATCATCAAATCAAAGCGCCTTATCATGACTAAATTGAAACTCTATGTAGAAGATATTGTTTCAGCCCGTACACAGGAGCGACGAAAAATGGCGCTAGCCACTGTAGAGCGGGCTAAAGAACTCAATATCACAGTAAGAAATCATACTGATGGAATTATACTAGGTGACACTAAAATAGCCCTAAATCAGTTGGAGGAACTTCCAACACCCCTCCGCCCAAGTTCACTCAAAACTATCACTACACCAAGGGGCATCCTATTCCACTCCAGTGCCTCATCCTATCGAACATGTCTCAATCGCATATCCACCTAAATGGCCGAATGTTCCGTACGGTGGAGCATGCCTATCAATATGAAAAGGCTATCCAGGCAAACAAACTGGATGTTGCAGAACAAATAGCCTCAACCTACGATCCCTATGAAGCAAAAAAACTCACCTCAGAGCTTCAACCAAAAAACTGGGATGAAAATAAAATAAATATCATGGAGGAATTAGTACTCGCCAAGTTCACTCAAAATCCAACACTCGGCAGACAACTAACCGACACTTTTGACTTACCATTACATGAAACTACCAGGGACCCTTTCTGGGGGACTGGAATGAACTTAAGTCAAACCAGTAACCAAAACGGATCATACCCAGGGGAAAATCAAATGGGAAACATACTCGTTAAGACAAGGAAAATCATTGCCCATTCATTTGGAAACATAAACATTAGTGACCCACTGCCAGAACTAAACCAGGACGATCTACATCATGTACACTCTGCCCTGATTGGCTGGCAAAGTCATGTGACTCTCCAGCCCCCACCCACCACAAGCGAGCCCACCACAACCACGGAAATCCCCGACTTACTGGCGGAGATTCACAAACTTAGCCGAAGGAAATCCCACACTGTAAACGTCATTTCCGCCGCTGGGACCAGACGTAAACAAAAGGGACTTACGAAGGAAAACCTTTTGACCAACTCTCGGCCCTCAACAGGTAAAACTCCAGAAATCTCAACGGAAATAAACAAGGTAGATACTTTGAAAACTTATGCTACACAGGCAGCATTCCAGGGAGGAATTAAGTCCACCGATGCGGCCACTTTAAATGGTAATTTAGGCACGCCAAATGTGGCACTGACTACGGAGGCCACCGATAGTGAAGCCACAACTGACATAAACGGGACAAGTCACACTCAAGCCAATTTAACTCCTCCGATCGTGAATAACATTTCAACAGGCCTAAAAAAGCTGTACCCTGTGATTAAACAAAGAGCCTCAGCACCCCACAAAAATCAGCCAGATTATCATGGAAATCTGAATCAAAATCGCCGATCACACCACAACTCCCCAAATATCGCCCACACGCATCACCACCGATCACACACCACACGCAACCGTTCGGAACCCCTGCTCCCAACTCCAACTGCAAATAAGCCTTCCTATAACCAGTACAGCCACAACCACACACAACAATCACAACCCTTGAGGTACCAACAACAAGAATTTTGTCATCCTCCACAGCAAAACCACTTCAACCAGCCCTACAAACCACAGCCGACCGACTGCCACTCCCGGACACACACCCAAAAACGCCCTCTCCTCCCAACTCCTACAAGTAAGCCAATCTCTCAGGAAATAAATCAACAAGCACCCCATGTCATTGGACGAGACATACAATGCTTAGACGACGCAACCATACCACAACATAGATACCCACGCCACCACAACCATCAGCATCATATCCCCCCACCAACTGTAAGTGACTCTCTAATAAACATTCTCTTCCAACATCTTGCACCAAACCTATTCTACAGTAACACCCAACATGGCGTTCAATATCGAAGCCCTGAACACCATTATTATCAGTGACTCCAGGGGAGAGCAACTGGCCGAACACTTACCATCCTTAGGCCTAATCCCACCACACTGCCAGCTACTTTCTTACAAAGGTGCAACTTATGAAAGAGGCCTATTCCAGGCTGCAGATACCATCGCCCAAATGCAACCTGAATTAATTATTTTTACCACTGGTATCTGTAACGTCACAAAACGCAACCCCATCTCCAGACAAACTTCCCTACGACGTACATATATGCAAAGATGATATAGTATCAGACATCAAAGCGGAAATACAACTTACCTACACCAGAACCAAGCGCCTGGCAAATCACTCACTTATCACCTTTGCACCGATCACAGGCATTGATCTAGCTTCATACAACCAGATGTCTACACCCCACGATCAACAACCAATATTAGACTCAGCCATCCCAATTATAAACCTAGCGATCACCTCATTCAATGATGCAAATGGAGGTGTTACTCCCTGGGTGGCATCGCACATACACAAGAAAGGACGGTCTGGTTACTATAAACATCGATATGACCGCCTCTCCGATGGATGCCACCTAACCCAGGAGACAGCAGCCTACTGGGCCCACCAAATCCAAAAATGCATAACAACAAACACTGGATACTACTCAAGAATCATGGCCCAACTAAACAACTTATAAATCGCCCATTACACCACATCCACCAGAGACTCACAGGTAAGCAGGTAAAGGCCAGGCCCGTATCCTAAGCAGAATCTTCCCGCTAGGACAAACCCTGCCGTACTCTGCTTACCCTGTAACAAGTCACGTATTTTTTCACTACCAACAGAAAAATCACCACTTAACACATCACAGTAGAATGTAGTAATCAAATAGAAATAAGGTTTTATTTCCTTTCCCCTGAATAAGCAGAGAGGGGACGCACCAACTCAAATCATTATACATAGAATCCCTAACGTTGCACTGTACACTCAGTGACTAACATTAACTTTGATTGACACTCCTCAGATTATCTAAGAACCTATTGACTGTCAGTGGACTTGAATAACATAAAGCCTTAAGCTAAACTAGAGAATTACATTGCTAACTCCAAATTACCAATACATGTTGCAATACAACAAACTATAATCAAGGAGAATTTTTACTTCTCTCTACCGGTTACCTAGTATTGTTAACTAATATAACTATAATTCTGAACATTGTCTGGTGCTAAGACAAACTAAAGTGTGCTACCTACAATCTTATTATCGTATCATATGTGTTATCTTGTCACTTGTATTATTATATGTAACGTATTAACTTGTCACTTGTATTATTATATGTACCAATGATATGACCTTAAATACTGTCCTGTTGATATGTCTCTGAACACTAAGACCTGATCTGGTATCAGGAAACCTGTGTCTTACCCGTTCTGGGCTGTGAGTTGTTCAGTGATAACTCAAGTAAAAAAACCCACTAAATACTCACTGTTTATTATACACCAGTATATACCACTTATAATTTCCCTTGGTTTTGTACCTAGATCTGTACTGTATCGAGCAGGTTAACCAAGTATTGTTTAATATAAAATGAATTGTTTTCACACTATTGAATTAATTGATCTCATTCTCCTATCGAGTACAAGGAGGACATTTAATGGGTGCTGTACTGCACCAACATTGTGTGATGTATAAACTGTTAACTCGCACACACTGAGTAATTTTATCTCAAATCTAATTATCTTGGTTCAAGCCTATTTCCGAGTGCCGTAACGCACCTAACTCGAAACTTTGCTCAAACCCATTACCTAGCGACTATGTATGTCTTTATGAACTGTCCTGTATTGATTGTATAATGTCAATCTGACCTGTGCTACCACAACTAGTCTGGTATATGTATTTATACCCATTTAGATGCAAACTACCCACCGGTGGGTGGTAATTCGTACCCTGTTTTAAACTGTAACTACTTGACCCAAGATTTAGCTACATTGTAGATAATTATAGAACCCGGCTCACGGCGGACTAAGTTTATATAATACTTGTATGGTCTTCCGTCCTACTCTGTAATCATTGTTATCTTTGTGTCTATATGTACTTGAACACACCTACCATACTATACTCTAAACTCAATATGTATACACCACTAACAAATCCACCTGTATCACACACCCCAAACAGCAACCCATTGGTCGATCACAAATCACCAAAACAGAAGGCACAACAGCCCAAAGTGGAAAATAGACAACACACCAAACAAAAACCAAGAAAAACAAACGACCACAGCAAGCCACCTACACAAATCATCTCGAATATGAAACAGCTGGGTCAGAGAAAGGGTCTGTCCATCGTGCACCTCAACATCCGAAGCCTTGTAGGCAACTTCCTACAAGTTCAGGCGGAGGTTGAAAACTCTATGGTAGATATTCTGACCTTCTCTGAGACCTGGCTAAATGACTCGACAACAAATCAGTCAATTAGCCTATCAGGGTATGACCTAGTGCGGCTAGACAGAACTACCACGCATAACACGAGATCCAAAAGAGGTGGTGGTCTAGCTATATATGTACAAACCCATATTCCAATAGACGCGAGCACACTCCAAAAACACAATAACTCCAACATTGACATTGAATCACAATGGGTTATTGTACGCCCACCAAACCGCAAACCAATCATTGTTGCAAATATTTACAGACCTCCATCTGGAAATCAATCAATCTTCACAACAACACTCCAACACACACTCTGCAATATCAAACGCCAAAAATCATACGAAATAGTCATCCTTGGGGACTTCAATATTGACCTCAAATCAAAGAACAACCCGGCCAAAAATGAACTGGCGGGCTGGGCCAAAGCAAATTCCTTGACCCAACTCATTCAATCACCAACCAGAACAACCAAAAACTCCTCAACAATAATTGACCACATCTACACTAACATGACACACATAACACAATCAGGCACACTCAACCTGAACATTAGCGACCACTGCCCGGTCTATCTCATAAAGAAGAAGGCCCACATAAAAACATCCAAAGTAGCAAAATTGGGTAGATCTTACAAAAATTACACCACCAAAGCACTACACACACTCCTTGGCACAACAGACCTGACATCCCTACACAACCTCACCGACCCAAACACATACTGGGATACACTATACAGTACCATAACAGACAAACTTGACACAATATGCCCTATCACTGAACACAAGGTAAGAACAAACACACAACCATGGATCACACCTGAACTCCTGGACCTACTCCGAGACAGGGACTACTTCTTAAAGAAGGCCAAAATAACAAAAGACCCTGACCACTGGGACCTAGCGAGAGCTATTAGGCACCAGGCAAATACGCAATGCAAAAGCATCATACATCAGACATGAGCTTGAACAGAATAGCAACGACCCCAAAAAATTCTGGAGAACCATAGCTAAAATCATCCCTGACAAAAGCAAAACAGACACCATCACACTCATAAATGACAAAGGCACCCCAGTACAACCTCATGAGGTTGCAACTGAAATAAACACATACTTCGCTAACATTGGTCCCACCTTGGCACAGGCAGTTAAACCCCCTGCTAACCCAACGACAGTAACAACACATGAAAACCTACAACAAACTGACACACTAACACTGATTCCTGTAGCAAAGGAGAAAATAAAGGAGGAAATCAACAAGATCAATACAAACAAATCATCAGGCCTCCAGCACATAAGTTCTAGAGCGCTCAAAGATGCTATGCTGTACTTACACGAACAATTCACAACACTATACAACCTATCCATCTCCGAGGGTATCTTCCCTGAGAAATGGAAAACAGCTACGGTTGTACCTATCCCCAAAATAAACAATGCAAACAGCCCCAACGACATGAGACCAATATCACTACTCCCAATACCTGGAAAAATCCTTGAAACAATCATACATGAACAAACATCAGAATACCTACTCAAACATGACCTCCTTGACAAAAACCAACATGGTTTCAGAACACAACACTCAACCCATCAAGCCCTTGCCCAGCTTGTTGACGATATAGCCACTACAACAAACAATAAGCAAACCACAACAGCAGTATTCATAGATCTAAAAAAAGCTTTTGACACACTTGACCACACACTCCTCCTAGAAAAACTTGAAAAATTGAACTCAAGCCCAAATTCAACCAAATGGTTCCAAAGCTATCTACAAAATCGCTCACAAGCTGTCACAGCAAATGGCCACACATCAACCACCCTACCCCTTAAAACTGGAGTGCCCCAAGGTTCCATCCTAGGTCCACTACTATTTCTCATCTACATTAACGATCTCCCTGCTAACCTACCCAATGTCAAAACCCAGTTATATGCAGATGACACTGTCATCTACACATCAACTAAATCCTACAATGCCTCCATCCCCACAATACAAACAGCCCTGCATGCACTTGAGACCTGGTGCAACACAAACAAACTTACTATCAACACGAAAAAAACAAAAGTCATAGCTTTTACCCCAAAACGAACAGCCGCACCCACTGTTTCCAAACTGACTCTACAAAGCACTGAGCTCGACCTAGTTGAACACTACAAGTACCTCGGCACCACACTAGACCACAAACTCAACTCACAGAAACAAATAAATGCAATAACACAAGCCACAAACAACAAACTCTACATGCTAGCACGCATACGACACATGCTCACCAAACAATCAACACTGAAAATCTACAAAGCGATGATCTTACCCCTACTGGATTACAACTCAACAATATATAACTTTGCAACACAAGCAAACATAAACAAACTGGAACGCATCCAAAACCGAGCAGTCAGGATCATCACACTGACAAGAAAACATGATTCGGTAGCAGGGATGCTACCATCTCTAGGTCTCGAGTCGCTGGATCAAAGGAGGACAAAACATCTACACTGCCTCATGTACAAACGATCCCGAGATGCACCCACAAACTCACACACACACACTAAGAACACCCGCTCGCAAAACAAATACAACCTGCCACTACCCATGCCAAAAACTGAAACTCTCAAAAGTTCGCCCTGTTACAAGGGTGCCAAAGCATGGAACGCCCTAGCTTCAACAGAAAAGAACACCCTAACATAAGAGCAATTCAAGAATCGCCTCAAGACTAACCAAATCTCTCTCAATATTCACTCAGACTGACCAATAAACCAAACCAAATGGTATGCAGTATCTTCACGCTACCATAACAAACCCACACTGAACCGATGACATGCTGTATCTTCAAGCTGTCCAAATTCAAATCCATCCAACTGACCATGACTTTTATTCTTATCCTAAAGAGTACTTCACCTTGTTACCTATTTTTGATTTATGTGATTATGTGTTTAACCTAACTTGATATCGAGTAGTATTTTTACATAAGGTATAGTCTAGCTAGACACAGCAGTGGGAGGAAGACCATGGTATTTCTGTTGAATTATCACCCGTGAGCCCATTATCCTCAAGTGTTCGTCGACATCCATTGTTCATAATATTATTTGTACACTGTGCATGCCCATTTATGTTCATTTGTCACCTCACGGAAGATTAGCTGTATAAAAATTCTAAATAAAAAAAAAAAAAAAAAAAAAAAAAAGCTCTGTAATTTCAAGGACACATAAACTTATAATCTTATCTTATCTTATCTTATCTTATATGGAAAGGGCACCAGGGAAGACCAAGAACATACAGGGCCCAATGGTGATGGGTCCTCCCCACATTGGATCCTAGGGCTCCGTGGGCCGTTTCATAACTAATAGCGGAGGGGAGAGGAGTAAAAAAATAGCGGATTTAGCGGATTTCCGCTATTACGTTTCATAAGTAATAGCGGAACGGATTTCCGCTATTTTTCCGCTAAGTCTCCGCATTTTTTGCGGAATTCAAAAGGGCCTCCGCAACTTTTTTTTTGCTAATTTTACATGAAATAAATACAAAATAAACACTTTTTATCCTATCTATAGTTGTTCATTGCTAGTTATCATATGTTTTTAGGTAAGCATTCTTTTAAAAAAACAATTTTTAGCCAGGGTATTCTTGTCATACTCAGGGTATTCTTGTAATATGTTAGGCCCCAGAAGCTAAGAGATTTTGCTTGCTCTCTGGGGCATTTTAAGTATTTTTAGGGATTAAATATTATCTGGTCAAAATTACATTTTTCCGGGACAAAGTTGTCTGTGGACGGGACGCGGGACACAGGGCTGATTTTCCGGGACTGTCCCAGACCAATCGGGACACTTGGTATAGCCCAAATGAAAAATCCTAGGTTACCCAATGAGTAGAGTCTGTTGACAATGGGAATAGCGGATCCTATAGCGGGAGTAGTTAGTAGTTATGAAACAGGCCTCTGGTCTGTAAGGACAACTTCTAATCATCCTGTAAGGTGGGCGGGTCCGAAAATGTTGGCCTCATGATTCAAAAACAAGAAAAACAACCACAACCAAGTATCAATTCACGTTAACACAATCTTGGTTAATGTGAATGGAAGGTTAATTTAGCGACGTTAACGTTTTGACGTTAATTTAACCTTAATTTTACGTGAATTTAGTTCACATTACTATTTAAGCATTAAGCAACGTGAATCTGATTGAAGTCAACCTCTCAATGATAATTTGCTGGTGATGTAACATCAATATTTCAACATCAATATACTATCAATATTATTGACATTAATTAACCTTCTGTTAGTACATCAATGTGAACTGATTTACACTAACTTACTGGTCAAGTTAACCTTTATATTTTCACATTAAATTATTAACGTTTATTGGTAATCGTAACTTAACATTAGTTTCTGAACGTATGTTTTCTTGTTGTTGCAACTTTTAATTATCATTTTGATACAGTTGGTCTCAATTCACTACATAGGGAGGGTTACAAACTTTATCGAACACATTGATATACCTGCCTTTAATCAACATTAACTGCGCGTTAATACCCTTTATGTAAATGTTTTAAAATCATCTCACTGGTGAATCAATGTTCATAATTTTTACGTACATTTATTAACATTAAATCACTGGTCAATTAACATTTATGATATTAATGAGAAAGTCATATTCTCAACTCCATACCACCTGTCGGAATGCCTAGGGGTTGCGTATGCCTCTGCCCCCGTCCATTCCCCACACTCCGGCAGACAAAAAAAACCCAGTCGTCTCATGGGCGGGCGCAGGGGCATACAACCATTTTAATTCCTGATCATATGAACATCATAGCCCAGTGTACAAGGTAAGTATGTAAAGGTATTTCCCTCTCTGTTTCTCTCTCACACACTTTCTCCCTTGCCTTTCTTTCTTCCTTTCTTTCATGCAGTCTCTCACTTTCTATCTACTCGCCCTCTTTCTTTCTCTCATCCTGCCTTTATAATTCGTCTCTCAGTAATTACATTCCTTTATTTAACCTTAGTCCTGAAACATGTTCTGAGTGCCCCGTCAAACCAATTTACCTATCTATGTCAATACAGACCACACAAGATTTAAAAGAAACAATGATAACACCCAGTAATAAGATTTAGGTGAATACTGCCACGTCTTCCTACTACCACTACACGCATTTATACGTCGGGGACAAGGACCAACCCTTCTAATTCCAGACATATAAGTACAGTCAAACTACCAACAAATTTTCAGAAAGAGTAGTACGACGCACATTAAATCCCCATCTAGAAGATAATGACCTTCTATACAAATACCAAGATGGGTTCATGGTCATGACTCACTAGAACAGGCTCACAGAAGAATCTTTGAATATATATATGAATTCAAAGACGAATAAGATCGCATCTCCATGGTCTACCTAGATTTTTAAAAAGTGTTTGGCACAGTACACTATGAAATGCTGCTCAGGAGAGTTACAACATTCCACCTTTTTACCTTATCCTACACTTGCTGTGGTTCCCCTATTCCCCAGCATTGGCTTGGGCGGACTCCCATACTTGAAGAGTACAGTCCTGAATTCCAGGTGTATTCTTTGAGCATTCTGAGCGGACTCTTTAATGAGAGAGTCCACTCCTAAGAGTCCTCTCAGATACCTGAGCGGACTCTTTCATTAAAGAGTCCGCTCAGGTATCTGTTGCAAATAATTTTGAACTAGGATTGGCCTGGATTCGAACCCAGGACCTCTCACATAAGTATAGGCTGGCAAGTAGAGTTGAAGGCTCTACCCACTAGGCCACAGAGGCTCAGATAGGATCTGTTGTATATAGCATAGTATGATTCCTGAAATAGAAAATGTGATGTGTCACAGGAAAATGAGTCAAGCTGAGTCCAATGACAATATATCTTATATAACCAGAAGTTTAGAAAAGTGTAATATGAATCAGATATATTTATTATATTACTTTAACAACATTGTCATAACTAACAGGCCTCTAAACAGATACTCAATGTATCAGTGAGAGTGAGGAATTGTCCAATATAATTATATAGGACCATGTATTTCCTAGCAATCCCGCTCACTGATCAGGCAGTCATTGTTGAGTGGTGGGGTGGTGGGGTGGTAGGGTGGTAGGGTGGTAGGCAGATTGGATCACCTCAATAATAACTAATTGAGGTTTCAGTAACAACAAACAAGTGAAGTTGGAGGATAAGCATGCTAGAGGACTCGACACTGTTCACTTAGTGAATATAATTGTCTGCGGCCTGACGGCCTTGGACAATTATATTCACTAAGTGAACAGTGTCTCGTCCTCTATCAGTGCAGGCAATTGGTGCTATCTCTGGGAAGGCCAGAGGCTCCTATGGGATTGCTCAGGGGACGGTTTTGGGGCCTATCCTGTTCCTACTATACATAAATGACCTCCACAGAGTCACATATACTTTGCTCGCTTCCATGAGGGGAAACTTTGTACAAAGAGCTCCAAAAAGACCTAAACACTTTGGGAAAATGGTGCACACTAAAAAAATCTCAATAAATGTACAATAAAGCAAAGCCATGAGTATAGCCTTCTGTGCAACAAAACCAAACACAAAGGCGTGACAAAACTGTTAAGCTTTAACAACACCAAATTAGAGCATGTCACACAATACAAATACCTGGACCTAGAAATTGATAGCGGCCAAATCTAACCTCAAAGTCAAACAGGGAATACAGAGACTCAGAAGCACTGCCAAAATCAATCAGGCCCTCTCTAGTAAAAACAAAATCCAAATCTATAAAACAATGGAATGCCCTGTATTTGCCTCTGGATAATTGTAGGATTTGGTCTCTCAATTTTGATGAGGTGAGCACCACCAGAATTGGTCGTAATTTCCCGGGCTTAAACCTACCTAGTCGGTATGTGACATTTATATTATTGGAGGCAAATTTGGGAGCGTAGGAAAAATAATATCAACGACTACATCTGGGAGGACCTCGTTTTTGTTCTCAGGGACACTGTCTATGAGAATATTAGAATTTCTGGACTTGGTATCGAGAATGCTGCTTTGATCATTCATAGCTAGAAGTAGTTTTTCTGACTTTGTGATGGCTATGGAGTTCTGAGAGGCTTACGCATAAGTGTGGGCCTGCCAGGCTTGCGACGATTTAAGTTGTCTTTTCATACTAGCAAGGTTGTTGATGAGCCCTCCTAATTCCAAGTTTTGATCATCCAAATTCTGTTTCACGGTATTTGAAGAGGTAGTTAACAAAGATCCGATCTTTGCCTCAGTAGATTATTTAAATGAGTCAAAGTTGGTTTTGAAATGAGTATCAATTTCCGCAGACCTATCATCGACCAAGGTTTTCACCTTATCAGATATCTTGGAATCAATTTCCGCAGTGGGAATATGATCATCCACCACTGCTTTAAATCTCTTTTCCATTAATTTTAATCGCTCACTGATATTCACTTTGAGATCATTGACAGCAGTACATAGATTTTCCACTATTTTCTCCCCCTCAGTAGTTGCGTCTTGTTGTTTATTAAGCAGTGTTGTATGAAACAATTTCATCTCCTCAGCCAAATCATCGAGAGAAGATAACTTTTTGGTTAGAGATGTAGACCTAGTAGTAGAATCAAGCAATTCCTCAGGTGTATCAGATTTAGTAGGTACATCAATGGATGTTTCAGTAGAGGGTGTTGCTGGAGCAGATTCTAATCTAGAAGATAATGATTCACAATCAGAATCGGGTACAATTACCGATGAGTCAACTGTCATAATTTCCCCTGATGGTTTTGTAGGAGATTGAGTATTATTTTCAGTTTGTGCGTGTGTGTGTGTGTGGGGGGGGGGGGGGGGGGGGTGAATTCAAATGAGGCCATGGCGATCTTGGTTACAATAGCCTTAGAGTCAGTCTTGTCATCTATTTTAGCAAAGGGGATTGTATCAATAGTATTTACAGAGTTTATACTATCATGGGATAGGTGATTCGGCAGGGGAGGTGGAGAAAGAGTAGAAATAGAGTCAGATTGGGATATAAGTACAGGTTCCTTTATCTTCTGCTGGTTTAAAATGTGGTGGTTGCCTCTGTTACTAAGGACACGCAGGTTATAGATACGGTCTGGTATGGGCGATGATGAAGGTTTGAACATATCTGGCGTGCCGGTAAGATCCGCAATGTAATAATCAAGCTAGATTTAGGTCTTTAAGGTCTAGTAAGAGTATTGGTAGTAATCCTGACAGGTTATCTCACTTGATCAACAAATTTGGTGCAGGTGGTGTAGACAAAACCTGGTTTTTCCCGCTACTTTTTGTTACAATTTGATAGTCCCACTATAGTGTAGTGGCGCCATCTGGCAATGAATTAAATCAATCAATACAGACCACTGATTAGTTAGTTGATTAGTTAGTTGATTAGTTAGTTGATTAGTTAGTTGATTAGTTAGTTGATTAGTTAGTTGATTAGTTAGTTGATTAGTTAGTTGATTAGTTAGTTGATTAGTTAGTTGATTAGTTAGTTGATTAGTTAGTTGATTAGTTAGTTGATTGGTTAGTTGATTGGTTAGTTGATTGGTTAGTTGATTGGTTAGTTGATTGGTTAGTTGATTGGTTAGTTGATTAGTTAGTTGATTAGTTAGTTGACTAGTTAGTTGACTAGTTAGTTGATTAGTTAGTTGATTAGTTGGTTGATCAGTTGGTTGATTAGGTAATTGATCAGTTAATTGATCAGTTAATTGATCAGTTAATTGATCAGTTAATTAACCAGGTAATTAATCAGGTAATTAATCAGTTGATTAATCAGTTGATTAATCAGTTGATTAATCAGTTAATTATCAGTTGATTAATCAGTTAATTAATCAGTTAATTAATTAGTTAAATAATTAGTTAATTAATTAATTAGTTAGTTAGGTAATTAATTAGTTAAATATTTCTCATCTCCGATTTACTGTGAATTTATACTATAGTGTATGGTTACTTCTCTTTGTCTAACCTGCTCATGTCACAACTACCCCTCTGCAAAACTGTATGGCACTGCACGGTTACTGGTCAGGTTAAAAATATTAACAATTATTATTGTTGATGCTATTATTTTTGTTGTTATTAATATTATCTGGAAAACAGTAGAAACAAGGTAATCTTATGACAAGACTCTGTCAAAAGCCAATGATGGCCTGAATGAGATCATGCCGTCCAGTATAGTATGGCACCGCCAATACTCAATTTTAATGTAGAGGGTGGATTTAACTGGGAATCTAATAATTTGAATACTGTACCTTGTACAACTAATACCATAATGTATAACCCTCACGTAGTTCTCTTTATGTTAATTGTGAATCTTTTATCAGGGTGACAGCCGGAATACATGGAGTTTCACTCCTAAGGTTTTCAAACCATTTGTTGTATTTTCACATGTCCTATTCGATAAATAAATATTCTCAAGTTAAATCAAATGACCTAAACTGTATCATAACTGGCTATATAGAGCATACATGCCTTATTCTAATCATGTTTTATTGTCTGATGATAAACATAAAAAAGGAGAAAAAAACTCTCAGTTCACAAAACGTTGGATCCAGAGAACAAAGCCATTAGAATTGCGCTTGTTGCTATGCAACCCGTGCAATGTTCACAATCCTTCCACCCACACCTAGTTTACCTGTATTTATACCGAACTGAAGCATGACTGTTATTACTAGGAGATGTGTAAACATTAAATAGGTTGGTAAATACTTACGTGACAAATGCCAATGTGTGGTTTCCATCCAGAGCCCTTAGCAGTGGTTTATCATCATTCAGACTCCCTTCATGTAACCTTATTAGGAAATAAATAATGATTCCATGTAAATGACCATGTTATCTATGAGGTGCTTACCTACATTACTTTATGTGACTTCTGTTAAAAAAAATAAAAAAATATATGCACTGAATCATTTAACAACTGAGACGGAATAAATAATGTAGGCACACAATTAATTAATTCAGCAGCAGAATAAATGAATTCATGCACCAAAATGGACACGAATCTGAGACCAAGTTTATTCTGAATGGGTTGAAGCCTGTACAGGAATCAAACCATCACCAAACCCAACAACTCATCATCAGGTGAGTTACTCACAGTTATACAGGTGTGTAATGCTATGAAGCCTGTAGTACAGGAATCAACCCATCACCAAACACTACAACTCATCATCAGGTGAGTTACTCACAGTTACACAAGTGTGTAATGCTATGAAGCCTGTAGTACAGGAATCAACCCATCACCAAACACAACAACTCATCATCAGGTGAGTTACTCACAGTTACACAAGTGTGTAATGCTCTAAAGCCTGTAGTACAGGAATAAACCCATCACCAAACAGAATAACTCATCATCAGGTGAGTTACTCACATTAGTTGTTCCAGGCTTGGAATCAGGCCAAAGTAATTTGTTCATAATGCACATGCAGTTAATTAACAGCAAGGTTACAATGCAACAGTTATTAATGAAACATAAGGCATGGCTGATGTACTGCATGTATGTGGGAATGACTGCCAAGGACAATGGAATTGTTAAGAAAGGTATGTTTGACCAGGGACAATATGGTTGTTATACACAGGGATGGAAGAGCGGGTGGATTCACACACCTGAGATACTTCAGTGTACTGCTTCCTGTCAGCACCTCCATTATTTTCCCCGCCATGCTGTGAGTGAACTTCTCATAGATCCTGGAAAAACACAACAGAAATATAAAATATCATCATTTCAATTCAGAACATTGCCAATAACTCATTTTATAGCAGAAGGAATGAATAATGATTTGTTATCTAGTACAGTATTTTAGCCGAAACGTTATACATACTGAGACACAAAGAAGCGCCAAAGTTCAATAATAAAGATGTGTAGTGAATGCACTTGTCCTGCTCATGAAGAACAACACAAAAAACACAAGACACAGGTCTTAAAGTCTTTTTCAGCATTATCTGTTTACTATCAAACCAATGGCCTTGCAGCCAAGGACAGGTACAAACACAACGTCAGAATGCTTCTCACAACCCATTTGTAACTGTGTGGGCCACTAACCCACTAACAACGGTAGAAATAGAAACTCATACTGCAGTTGATTGTTCCCAGTTTTAATTCCATGAAAAAATAAAATGTCTTAGTATGTATGAAACGACTAGGCAGGAATCTTGAATAAATTTTTTTGCAAAAACAAAAAAAAACAACGATAGAAATACACAATACGCTGTGCTTGAGCGCCAATGACCACTACCGGCCCTTGAAAAACACCAGACATAGTCCGGCTGTGCAACCCCATGCCTGATACGGTCGGTCACAGTTAAGCATGCAAGTGATGCTGGCCAACACCAGGAAGAACCCCAATGAACAGGCACCACAGTTGTATCATTAACAAATGTAAAATTACGTTGAGTAACACAACTGCCGGAATGATGTAACACTGTAATCCTTTCATGGTCTCTAGAAAACACAAAAGTATGTACGGTACTCACAGCTGTGTTGTTTTGCTGTTTTGCTCTTGGTCAGGTAGATTCACCTTTTCATTGGCTTTATTGAAACTAAAAACAAAGTAAAGAGTTTACATTCCTTTCAAGCAGTAATGCCCATACTATAGCTGAACAACATGTCAAACACTGCATATGTTCCAATTACATGGTATATGTGCCATGGAGATACTAATGGGCACAAAAAGATACATACAATGTGAGATTATATCAGAATATTACCTCATATAAATGTGTGGCCCTACATTAATGTTGAACATAAATGAACAAATTCTGGAAATGATGTACCTCAAATGTGTCATCTGTAGTTTCCCCACCAAATATTCTAGCAAATGTATCACCATATCTTCTCTAACACTCCGGACGTCCAACCTAAGATGTGTTGAAAGCATTAATCAGGAGGCATAAAGACAACATAAATCGTTATATGTACTGAATTGGTACTTGTTTCACCCACTATGGCGACACTGCAGTATCAAACTCAGGCATTCTTCTGTAGCTTTATTTCCCCCTCAGTACTTTTGACTATGGTGCAATGTTAGACGCAGAAGGACCTATGCAAAGCCATAGTCAGATTCGTCCATGTAGCACACCATGTTGTAGTGCAATATATACGTAAGCAGTAAAACGTCTGATGATAAAGTTTCAGTTTGTTTTAATGGGGTTCTCCATCATTTTGCTTATATTTGCCCTTTATCAAGAAGTACAATTAAAATTTCAAACACCATTGACTTTGAATTGAAGAATTAAGCAAAGTAGATGTAGCTAACACACAATAAGGTGCAAAGATTGGGGATCAATACACAAATATACACAGAACTATTTGATGTAATATTGCTGTACACCATTGTATGCGACATAAAATGGTGTACAGCAATAATTATTATGGTTATAAACTTGATTTGGAAAAACAAAAAAGAAAAGGAGAATATGGTAAAAGATTAAAAACTAAAATTCTTCTTCTTTCCCATTCGTCTCTTCCCTATTTTTTCTTATTTGCAATCACTCTGTCTGCCTCTACCCCTCTTGCTGGTTCTTTCAAACTTTTACACGATCAATCAGACACTTATAAGGGACAGACAGAACAGAAAGGATTGCAAGTAAAAATCAGAGAGCCCTCCCTCCCTATTAACAATGGGTAAATAAATAAAACAAGTAAATAAACTACCCCTTCTGACCCACTCCTCCCTCTCCCCTGTATATAAATTCCCTCCCTAAATAAAACATAGAGGCTGTCTATTACCTCAAAGGTAAAGACCAGCGTTGTCAGCACTGCAGCAGGTGGGAATTCAAGGAACTAATGCATGAAACAATAGAAGTCAATATACTTCGTCTTGAGAAAGAACATGGTTGGGGGAATACAAAATGCCAAAAAACTGGATGTTATCATATTATTTTGTGTTTTAGGGATGAGTAAAGTTTACTTCCAATCACTATTGATTTCAATTGGGGAAACTCATTGTGGTACAAGTTTAGCTGAATAACTTTTTTTTTAGTTCAATGACCCCTTTTTTGTTTGATTGGGAGGGTAGACCAGTATGTCAGCAATGTTGAATATTGAATGTAAAGTCATGAGTTGAACTTACACAAGGTCAGTCAAGGATTGAAGTTGTGACTCTGTAGAACATAATTCTTTGGCCATCTCTTCGTTTAGTCCTCCCACCAACAAGCTGAAATTGATAGCAGTTCTGATTTTACTACTGCTTCTATCAATCATCACCTTTTTTTTTTTGGAAACGTTTTTATTCAGAACATGGGCGACAAGCCCCCTCTCACACCATTAGTGATTTTCGTAGGGGAACTTGTCAAACAATTTCACATGTAGTAGGAGTGTATCCAATAATATACAGTTTGATATAATAAAGATGAAAACCTCAGTCGTCGTTGTCTATATTACTATTATATTTGTACGAAGCTAGAATTTTTTTATTCTTATAACGACTCAAGTAAGATATGATAATAATGTAGTGAAATGGGTGATGATGAAATTGGGTTCCAGACTAGTTCTGTTACAATAGACTATTAATCGTAGTGAGCGAAATGGTTTGTGATAATACGACTTATGTTACAATAAATTGGTGATGTGTAATATACAAGACATGTAAGTCAGTAAGATCTAATCGATCTGTGCATTACATTGTTTTCGATGCCCAGTATCAGTTGCACCATTGTGCCATCTAACGGATAGTTACTCATATTATATATATACAACATTCAGAATATGAATACAATAATATCAACGATATCAATGAGTGGGGGATAAGGCCAAGGAGACCAGGGAGACGTGCTAAATATCTTGTTCATTGACTGGGGTGTTTTGTACATTTAGCAGTTGATACTTCAATCTAGTTTTGAACATAATCAGCTTGTCTATTAACCTTAAATCAGATCTTAATTCATTCCAAAGGTTTGCCTTTTTGGCGATAATACTTCTCTGCTCTCGCATTATAATTATGAGGTAATAACGCTGCTAGGGTTGGGGCATTGGCCTGCCTGGTATTCCTTGGTGGAGTACAACATTTTCCATCTTTACATTAATCTTCTTACCAGTGACATTCTTTTTTGATCCCAAAAGCATACATTTCGTCTTTTTTACATTTACCTGCAGCTTATTACTCTTACTCCACTGGTTGAATAATTCAAGGTCATCGTTCATTTTATTTGTACAGTCATCCAGGGTTTCGCCACTAACATAGAACACCGTGTCGTCAGCATATTGTATGAATTTACTGTTTAAGTTTAAATATTTCAAGTCCTTAACATATATTAAATACAGTATCGGGCCTAACACTGAGCCTTGTGGCACTCCATAATTAATAGGACTCCATTTAGACATAGCATCCCCATTTTTTACTCTCTGTTGTCTATCCCTGAGATACAAACTAAACCATTCACATGACTTGTCGCTCAGACCACATTCCATAAGTTTATTCAACATTATACTATGGTCAACTGTATTAAACGCTTTAGAAAAATCTATGAAGCATGCTATTGTTATTTTATTATTATATGTTGCAGTATTGATGTCACAAAGAAATTCCGATAAGGCTTCTGTAGTTGAATGACCACTTTGGAAGCCAAACTGCCTTTTGCATCAGATATCATTTCTGTTTAGGTGGATCATAAGCTGGCCTGCTACAATTTTCTCAGTAATTTTTCCCGCCACATGGCACAAAGAAATAGGTCTAGTATCTGAAGGGGTCAGGGGTATACTAATCTTTGGTATAAGTTTAACTGTCGCCAATTTCCATTGATCAGGGAAAATACCCTGATTAAATGATGTTTTAATAATGTGTATCAATTGCGATATAAGGATTACAAACGCGTCCTTATATAACCTCGTATTGACCTCCTCACAACCTGAGCTCTTGCTAGTACTAATGTTTTTAACATGTTCTAGAATTGAGTCCCGAGTCACATTAAGTTCCTCCCACCTAGTATGAGGTTGCTCCACATTTATCATCCTTGGTACAATGTAAAGAATTGAATTCTTTTTGGTTAGTTATACCAGCTAAATGGCCGTCCCTGCCCCCTCCCTCTCCCCCCCCTCCCCTCTGCCTGGGCCTTGGCCGCCATGCATGACCTGGGTGGAGAGGGGGAGGGAGGAAGGCTGGACACCTGTTGTTATGTGTCTACCTGTTTGATTGTCTTAGCAACCAAAATAGCATCACCTTGTGTTCTACAGTGCGAGTCTCATTAAGGGGTGGGGGGAAGGGACTGGGGGAGGGAGGGGATGCTTCATGCTTGGGTCAAGGGTAATGGGAGGGGAGGGGGGGTTGAGAGCAAGGGGACTAACTATCATGTGAACAATGCATGGCCTTGGAACGGGAGAGAGCTGGGAGATCATGTTCATGGGGTAGAGGGATCCCTCTCAGCCAATCATGAGGGTACACGCCAGGGAAAGCATTGCTAGGACCCATTGTTACTGATGAATTGGTTAACATGTTTGACTATAAATAAAGGCCAAGCCAAAGCCATGGCATCTAGATCTAGATCTGGATCTTCACACACCTTGCTGCCTGGGTGAGACTACTGTCATCCGACTTCTCTGACTTCATCATTTCATACATAGAACACTGAATCTCTGGGCAAATTGCCATTGATCCATTGATTCACAACAACTTCATTAATGGTTTTACCAATATTACAATAAAAATCATTCACGCCATCAACCAGTTCTATTCCATCCTTTTCTATCCCATCAAATTTTAGGCTATTAATCGGCAATTCTGTTTTATTTTCTATGTCCTCTATCACCCGCCAAAATTTCTTCGAATCCTTCCTGTGAGTATAGGTCAAATTCCTATAATACTCCGATTTGGCTAATCTTATTGCTCTCTTGCATCCATCTCTTGCATTTCTCGCAGCCCTTACATCCTGCATATCTTTTGTACGATTAGCAGTTTTATATAATCTCTCTCGTTCTTTGTGCAGGTCCCTGAGTCCCTTTGTGTACCAAGCTGGTGTCTTTACTACATTTTTTAACGTGTTAGATGGTGCCACAACATCTGCTGCTCTAATAATTTCATTGTTCATAATTTCCCAATCCTCAGATGGGTCCTCCGAGTTATATAGTTTGGTCCAATCGGCATTCATTAATTTCTCCTGTTACCCTTTCAGTTGAATAAAGCCTAAAGTCACGCCCCTTAAAACTGGTTTTCGTTTTCCTGATGAATATTTTCTTAAATATAACATGAGTAGGATTATGATCAGAAAGTGTATACTGAAGCGTGCCAGTCCTGAATTCTGTCTTGCTACCAATAATGAACAGGTCTAAAATAGAATTCTTATACAATCCAAACCTAGTTATCTCATTTGATGCAATTACCAGATTTTTGGAGTTAGTATAATTTGTCAATGCTCTAGTTCTATTGTCTCTGATGCTGATATCGATGTTTAAGTCTCAACAGAAAACTAAACTCCCAGGCAGGTTTCTACCATCACTAAGTGATTTTCTAGCTATCTCTAGGTCCTCCAGAAAGGCAGATATGTTGCCTGACGGAGGCCTATATACCACCAATAGATTTTAAGTGGGCACCTTGTCACGCTTTAGTATTATACTCATGATTTCACTATTCTCATTAGATATTTGATTGTCTAAGTTGTATGTGTAAGTATAGTCAGCCCGGATAAAGCAACAAAGCCCACCTCCTCGACTACCGGTTTTCCTATCAAGTCGGACAAGGTCATAATCATTACAATTTATGATATTGTCTGGGACCTCTGATTTTAACCAACTTTCAGAAAAACTAACGATATCAATGTTATTACACAAAATCTCATTCCTAATTGTATCAATTTTAGGTAGCAGAGAGCGTATATTATAGTGGATTATTTTTACTCCTTTCACCTTCCTGAAACTCTCCCAACTATTTATTTTATGGTCGTCTAAAGCCATAGGGTATTAGTATCAAACATACAGCCAGTATGCTTTAAGTAATTGCAATATAATCTTACTATACAACAGAACCATTTCTTCACATAGAACACTACCCATTTCGCATGGCGAGCCGGGGTAGCGCTGCAAACTGAGCCTCCCACAAAGTCGGGTGTAACTATAACTCTTTCCACAGGGCGAGCCAGGACATTTGGATACCAGATATCAGTAATACAATAACATATGAGTTTCCAAAACAATAGTAATAATACAAGGCAGTACTTACACTTATTTCTAATGCTTTTAACATTTGGTAGAGAACATCTATGGTAGAATAGAGTCAGCTCACAGACAGCACTCACAACCATTACAAATCCAAGCTGGGTAGTGACAGGGCGAACATTGTGTTTCAAGTTTCGTGAACGAGTAATACTAAATATAGGTGGTCCATTCCTACGAAATGGGCCCAGTGCCCTTTTCCCTACCTTTGGCCCCTCTAAGCCTCATATCTCAGTGTAATATTCATTGATATTAAAACAAATCCTACTGACAGATTCCCCTTGGCATGTGAATTCCTCTGATATATACATTATTGTAGGGCTGGTGGATATTTAATGTGTTAAAACCCTTTAAAATCAATATTTTCATTGAAAAATGCCAATGAATAAACATTCAGGACTTGGGGATTCAGAATTGTACATCATTTCTTGTTTTTCATATAGGATTAATTTTGCTGAATCACCAACATTTTATTTTATATTTCAATGCATTTTAGTAACCCTACTTACTTTTTAACAAAATTATGGCACAAACAAAATTAAAAAGTTTTTTTTTTCATGTTTACGTCGCACATGTTGCTTAGTTTCATGCAATGAACTTGTTGTATGACACAAGAATAAAAATAATTTGTTATATAAGCAAACAAATCTCTAACTTTTGATGCCTAATGTGTCTCAATGGTGACCAACACTTTTCCTTCAGAACACTGCCACTCCAGAACCTTTTCCCCCATTCTCCTCTTTCCCCTTTCCCTTTTCGCTCCACCTGCAGTTCACACTCACACATCTTTCTCCCTGTACACATTCGCTCCACATTTAGCATGCTCCATATTTCACCCATGAGCGGCCGCAAACAAAACAGACTTCTCTTCTATCTCTCATGCCTTTGATAAATGTCATAAATGAACATAATTCATACCAACTTGAAGCTTGCATAGTTGCCTTTCGAATGATATATATGTTGACGTTATTGAATAAAGGATAAATGGGAATAAAACGATATTACGCAACCAAGTTTTGCGCGAACATCAACGTCGCTAGCCACGCTACTACCATTGCCATCTGTATGTATGTATGTAATATCTTTATTCCTCATTTTATATACAGGTACATTAGTATAGAATAATGGAAAATGGATTTTTTTGTCCTTCTGTGAATTAACATAGGTTTTCCTGGACTTCCATTTCTCTCATAGATCGATTTTTTTTCTTCAAAGTTCAATGTTTGTTTTGTTGTATTCTGTATGATCTTGTGGTTAATATTCATACTACATTACATAAACCATGACAGTAAAATATATTCAACAATACAATTCTTATTACTAACATTTATAGCATTATTTTCTTTAATCATTGACTTCACCCATCTTATGTTAATTTATGCTATTACATAGTTATAACGAAATATCAAATTTCATTCAACTGAATGAACAGCAGTAATATTACATATATTCACTTCGAAAAATACTTCATTTGGAGGGTGAGTATGGAATCCCCCTCTGTATAAATAGTATGTCCATAGGAAGATATTTAATATTTACAGCTGCAAAAAGATATTTAAGAAAAACAAATTATATGAAAGGTCTATATAGAGGCCATGACGAAATAGGTATACAAATTAATTATGCCTCTATCATTTTCCCTGGTATCTTAAGAAACTTTTTCTAAAGCTATATTATCATTATTACATATATCTACGCTGATGAAAGGTAGAACTGGTATAATCAATGTATAGATATATGTGCAGCATATGTGACCATGGGTGTCCGAATACTATGGAGGATCAAATGTGACTATATAATGAATTATTGCGACGTCGCATGATATTGCATGTGGCTGTGCGATATCAACATCCTAACATTGCCATATTGCATCCCCTGTGCAATATCGCATTCCTAGAGTGCGATATCGCATTATGGGAATATATGGGGATATAGAGCCATGATATGTATATTTTTCTCTTTCATCAATATTAGTGGGGCTATTTACCTATCCAATATAATTTTGTTAGCGAAAGTATTACATAAATGATAGCATGAATTTTAGTATGTTCCATATGTTCTATTTTTTTCCAAAAGAATTCGTATAAATTCCATTTTCTAGAATACCTTAAAACAACGAAATGGACGATGTAGGAGACATTAAAAGCTAACTTTTTTAACTCCAAGATTGTTGAGTTAGGCCCGGATTAATTTATGAAAAAACATCAAATAAATAATTATATATTTCAACAATTGCAAATGGTGCATTGGTCTAAAGGTTACCACCAGTGCATGCCCCTGATACCGCCCTTATCAAAGATGGGGTGATGTGCCATTAGTCACCTTTTATTGGGATATATCCCACAGTTGTAGGCGCACATACCAAGCCTATCTATTTATTCGTTCACAGCTGAGAATGTAACTGATAAGATATGATAAAACCATCTTAGAATATAATTTGAAACGTTTGTGTTTAATTAAAAGAAAAATCGCTTTCATCATGATTAAGCAAGCTTTAAGAGGTTTGTTAACAGATGCTATAGTAAATGCCAGTTTAGCTTGATATGTGTTATAGCAATTAAGTAATAATTAATGTAAGTGGTGACGCCCTGGGCGACAGAGAAAGCCAGAGAATGGCTCAGAGAAAGCTTGAGAATGGTCGCCCAGAAAGTTAGCTTGTTGAAGATTAATATTGGTTAGGCAATTTTAGTAGACAATAATAAGGAGTAGAACACCCCATTTCCGGCAATCACTTGGTTAGGAATAAAGGAATAATAAACACATTTTTTTGGTTTCAATGTATTTGTATTCAGGCATGACGAGTGTCCCCCTCTATTCACATTCACATGAGCTTTTATAATGTAGTATTATCTATATTGTAGATATACTAGATAATAGTACATCATTTTTGTAGACAATAATAAGGAGTAAAACACCCTAACAATCCCAGTTACTGCATGGGAAGTAATGTTGTTTATGAGAAAGATATGATAATATAGTATATAGGGATAGCTCAGCCCTACAGGTAGTGAAGCTTTTTCAGTATATATTATGTTAATAAACCTAAAGGTATCCTTGGATAGTTTTGAAATACACACTAAAACATGTAGATCAATTATTTCTGTGGAACGGGTTTAGCACTGTAGAACCATGGTATATAGTGTCTGTGCGACGATCAAGAAAAAGGGTAGATGAAATAGATCTATAATGATGTCACCTTTACAGGTTTGAGTGGACATATGTAGCTATGTAAAACAGGTTTTTTTAAAACAAAATCATGGATAGTTTTTGTAATACAAGCCGGAAGATATAGACCAATTATTTCGGCGGAAGCGGTTTAGCGCCGTAGAAATATGTTATATAGTGTCCATGCAATGATCAAGAAAAAAGGTAGAAGAAATAGTTCTATAATAATGCTACCTTCAAAGTGTTGAAAGGACGTATGTAGCTATATAAAACAGTTTTTCTTTTGAAAAAATCTTGAATAGTTCCTGAGATAAACGCCAAAACGTGAATAGCAATTCTTTCCGCGACACAATGTGTTACACTGACGGGGGTTGAGCCATGCACAGCACACAGCTCAGTGGAGTGGGGTGGAGTGGGGTGGAGCGAAAACACACAAACAAGTCTTAGTGTGGCGGATATAGGTACATTCCTTCTGACTCCACTTTAGTGGAAAAAAGCATGTGGAGCGAAAAGGTGCAGGGGAAACGCACTGGCGGAAAAAGGTATAGAATCGTCTCAATAGGTCTGTTAGTAAGGATGTTATGCTTGTAAAAAAGTTCAACTGGAAAATGGCTAATTATGTCTGTTTTTACATCGCCCCATGTATTGATTGTGCTTTTCCATCCTTTTATTAAAAATCATTTAGAACTAATATGAATACATTGGGCAATCAATTCTCTTGTTCTCAGTGCAACATGAATGGTCTGAATAGATATGCCTTGTGCATACAGAGTGAAAACACCTGTTTTTACGTCGCACACTCCATGTTTTTACGTCGCACGTTTTTACGTCGCACATCGTATTTGCTTCATACAAGCAAAACTAATTAAGATAGAAAGTTGTAAGATGTACCAGAGGAATCACAATGATATCAGCTTTCTGCTAATATAAAATCATCCATATTCCTTGAATGGTCTGAACAGAAATGTCTTGTGCATAGGGTGGAAAAACAATCAAATTTATGTTGCACGTTTTTACGTCGCACGTTTTTAGGTTGCAACATTTGGTTGATATAGGCAAAGCTATTTGAGATACAAAGTTGTAACTTATACCAAACAAACTGCAACATTGTCCGCTTTCTGCAAATATATAATCATCCAGATCCCTTGAATGGTCTGAACAGAAATATGGCAAGTTTGCAATGTTTCTGGATGAATAACTACCAGTAAATTAACTAAATATACTCCATACAAATGCCTTCAAAACGCAAGAATATAATTGATACAATATCCCGAAATTTGTTTTCATGGATTCATCTGACTATAAGTGCTAGACTCACTAAAAACCAGAACGTTTCAATGAAGAGATCTTATGAAAATAACACTTTGAAAAATATCAATTTTGCGACTTGTGACTCATTTTCCTGAAACACATCACATTTAAATATTTAAAATGAACGTTTTCGGCCATAGATTCCTAGATAATTGACTCTGGGTGTTATTTATTTCAGGATTATATAGAGGAGAATATGGGTTGTTGGGAAATAATATCCAGAAACCCCTTTTATTTACTTTAAATTTCATTTTTTCTCATTTCCATCACAGAAAGTGAAGACTTTTCAGAAAATAGCTCTATAGCGTTTTTACGTCGCCCATATTTTCAACCTGGTTTAGAAAATAAAAATATAATCCCTGGCAGAAATAACAATTGAATCCTCAAGGTAAGGTGACAACAAATGTATCTGAGTCGTTTTTTCTTATATCTCTTGGTTATGAAGAGAACAGTGGTAGATGAAAAAAGGTAATGTCTGAAAAAACCTATACCTGAAAAACAAAGCTGTTTTTAATTTTGAAATTCCTATATCAAAATAGGTGAGTCCTTGTACCATAAATTGCCAAATAAATGTTGAATTGCCCCTATTTTCTAAATAAATTGCTTAATCAAACCAAAACTAATTTCTCATTGCCAAAATGCCTAGTTTATAATGTCAATGGGATGTGCGACGTAAAAACATAAGAAATCCTAACCCAGTCATTGGTTCTATGTAGAAAAAAAAATATTTGATATTTTAGTAGCAAATTTAGATTTAAAAAGTTCCATTACTCTAGTTTAAGGTCCCCAACTATGGAAAAGATTAATGGAATTTTTATTTGTAGATTAGTTTCAGGCTACTGGGCCCATTTCGTAGGAATGGGCCAGGTACAGTAGTAAAAGTTAACCCATACAGCCACGCAACCCGGGGCACCAATTTCGCATGGCGAGCCTGGGCCCAGGGCACGCAGTTATAAGTAGAATGACAGTTGTACATTACAAAACAGCTGATCGAGAGTAGCAACTTGTATTGATATAGCCAGGGAAATTCGACATGCGTACGGCAATTGCAGATGTTATTAGATAAACAAAGAGAAATTGTAGCAAAAGTTTGTTTCAAATAGAGATCACAGTATATTGAGTTATCCCCTTTTCGCATGGCGAGCCGGGAACATTTATTGTCAGTTCTTATATTGGGGATCATTATGGAATTGCGTAATCTGTTTAGCCCAATATTGGAGGACTATTCCATCTAGGTGTATACCATCGGGGAGTCTTTGGTAGTGATGAATGAAAGAACCTTTGCTTCTAGCATGTACCTTGTGGATGAGATTCATATGTCTAATGTTTCTGTTGTGGTTTAACTCGATTATACGTTTGTTGATGCAAGGAATAGCACTGTCAATTACATTCTGATATTGTGACACTCCTTCCAGGTTATTAGCTATATTGAGGTTGGCTCCAATAAGGCCGCCAAGCCCCACATAGCACACATCAGACAAACTTTCCAACTTCAATAAGGCCATTTCATAGAGATCGATCATGTAGTCCGTTAGACTTTTTGAATCATAAAAAGTTAATGCAATATCAATTTCCCTCGTCTCCCTGTCCTTAGTGCACAGGTCACAAACCCCACCGATTAGCATGATTCTATTAGACCTGTAAATTCTGTACAACTCAATACATTTATCCGTTAGGAAGTTGAGCCTACCACCATTAAATGGAGCACAAATGATGTCTTCGTTTAAAGGGAGATAACTACTTAGGTGTTTTCCTCTTGAGTCTGTGACGACTAGGGACCTTTTCTTACTGGTAGCTTCCGAGCCCATTGCTGAAGTAATAACTGCTTGCTTCTCTATCAGAGGTATTCAAGAAATTTCTGGGACTGGAGTGATAGGATTTTCTATTATAATCCTCTATGATGCGTTGCATCTCAACAGGATCGGGTGCACGATGTTGGAGACAGCTAGGGCTGTTTACTCTCTTACTAGAGCTTACTTCTCCAGATGCACTGCGCCCTCTCTTTCCAGGATTCTGATGATTGCTATTATAATTAGTGGATCCTCCTCTAGTCTTCTTTTTTCCTCTACCACCGCCACCTCCTCGCGTTGATCTTTGGGAAGAGCGATCAGCCGGCACTGGGGATTCAGGGTTAACTAATCTTGTTACCTGAGGGGGGGGGGGGGGGTCTCGCATGATCTCCGTCGGTTTGCATTTCAATTGCAGCGCCGCTTCTGTTACTAGTAATTGACGCCCTGTCATCCTGATCAGCATTTAAATCTACATCTGCTTTCTCAGCTTGCTGTTGATCAGCTTTCACAGGCTCAGGGACAATCTTTTGGCGAGGGGATTTACTAAGTGCGGGCTGCCATTGTTTGCCTTCATTGTTAGCCATTGTGATATCCTTTCTTTCATACCCTACCGCAGAAATGAGAAACTCGTGATAGTCTTCCTATATTGCCCCAATAGCGTTGTTGCCTTGGTGGGTACCTTCGGTGATCAATTTGGATGATAATGGCGCTCCACAGGCCCAATAACCATCACTAGTGGCTTCATATAGCTTCATAGTACCCGTATTCAATAAGATTCGCTTAAGATCAGGGTTTTGCTGAAATTTACTTTATATTAGTACCCTCATTACCTTCAATTTGTCCTTGTCCCATTCAGGAGTCGATCTTGCTGAGTGAGAAAGGCTCTTTGCTGCGCGAGCATCCATACTGTCGTATATAAGTTTAGCAACATCAGGTTTTCCTAGTGCATTCGCCCTGGCGAACTGATATGCTTGTTCTACAGATTTGAACAATATATCTTCGATGACAAGGTCACAAGGGAAAAAATTGGACAAGGCGCTGAATTCCGATTGGAAATAAACTTTCTCACCAACTTTCTTCATTTTAGCATCGGATAGCTTGTAGCCTTCAGGCAAATATTCGAGTTGGTTATACCTATAGTCGATCCCTCCGATTCTGATTCTGTCTTTGAAGATTTTTCCCACGTCTTTCCCACGATTTTTCCCACGTTTTTCCCACGTCTTTGCGTCTTTTGCGTCTTTGTTCCTTCGCATGACGACCAACGGTCGCCAGCATGTCCTTCCTCTCCTGAATAGTTTTAGGGGTGTCAGCATTCATGTAGACTCTGAAGTAGTCATGGGAGTCTTTTAAGGATGATCTTACACTATAGGCGTAATTGCGTCTGTCATCGGACTTAAATGTCACCCTAACTTTGCGGCAGCCGAATTGGTAGGAGTCAAACCTCTTGGCGCTGACAATGTCGTCGATCGTAAATCTCTGATCCATCTCCCTCAGAATATCCAGGACCAAACCTGGTGTATTTTCTTTATGCACATGTTGAACCCCAGTGAATATCAGGTTGTTATCTCCAATTCCAGAACAGTATTTTCTACACAATGGATGTGGGCTACCAGTTCATTGTTCTTTCTATTTAGTTTAACCCTTTCCTCCACATGTTCTCTGTCTCTAAGAATTAGCTCATCTACTTTACCAATGACACAGCGAAGGTTGGCCTGGCTAAATTCCAGCGATCTTCTAAGGTCAGGGATAGTACATTCCTCCTTAGTTATCTTGTAGTCTGCTTCAGTTCGAAGTTCATTGAAAGCAAAAGGTCTCACAGGATCGATGTTCCTAGGAATCCTATCCCTTGCGATATCCGGGCATGGATGTTTGAATAATTCAACCGCTCGTTCGACCGAGACGATCTTCTCATGACCGAAACATCAACAGTATGACCTTTATCAACAGGTTAACTAACACTTGTTAGGAGCATGAGTTGCAATATTCTAACCGACTGAAACAAACAAGTTAGTTAACAGATGTATTAAGCATGCTTTCAATCATGATAATAGAAAAATGCAGTCATGCAGTAATTTTACAGATAACAGATTGGTTGCCATGACAACCCCACATAAGTCACTAGAGAAATACGCACTAACTCAATCTAGATACTCACTCTGCATATGGTCTTTTCAAAGCAATTTGTGAATAATACAAATTTTTAGTATTAAAAAATGTGGTTGTTATAGGGAATTTCCCTATGGCATAAATGCAGACGGATATTTAATGTGCCAATACGCATATGGTTTTGTTAGGTAAATTTTGATTGACAGTGAGACCATCAGACGTAAGACTATAAGACGTTAGCCAATAGCAGATGCTTCTTCTTCTCATTCGCCAGCCAATAACAGATGCAATGGGCTAATACATATTCATTACCAGAACATTCATCCAATGTACATTCTGGGATGTAGGCACATCTCTAAAGCTGCTGTAAAGAATTGCATTCTTTTGGGGTTGGTTTACCAACCCATTAAGCCGCCGCCCTCCCCCCAACCGCCACAAGCATTGCTAGAAATCCTTTGTCTCTAACTAATTCATTAGCATGTTCAAGTATAAATAATGGGTTCAAATAATAGGTGATGTTGAAGCATACAAATACATCGGAATTGAGCTTGATAGGCAACTTAACTATAAGAGATTCATGTGTAAAAAAATCAACACTGTTAGATCTAGGGTGGGGGCCATGTCCAAACTGTATGGAGCGTGTAGTAAGAAAACTTTGTTACTCATTTATAAAACTATGATATTGCCAATAATTGATTATGGCGATGTTTTTTATGGTTCTACAACCCAAGCATACCTTCAAAGGCTCCAGACGCTGCAAAACTCGGCGCTAAAGATAATATTGCACCTACCAAAGTACACCAGTACAAAAGAAATACACAAAGAGTTAAAAATTATCTAGCTAAAAACTAGGCGCGAAGCACACGGTTTGGAAAGGGCCTTCATAGGATCACTAGATGACAAAAATACTGATAATAGGGCCATAGGACTCAGGAGCCTAAAGAAAGGTAGGAAACTGAAGGTGCCCACTCCAAAAAACGAAATCTTTCGGAGATCATACCTCTATTCCCTGCCCAACTTATGGAACTCTCTTCCTAGTGAAGTCCAATTATTACCAAACAGGAAAGAGTTCAGAGGCTACCTAAAAAATAGATACCCTCTTGACTTCGATCCCCACCTTAAGGAACCTCAGACAAGCTGAGGAGACATATCAGATGATATCACGAACTGATCAACATTCATTGTATGACTTGTTGACAGTAAAATAGAGGGCGGGGAACTATAATCTATTTAGGAGTGTAAATCCTTTCTTGCAGGAAGATCGATATAACAATACCATGGGAGGGGGGATAGAAAACTACACTGTTTTATTGTATTGTTTTGTTCTGTAAATATATGTTATAGTAGCGGCGCTCCGCCACTACAAGTACCGACTGTGAGAGAACTCAAATGTTTTACTGTTTACTGTTCTTATGTTTTAGGCCTCCAGTACAGGAGACCAATGTACAGGAGAAACCAAGCTTTGTAATATCACTTTGTTTTACTCCAGGATGCTGTAGTAGGAAAATTTTTAATCACTGTACTGGACAACCACATTAAACTAAACTACATTAATGTCCGTTATCACAAAACAATTGACACTTTAATTACAAAACGGACCATTAACAGTCTCAAACATCATGACTGACCATTGAACACTATTTTACTAATATAATATCGGTTAAAACATCAGCTATGTTCAACAAATGAGATTTGCCCGGAAGACCTGCGTGCCACTTGGCTTGCAGACGGTATATTCGTTTCTGATTGTATGTATTGTCTGTTCAGAATAAAAATCCTATATATATATATAAATAAAGGCATGAGCCAAGCCATAGACACAATCTGCTGCCTGGGCTCATGACGACCAACCAACTTCTCTCTGACTCCTTCATTATCCTAGAAAACCAAATCTCTGGGCAAATTGCCTTTGAAATTCTCACACTGCATTCTCAGTTAACATCAGTAAAATTTAAACATTTCCTAAATTTACTTCCATTTTTGTCCTGCACATTGAAAAGCTATTTGACCGAAATGTTTGAAGAATCTCTTGAATTGTTTTTGCTACAGGGCTTTTGAAACATACTCATTTGTATTTTTAGAACCTGCCAGAATCATCACATCTTATCGCTGGTGGCCGTTTCCTCCAGACAGATTCACTTCAAATGTTTATATATATATATAAACATGTGACATTTGCATAATATTGATAAATCCAGTCTTATATATTATGAGTACATTTGACCAGATTTATTTGGTTCTAAAAGTTAAGAATGAAGCTTTGAGTAAGTAGAGAAGACTTTGACATTAATGATGAATATATAAATTATTGCTAGTAGAGAGTGATTATGGATACATTGTGCTTCCTGATGTCTAACGTCCTATATTTCTATCTATGATCTCATTTCTGTAAAGGTAATGCACCAGAAAGGGACAGCGATGAACAAGTTTACCCTTGATTCTTACTTTCACTTTATTTTATTCACTTAGTTTTGCCTTGCCTTTACTTTATTTTGTAATTACATTATACTGTTGGGTAGCAGGCAGGTCCAATATTAGACACTGTCTTTATTTAGCTAGAAATAGATGTACAAATAATAGGGATAGCAAAGTAAAACAAAATTTAAGGGGTATTCGGAAGAGCTGTGACTGTCACAGAGATTATTCCTCTTTCCATAGGTTTCTCTCTTTTAATTCTACATTGTATGTTGTAAATGTGATATGGAAATAAAAATCTATTAGTATTATTATTATTCATACAATCAGTGACTAAATAATCCAACTTCTACTTACTGCAGTGTCTGCAATGACTTCTGGATCTTCAGGCAGCCTATCAACGCTGAGAGAGAATCCTCATCCATCGTGACACCATCCAACCTGAAACAACATTTAATTACACATCTGTCACCTGTTGTACATCTCCTCTGTATATTTGTATATATGTAATGACATAGCTGTAGTCAAACGTTTGACAGTGATAATGAAATGAGACATATTTTGTATTAAACATTAAGTGTCTCACGCCTTTTCCTGTCTTTCAAACAGGCTAAATGTCACATGTGTGACAATTACCATGTAAAGTGTATGGACTTGGAATATACTGACCAATAAAACATTCCCCTGCCAAGTTTCGAAGTTTTGAACATTTCTTATGTGTTGGAGGAAAATAAGTTATAAGTCGTAAAAAGTATATGATTCAAAGCCATTTATTCACAAGATCTCTTTTTTTCTGATTTTTTGAATGGGGTTTAACACTTCTAGTCATATAAATCTATAAACCAAAATTCGGGACATTGTATTAAAGATATCTGTAGTGACCCAAGAGTTGGTTTAGTAGAGGAAAAATAAGAACAGGATAATCATCAACTATTAATATTCTAATTTAACAGGAGCCGTAAGCTCAATCCAGTCAAAACTGGGACCTCATATCAGGAGGTGTTTTACACACAGTTGTACATAGAGTAAATAATGGAAAGGTACAAAGAACATGGAAAAGGGCACGTTTAGAAAGTGCTCCCACCTAGTGGAATAAGGCAGCAACCACGCCTATACTTTAACATTGAACTTCTTTGTAAGTAGTAGAGAACGTGGGCTTGTCCCGGGCACTACATCACCCCCCACGTTTTTTAGAGATAATTCATATGATTATCGACATATTTCTCTAATATGAATGTTTCTATGTTAAATACAACTTGATAGACATCAAAGTAAAACACATCGATAAGAAGTAATATTATATTAAAAAGAGGACGAAACTCCTACAGTCACTGTTCCACGATAGCGACTGACGATCCTCCCTTCACTACAGCATTATCAGCAGAGTAAAATAATAATATCGAAAAATCTGCTCAACAGACATATGCAAGAAATGATATAAACAGTCAATGATTATAGCCAGTTTTCACTTTAAAAAGTGATATAGAATAGTGAACCACCTAAACGCTTGACTCATGTTGCACATCAAAGTCCATTTGATCGAAAGTTGGAGTTTTTTCAGGAATAACTTTCCTTCTGGAATCTTTTTTTTAATTCAGGAGTATTTAGCAAAGATTCAGATGTAATCATTGTCTCTTGACCAGTAGATGGGGACAGATGCATACCTGCTCGCATGTCATCGAACGTCATACTACCTGCCATATAGTCATTCATACCATCCAAGGCTGTTTTCAAAGACGAAGGGGTGGCTAATAGTTCTTTTTCTGAATTCTGTTCCCCAAATAGATTATCAGAAGCTAAAGATGCTGATGGGGATGGTGAAGCCGGTAATTTTGATTCTGCTTCCGCTTTTTCTACCTCCATCCTCGAACAGGTTGAAACAGGCCCCTTTTTCTGTGAAACAGCCATAGCTTCAGACACAGATACCTTCTGGGCTGGAACAGACGGAGTCTTTGGTATGCCATAGCTTGGTCTATTTAGACACTGACATGCTTGCAAATTCTTAGCCCTAATCAGCTGTAAAGTAGAACTTGACTTGATCTTACTAGGGCTAGGCTTAGTAGAGCTACTAGAAGAAACTTTCGCCAAATCTGTTTTAACCTGGACTATCTCTTCAGCCATTTGTCGATTTTTATTTTCAAGATCCAACACTCGCATCTGGAGCTGGTCGTTGAGGTTGGTTGTTTCCTCCAGAGTCTCAGCAAGAGATTCCCTCTCATCCTGCATATTGATTAACCTTTGCACATCATCTAAAGGATCTATTATACGTTTAAATTTCGCCACAAACTCTAAATGTATCTTGTCCAGAGCAGCTGCATGTCTCTCTTGCTCTTTATCAACAGCTTCGGCATATGCGTACACCGCATCATTATATGTCTTTAACATCTGTTAATTTAACCTCAGAGATTCTATCTCTCATATTGTCATTGAATAATACAGGACCTGTCACATTTACAACAGGAAAGTCTTCACTCGAAGTACTGGGAGCAGAAGACTTGCCCCAAGCATTTGTAGAAGGGGCTGGAGCATCTACATATTTCGGTTTCTTGCTCACTGGAGCAGATATCAAAGTAACATGACTGGTATATCCCTCATCTTCAGCAGCATCTGTCATGCATTTCCAAACCGACCTGGATACCAAAAGGGTTTGATGAAAATAAGGGTTTGGCTGGATGTGGCGATCCTTTTCAGTTAACTTCTCCATGGTGGAATCCACCTCTCTCGTTGTAAGGCCATGCCGACCAGTAGGATCTTGCACATGAACCACCATGTCCGATCTTCTATCCAGAACTTTATTACATAGCCGCATCAGACATTTCCACCCAACTGTGAGTAGAGTATGTTCCTCTACTAAATGTCTAACAAAGGCTAATTTTGTCCTGAACACTTTAAGACCAAGTATATTTAAAGTAGTACTTCTACAGCAATTGAATGGACATCGCATCCCCACGGAGTAGATACTGACAGCCATCTTCAACTTGATATCTTGAGTTGGAAATATAGATATACCAGATTAAGGCAGGGTTTCCTCTGGCTTACACAACCTCTCTCAAAGAGGGTCTCATACATACCAATCTGATCATCATCAGTTGTTTCAAACAGATCAGTATATGCATCTGACAATATAGGAGCCAAGTTTGTGTCCTTGCTTTGCGACCAATACTTTAGGCCATTTGTGCGAGTTCTAAAACGCCTCTTCTCTTCGACTTTCTTGGTTGTATCATCCTTCTTTTTGTATTGCTTAGGGATAGCTCCCCCATTTGAACTGCAAGAAGCCTGACCCCTTTCAATTGAACCACTAGAGCCCGATTTCTGTTGGACATTATTCCCCCTGGGGTTATAGGATGCACTTCTAGGTGTTTTTTGTGTGTCTTTCGACATATCGTTAGCAGAGCTCGACTCTGTCTCCATTTTACTGGAGCTCATTCCCAAGAGGATTATACTGGATCTCCTATAAGAAAAATAAGAAAAGAAATTATCATAACCAGCATAAACTCTTAGTAAATCCCCAAATCACCATAAAAATAGGCTCATTTCTCAGCAAAATACCGAATACAGCACATGTTGTCGCATTTCTTATTGACTTCTATGCTGTAAGAGTCATACTATCTCTCTCTGACATCCGCGCTGCTGAATATACCCAAATCAATACTAGGTGTCAGTTGTTCCATAGACTCCCAGACTGTATGAGTCATACCCTGCTTCCTCTGATGTCCGCGCTTTTGGCTTATATGGGAGCGCCGGTAGCGTGGTCTAGTGAGCCCACAAGGTCCCTTGGCGCAACGCCAGAACACATATACCCACAAAGCACGCATCTTATTTCTATCGCTCAACAGCCTTAGTGAATTAATACAGTTTTGCAGTAGTTTTTCATACCGCTATTAGATTTGCTGCAGTGAATGCAACTATAGGAATATCACATACAAGTATGTGTATTTATAGCGTTTGAAACAATTGTTTTGTTTCATATTGGACAATTTACATCAAATACAAGCAGTAAATCAATATGACAGAACAAATCTGAATATAATCATCAGGGTTCAAACGAACGAAAACCCCTTTTCACTCACCATACCTATAGCGTCTGAATAATAAACAACAGGCCGCCATTAAAATTCTCTGAAGAGTCATGTATCACCATACGTTGGCCCAACATAATGACAGATAATTATCACATAAACTTAGACATCAATATATAATAATATCGACACATGGATTCCCTCCAGGGATATAATCCCATATGTTTCCATTGAATATATAGTACTTACAGAATTCCAGTTAGAGTAGGGTTATCTCACAGGAATGGAAGCACTGTTTGACGGTCACATTCCCAGTTTGGGTCACCTCTGAGGGTTTGAGCGAGCCTCGAACCCAAGGTCCCAGACCAATACAGTAGACAATCATATATGGTAATTATTCAGGGCATAGCCTGATATCAACAATGGAAAGAGTTTAAGCTATTGTAGAAAAGTGTCAATCATGACTATCCAATTGTTTACTTCGCCTTACTTATGAAATTAACACGCAATTATCACCGAATCAATAAGGCTCAATCCTCCCCGATCTAGGAAGGTATGCTTTCAAAGCAATGCCTAATAAGGCAATTCTCGTGTATAACAATATGTAAATGAATTCCAATCGTATAGGGTATGCACAATGGACCAATACGCTACATCAGGTCCATCAGCATAATAGACTCCTCGTTGTGTTTTTACCTATCCTTCACAAATAATAAATTAATATTATTGCGATCCCACTATATATATTTCCCCATGGGAGCTCGATTACTACCAGACCATCACTAAAATTGCAATAATTTCAAGGAAGGCATGGAGAATAGCGGTCAGGGATTTTGATCTTTCTTTTTCCTATTGCACGTACCCGAGATGGCACTATTGAATGGTCATAATTTTCATCAATCTTATCATTATTATTATTATCATTATCAGATATTTTTGGTGGTGATATTTTAACTTCTCCTGAGATAGAATTACCCAAATCTTTCATAGAAGGTGGTTTCTTCGGAGGTATACCCTTTTTAGGTTTTTTATCGACTTCAAGCCCAGACAAATATTCCTTTATTTCTTGTCCAGCCGACACTTTTCCTCCCTCTACTCTGACCACGTCTCTACCTGATAGACGAAGATTTTCAACCTCAGGAGCATTCCCTAGATTTGTTGTTAAACTTAATCCATCCTCAGTGGTAGGATCTATAGCGGTTTTAAGAAAATCGCCATTCCATCTCACCTCTCCCCTACTTGTACCAAGGAGATATGTATGGTAATTAATCTTTTTAATTATTTTGAAGGGCCCATCCCATTTGGCACCATATTTGTTACTAGCTATAGGAGGATAATACCTATATACCCATTCACCTTCAGAGAAATTTCTCAATCTAGTTTGTCGATCATGAGTCTTTTTCTGAGCAACCAAAGTCACTTGTAATTTTTCTCTAGCAAATTTGTGCGCTTCCCTTACTTGTTTCTTTAATTGTTCCAGAAAGACACTACTCATAGATATATCTAAGCCTCCTCTAGGCAAGCCAAATATTAAATCAGCAGGTGTATAAGCCTCTTCACCGAACAATAGTGAGTATGGAGAACAACCAGTACTAGCATGTATACTGGTATTATATGCGCTTGCGATGCAAGGTATCAGTGTATCCCATATTTCCGAACCATAATCAATATAGCAAGATAATTGATTAACAAGTACACGGTTAAATCTCTCTGCCTGTCCATTGCATTTGGGCCTATATGGGAGAGTTTTCTGTTTCTTAATATCATATAATTTACATAATTCTTTCATCACCCCACCCTCAAATTCTGGGGCTCCATCACTATGTATAGCAATAGGTGCGCCAAAACGTAATATCCATTCTTTGAATATTGTCCAAGCCACTGTTTCTGCCTTATGATCCTTCAAACAATAAGCTTCAGACCATTTAGAAAACTGATTATATATATTTCCCACTGGCATATATATCTCTATATGTTCTGAAATGAGCTAGTCTCCACCAGGTGGCACCATTCCCGCTAGTCGTCGCACTAGCTGCTTACTAGAACTGGCAGAGACTCCATACCCACCAAGAGAGACAGACGTGGCTTACAGTTTTTCTTCGAATCTCTGTGTATTTATCTGTCTATTGCCGCTATGGCTGCTAAACTCTGTGGCGCTTGTGGGTATAAACACCTTAGAGAAGGTCAGAAAACCTGTCGCTTCAAGAATGAAGCCGTAACTGCAGCGAAACTGGCTGGTTCGACAGGTAAGGACAATTGCCCATGTTTTTGGATACTGACAAGTTGGAGGCCTTAGTTGCAGAAGACGACCCTCTTACTGTTAAAAAGGAGGCAGTTACTGATGCTACCCCTCTTTCTCCTGCTGATGTCCAAAAGCTTTTGGACATTAACAAGCAACAGGCCGATGAAGTGCGTGTCCTTGTAGCTGGCCTCGACAATTTATCAAAGCAACATACTGCTGTTCTGTCAAGATTGGACGCCATACCAGCCGGTGGTCAAGGTGGTCAAACCGGTCACAACCAGAATCCTACTGCGAACCCAGGTACGGGTCCCACAGCTCCGCCTCCCCCACCTCCTCCGGTCAAGCCTCAGGTCCCGTTGTGGTCCTCTATACGTTTGGATGTGGACAATGCCCTAGCTCGTGCTTCGACGTCCAACTCTACCTCTCCTGCCTCTATGATTGCTGGTTCTCTTACTACTGCCCTGCAGGACTTGGCCATCACCATAGACCCAGATAGCCAGAAGAGGTCAAAAGGTATTTTGTTACGCCCTGACCATTTAGAAAACATATCAGTTACAACTAAAATGCAAATATTTCCTGCTGTACTGCGTTTAAAACCAGATAATACATCTATAGCAATATGAGAAAATCTCTCACCTGTCAGATCCTTCGTTAGAGGAGAAACGTTAGTTCCTTGCCTAGTTTTCCTTGTTAGGCAGATTTCACATTGTCAAATCCAACGTGTAATATCCGCTCTTAGACCTGGCCAGTAATATCTTTGCTACATAGCCGAATGACATTTTAGATTACCAAAATGTCCCACACAAGCAGGACCATGATGGCGATCGAATAATTGTTTTCGTATTCCAAATGGTACAACTATTCTGCTGAAAAGTTTTCCTGATGAGGGTTGTCTCCATCGTACACATAATAAATCATTATGCAATATTAATTCATCTTTCTTAGCCAAAATGTGGCGAAAATCATTGCTTTCTGCTCCAGCCTTTTCTGGCCAAGGAATTTTATTTTCGACATATAATCTTATACGCTTAATATCAGAATCCAAAGATTGTTCAGAAACAAAGTTTAGATTTTTAACAGGCGTTTCTTCTACAACTTTAGAACTAGCTATTATAGCATTATGGGCACCACAATCCTTGCAATCTTCCCTTTTACATCTGCTATATGGTAGACGAGAAAGAGAATCTGCATTCATATGTCTCTTTCCAGGTCTGTGACAAATCACCCTTGCTTTGTGATATTATATAATTGGAGGGTCATCAACCATCTAGCCAACATATGTTGAGGTTCTTTAAAACCTATCAGCCAAGTCAGGGAAGCATGATCTGTTCATACAATAAATTCACCACCCAAGATATAATGTTCGAACTGAGCAGAATAGATCACAACAGCCAGTAATTCCCTGTAAGTAGTACAGTAATTCCTCTGAGATTTAGAGAAAGAATTGCTGGCATATGCAATAACTTTTTCCTGACCTTCTTGTTCCTGTGAAAGAACAGCTGCCATGCTTTTTCCACTTGCATGACAACTCAAATGTTCTTAACATTCACAATGTATTTAGCCTCCAGTACAGGAGCTAATGTACAAGAGAAATCAAGCCTTGTGATATGATTGTACTTACTCTGGACAAGACAACTACGCGACTATAACTTATAATATTATCCGTTGTTACAAAATGATTGACACTCTAACTAAACACGGACCTCAAACAGTCTCATACATCATGACTGACCACTGAACACTTATTTTCAAATACTTACTAAATATAATATAATTATGTTCAACAAGCAAGATTTGCCTGGAAGACCTGCATGTCACTTGACTTGCAGATGGTATGTTCTTTTCTGATTGTAATGTATTGTCTGTTCAGAATAAAAATCCTATATATATATATCAGTATCGAGAATATATAATCCGTCTGCTTGTGGATAAGCAAGCACTGGGGCAGTTGTTAATGCCTTTTTCGTCTGGGCAAACGATATTTCACATTCTGGCGACCAGACAAATTTATATTTTGCGACTTTTCCCAAATCTCTTACAATTTCCTTTATAGGATATACCATCTCAGCAAAATCCTTAATAAATTGTCGGTAATAAGAGGCAAATCCAATAAATGATCTTACTTCTTTCGCATTTTTAGGCTGAGGCCAATCAACGACCCCTTTAACTTTCTCTGGATCTACACAAATTCCTTCACTGGATACCACTCTCCCTAAATATTCAACTTGTCTCTGGAACATTTTACATTTCTCAGGCTTGAGTTTTAACCCATATTCACATAGCTTTTGAGAGTTTTCCATGGCTACTTGCCAATAGCCACTTTCCAGATCTAATGTACAGAACCAACCATTGCCTCCCAGAGCTTCTAGGCAATCGTCTATACGTGGTAGTGGTTATGAATCTTTCTCAGTGACACTATTTAGGCGACGATAGTCAACACAAAAACGAATAGAACCATCTTTCTTGTTGACCATCACTATAGGAGATGACCAAGGGCTATCACTTTCTTCTATTACTCCAGCATCTAACATTTTCTGTACCTGTTCTTCAGCAGTTTGTTTCTTTTTCGGAACCTACCGTCTATATGCTTGCTTTATAGGCTTAGCATCCCCAGTATTTATTACATGGGCTGTACGAGAGGTATAGGCTAATGTTTCACCAGGTAAACGAAAAACATCTTTATTCCTTAGAATCATTTCTCCCAATATTTTCCTTTCATGTTCACTTTTGACATGTATATCTTGAATTCATTTTTCAAGACCTATATTTCTTCAGACGTATCGGTAAGGCGGTTGGATTACAGATAGGGATCTTCGTTCTCTTAGTTTTAAATAAATATATATTTAATCCTCCAAAGATTTCCCCATCTTTCCCTTCAACTTCTGGTTCTACCAGATATGGCCTGTCGGTGGGTAGATCTCCTAAATGCACCTCTACAACCTATACAGCAAATGCACTTATTTGGACATCTTCTTTCACAGTAACTGTCCCCAACAAACCTTTCTTAAGACAATTTATTTTATATTTACCATCTTCAAGAGTCAGTCGACCAGGCCAAGAGATACCACATTTGTATCTCCAGGTAAAATCCATACCTAGAATAGCTTGATCACCATCTAGGTGTGATACCACCAGACAAGCATTTCTATACACAATATATATATATAAAGATTTTTATTTCTCAATAGACAGATACAATAAATGTAGAGAAAATGGATGTGTGCCTTTCAACGCATTGCTGCTCTTCCAAGGCTTCCGCTGGAAAATGCCGCCAATATTGAGATTTAATATTATATAACCCAGTGTATCTATGGGTCCACTTGCAATTGGTTTTACCCTCAATCGTGAAGCGAACAATTGAGGCTTGCAGGCAAATGAATCATAAAATTCTTTAGAAACCAGGCTGGTTTGAGCCCCAGTATCATAAAGAAATTCAGATTCATGATCTGGATTCGACAAAAATGTTACCTTTACTTCCCCATCGTCGCTTCTTACAGCGCCTATGAGAGCAAGGTCATCAGTATCCAAGTTATTCCTACAAATACTATCCCGATCTAGGCTAGCCTGTGGAGTTTTCAAGGAATTTTTCATTGTCGACTGAGAATTGATGATAATATCAGGTGTAAAAGGCTGTTCTACCGGTTTTAATACCTCCTGACATATTCCCTTCTCATTTCCATCTGAATCACCACCTTGAGGATGGCATATATTATCTGGGTATATCGTTGTACTAATTGTACCAATATTCTTAGGAATCAGGGTCTCAAGAATGCTTCCTACTGAGACCCCTTCTCGTTTCCCTGACATCCCTTCTCTTTTTCCTCTCTATCCTTCTGCAAACGCTTCTCCAGAGCTAGAGCTTCTGGATATTTCCATTTAGGATGTTCTGTACATTTACAGAAACAACAATCATATTGCTGTCGATTCTTAAATCCCCCAGAAGGATTCGAATTGCTACCTTTTTTAGCATAGGATTTTTCTTCCTTTGATTCCTTACCTTGCTGGGCAGTTTGAGAGGGTTTAGTACCAAAATATCTAGGATTTTTATAATTCTGATACCCTTTCTGCTGCATTCTAAAAGAAGTAAATGCAGCTATCTCAGCTTCCAGCTCTGGGTCCTCGATTTCAGGACTGATATTGGTCGATTCTATGGCGAATGCAGCCAGACTAACTGGTTTTGCTTCCTTAGATTGGAACAAAACAAAATTAGCTGGTGAATGATCTAGTAAGGAGGTTCTCATTTCTGAACACCCCCCAGCACGTTTCAATTTTAAAGCTATATCCACTGCCATCTGTAAAGTATTGGGCTTAGCATACTTCACCCAGAAAGAAGTGAATTTATCTCTCATTCCATCAGCAAAAAGCATTATAGTTTTCTTTTTCAGATTGTCTGGATATTCATGATAGGCTTTCCTACACAAATCGACCAAAGATTCAGCAAAATGCTGATATGTCTCATCCAATTGTTGGACTCTAGATTTGTATTCATTGATACAATCTTCAGGCGTTCTTTCATCCAATTGCACTGAAAGTCTGTTTAATACATTAGACAAAGTTAACAAGGATAATTCTCCCCATGTTGTTTGTCCAACATGATCAGATGTGGCGATTATTAACTCTCTGATCATTGTATCGTCGTCCCAGCCATATAGATTCATTTGAATCAAGGCTCCTGCAATATACTCTCCCCAATCAGTGCCCTTGTACTTATCCAAAGGTTTTGCCTTCGGAGCCTCATGAGCATGAGCATGAATGTGCTTGGGAACAGGCATGGGAGTACCTATATCCTCATATACCACTTCTACATCCATTTCAGGCATTGTAGATTTCCGTCTCGAACCATCAATAGGAGTTGAAACAATGTTTGCCCCTATATAATCAGGTATATGAACCGATTTGGCTTTTTGAACAGGTGGTTTCTGAGTAATAACAGGAGGAAGTACAAATGATACTTTCGACTCAGGAATTGGCTGTTTAGGCCTATTTATTTGGATTTTATTAGATCTACCAACGTTACCAGCTGGTGTCTCCCATGGCAGACTAATATCGTCTGGTTTCAATGAAAATTGATCTATATTTAGGGCTCCCTCTGAAGCAGGCCTAGTATAAGTATCTACTAATTTCTGAATAGATTTTCGCCTGTTATTATGCAGATCTGGCTGGGATCCCCAGTATTTATATTCAAATACGGTAGGAGCTATCGGATCGATTTGTTCTTTTGTATAATCGATTGGTGAAAGCACTCTTTCCCCACCAATACACTTAGGCTGAAGCCCCAATCTTCCACATTGCAACATAAGGTAATCAACCCTATCCATTGGTAGTTGATAGGCATTGCTCAAAGCAGATTTAGCAAGGATTTTAATATATCGCTTGTCTGCCTCTGTATAAGTTTCAATAACAGAGCCTTTCTCTAGCCCAATTCGTATGATTGTTTCCAAAGAAAGCATATCAGAAACAGTAGGATTATTGTCCTGTAATCGTTCACCGAATACAGATCCTGCTATGGAGGTATTGTCATGACCGATCCTTCCTCTAGGTCTATCGTTAGCCAGAAACGATTCGCCCAAGGAAGAAGGTGGTCTATTTCGATCGCCAGGCCTATATTCCTTTCTGGTCATTTGAATATTGAAGCATTTAAAACAGAATTGACACAATCTTCTTCCCCTCCTTCACTCATGGATCAATTTCAACCCCCAGGTGTTAATGAAGTAAAACGAAGACAAGATGAATTTGATAACTTGATGGCCCAAAATACGCAAATTCAACATAAAATGCAAATCCAATTAAATCAGCTGGCAGAAAAAATGAAATCCTTGATCTCAAAACACGCAAAAACAACCTCATTTTTGACGGCATACCAGAAAACAAAAACAAAGATCCAACGCAAACCATAATCAGAATAATATCTCCAACCATTTCTGACTTTGATCATGACGATATACAACAAGCATATCGACTAGGCAAATACAATCAAAACAAAACGCGCTCAATCCTAGTCAACTTCACATTTACGCAAATGAGAGACAAAATACTTCGCCTGGCACCTAATATTAAACAAAACGTAGGTCAAACGAATCTCTGGATCAACAAAGACGTGCCAGAGAAGTTGCAAAGGGACAATGCCTTGATGAGAAAGTGCGTAAACCTACTCAAAAAGGCCGACCCCGCCCACCCACCAACCATGCGGACGGGTTGTTTACTTTACGATTGTAAACAGTATAAGGTCAGCGACCTTGACCTCCTACCTGAAGGAGCTAGGCCAGAAGATACTAAAACCCAGATTTTCGTATCCACGAAAGGATTGGGCTTTCAAGGAGAGCTAGTATACTTATCCAACTTTTATCAACGTAAATTTTGGTTCAATAGAAATTTGTATACATCGGTAGAGCAAGCCTTTCAACACTACAAGGCATCCTCAATTACCAGCGAGAAAAATGCGAAACTAGCAGAGGAAATAGTGCTCACAGATAACCCATACGACATAAAATCCAAGGCTGCATCAATTGAGGTAACTGATTTCTGGAGACAAGGTGAGAGGCAAATATTGAAAGATATTGTAGCGGCTAAATTTACCCAACATAAAGATATTCGCGACAAACTTTTGAACTCAAAACATCAGCAATTCTATGAAATGACGCTAGATAAGAAGTGGGGAACTGGGCATCGTCTAAATGACCGTGCATTTGACCCGGTAACCAGCACGCGAGGCGAGAACCAGTTTGGCAAGATCCTCGCTGAGTTGAAACTGGAACTCACCCCATAACCTGTTCTGACTTCACTTGACTCACTTCATATACACCTTACTAGTATGTCTCAATACTCATTATACATGTTTACATTGCTTTTAGGAAACCTGAGAATTTACACCTCGAGGGTAAGAGAGCTGAACTCCTATTTTCGCCCATACGTGCCAGACAACGTCTACAGAAGAATATGTGTATTCTCGTACTCAGGATGCTCATTGAGGCTCTCTACTCAACTGGCCCAAGATAATATCTTCAGAGAAAAACCATGTCTGATTTATTATACCTCAGGCTTGTGCACTGTGACAAGGAGGGATAAAGATCTCGGCATAGTCCGTATTGCCCACAATACCATCGCCGACTCAGTCAACTTCTATGAGACCGAGTTAGATTACACAGATACCTATACATGTGACATCCTCTACCCATTTACGGCACCAACTATCTTCTGCACCCTCACCGGGATGGACCTCTCTTGGTTCAACACAAGGGACCCTGCCTGTCGAGAGATGACTCAACCGCAGCTTGATAATACAATCACCGTAGTTAACAGAATCATCATCAAGAAAAATAAATCCAATGGACACTTTACCCCTCCTATCCATGATATGGTTCACCACAACTACAAGCATACAAAGAAACACAGCTACCTGAAACTCTCACTCGATGGATGTCACCTATCCAGCGAGGGATTGGACAGCTGGCGAGACTTATTGCTAAGTCAATCTCACACCAAGAAATAGGCACAAACTAAAAAACGCTAAGTGACATTCCATTCTCTACCTGACAGGTTTCAAAGAGACCAGCCAGTTACTGCCTAACATTAACTATAAGATCTGGTAAATATAGTATAGTACACTGTGTTTAACTAAAAAACTTACGGTCTGCTCCCTTGCCCCACCCGATGGCACGATTGAGCCTGATATCTGGTTATTGTATTGTATGTGTTACTGTTTTATTTTGTCGACTGGGCACTGTATTATGTATTACTGCAAATGACCAGATGGAATTGTTATAATAATTATTATTATTCCATGACACAGTAATGTATCATGAACTATAGCAAATGACCAACCGCCCTTTTGAGTACTGATGATGTTTAAGCTGCTGAAACATGTACAGCTGACCCTTGGACCAACAATGGTTGGTTAATACATGTTAAATTACTACACAAGGTTACGATGATGCGTTCTAATTATACCTTGACATATATATGAAGTAGACTAAGCAACATATATTCAATATTTATATCTCATGCATTTAATTATCCCAAAAGGTTACGATGATACGTTCTAACTATACCTTGACCTAAGCGAATGAGGTTATGTGCTAACAAACTTTAAACCAAATATGAAATCAGCAATACTGCTGAACAACTAACATTATCCTAAACTACTACATGTGTTAACAGGCCCTGGAGGCCAACCGACAAATTGATAGTACATTATGTGTAGGGTTACAATTTACAATTCAAGGTTACACTGATTTGAGTCAAGGCTATGGTGATACGTCCTAACTATATCTCAACATAATCATAAATTAGTTAAGATGTCAAAAGCTATCACTACTATATTATAGCATTTGATTGATAATACAAATATTTATTCATATCCATGTACTTCTCAGGGTTACGATGATATGTTCCAATCATACCTTGATATGATCATAAATATAAGCTATCAAGGAATATTTACTCATGTCCATGTACTTCTCAAGGTTACAATGTTACTAATTATACCTTGATATGACCATAACTACAAGTTATCTAGTTAAGTAGCCAAATGGCCATTACTATAGGTGAAGGTTTGATTGTAGTATACAACATTCACTCTATATTTATTATACCTCACAAGGTTACGATGACTAGTTCTAATTACACCTTGACTTACCTCCAGAGCATCAAGCTCTAATGAGGATTATTTGATTTGTTTGACATTGTCTAATATTTACACATGCCCATGTACATCGCAAGGTTACGATGATACATTCTAATTATACCTTGAAATGATTATAATTATAAGTCAATTCAGTTGCCAAAAGGCTATCATTATTGTACTACGTTACATGTCCAGTTGGCCCTAGAGCTCTAGTTGACATAAGTACCGATGCCTAATTAGTTGCAATCAATCATGATATGATTAAAATTCTCTTGATCATAAACTTACATGTTTTACACTTTTATTTATAATCGATTGAAATTACAGAACTCAGTCCCCAATCAAAAGGTGTAATAGGTATTTAAAAACAGTTCTAGTCGTGAGAGGGCCCTGGTGAAGCGTAGTTCCCTCTCATCTGGCTCGTGAGTTATACGAGCGGGTCTAAAGCCACATGAAATTAAAAATGAAATATTTGAACTCAGTAACTCAGACGAGTTTAATAATATCAAAGGACTAAAAATCCTCAGTCTGAATATTAGAAGTTTATTGAACAAAGCTAGTGAACTAGATGCCATATCACAGAAACTTCATTTAGATTTACTATGTATAAATGAAACCTGGTTGAATGAAAAGGTATACGACATACTAATTAGAATAGAAGGTTACAAAATCTATAGAGCGGATCGAAAAACAGAGAAAAAAACAGGGGGAGGACTAGCAATCTATGTAAAAAATAACTTGGAGGTAGAACTGGGCGGTGACGAACTCCAAAGAAATACAATAGACATAGAAATTCAAACACTATCGGTTAGGTTGAACCCATTTAAGGCATATACAATAATTAATATATATCACCCACCTAGTGGTGATCTATATAATGCAATCAAATCAATCAAAGAAGTACTAGACTTAAGTGGTGATAACAATGACATAGTACTACTAGGAGACTTTAATGTTAACTATGCAAAACCTTCGCGAGCAAAAACTCAACTACAGTCATTAGAACACCATGCCTCCTTGAGGCAACTTATAAGCCTTCCAACTAGAGTAACGGCCACTACAGAAACAACAATCGATTTAATTTACACAAACTCAACTATTATACAAAAAGCTGGTGTTTTAAATATAAACATAAGTGACCACAAACCAACCTATCTAATTCTAAAAAAGAGTAAGGAATACTATCAGAAAATTAGTTTTACTTGTCGGTCTTATATAAACTACTCGCAAGAATTATTCACCAATAAATTACACAACAAAGACTGGAATGAACTCCAGGATACTCGTAGTACAGATTGATACTGGGATATAATGCTATCCAAAATAACCAAAGTTTTAGACCAACTATGCCCAACCAAAACTATGAAAAATGTTAAAGCTAGGAAACAAGCTTTTGATATGCCTTTTGATGTTTATCTCCTTCTCGGATTTTTCAATTATGTTAAAAATCCTAAAAATGGGGAGAGGGTATTGTAGTGGTATTAGTTAGTTCTTCTCCTAAGCACCAGGTGGAGCTACCACTGCTGGTCATTTCTCTATACATTTACTGGGTACAGAAGTCACGTGCACTTCTACCCTTTATTTATCTCTAGCAACATGTTACGGTATTTCCGAGTCAACCATAATGTTAAAGGAACCTTGGCCCTAGTGCCCGTGTATTATCAATGTTACCTAATCTTTTCAAGATTAATACTTCTTCATGTCTATGTTGAGACACCATGTGGTACTGTGTACCTGGATTGGTGTACAGGTCCGAAAGTCATTCTCGGACAGGAACTAGGAATTTCGGGTAAATACATTCCTAAAACTACAGGAATAGAGTATTTCGGATAATACGCTCCTTTATGCAATAAGAACTTGCTAGTTGTGTTTGAATAAAGCAGAGAACGATGTGGAAATCACTCTTTTGTCTTTATTCTTTGCTAAGAAGAACTGGGTTGTAGTGAAGAACACTATATATTTATATGTATCAAAAATAATAAATAATCAAGGTGCGCTAGTCTATGCATGACAGAAAGGTTTAGAGCAAAAAGAACAGATCCGATCAGTGTCATATCTCAAAAAAACTGAGTGCCATGTGCAATAGCAGCAGATGGCACACGTCATGGGTGATAGGGGAGTTGTCATAGTAAAAAGACTCCTTGTCATCGGTGAAAAGATATCTGTAATGAAGAAATAGTCAGTGCCATGAAACTATTTGTTCAAGGAATAGGAATATTGTGATTGTATTTGGAAAAGGGGTCTTTGTTATGGATTTTGGCTATGCGTAATATGTGCAAAAAAGAAGAAAAGTCTGTAATATTACACAGGTTGTACAGGTGACGACTTTGGGATGCAACAACGCATATACTTTAACATTGAACTTCTTTGTAAGTAGTAGAGAAAGTGGGCTTGTTGCCGGGCACTACAACATAACGACACAGAATACCACAGCGTTGAACACGCCTATCAGGCTATGAAGGCGGTCAGCGCGGGAAAAGCCGAAGTGGCTTGTAAGATCAAATCGGCCACTTCGGCATACGAGGCCAAATATATGGCTAGAAACCTAGTCCCTACGGATGACTTCACTAAAAACGAGGAGAAGTTACTAAATGAATTAATCAGACTAAAATTTGATCAAAATGACGAACTAGCTAAAGCCTTGGTAGAAGAAAACAAGGAGTGTTTCTACGAGGTCACTTCCAGCAGGAAGTGGGGAGCGGGCATTAGGTTCCCTCGCCTCCGAAATGGAAACAACACCATTCTGTCAAGACACTTCCCGGGAAAGAACATACAGGGACAAATGATTACTAAACTCAGGAAGGACCTCATCGAGAAGGCCTGAACTTGTGTGTATTCTCTTTGATTTATATTACGATTCAATACCTTTTTGGAGGAAAAATACCTTTCTCTCCCTAATATCGCTCAATGCTACCGAACAATGACAAATCGTCTCGATACAGTCAAGCGCTTAGCATTATTTACAACACTCACCTAACGATGAACTCACTGATAAGTATCACTTGCATTATTATTCTAAGTACTGTATAACCACTCTTATTATTATATGTAAGTCAAGGAACTATGTTAGCTGTTATTACTTGCATCATTATTCTAAGTACTGTATAACCACTCTTATTATTATATGTAAGTCAAGGAAACTATGTTAGCTGTTTGTTACCGCACGCTCCATCGAAATTTAGTGAATACTAAATACAGACCATGTCAGAAATCTTGACCTCTTTTAAAGATGTCTCAAACATTAAGGGCCTTTCAATAACAAATTGGAATGTAAGGAGCCTACAAAAGAATCTTGAAAATGTACAACTATGCCTAGAAGAGTCTAATAATAAGCTTGGAATCGTCTGCCTCACAGAGTCATGGCTGAACGATAATAATCATTCAAACTCATTTAAAATGGACGGTTATGAATTTGTTAGACTCGACAGAAAACTAAAAAAGAGAGGTGGTGGTCTTTGCTTGTACGTGAACACAAAATATGAACTTGATGCTGATAAATATTCTAGTCACTCTGTAAGTGGCAAGGACATTGAGTTACTGATTGTAGAAGTGAAGGTTAAACACACCACGCCCTATATCGTTGCACTGGTCTACAGACCTCCAGGGGGGATGACTGCTCCTTTCCTAGAAATACTAGATGAAAAATTATCCTCTTTAAACAATAAACACCAGCTAATAGTAGCTGGCGACTTTAATATAGATATATTAGAGTCAAAAACTCAGGCATTAATGGATAAATTTAACCTGATTCAACAAATTAAAACACCAACTAGGACAACTCTTACTTCAAAATCTATAATCGACCATATCTATACTTCTTCAGGGAATGTGCAGTCATCCGGTGTTATCGAGAATTCTTCGTCTGATCATTTCCCTACCTACATTATTATCAAGAAAGCTAAAACGAAATATGAAAATGCTCAATATTATGCCAGAAATATGAAAGGGTTTGACCAACGTATTTTAAATGAAATACTACAAAATCTTGACTGGGACAGCTTCTACCAAGTCAGGGACCCTGGAATCTGCTGGAACATAATACTTGAGAGAATAACTATGTATATGGATCGCATGTGCCCCATGAAACATTTTAACAATATCAGAAAAAAGCCTGAGTGGCTCACAAAAGAAATAACCACACTTATGAACGATAGGGATAACAAATTCAGACTAGCTAAATTGAACAATGACAGAGACCTGCTGATTGAGGCAAAAACAATTAGAAACAAAGTTAATAATTTATGTAGAAAAGGGAAAAATTCAGCCCTATCTGATAAATTAAAAGCCAATGTACATGATCCTCGTGCTCTGTGGGGTTCGATACAACCGATACTTTGTCCGGAAAAGATCAAAACTAATAACCAGATTTATTTGTCAGACAGTAATGGAGACCAGGTCGATCAAGAAAGGGTTGCTGATGAGTTCAACCAATTCTTCACGAATATTGGACCATCGCTTGCCAAAAAGATCCCTGACCCCTCCCTGCCTGAATCTGAGAAACTTAAGAAAATCGCTGAACAACAAGGTAAAACAAATAATATTTCACTCGAACATACTGAACTTAATTTCAAGGAAGTTACACCAAAGGAAATCCTTGAAGCCCTGAACAGTATCGACCCCCACAAGAGCTCTGGAATTGAAAACATCTCAGGTAAAATTCTAAAAAATTGCCTGACAGCTCTTCTCTTCCAGTTCACACATATTGTGAACCTGTCAATCACTACAGCTACTGTACCCGATTTATTCAAAACTGCAGTAGTTACCCCTCTTTTTAAGAGTGGTTCAAAAAAATAATTATAGACCGATATCTGGGATTTCAATGCCTGCAAAAATTCTAGAAAAAATTATACAAAAACAACTCTCGAATTATTTTGAATCGAAAAATCTATACTATGATAAACAATATGGCTTTAGGAAGGGTCATTCTGTATCTCAAGCACACACTGATCTTCTTCAGGAAATATATGATAATATTAACGATTCGAAATCTTGTATGGCGTCTTCTTGGACTTCAAGAAGGCCTTTGATACCGTGCATCATGAAAAACTATTGACAAAACTTGAATTATATGGAATTAAGGGTCGTTCGAATGAATGGTTCCGAGATTACCTAAAAAATAGAAAGCAATCTGTAAGAGTTAATGGTCTCACCTCCAGCCAAGAAACAATAACCTTTGGCGTTCCTCAAGGAACAATACTAGGACCGATCCTCTTCTCTATCTATATAAATGATTTAAACAAAACTGTCGAAAACTCTATCATCCAGCACTATGCGGATGATACTGTCCTTCTTTACAGCAACAAGGATCAGGAAAAGCTAGTAACACAGTTACAGCAAAACCTGGATTGTATCCACCTGTGGTGTAAAGTAAACAAAATTTCAATGAATGTAAGCAAGACCCAGTACATCAATTTAAATATTGGGCGCCAAAAAGCAAAACCAACGGCTACAAAAAAATTGACTCTAGGAGATGAGACCTTAACTCAGGTAGAACAATATAAATACCTAGGATTAATCATAGATGAAAGGCTAACTTTCAACCATCACCTCAAGGGAGTAATAAACAAAGTCCGCTGGAAAGTGAGTCTTCTTAGAAAGACAAACACAATTCTCAGTAAAAAGTTAAAGAAAATGTTGATCTTGCCAATCATGGACTATGGTGATGTATTCTACAGATCCGCCTCCAAAAAACTATTAGAAAAGATACATACTCAACTAAATTCATGCATTAGATTTGTTATGGGTGTCCACAAAAGAACAAATGTGGACAACGCCTATAAAGAATTACAGATTTTAACATGCAGCCAGAGGTCTGAAATCCATTTAATGGAGAGTGCCTTCTACCTCTCGCAAAAATAAAAAAATCAGGATTACAGAGGCCTGAACACAAGAAGTCATGCCAAAAACAGAAGGAATCTTAAAGTACTCATTCCAAAAACCTCTGTGTATAAAAATAGTTTCATCTATAGAGCCAGGACAGGGTGGAACGCACTCCCCACCATAGTCCATGAATTAAGCACACCAAAAGAAGTTTGAACACACTTGGAACGAACACTGTAAACTATACCCCTGTGATAACCTTTTGGGATTTGTAAAGATTCATGAATTGTTTATAAATTTAAAAATGTAAACCACTTCCAGTCTCTAGGAGTACACCTAGACATTCCATTGGACAAAACGTAAATGTCGTTCTCAGTATGTTCTCTGAGACCTCTACGCAGCTTGTCTTAGCTGAGTAAACAAATTGTATACCTTCACTGATATTAATTGATGCGTAAGAATGAGGCACTGTGTAAAGACCTCTATTATCTGAATTGCTTATGTACGACTCTAGAAGTACACCTAGATGTTCCATCTGACAAAATGTTTATGTCACTCCCAACATAAATCTGGGACGACAACGCAACTTGCTAAACTGGGTACTGGGTATATACCTGTACTGGTATTATAAATATCGACTTCGACTTCGATATCGACTTGATTACCGGAAGAAGGACACAAAGGCGACTCGTCCAGAGCCTGCCTGTTGGCTTTGCGGGAAGACAACCCACTTGCAACCCACTTGCAAGCCAATTGCAATCACCTAAAAAAGTTTTGCGCTTTCATTGCGAAAGAAAAGGGTGAGAAAGACAATTCTCTGGAGCAAAACAAAACGCATAACGGAAATTGAGGTGGGTCTCGCATGGAAGCGATGACAAGACCCACGAGTTTGACGGAATTCTTTACGGGGGGGGGGGGGGGGGGGGGGGGAATCCTTCCGTAGCCCGCTTGGGCAAGAAAACTCCATATGGACCGTACAATCTGTGGAGGTCAGGTAGGCAGGCAGGACGAAACAGAGAGGAAACTGTTGAGGTGGAGGGTAAGGACCCGTTGAAGCCCACAGATACGAAAATTTGGTCGAAGGAGTTGGTTAGTAACATTCGGGCTATCCCACGCAATCGGGGAATGTGTTTGGATACTCGCTGTACTGATGCAGTTAGCTCTACCGTGGGTGGTGAACGCTGTGTTAAAAATTTGACTAGTTCTGCGGCCAGATGTGATCTCTCTATTCCTATTGACGTGGTAGCAATTGTGGATAGATGGTATGTGCCTGTCAGGGTGGGTACTAAGCGAGGAGAATTTATATATGACATGGGTGCAACTACCTCACTAGTGTCTAAACAATTCTATGAATCGCTGGCTCGCAAGCCCGACCTGCTCGCTTCGCGGGTCCGGGTCAAACCACTTGCGGGTGGTACTCCAGAGACAATGGGGTATGCGGTCTTTGACTTTGAGATCGCAGGGCGTTCGTATCCGAATGTTTGTCTGGTAGTCAGTGGTCTAGGTGGTGGGGAGGAGGCTGTTCTGGGCCAAGACTTCATGTGGCGCTATGATACTAGCATGACGGGGCCTGGAAAGATGCTCCTGGAAGGAGGCAAGAATTATGTATTCTGTCAACAGAAAGGTGCGATATCGACCGCATTCCTACGGGAGGATGTGTGGTTGGCCGCGTTCGAGGTGAAGGTCGCGTCTGTGGACGTGTCACTACCCGAAAACGACGTTGGCTACATCATGGAGGCGGATGAAGGGTTACGAATAGATGGTTTCGTGGAGGGTTGCGATACATATGTATCGTCTGCTCACTGCCACAAACTTCCTATTATGAACTCTACGGGACTTCCAATACAAGGTTGCGGCAAATTTCACGGGTGACTACTCGTATTTGGCGTGTGCGAGAGCCAAGTCTGTGAACAACACCAGCACAGGGGGAAAGCGAAAGCTAACCCCTGCTAGCATCTCTGAACTGGATTCTATCATCGAGGGCGCTGAAGTAGCAGATATTGAAACCTTGAGAAAGGTGCGCAAGTTGGTATATGCAAAAAAGCAGGTGTTCAGATTACAAGGCGAACAATTGGGGTTTAAGAACAGGGTTCTACACTCTATTGACACGGGTGACACTAAGCCTATAAAGTAACCTTTTCGTCAAGTTCCCTTAGCGAAGCAGGAGGCTCTTGACTCCCAGGTCAGTAAGGTGCTAGCAGAGGATAAGATCGAGGAGGGAAATGGCCCGTGGGCCTTCCCCACCATTCTTGTTCCAAAACCGGATGGTTCAACTAGGGTTTGCGTTGACTTCAGGAGACTGAATAACGTGACCCAAAAAGAATTGCAAACGTACAGATTGTGATGATTGTGGGGCCCACAAGGCTGCTATTGCGAGTCTCGTGGGGGAGGGGGTAGGCAGGGACGACAATCCCGTATCTGTAAACCAGACCATCCGTGAGCAATAGCGCATGGATGATACAACCAACCATATCATTGGTTTCCTGGAGTGCAACCAGGAGCCCACAAATCTGACTAGTGAAAGTGACAAATTCAGAACAATCTGGAGTCACAAGACAGATTTGTGTTTGGAGGAAGGGGTACTCACTTTCAAGTGGAGAAAACCTTCCGGAGAAGGTTCTTCTGGCCAGCTCAGTCCGGGGACATAAAAAGATGGATTCAACTATGCCCCGAGTGTAATGTGCGAAAGACACAAAAAGGTGTAAATAAATCGCCAATGACAAAGGTGCTCACGGGAGAGAGATTCAGCAGAATCTCGATGGACATCCTGAGTGGCTTTAAGACTAGTACGGCTTTAAGCTCAAGTGGGGAGACGGAAAGAAGCTGGTTATTTCTTTGCTCCCCACAAACGAGCGAGATAAGCAGGAAGCGATTCGCGACCCATCGGAGGTTGATTGATTCCCTGACTGCCCGCAGTACCACAACTCAGTCTCGGTCAAGGAGGTCTTGCGAACGGTTGACCTGGGGTACTCGTTTGAGGCTGATCGCAAGCTGCAAATGGCCATGCTTCTCTACGAAGAGGGTTCACGGTGCCCGTTCTTGCTTTGCAGGACGGAGGCTCTCGTCGGAAAGCCACAGATCTTTAAGTCTCGGTTCCTCTTCACCAGACATCTGTGTGAAGTGCATACCCCCATGACACCGGTCTGGCGGTGTCCAATTGGGTATTGTCCCGTAATCGGAGACCGTTGCTCCGACATTGTGGCTCACGGGTCGAAAGAGCCGCATAAGATGTCTCGTAAAAAGTCTATCGACAAGGTTATGCTGGCTCTAGAGCACGCAGGTGTCTCATATCTTCCACAGTGAGGATACAAAAGCACCCTCCACCTTGCCTGTGCGACCTCAGAAGCCATTCTGAGGAATGCGAAGGAAAGTACCCATTGGAAAGTACCCATTGGAAAAGGACGTAACAAAGTCTAAACGGACGGGGAAAACGAATAGGGAGAAGAAGGGCTCCGACACATTGGATCGTTCCGATACAGAGAAATGTCCTGAGAAGCGAGCGAAAAAGGAATTCGTTCCTGCCCCGCTTCCCGAGAAAAACGCCCGGTCGGACGGGTATAAGATTCCGGCTTCTGATAAGGAATTTCCCAAACTGCCTGAGCCTACAGGACTTACGGTCCTGCGGAAGTTGCGACGCTTCGCACCCGCAGCCGCGGAGGGTAGAGCACCCGGTGCCACCCCACCCATGCCGGGCAGCCAGCCTGGCCCGCCACGGCCCGCGGCTTCCGTAAGGGTACCTCCCTCCATCATTGATCGGGTTGGCAACTCTCGCGCCCGTAAGGTGGTGGTGGATCGCGCAGCGGTCCTCCGGCTGGCTCTACAAGAGTCGCTGGAAGGCTTTTGCATGAATATCACAGAAACCTACAGGCCTCTCGATAACCTGGACCGTCTGGTTGATAGCCACGCGGAAATCACGCAGCTCATGGAGGACCTTGAACGTTCCCTCAATGAGCAGGAACTCCTGGTGGAGAGGGCAAACCTTCTCGACACGCAAGTCAACAGACTTTGCCGGGAAAACCAGGAGTTGCATGCGGAGGTCACTCTGCTGCGAGCTCAGGCCGTGCAACGGTCTATGAGACCCGCGTCTCTTCCAACACCCAAGGTAGAGACAGCTTCCTCAGGTCAAAACCCGATCCTGCAGCTAGAACAGAGGAAGAGGGAGATTCCGACAGGGCTTTGCGTCTGGTCCTGGCTATTCCCCCGTGTTTCGGAGCGGCGGATCGCCAGAACGCTAAACCTCTTTTTGGAGGTGTTGGTTGTGGCACGCCTACCCACAACCCAGCCCGCACTCCAACTAATGTCCCTTTTACGACTCCGACTCCGACCGCTGAGGCAACTCCTCTCCGTAAAACGGAAACAGAGATGGAGGTAGGCACACCTGAGGAGTCAGCTGTTCGAAAAAAAAAGGAAGAGGCAGCGCTGCGGTTTCGCTTCGAACAGGATCGTGTTCAGGCAGAAAAGCTCCGTATCAAATGGGAAGCTGCTCTGACAGAGACACGATTGGTGAAAGAGGCCTTGTAACGGAGACTCTGTGAAGAGGAAACTCAACGGCGGGAGGAAAAGCGACGACTCCAACAGGAGGAGGCCGCTTGTCAGCAGCTAGCTGAGACTGCCAAGCAGGAGGCCGCCCAGGCTTTATGCCACCGTGATCACGAGGAACAACAGCTTTGTGACCAAGCTTACTTCCACGAGGCGGAGCAAAAGGAAGAAGCTGAACGCCGGCAGGCCGAACTGGATCGTGAGATCGAAGAGCTCTGCGACACAGAACGTCTGTGAAAGGAGGCTCTCCACTCGTGCCAACCGGCCTTTCCTCTAACCCACGGGATAGAGGCTCCATCCGTCCAGGTCATGGACCCTGCGTGGACCCCTATGGAAACGAATGGCTCACTCGTCAGCGTTATCTATCGGACTCAGCAGCCCGAAAGCCAGAGTGCGAATACAGACATGGGGCTTCCCCCGCGGATGTCGGCAGTTACGTGGGGCCCTAACCTGCCCCCGAGTAACCACTCCCCGGAAATGCGCGAGTCATCAGAACCACCTCAGGCTGTCGTCTCCACTCCCCGGTCGTACAAACCACCCTGAGGAGACGTCTCCTCGGCAACTAAGTGATTCTCCTTCATAGATGGGAAAGCTTTGGTGACACGGCCCGATCTGCCTCTGTGCGGTGATGCCTCCCCAAAGCTGAAGGAAGCGCTACCTACGGTGGACACGTCCACGAAGGATCCGTTGGTCACTAAGACAGCGGCACCTCCTCCCGAATCTGTGCCTATGGATACGGGTAAGGAAGTGGTTGAAGCAAGGCACGGACTATCCTGTTGCCATCACCTATCACAGTCAAGCGTAACAGCTCCGCAGACGGAGACAGCGGGCTCGGGCTCTGACAAGTCGGTAGATATCCAACGGGGAAGAGCACGAGTTACTGCAGGATTCGGACTCCAACACGGGGCTGATTTACGACAGTTTGGGACAGGAGGACAACGTAGTCATCATCCCAGATCGGTTTGACCCGTTCGACGAAGCCCTTATTGGGAGCCTGTCGCTTCACAGCATCTCCAAAGCGGGGAGCGAGGAAGGCGGGTTTTTTTATCTAAAATTCCTCAATAGGGCTAGGGATGCGCACCGCGATTTCCCGAGGCGGCAGTCTTGTGTGGGTTCAACTCACAGCGGGGGGAGGGCTCTCCTCCTCGCAGGTGGTGATTTTATCTGCAAGACCAGTATAGTTCACTGGTCTCGCTTTTAACAATAAAGCTTGTGCACGGAAAATTGTTATGCTCTAATGTATGCTTCCGATTGTACCACACTGCGAGATTGGGACGGACAGGCATGACCGGTGGCAAGTCTAAGCCTGGCTCTAGTATCCGTGCGGTGGAGTGGCATTATGTATGCCCCGCTGCACACAAGGGTCTAGAGCCACGAGGATCTCCTTGGTGCCACGGTGGACCCTACGTAACTAATTATTGTGGACCTCCTCAACTCCAACTAGTAAGAGGGCGGTGTAGTGGGTCCGCTACCCGGAATACATTGAGGCTGTTGACCATCGCCAAACACCAACCAGGCTACGACAGCGGGGGCACTTCTACCAGAGCCGGAGACGACCACCAGTTCTGGCGACTTCCGTCACGGGGCGACAATTACCATTGGGCAGACACTTCGGACTCGAGCTGCGCCGCGGACCAACATACTTCTGTTGTTCAAATTAAGCACCCGTTGTTCAGTGACAATACCTTTGTAACTGTATACCTTTGGGAAATAAACAAGGTTCAAACAAATCTCCTAGTATTTGTGATTCTTTCCGGAATTTCGTAAACTCGTGCCCACGAATCTGCGGTTCACTACATATGTAACAAAGAGAGAGAGTTATGTTGATCCAGCGTATATCGAGTATGACACAGCTATTGTAAATAGGCTAGTTGACGGGGAAATCTTTACCTTTGGGGTGGACCCAGTGTCAGCCATTGATACAGCTGAGACTCTTAGAATTTTAGAAATGTTGCTACATAACTCATCCATTGTTCATACTCCTTTAACTCAGTACTAAACCTGTATATATCACAGGTTGTGTGTGTCCAGCTTCTCATTCTATTGTGCAATGCAGTAGGCCCGAGGCATCCCCTTACCAACAGTCCCCATAAGGCCAATCTAATATCCTTAATGTGGACCAATCTAATATCCTTAATCCAGTTTGGCTAAGATGTAGGCTGCAGTCGACTGTGGTTACAATATGCAGATGACTATTTGACTGTTAGTGTGCTGGCCGAATAATCTGACTTGGTACCATATACTACCACTTCAGGCGTCAAGATCATAGAATTCTATTGATTTTGTTATGCATTTTGACTGTATTGTATATGTATTGTGTATTGACAGCTATATTGACTTATGTCTTAGTATATGAGTGGGGCATGTAACCCATACCTATTTGATGGCCTGTCATGATACTCCATCCCCCTTTTAGGGTGTGATCTTGGATATGGAATAGTTGCAGAATTATTGTAGGAAAATAAGAAGTAAAAAAAAAGTCTAAAGGCTGTGATCCTAAGATCTAGAATGAATACTCATTGTAGAGTCAGTTTACAGGTAATGCTTGGTCCATGTGGCTATTGATCATTGGAGGAATATTAAAGTAGGTGAGGGTGCTATCTGAGCCTTCATATCATCTTCATAACAAAATCCTGGAATATGTATATAGGAAACCATTAATTTTCATTTGCAAACATGAAAGTGTGACTCACTTGAATAAGAGGAGTTGTGGCATTGCATTAATCATGAAAATGATGGCGTTGATATCCATCAGAGTGAGAAGTGTGTTCTTTATAGAGATTTCTCCATCTTTACACACATCACCAGCTACCTCCTTAGCTATGTCCTCCCTCTGTGTCTCATACAACACTTGGATCTTCTCTAGCTGGCTTTCTGATACCTGAGTGAATAAACCTTCTTATCAGACATCGATCAAATAATGTTATTTATAAAGGAAACAAGTTGAGTTCAAGGTATGCCCCCCTGATAGGATCACAAATGAATTATGTTGAGATACTTGATATTATATGTATAGGAAATGTAATAAGTAATAATGCTAAGTACATCTTTATACTCATTTGGGTACTCACCTTCTTGAAGTCCTTCCTCATGCGATGGACCTACAGATAACAGATTTGTTTAGAGAAAATTGTTAAAAAATATGATTCATTAGACATTTGAGGAAATAATAGCATTTTGCTGATTGTGTTGCATTTCTTGTCATTGAGATGTGTGGCCAGCGTTGCACGTTCTGTGCATCGTCTCCTGATCTCTTCCAGGCTTAAACACTAGCGATATTTGATAATAATGATATATTAGTGATCGTATAGGTTACTTCTCCCCGTAAATATCTATATCTACTATATTTCTAGCAAGGGAAGTTCAATGTCCAAATTGCTCCTCCATAGAAAATAATACATAGAGAAAATACTTTGTGAGTTCAGTTTTATTTAATGGATATTGAATGGGTTGTTGAGGTTGCCATGGATTATTGTTGATAAGAAGCGTCAAGTTCTGTTATGTCTAGGTTGTACTTGTGGAATCTAGGGACAAGCCATACAAGTACAACCTAGACATATTGAAACTTGCTGTGTGCCACATTTTCCGAACCATTTTTTGTAGACATACAGCAAATTCTGCACACGCTGATCCCTGCAAATTCACCACTTGACGCTGGGGGTGACTGAAGAGGGAAAAGCCTCACACAGGATGTCAGGTAACCAAGGTAAGCTCAATAACAAAACATCAACTCACCTTAGACAATTGATCAGTCAACACACCCTCAAGTGGTGAATTTGCAGGGATCAGCGGGTGCAGAAGTTTCTGTATGTCTGTACTGGTGGAATCTAGGGACAAGCCATACAAGTACAACCTAGACATATTGAAACTTGCTGTGTGCCACATTTTCCGAACCATTTTTTGTAGACCCTTTTTTTCGAGAGAGATAAGATGCCTCATGGCCAACATCTCTTGTACACAGAGGTGTACAAACTCACTTGTCAATGGGGCCCCTGTGTCTTCAGCGCCAAGGACTGCTTTAACAAGCAGGATTCCACATTCAACTGACATGTCAACTACAATGGAATGAGCCTTTTTATTAAATTCTACACATGTTAAAATATCAATTTGTGTACCAGTAATTTCAATGTTCACTGCTCCCCTTTGCGGTCTATCATCCTAATCTTTTAAAGCGTTCAACCATTTCACAGGAATTGCATCCTTTAAAATTTTCCAATGAGCCCGTGAGGGGTAAAAAGCATAGTTTTGTATCAACTCATTCATAGACATAATATTCTTATGTTCATTTAAGATATCACCGACAGCCGTTATACCTCTAGCCTCCCATTTCTTCCAATACAGTTGTTCACCTTTATTTTTAATTAATCTACTATGCCATAGCCTCTCTCGCAAGATTTCATCAGCGTCTTTTGGCTCGTATCGGTAGTAATATCTATTCCAGATCTCAAATAAATCTGCATAAAAGTTATTCAACACATCTTTGGGTCTGGATCTTGATATGATAATATTTCCCACATTTCTCCCATGGAACTCTTCCAAGGCTTTAAAACTTGACGAATTGTGTTGGAGCATTAGTTTTTTTATCCACATTAACCTATTGGTTTCATAGATCTCCTCCAGGAGCCTTAGTCCTAGACCTCCATTCTCTACAGATTGAGTTAAAAATGGGGCACTGATTTTACAATGCGGACCTCTCCATATGAAATTCAATATAATTAAATAACGTAGTCCTGAAAAGGAATGTTAAAAGAAAGAAACTAAATAGCTGGCAAGGGATTTTGAGACTAAACGACCAGCAGTTTCAGGGTTTAGACTGGATGAAAATCTTTAAGCTACCCTATGAAGTGTCAACTGAGACTAGGATACAGGCATTCCAGTATAAGGTGCTGCACAAGATTATAACATGTAATAAATATTTGTGTGATATAACCATAAAAAAGCATAGGAGATGCAGCTTTTGCTCCGATGAAGATGATCTGGCCCATTTTTTTGTAACATGCAAAGCAACTGCTGGCCTGTGGAAGATTATTTACCGCATGATTTATGATTCTGCCCACTTGAATGTGAAAGCAAAAGGTGAACCAATAATATGCAAGAGAAGAGGTGTATTTGTGACTAAGTTGTGCGATGTATTATTAGGAATTGAAGTAACTAACCTCAATTCGAAAATCATAAACTGGATATTCCTTCAAGTTAAGGCCTTTATTCATAGGCAGAAATTGTTCGAAGATGGTAATTTACACACCAAGAATGCACTATATCAGTTGAGAGTAAGGTGTAGAGTTGTAATAAGTTTGCATAAATTTAAAAAGGTTTACAAGGAGGAGAACAGACTCTGGAGGTAACTGGAGGCGGACATAACCAAAAATATTGAGTTAGTCTAATAAAAATAAAGGTTAATCCCTCCTATGTATATTAAATAGGAGGTTGTGTAAAAGCTTAACAAGTTGGAGAGTTCTTTTTAGGAAACAGGAAGGCTGTGCCTTATAAATAGTGGCGCCACATGGTGGTTTACTCGGATACTTCGTCTTGTATATCCCTAGCGAGGAACAACAAGTTATCTTTTAAATTGCCTTTTAGCATTGTAGAAGCCAAGATGGCAGGAAAGTGTTCAATAAAGATTTGTAAAAAAAAAAAAAAAATATTCTACACATGATTTAGTCCCACAGGTAAATTTACATTATACTTATTGCAAGAACAAACTTGATAATCAAGTTACATCATAACTAACATTAACTGAAGTATTCCGACACTGAGGGACCGCTCTGAAACTGTACATAGCCATAGGGTAGAACATACCATAAATAAGGGACATCGCCCTGCATTAAGCACCACTGTTGTCGGGAGGCGGTACACTAGATTTTCATCAGACTCATTATGATGCCCAATCTACCAACTTTGGGCATGTGTCAAGATTTAATGGGTGTAATAAAACGTGGATATCTCTGTAGAGTTTGGGAGTTCAAAGCTGATATTTTACCCACAGTTAGCAGGATTTTTAATGAATAATGGTTATGTCTATCATCAATGAGTTTTTAAATGGGCTTTCACTAGGTGGGTTTTTACTGGGTTGATTTTTACAAGCTGGTTTTTTACCAGGCAGCAATTACCCTGACACCATAATCATGTTAGTTAATATTAATCACACTAATCAATTAATATAATCAGAATACAAAATCAAGGGGCTTTACAGAAACAGTGCACTATGAATACGCAAAAGAAAAGTCAACAAAGGACACCAGCGGATCAAACTTACTTTCATGTTGAGTCAGTTTGACGGCTTCATGATCCTCTCTATCAAACATGAGGGCAGCAAGATCATCACTCACGCGATTCTCAAGAAGACCCCTGAAGGCTAATCGACACAGTGAAGACAGACAAGATGAATATTTTCTATCAGAATCTGCACATCTTTTCACATAATTCTACAATATAGAGAGGAAATTGTAATTAAAATATGGCAGGAAAAATAAAAAAACAAATTGAACAAAATAAGACATTTTCATTGCATCAAAACAGGATTACTGGTCTACATTGAACCGATTTCACATATATGCTGACAAATAAGCAGACAGCATGAACATTGGGGAGCAAGGTTATTGTCATATTATGGATAAACTAAACAAAAACAACAGTGACTGCAAGATGACTTATAATCTGCTGATTATACCAACCAACACTAGATATGCAGTGATCCTGGTGAATGTAATGAGCTCCTTCAGTTTATCATCATCGTCCTCATGTTGTAAAACTTTACAAAACAGACTGCAGAAATATGTAATAGACGATACTGACATCACCAACGGGTTGCCTGTCATTTTGTTCTTCACCCTCTCTACATGCTCAGCTGGTACATGTTTGTCTATAAACTTCAGAATGGTCTTCCTGGTCAGTCCAACCACTTCAAACACTGGGTCACATCTAAGGACTGATAACTCGCCAAATGGCCTTGAAACCCAACAGACATCAATGCAATTAAAATGAGCATTTGAATAATTTAACATCATTACGTTTTAAGTAAGGTGAATAATCCAAAAGGGCGTTCCTCCTTTCATCACAAGTCAAATATTAGTTTAGTGAATATGTATATTGGAGGTTTTGATGGTGATAAGGATAGATAAACATAAAATCATGTGTGGTCACATGTAGGTCATAAACTACCATATGGTCTTCCATATTGGCAAAATATTTGTCTAAATATTTCCAATTATAATGGAAAAATGTCTGAGTAACATCATTATGGGTTTTGAAGCAGCCAGACCTTGATTGTGACTATTTACATTCACATTGGCTAGGAGAAGGATTCAGATAATTACATGCATTATCAAACTTTTTAATGGCAAACTTGTGTACTTGTGTACTTGTGTAAACCTGTGTATTAACACAAAATCAGTTCTCTTTGCAGATAATGAACTAGAAATAAAAGAAATGAACTAGAACTGTAAATAATGAACTAGATCTATGGCGTTATAATTAATATTATTATCAAATCTGGACTTGATGTAAGATGAGACGAAGGAAGGTAGTCAGACACAGGGATGCTGCACACAAGGTTGGCAAACTTTTTAATGCCCCAAACAAACATAAAGACAAAATGAAAATTTGTACAACCATTCACCAATATGGCTCCCGTATAACTGACGCCGATAAACCTGTCATTGAACAAGCATCGGAGTCGTCACCCCCAGCAACCATAAACAACAACTACTGTGACCCAAAACAGGTGAGGAAGGTGGATGACATGAGCCTAAATTATATACACATTCATTAACTATATCACATATAATATCATCCACCCTTCAGGTTAGTTCTCTTTTGCTATAACTCTTGTGTTGCTCATTATTTTCACACTAAGTCTTAATTACCACATACCTAGAGGCTAGAATGACTACTGCTTTACCAAGCACCTTCCTCTTGAGAATATCCAGACACCAAGCTATGGGTTCCCGTGCCTCAGTACAATCTAGTGTTGGTCGTGCTTGATAAGCATCTGCCAGGCCAGGGTACTCGTCCAAGCCATCTGTAATAAACATAATGTGTGTCAGTGGCAGAATAATGGAATGTAATGAAGTAGTTGACAATATTATGCTTAGTTAAATGCCATACATAATTAGTCATAGTTGAAAACGTTTTCTCAGCTCTTGAGATCTTGAGATTGATCTGCTGCCCTATTGCCCTGTCTCAATAGTAGTCATATATTAACCAATAAATATCAGGGCCACATCCAGTAATTCTTGCAGGACTTCATCCATCCACTCAGGCCGGGTCTTCAGCTGGTAAACTGAACATGACTTCAATAATTCAACCAAGGAGATCTTCTTCCTGCTCTGCACACCTAGACTTCTCATGTTGAACAAGAAAGCTGCCTTGAACTCTTTGCCCCATTTATTCTGAGCCCACAAACGCATCAGCTTCTGGATGAGAGTAGATTTTCCCACACCTCCACGGCCAATAAGAAGAAGGGGTTTCTTAATATCTTCAGAGGTTTGGATGTAAGTAAGCAAATTCTTGAATTTGATACTTGTCTCACCGATCCTCTGTAGATAAGCTTCATACTGTGCAGGTGTGAGGTCTTCTGCCATGTATTTAGTGGAGCCCTCAACCAGCCGTAACTTGATGAATTCATCATCCAGGTTTAGGGAACTGTCCTGTCCGCGGTTAGGAATGAAGCCATCCTCAATGATAGATTGTCTGATAATTCCCTCCATATCCTGTATCCTTTTACCATCATCTACAAGAATGCACAGCATTGTAACTTAGTCAAAAAATAAATGATTGTGCCTATATGGTAGAAACATCCAGATTTAGGGAACGGTCAAGTATTCGGTTAGCAATGAAGCCATTGTCAATGATGGATTGTTTTATCATTTCCTCCAAATGCTTTGTTTTATCTGCAAGAATATAAACAATAAGGTAATATAGCCTTGGAAATGACCTTTTAAATCAATTATCTTATGAATATATCTCTAGTTGTATTTCATGAATGTTAATTGTTACTGTACTTTTGTAGGAAGTATGGGGAATACATATGCTCCATAGTACTTCTAATGAAAATGAAATCTAATGAACTTTATTATCTAAGAAGCCAAAAATATAACCTTTCCTTGATTAAAATTTGCAGAATTCAATATCATATTAACAGTATTTTATAATAAAAGGGATCACTAGCCACCTGTGAGTGAGGAAGCATTTGTATAGGGATCACTAGCTACCTGTGAGTAAGGGAGTCCTAGTATAGGGATCACTAGCTACCTGTGGGTGAGGAAGTGCTTTAATAGGGATCACTAGCTACCTGTGAGTGAGGAAGCCCTAGTATAGGGATCACTACCTACCTGTGAGTAAGGGAGCCCTTGTATAGGGATCACTAGCTACCTGTGAGTGAGGAAGTCCTTGTATAGGGATCACTAGCTACCTGTGAGTGAGGAAGCCCTATTTTAGGGATCACTAGCTACCTGTGGGTGAGAAAGCCCTATTTTAGGGATCACTAGCTACCTGTGGGTGAGGAAGTGCTTGTATAGGGATCACTAGCTACCTGTGAGTGAGGAAGCCCTAGTATAGGGATCACTAGCTACATGTGGGTGAGGAAGTCCTTGTATAGGGATCACTAGCTACCTGTGGGTGAGAAAGTCCTTGTATAGGGATCACTAGCTACCTGTGAGTGAGCAAGCCCTATTTTAGGGATCACTAGCTACCTGTGGGTGAGAAAGCCCTATTTTAGGGATCACTAGCTACCTGTGGGTGAGGAAGTGCTTGTATAGGGATCACTAGCTACCTGTGAGTGAGGAAGCCCTTGTATAGGGATCACTAGCTACCTGTGAGTGAGGAAGCCCTAGTATAGGGATCACTAGCTACATGTGGGTGAGAAAGCCCTATTTTAGGGATCACTAGCTACCTGTGAGTGAGGAAGTCCTTGTATAGGGATCACTAGCTACCTGTGGGTGAGGAAGTGCTTGTATAGGGATCACTAGCTACCTGTGAGTGAGGAAGCCCCAGTATAGGGATCACTAGCTACATATGGGTGAGAAAGCCCTATTTTAGGGATCACTAGCTACCTGTGGGTGAGGAAGTGCTTGAATAGGGATCACTAGCTACCTGTGAGTGTGGAAGTCCTTGTATAGGGATCACTAGCTACCTGTGAGTGAGGAAGTCCTTGTATAGGGATCACTAGCTACCTGTGAGTGAGGGAGCTCCAGTATAGGGATCACTAGCTACCTGTGAGTGTGGAAGTCCTTGTATAGGGATCACTAGCTACCTGTGAGTGAGGAAGGCCTTGTATAGGGATCACTAGCTACCTGTGAGTGAGGAAGTCCATGTATAGGGATCACTAGCTACCTGTGAGTGTGGAAGTCCTTGTATAGGGATCACTAGCTACCTGTGAGTGTGGAAGCCCTTATATAGGGATCACTAGCTACCTGTGTGTGAGGAAGCCCTTGTATAGGGAACACTAGCTACCTGTGAGTGAGGAAGTCCATGTATAGGGATCACTAGCTACCTGTGAGTGTGGAAGTCCTTGTATAGGGATCACTAGCTACCTGTGAGTAAGGGAGCCCTTGTATAGGGATCACTAGCTACCTGTGAGTGAGGAAGCTCCAGTATAGGGATCACTAGCTACATGTGGGTGAGAAAGCCCTATTTTAGGGATCACTAGCTACCTGTGGCAGAGGAAGTGCTTGAATAGGGATCACCAGCTACCTGTGAGTGTGGAAGTCCATGTATAGGGATCACTAGCTACCTGTGAGTGTGGAAGTCCTTGTATAGGGATCACTAGCTACCTGTGAGTAAGGGAGCCCTTGTATAGGGATCACTAGCTACCTGTGAGTGAGGAAGCTCCAGTATAGGGATCACTAGCTACATGTGGGTGAGAAAGCCCTATTTTAGGGATCACTAGCTACCTGTGGCAGAGGAAGTGCTTGAATAGGGATCACCAGCTACCTGTGAGTGTGGAAGTCCTTGTATAGGGATCACTAGCTACCTGTGAGTGAGGAAGTCCTTGTATAGGGATCACTAGCTACCTGTGAGTGAGGAAGTCCTTGTATAGGGATCACTAGCTACCTGTGAGTGAGGAAGTCCTTGTATAGGGATCACTAGCTACCTGTAAGTGAGGAAGCCCTTGTATAGGGATCAATAGCTACATGTGGGTGAGAAAGCCCTTGTATAGGGATTACTAGCTACATGTGGGTGAGAAAGCCCTATTTTAGGGATCACTAGCTACCTGTGGGTGAGGAAGTGCTTGTATAGGGATCACTAGCTACCTGTGAGTGTGGAAGTCCTTGTATAGGGATCACTAGCTACCTTTGAGTGAGGAAGTCCTTGTATAGGGGTCACTAGCTACCTGTAAGTGAGGAAGCCCTTGTATAGGGATCAATAGCTACCTGTGGGTGAGGAAGTCCTTGTATAGGGATCACTAGCTCCCTGTGAGTGTGGAAGCCCTTGTACAGGGATCACTAGCTACCTGTGGGTGAGAAAGTCCTTGTATAGGGATCACTAGCTACCTGTGGGTGAGGAAGCCCTTGTATAGGGATCACTAGCTACCTGTGGGTGAGAAAGTCCTTGTATAGGGATCACTAGCTCCCTGTGAGTGTGGAAGCCCTTGTATAGGGATCACTAGCTACCAGTGAGTGAGGAAGTCCTTGTATAGGGATCACTAGCTACCAGTGAGTGAGAAAGTCCATGTATAGGGATCACTAGCTACCTGTGAGTGTGGAAGTCCTTGTATAGGGATCACTAGCTACATGTGGGTGAGAAAGCTCCAGTATAGGGATCACTAGCTACATGTGGGTGAGAAAGCCCTATTTTAGGGATCACTAGCTACCTGTGGGTGAGGAAGTGCTTGAATAGGGATCACTAGCTACCTGTGAGTGAGGAAGTCCTTGTATAGGGATCACTAGCTACCTGTGAGTGAGGAAGCCCTTGTATAGGGATCACTAGCTACCTTTGAGTGAGGAAGCCCTTGTATAGGGATCACTAGCTACCTGTGAGTAAGGAAGCCCTTGTATAGGGATCACTGGCTACCTGTGAGTAAGGAAGTCCTTGTATAGGGATCACTAGCTACCTGTGAGTGAGGAATTCCTTGTATAGGGATCACTAGCTACATGTGGGTGAGAAAGCCCTTGTATAGGGATCACTAGCTACCTGTGAGTGAGGAATTCCTTGTATAGGGATCACTAGCTACATGTGGGTGAGAAAGCCCTTGTATAGGGATCACTAGCTACCTGTGGGTGAGGAAGTCCCTATATAGGGATCACTGGCTACCTGTGAGTGAGGAAGCCCTTGTATAGGGATCACTGGCTACCTGTGGGTGAGGAAGCCCTTGTATAGGGATCACTAGCTACCTGTGAGTGAGGAAGTCATTGTATAGGGATCACTGGCTACCTGTGTTGAAGGAACCTGTGACAGATGGGGTGGCCTTTCAGGGCCACATGAGCCCTTTGTCTAATATGTATGCATGCCCAATAACATACAATGACGTAACAGCTAATTCTGCCGAGCAATTATACCAAGTCAGAAAGGCAACAATATCAGGAGCGGACCAGTCATTAATAGACAGGATCAAATCCGTAAAAAACCCATATGTAGCGAAAAGACTAGCAAACCAAGTCCCTGATTCTCCCAATTGGAATGAGGAAATAGCCCATGAAACTCTCCTCGACTGCGTGAGAATGAAATTCACACAGAATGATAACCTGAAAACATTTCTTATGCAATATACACCAGAGGCCACATTCTATGAGGCAACGTTAGACCCCTACTACGGCTGTGGTCACCACCTAACTGCCGCACCGGGCCTAAGCAAAGATCAGATCGTAAATCACAAAAACGTTGGAGGTAAACTCCTCAAATTAATCAGATCGGAGCTAACAAGCTGACTCTTTTTGCCATCAAATTCTCTGGCATAATGCCTTGTTTTGAAATACTGCTCTTGGGGGATTCACGAATCAAAAACTGGGATCTTCCAATGCGTGCACTATTACGTGAGCACAACTGCTACGATATAAACTTCACCTGTATACCATTACCAGGAGCAAGATTATCTGACATAGCAACTGAGGCTTTCAAAAGGTTCCACTTCCACCAGTTCGACTTATGTTATGTTCTAGGTGGAATAAACGAACTCACCGAAAAGCTAAAAGGCAGGAAAATATACCCACGTTTTCCCAATCACCAAGCAGCGATTGAACATTTCACAGGTGAACTATACTCCCTTATACGTGTACTAAATGCTGCGTGCAGAGCCCTAATAGTCATGGAAATTCCAGGAATTTCACTCGATCATTAAACTAATGGATGGCTATCATCACCTGACGAGCAAGATGAAATTCATTTAGGGTTGCTACAGATCAATAATCAAATAAGAAAGATCAACCGCAAGGCTCATGTTATCGGGCCTCATCTAGAAGGAGTGATCCACAAAAAGCGCAAACTGTATACCGCCCACAGATACTCAGCAAAAACCAAGGATGGTCTCCACTTCAAGAGAGATCCAATCGCCAAATTTGTTTACATGACATTTACCACCTTCTACCGAAATATCAGGAAAACGTGCTCCTAAAACCGCAAGTTAAAATCAACTCATAATCCAATTAATTATATCTCTTTTCTCCAAGGCAACATGCTATGTGCGTGGCAAGCTTTGTGATACTTAATACCCATTTTTTGTCCGCGCATGTCTTTCTCTAATATATCCCTGTACATAAAGTGATCTTCTCATGATAAACGTCTTTTTCCATAACACGCCATCAAGGCAACACGCTTAGTGCGTGGCAAGCCATGATTAAATGAACTATACGATACATGAACTCTGCATATTGTTAGACAACAAATGATCAAAGCAACATACTTAGTGTATGGCAAGCTTTGGAAAACAATTTTTCTTCCTTCCTGTCAATTTTCTGTCTATTGATAATGATACTGTAAATAATTTGTGAAGCAACATACTTAATATGTGACAAGTTCCTGAGAACTAAAAGCTGCACTTAAAACACTATGTACTATCTCACTGACAACTCATTGTCCATCTCATTTCATTGTATATCTTGTATTTACTGTATTGTCACTTGAAACCCAATAGCCCGGCTGAAACACAAATGTAACTCTTTATAAAAACTCAGCTCCCCTATATCTCCCAATGGTACGGTGCAAACAAATAATGATCGTCACATCAATTGAAAATTACCCCCCCCTCAATGCTATATCTCCAGTAGTACGGTCCAAAAAATTGAATCGACTCCGTGCCCGCATAAGCCTGGCAAGAATAGTTATCCGCCCAATGCAAAACTCCAATGGTACGGTTCAATCATAAAACACCAGATGGCACCCCCCCTTTTTTACCATCTTCACATATATATCCCTTGTTCCCTACTGTCAGTCTATCATATGTCGGAGCCTAGTGCCCCCCAACGTATCTCCTCGCCAATTGAATCACTAATCCCACATAAAGATATTAGTGTCCCAGTAGGACCCCCGCCTCCCTGCTTGGCACTACAAGCCCCAATCTCTTCCCTAGCAGTTATCTGCAAAAAGGGATACTCGATAACATGGCCTTCAACAAAGGCTTATCTATTTGCCACTTAAATGCTCAGAGTCTTTTCGGTAAATTTGACCTAGTAAAACAAGAAATTCTCCAAATTCAACCCTCAATTTTAACTCTCTCAGAAACCTGGCTACACGATAATATAAAAAATAATGAAATACTAATTCCAGGTTATACACTACATCGACTAGACAGAGCCTGGACCTCATTAAATAACCCTTCACCAAAGAAAGGGGGAGGGACCGCTTTCTACATAAAAAATGAAATAGATTTCTCCTCGATTGATAATATCAATATCAGCTCAGCTGACATTGAATGCGCCTGGGTCAGACTCAACCTGAAGCACTCAAAACCAATATTTATCGGATCTTTATACAAACCCCCTACTGGCTCTACAGCCAACCTTATCACATATCTAAATGACTCTCTAAATTTTATCTAACAAGAAAGCTGAAATATTTCTTTTAGGTGATTTCAACATAAACTATAATGATAATGCCTCAAATGAAAAAAAGCTACTCAAGTCATTTCAGCTAGAATTCAATCTTAAACAGTTGATAAAAGACCCAACGAGATACCACCTAAGAGATAATACCCTGATAGGGACCCTAATAGACCATATTTACTCGAATAGTGAGATCATTCTCGAATCTGGAGTAAAGAACATAAATTTGAGTGATCATGAACTTACATATGTAATACGAAAGAAATCAAAAATGACAATTGAAAAAACTCTAAAATGGACCAGGTCTTTAAGAAACCTGAACGTTATTGAGTTCACTCAAAGACTCAGACAAGAATACCCTTGGGAAAATTTCCCTAACATACTCTACCCAACCCTAGCCTGGGACACCATTATAAACCGTATAACCCTTCTACTTAACAATATGGCTCCCCTCAAAAAAAGTTACACAAGAGTGAACAATGATCCCTGGATTACACCAGACATCATTGACAAACTAAAAGAAAAAAACAGAGCAAGAAAGAAAGCCATCAGAACAAAAAACCAAGAGGATTGGGCAAATGCCAAACTCTTAAATAGACAAGCCAAGAAAGCTATGTTTAACGCTAAAAAAGACTTCATAACTAATGAATTAAATGCAAACAATAAAGACCCTAAGAAATTCTGGGAATTAATAAACTCCATTTCCTGCACGAACAAAAGGTCTGAAGTCATAAATCTAACTGACACAGACAACTCCCCTATTGACCAAACCCTCCTACCAAATTACATCAACAACTATTTTGCCACGATAGCCTCCAACCTTACAGAAGGAATGGCACCAAACTGGCACTCACTGACTGAACCATCTCAAAGCTCCCTCCAAAATATTTCAACAACAGAGACTGAAGTAGTTAAATTGCTCCGTAAAATTGATTCCTCTAAATCATCCTCCATAGAGCATGTACCCAACAGTATCTTAAAACCTGCACTTATATCACTTAGTAAAGAATTTACCCACTGCATCAACTTATCACTACACACTGAAACCTTCCCTGACAAATGGAAAATAGCCAAGATAGTCCCCCTCTTCAAAAGTGGAAATCCCAATAAAATAAATAACTATAGGCCCATAGCATTGCTCCCTACCCCAAGTAAAATCATAGAAAAAATAGTTCACAACAGAATATACGAATATTTAGAAATGTATGATTTGCTCGACAGTCACCAATATGGTTTCAGACCTGGCAAGTCGACTATAGACGCGATAGGTAATTTTTCTGATGAGGTAGCCTGGAACTTAGATGCTAACATCGATACACTGATTTCATTTATTGACTTTCGGAAAGCTTTTGATCTAGTGAATCACTCCATCCTAACTTCTAAACTAGCTCACATAGGCATCAGAGGAGCACTCCTTAAGTGGTGCATATCCTACCTAAAAAACAGACAGCAATCAACCATAGTTAACAACTCCCTCTCAGAAAAAGCCCATATGACAACTGGTGTTCCACAAGGATCAATTATTGGACCACTTATGTTCATTATCTTCATTAACGACATTACCCATAATATTGCACACACAAAGATCTCTCTGTATGCTGACAACACCCTTATATATACACATGGCAATAACATCGATATTTTATACAAACGCATGCAACAATCAATAAATTCTCTACACTCATGGTGCAAAAACAGCCTTTTTTTAGTAAACTCTGATAAATCAAACACCATGTACATCACAAGATCTAAGCAAAATAAGAAACAAAGCAAAACCCAAGTCATCCTATATCAAGAAAAACCAATGAAACAAGTGCAAACCTACAAATATCTAGGATTTACAATTGATGACAAATTGAGTTTCAGACCCCAGACAAATCAATCAATCAAAACCATAGCTTACAAGACACACCAGCTTCAGAAAATTAGGAAATATATAGACCCCCGCACTGCACTGAAAATATACAAAACAAAGATATTACCCTACTTTGACTACTGTGATGCAATAATCCATGACACCAACCCACAATTACTCCAGAAATTGCAAAGACTTCAAAATAAATCATTAAAAATTGCCCTAAACATGCCCTTTGACACTCCCACCAATACACTACACAGGATCTCAAAGGTACCACTTTTAGAAAACAGAAGAATATCACACTTACGCACTCTAGCATACAAGAGATCTAAATGCCCAGACCAAATTGAAATCCCAGCTAGGCCCACTAGGAGAAACGAAGGAATAATTCTAAAAATACCAAGATACAGAACCAAAATAGGTCAGAATACCCTCCAGGTAAAATGTGCACGCTCCTGGAATGAGCTGTCAGCCCGTCAAAGAGGAATAGGCACTATAGAGGCCTTTAAAACAAATCAAAAAATATGGCTTCAAACCCTATTCTAAAATCAAAACTATTTCAGAAATCATAAATCCCCCAGTTATAACCAATAATATTCTCCTATAGTTACTAAAAACACCAATCACTCCAAGTCAGTGGCACGGTGTCAAGCATCCAATTACCTGTATAATACCATGTATCCTGCTAATGAACATGTAGATCAACTCTTACTGTATTGTACTGTATTGTATATCTCTCTGAATAGCTACCATCAATACCTTATTTTCTTTTAAAGCATGTACCCTACTCTGATTATAGATATCGATCTCTATGACAACACCAACACTCCGAGTCAGTGGCAAGGTGTCTATCCTAATCTCAATTTGTATTATACACAACTCTTTAATCTTTGATACACCAACACTCCGAGACAGTGGCAAGGTGCCCCTCAAAGAATTCTAATTGTCTTATCTAGCTTTACCTTCACGTTAAGTATAACATAACAAAAACATTGAAACGCCAACACTCAGAGACAGTGGCAAGGTGTGTATCTTATATATCTTGCTGTAAATATACATCTTTCTGTAAATATAAGAACTACTGAAATGTACAGTCACCTGGGGCATGTGAAAAACCCTAGTTTGGGATTTTGAACTCCCAGAATAAATAAAGTCTTAAAAAAAAAAAAGCACTTGTATAGGGATCACTAGCTACCTGTGAGTAAGGGAGCCCTTGTTTAGGGATCACTGGCTACCTGTGAGTAAGGAAGTCCTTGTATAGGGATCACTAGCTACCAGTGGGTGAGGAAGTCCTTGTATAGGGATCACTAGCTACCTGTGAGTGAGGAAGTCCTTGTATAGGGGTCACTAGCTACCTCTGAGTGAGGAAGTCCTTGTATAGGGATCAGTAGCTACCTGTGAGTGAGGAAGCCCTTGTATAGGGATCACTAGCTACCTGTGAGTGAGGAAGCCCTTGTATAGGGATCACTAGCTATCTGTGAGTGAGGAAGCCTTGTATAGGGATCACTAGCTATCTGTGAGTGAGGAAGCCCTTGTATAGGGATCACTAGCTACCTGTATGTGAGGAAGTCCTTGTACAGGGATCACTAGCTACCTGTGAGTGAGGAAGCCCTTGTATAGGGAACACTAGCTACCTGTGAGTGAGGAAGCCCTTGTATAGGGAACACTAGCTACCAGTGGGTGAGGAAGCCCTTGTATAGGGAACACTAGCTACCTGTGAGTGTGGAACCCCTTGTATAGGGATCACTAGCAACCTGTGAGTGAGGAAGTCCTTGTACAGGGATCACTAGCTACCTGTGAGTGAGAAACCCCTTGTATAGGGATCACTAGCAACCTGTGAGTGAGGAAGCCCTTGTATAGGAATCACTAGCTACCTGTGAGTGTGGAAGCCCTAGTATAGGGATCACTAGCTACCTGTGAGTGAGAAACCCCTTGTATAGGAATCACTAGCTACCTGTGAGTGTTGAAGCCCTAGTATAGGGATCACTAGCTACCTGTGAGTGAGGAAGTCCTTGTATAGGGATCACTAGCTACCTGTGAGTGAGGAAGCCCTTGTATAGGGATCACTAGCTACCTGTGGGTGAGGAAGCCCTTGTATAGGGATCACTAGCTACCTGTGAGTGAGGAAGTCCTTGTATAGGGATCACTAGCTACCTGTGAGTGAGGAAGCCCTTGTACAGGGATCACTAGCTACCTGTGAGTGAGGAAGCCCTTGTATAGGGATCACTAGCTACCTCTGAGTGAGGAAGCCCTTGTATAGGGATCACTAGCTACCTCTGAGTGAGGAAGTCCTTGTATAGGGATCTCTAGCTACCTGTGAGTGAGGAAGCCCTTGTATAGGGATCACTAGCTACCTGTGAGTGAGGAAGCCCTTGTATAGGGATCACTAGCTACCTGTATGTGAAGAAGTCCTTGTATAGGGACAACAATCTAGAAAATGAATTCAGAATTTGACTCAGGTGTCTGTGCTGTCATGGCGCATGGACATTGATTTGTGATCGAGCGAATACACAGTTGACTTACAGCCCTATAGACGCGCATATTTTTCATCCCGCATCTCACCCTCATACCTATTTCACCATGGAGTATCACCGACCTATATCTGCTAATGTGTTGGACAGTATATAGTGTTATTTGGACAATATACAAATGGAAGATATGTACCTCGAGTACCAGTGAGCGATATCAGAGTGAATACACATGTACCTGGACTCCCCATACTACGAGCCAGACAAAGGAGTTATTATTAGATTGTGTGGTGGGCTATATAGTATATACTAGAAACCGGTGTTCAGGCATTTGCCTATACAATGGATCCAAGAACGATTAATCCACTGGAATCTGCAGTTTGACATTTGCAGTCAGGTATGACCAAACTAACAGAAAGAGTTAAGCAACTTGAAATGGAAGTATATTAACTGAATACGGTAACTGAAAATCTGGAAGATTATTGTGTGGAATTGGATAAGAATCAACAACGAAAACACATTATTCTATCAGGACTAGTAGAAAAAAAATGAAGAATCCAAACTAAGGTCAAATGAAACCCTGAGAAGGGTAAGTGAATTATGTGGCGTTATTGATATGACTTTCAAGGCAGCCGACCTAGAATATGCGGCAAGAATTGGTACAAAGGGTGTCCGAAAAAACTCCTCTAGGAATATAATTCTCAAGTTCAAAGATGAGGAGACGAGAAATTGGATTCTCAAGGGGGAAAAAATAATGTTATTCTGCAAATGAAAGGAATAAAATAAGGTGAAAATTGTGCATAAAATTTCCTGCTCAAATGCTATAAGAATTTGCCGATTTTTCCACCAATATTGCGTTATAGCTTTAGCGTGACCATCTTGCAATCATTGTGCAATAATTATTGCATCCACTCTAATCACAGAATTATGGCGCGATGATTGCGCATTAAAAACCATGTATAATCGCAATATTTTTAAAATATTTTTTGTTTGATTATATATGCTAAAATATGTATTCATCATTAATGTGGCAGAATGAATGTAGAGTGTGAAAGGCATAGACATTATGAACCTAATGGGCAATAAGTATAAATGCCTAATCATGATTTCTTAACCCCTAATAATAGGCTATACTAGTTTGTGCTTTTGTAATGGCATAAACAAAATTATTGTCTTTCCATCGTGAAACTCATAAACAAAAGGCAGTCCATGATTAAAACCCACATCTTTACAAATGCGTAGTTTCATTTACTAAATAAAAAAATGGGGGGGTTACATATTGGTAAACAGAGTAAAACTTCCATGAGTATCCTATGGCAAAGTACAAATAACCGTAAACTAAATTTGTCTTTCCATAGCACTTGTCTTTCCATAGCACTTGTCTTTCCATAGCCAGTGCATATATTGCTGTAGCTCTTCAGCGCAGTTACACATTATAAAACAGTTTTCAGGTGTGTTGAAGGGGTGCAGGGGGGATAATTCAATAGTCTTATCAAACCTGCTCTATTGTTTATTAAAGAAATCAGAGCTATTTATTCTAGCGCGGTGAAGACAAATATTGTTTACCACACCAGGTTTTCAAGTTGTGCATACTCAAAAGTTATATTTCATTATCACACTTTTAGGGTTTTTTTATGCATTATTGCCATTAATTATTTCATGACAAAGTCACTGAAATGATGCTACTAATTTACTCTTTGGTGGTATGATGATGGTACTAATATACTCTGTGCCCCTCAGCATGCATTATAGAATCTTAGTAGGATAATAAATGCACGATGAGGCCTTCATCGTGCATCTCTACTAATTTGATAATGTGATAAATTGGCTGTCACTTGCTTGCTGGTGCATTAGTACCATCCTCTGCCTTTCGTGAGAATGGATTATTGGCATGTGGCATTGGTCGTCTTGTGAAAAGAAAATAATCTGAGCCTCTTCTACAGTCTCCCATCCTCTCTTATCTCTTATCTCATCCTCTCATTAGGGGACCCCCGCCTCCCTAAAGCCCTCCAACAGTAGTGGACATAATTGTGACCACATGTGCATCTCTTGAAATTTTTTTGAAAAAGGAATAATAGTCCCAGAAACTTTGTAGTGGAATAAATAAATTCTACTAGGTTGTAGGATAATAATCCTTTTTGATTCATATTCCTACCGTATATAGATCCAAAGTTAGAAGATAAGCCCTTATTGTTATTTATATAGACAAATTATTAGTCCCCTAGCTCCCAAGCGGGACTCGGACAGCAGAGCAGGTTATTATTTATATAGTTCAACCTGAGCTGTGTGGGGAAACACTCTTGGACGATTCTCCAGAATATAGTTATGTTTCCTCGAGATTTGTTCTTTGACCCCCGTTGATCTAACACAATTTCTTATCGTCATTGTTTTATTTATGTCGTATTGCAGGCATATCATATCATTATGTAAGACATACAAGGCGTACATGCCTACACATGCCAATTGGATGTGTATCTGTGCAAGTGAGTTCGGAGAGTGCACCACTGTTACTCTAATCTTTAGAAGTAAAATCTAAAATTGAAAATAAACCGTATAATGAAATGGGGCATTTAGGAAAATACTTGGATCCTCTTAAAATGAATCCTTGAATGGTGAGGAGGCATAACTAATGCTGTATTTGAGACAAGTTCAAAACCAAAACCCTTACATTTAACAAATAATTTCTATTCATGTATTCCGCACAGAATGAAAATTCCTTTTGGGTGATTTTAAGATTATTTAGAACTTTCATCATGGTCGGTTTTAGGGTTGAAATAGGTGAGAGGCGTCTCTGGATTTTGATAACAATGCATTAGAAAACATTAAAACAAAGTCTGGAACAGGAAAAAAACACTTTCAATGCTAGGGCAAATATGATGTGGGCATGGAAGTGGAGTTGACCAGATGTTGACTAGATTATACCATCGATGGAACCTCCTGTGGTATTTGGTTTAAGATTGTGGCCAGTTATTAATTAATTGACTGATTGGGGCTCCATCTTATCTTATCTATCAAGATAAGAGCGGAAGGAGTGGCAGGGAAAGAACAAGTGAAGGATTACATTTTAGACTGTCAAATCACAAATAATTCACCTAGAAATGCAATTCGAACTGCAACCTTATTCTTTTTTCTCACAAATGCCATTCTTATAACTTGGAACTTATATTGCTAGTGAAATAAAGAAAAGGATTGTTCAGACAGACTCTTGGCCACTAGGGGCGTCTACCTAGTTAATTGGCGTGTAGGCGTGATTGTTGGCGTGTGATAAAATAGCTAATGAATGGTTTTGATTTTCGGCCGCCATGAATTACTATTTATAAGTAAACTTGACGCTTCGCGTATCTCGTTACTTATAAATAGTAATTTAATGGCGGCCGAATAAAACCATCCATTATCCATTAAGTAATATATCTTTTTCACCAAGTAATTTAAACTATTCTAAATACATTTGAGGGTTGAAATTAGTACTAGATAATTAGGCTTTTTTAATAGGATTGGTGGTTCTAGGTTATCTGTAAAAATAATATGAGAAAAATGACAAAATGAGACTGTTTTTCATGAAAATATTTAGATATTGTACTGATCCTTGCAGGTTTGTATCCCTTGACGCATCCAAATCTTCTAATATGAGTTAAAGCAACAAACAAAAGGAACAAAAGGCAGGCGCTACCTGTTCACTAGGGTTTATTCTCGTGAGGAATTGTAAGCTGAGCATCAGTTCACATCAAAACCTACCTAGATCGAGGATTTCAGGCCCCCTGGCCAGCCAGGTAACCCTAATCTGAAGGTGTCTGAGCAACATACAAGTTAACATGAACATACAACACACACAAGCAAAAGTAACTTTACGTAATACTGTGAGAAGCATCATGTTCATCACAGATGAAGCAATACGGTTGAACACAGGTTGCTGTTACTTGAGCAACAACAGTTGTACTTATTGTTCAGACATAAATAGAACAGATAAATGTCAATGAAGACGAAATATAGACTAAAAGGTCCCGTGGACCAGTACTGCCCACTAGTGAGGTTTGGCTGAACTGACCCACAGCGAAAAGCACCTAAAGGTAACCTCTAGTAAATACCTGACAATACACCATAATATTAAAAAAAAATATGGAAAACTATGTATGGCTGGATAGAACCTGAGCAGATCTATGCGATAGAAGTATTTTTGATAACATATAACAAAGGCGGTTAACATCATACTAAGGAGTGGACTTTTGCGTCTAATACCTTTCACTCTTGCTTGTTACCTAATAATTTTACAATTACATCACTTCCCTTCCTAATACTGACCTGTAAGTATTCTGTTTGATCAATGTAAAGAGTTGAGAAACCCATGTATCTTGTTTGAATATAAGTGCGCTATAGACCTAGTCTGTATTATCTACTTGTATGCTGTTGAATTAATCTAATGGTAACTGCTGCGGCAACATTAATGTAATAACTGGTGACTGCAGATACATCATTGATTTAAGTGTTACTGCAACATCATCTAATAGTTAATATTTATCTCCCTGTCACTAATTCATTCATGTAATAATCTTGTCAAACTTATTCAATTACGGATAATCTGGATAATAATCTGTTAATCTGTCACACCCTGATACATCTACAGAATTGGTCATAGCTCCACATCGATATCACATTTGTTCTTTCACATCCACATCACATTGTACCATTTACATTATTGTAAACTATAATTTAACCAGTTATCGTTATCGTTGCAACAAAATATTCAAGATGTCAAGATTCGAGGCACTCTCTGGAAGAACTGGTCTCAGGGGCCTGTCCCTGTGACCAGACATTGAACTACCTGTTTTGCAATACCATCAGCAAATAAAAGAATCTCTGAATTGAATTGAATTGAATTGAAATAGTAACTACTCGCAGTATTGAGTGTAAAAGAGGGGGGGATCCCATTTTGTGAGAATGGGTCATAATTATTGATTTACTCTCTGCGCAGCTATCTTAAAAATTGTTAGAAAGCTATCCCAAAATGTAACGGCCAAAAACGGTATTAGCATTTAGAAATATATGCATCACCTACCTGTTGGATTATGTAGCCTTTTAAATTCTTCTCTAATAATTTTCTCCACATGAGCCTGTTCACACTCAGTCAGTACCTCAAAAAGACCGGGGAGTCTGCCTGGGATGTCCCGCTGTATGTGCCCCAGTAGTATATCCACCTTATCATGGTTCACAGGAGTTCCCTAAAATATTGGGGTCAAAAGATTAATGAATGACACAATTTAATTAGTAATTTTATTTGTGCGTTTGCCTCTAGTGCGGACAATCCTCGAGCATTATGTGATACCACAATTCACACATCAAATATAAAAGCATATTACCAGTGTACAAAATAGTAAGTGTACCAAACGTAATTGGGAGTATGATAATTGAACCACTTTCTAATAAGTTGACTTTGGTTTTCCAGTGATTAATCAAAATCGAACATTTTTGGATCTCCACTAATTCGCACTAATTTGACAAAATTTGGTTCTAAAATCTGTGAGAAACACTTTTAAACTTAAAAACAACTAACAAGATGTTCTTGAAGTCTTCTGTTCTCTGACATTTGTATTATGGTACATACTATTTAATACATGTTTTGGCTGAAATACAATGAAACCTACTCTAATTTCCTGTTTCTTACTTCCCGAAATGACGCCATGCTGATGTAACGTAAATAGGCTCAGATGATCTATTTCCATGGATTCAATTATTTTACTCCATGAATTGCAAAGGGCTTGCTTCCAAGTGTCCTCATTCTGTAAGATTATTAATAGTGTCATTTCATAATATTTGTGGACAGTATACATAGAATGCATTCCCACCTCGACTGGGAAACATTATCTACAGTTTTATTTTGTGTAATGTAGATCACCACAATGCACTCCTATTAATATATTGGGGATGTGGGGTGGCCAAGTGATCTAAAATGCTCGGTCGGCCCAGTAGTATGTACATGCTGTGGGTTTAAACCCGGGAAGCACATCCTTTGAGGAAGATTTTTAGGTAACTAATATTATTAACATGATTTTAACTTTCACATTATTTCGTTCAACATAAGCTTTGGGCCAAAAATATACATGCAAGTAAACATCTTGTGTTGTTAGATAAAGGCTCCATTAATCGGTAATAACTATTTCGAGTTATATATCTAGTGAAGTATATCGTATTATGAGGTGGCATTGGGTCTTAAATTGATTTAACTCCAGACACTGAAATGTATTTTGTCCTACATAAGTATTTTAGGTTTTACAACAATACCTATGTAAAGTGGTACCCACCTCTCTATTGATCAGCACTTGGCTCCCAGAAGACAAGCGCCTATATTTGCTGGTACTTCCTCCTTCATCCTCCCCACTCCTCCAGTCCATCCATGAATCTGGTGCACGTTTTGCCATACTTATCTGTGAGTGGAGTCAGTAAACGTTTTGTTCAAAAGTTGAGAAACAGTAAATTGGAGTTGGATGCACCGTTCTTCATTATCAGTTTAATGTTCATGAATCAACAAATATTCATAATACATTTTCACTAATACCAACCTCAATAGATGTTGGTTTCTCGAACTATCTGACTTTAGTTTAATCAAAACAGGTTTACAATACATATATTGTATTTCACCAGTATTATACATGTAACACTCTTGGAAATAATAGTAAACTCTTTGCAACAGTAACGGTTGCAACATTTGTTACTATTTAACAGTAACAATTGCAACAGTTCAAGTATGCTAGATGGCGCCACCGAGTACAGGACGCCTTTCAGAGTGCTAAAGCAAACAATTCGGGGATATTAGTATCCGCTAAAGTACGAACTTTATTAGAACACCACAATTGATCGGATCGCCATACATTCACATTAGAGCATTGGATTACAACGAAATTCCGATGCCAAACAGCCAACTTGTGTGAATTTAGACCCTTTTTTTCTGGATGAATGGGCAGACCCCACTTATCGCCCACCTTCGATTGGTGTTTTCGCGGGAACACATAGTGACTCAGGACGCTCACTGATGGGTAGGAACGATCAGACTTTCATTGTTCATTATACTCATTAATTAACAATTCCAGAACATGCACCTGGCAGATATGGCACATAATATCTTTACCAAGCTAATCTACGAACAAACACCAAATTCAAAACACAAAAACCTCCAGATTAGTACCTCACCTGCTAACTCTACCAATACAGACCCGCCCAAGCTACTTCACCCACAGTTCTCACCTGAACGAAACCTAGAGCCCCAACTCCATGAAATAAACGAGGAAATGGCCTCACAAATAGCTGTAGACATCATAAACTCCCCATGCCCTAATGAGAAAAAACCAGCTTCACCACCAACAGTAGTCACAACTCAGGAAAAATTTGATCACCCTGACAACACAATTAAATAAAAAACCCTGCCCAATATCACTGAAGCATTTATTGGTGTCCCACTTGGACACAGTACCCCAGCAAAGCCAGCACTACCTGCTAAAATAGAATCCTTTGATGAATTAGCTGATCAACTGCAAAATTACAACCTCAAATTGCACACCATCCAGCAGGAGGCAGTCGCAAAAATAGACACTGACCTCAAGACACTAGATACAAATATACAACTCAAACTAGCATCCCTAGAAGTCAGAATAAAATCAGTCGAAGAATCCCATGTCCCTCTTGCTGACATAAAGACTGAAGTGACCAACACAGTCCAAGCACAACTACAAATTGAAACTAATAAGCTAAATGCACAAGCTGTAGCAAACCAGAATACAATGCTTGCCAGTTTAGAAACATGTAAGGTAAACACACTTGCCCCTCTCAAAAAACAAATTGACGACTACAAAGGTGAAATAACTACTTTGAAAGGTAACCTGAAAACTCTCCAGGCCCAAACCAATAAAACAGAAGCTTGGCAAACTGACATATACACGATGACCAACCAAAACTCAATAACTACCACCAAAATAAATCATACCATCGCCTGCATCACAGAAAAAGTAGAAACCCTTGATTCCAAATCAAGAAAAAATACCATTGTAATAGATGGAATCCCAGAAACCAAAAATGAAAACCTACGAGAAATAATATCTGACATCATAACTCTTACAATCCCCAACTTCGACAGCGATGACATTGATGTGATCTATCGCCTAGGAAAATTCAAACAAAATAAAACCAGAACAGTCATGGCCTTTGTATCCTCGTTGAGGAACAAAGATGTGATAGTAAATCAAGCAAAATCAATTAAACAGAACAGCCCATATCCAGACATCTGGACCAAGCGCAACCGACCCGCCCCCTACAGGGCGGATTTAGACCACCTTTAAACTTCCTTTCGTTGCTCCATTACCCCTGGTATTCTCAGTTAGACAGAACTCCCATCATCGACCTGTTTTTTATGTTTTCCCATCTAAATGGGTACCATTACATCGTCTGAATGGCAAGTTTTGTTCCTCATGAGGCCTTTCATGGGACAACTTATGTATAATGTGGTACAGGAAAGTTGCAATTTTAAATATAAAGATTGGTTTAGTCTCCCACCCCTGTCGCACCTCTCACACACACACTGCACCTTCACTCACTCACATAGCCCAGTATCACACACTGCCCCTCCCGCTGCCTGCCACTGCCTGCTACTGCCTGCCACTAGTGTGTGTGTAGCCTTGCCTCAAGGCTACACACACACTAGGCAGGTAGGCAGTCAGGTATCAAACACTAACCCATGGATTCTAATGTGAAGGGAGGAGTGAAGGGTGGGTGGCTGGTGGGCATGCAGTGTTATTCAAGGTGAGAAAAACGACAACTATAAGAACAAAAAGTACAGCAAGCAAAAGTACTAGCGGGTAAAATTTCTGGATAAACAAAGACACCCCCGATGATACTCGACGAAAGTACCAACTCATACGCAAGTGTTACAATAAGCTTAAAACAGTTGACACAAATAGCAAGCCAACCCTTTCCTCTACCCATGTAGATTACAATGGTACCTGTTACAAATGGGCAGATCTTCAGAAATTACCAGAAGGGGCTAGGCCACGTGATATAAAATCAGAAACCTATAATAACTGGGATACTTTCGCCTACCAAGGCGAACACGTCTATACATCCAACTTCTACCCTTCTACAACTTCTACCCTTGAGTTAGCTGCCGAATGTCTGTACACAGACGATCCATATCGTATAAAAACGATCGGCGGCAGCATCCAAAACAACCAAGAATGGGAGGATAATAGTGAAAACGAACTCAAATTAATTATGAAAGCCAAATATTCCCAAAACAAAAATCTTCAACACAAATTAACCTCCTCCCCATACACAAGTTTTTACGAATAGACGGCTAACAAACGATGGGGAACTGAGCAATGCTTGGGGGACAACAACTTTAACCCAAACCGATTAACCGGCGAGAACTTGCAGGGCAAAATCACAACAGAGCTAAAGAACAAATTCCTAGCTGAGCAAAATGTCCAAGCTGTCCAGAACGACCAACCGCAAGGTTAAATACTTATTTATAGGGGACTTCAGAAGCTGTGGTTTATCTGGACCAATACTTTCACCAGCATACCTACTCCACCTACTCATTCGCCTGTGCATCTCGAAAAATGTTGGCCTACCTGGCCCAGGATATTTTAACCGGCCTGCGCCCGCAGTACGTTATAATGCTCTCGGGCTTATGCTCCATCACCAGGAAAAACCGTGTTACCAAGCAAGTTACTCTTGCTACCAATGATCAGAAGAAGTTCTCTAAATATCAAGCAGATATGAGGCACATACAAGTCCTACTGGAGCGTGCCGCACTTCCAAAACCCACCTCGGTAATTTTCTGTACAGTCACAGGTATGGAACTCTCTATTTACAATAACCAACCTACTAGAGATCCCTATCAGGATACTCTAAAATCTTCAATAACCGAGGTCAACAAAATTATCACAGAATACAACAAGAATAGATGCCTCCCAACTCCATTTTTGAATGACTACATACACCATAACGTCAAAAAAGGCCACCTCAACTCCTACTCGAAATTAGCACCCAATGGATGCCATATTACGGAAGCATGTTGTGACCACTGGGCCTACAAGCTATGTAAAGCTTGTGATCAGCTTTAAACCAGTCAACTCCCCACATATATTGCTTATATTTAACAAAATTGCCTCTTTCGTTGAAGGTGGGCTTTTAAAATAAGTAGCATATCCAAGCCAATATTGGAATAATGACCTATCTACCATAATTAGATGTCACACAGATGCCCTAGAAAGTGAATTGTGAGTGATACATACATATTTCAGCGCTGGAACGAAGGTCGATGAAAATATACTTATATCTTTCAATTGGTGCTATGTGACTAGATAAGAAGACCAAAAAAACTATTTTCATCACCAGACCACAGCAACCCCCGCTTACCAAAGACATTGACATTCTTCTCAGGATCTCTTATAATTACTCCCTATTGCACATCTGTTCATTCACTCATTATTATTAGTCAAAAATATAAATCCTATACATATATAAATGTACATGTGTTCTAAATGAATAAAACCCTGTGATAATCAGTAAACAGCTGAAATGATTACTGATCGTAATTTAGTATTAAGTATATATACTACACTTAACCTAACTGTGATACTTATATCCCCCCTGCATCCCTGATTAGACCCTATGGCAGAATCCTCTATCCAACAGATAGAAAACCTCGCTACTGCCAAGGGCTTCAGGATTGTTGGGTTAAATATAAGAAGCCTCATGAAAAATCATGAGGAAGTTGAAACTTTTTTATTTAAGATTGACATGCTGCTGCTGTCGGAGACATGGCTATCGGATAAGGTAGCTAAAGCCCAACTATGTGTTCCGGGTTATGATCTCTATAGACTAGATAGAATGAGTGGGAAATCAAAAGGAGGTGGCCTGGCAGTATATGCACGTAATGATATAAATATAGATAGTAATGAATACTCAAATTTGAACAAAAGTGACAAAATATCGAAATACAAGTCCTAAAAAACCACGATACCAAAAACGAAATAAAGGTTTTCCTAAACCTGGACCGCCCTCCTAGTGGCCAGTATCAATGAGCACTGGAAACACTCCAAGCAACTCATGATGCTATTCCCCCAACCATGAATTTTATGTCTTAGGAGATTTTAACATTAACCTCAACGACCAAACAACAATGAGAAACAAACTCAAAAAGCTATCTCAAGTTAACCAACTGAAACAATACATTACTGACCCTACCAGGACCACCTCCTCCACTTCCAATATTTTCGACCACATCTACTCAAATTCCAAATTCATAGCCTCAACAGGATTCTTAAACCTAAATTTTTCGGACCATAAACCCAGTTTCCTCGTAAGAAAAAAACAAAAACAAAAGCACACTAAAACCTCTTTTCAATCAAGAAGCTACTGAAATTTTCACAAAAACATATATCTGGAAATTCTGAGAGACCATAGCTGGAACAAATATTACTCTATGCGAGACCCAAATGAATGCTTGACATATTTTGAACATTTTATTCTACAAATACTAGACAGGATGTGTTCGGTAAAAGAATATAAAATGTTAATGCTAGATGTGACTGGCTAACAGCCAACCTATTTACTTTGATGAAACAGCGAGACCAATACTTCAAACTAGCGAATAAACACAAATCCCCAGACCTTTTTGATGGAGCAAAAAATCTGAGAAAAGAAGTAAATAAATTAGCAAAAAATCTAAAAAACAATTACATCCAGGAAAACCGGGAAGAGTGTTCAGATGACCCCCACAAGTTCTGGGAAAAGGTTAAACCCTTAATAAACCCAGATAAAATCCATTCAAATGAAAATATAATCCTAAAAGAAAATGGTATCAACTTAGACCCTGAAAAAATCCCAGATTGCTTCAATGAATTCTTTAACTCTATAGGACAAAACCTAGCAGAGAAAATCCCTCCCTTAGATGAAGAGGAACTAAAAACATACCATAGCAATTCAACCAATGATTCCCCTCCACCACCCAACTTCTCCTTTGGGAGGGTGGATGTAGCAACCCCATTAAAATTATAAGCAACCTTTCAAACTTCAAATCCTCAGGCCTAAGACACTTTAAAAGTAGTCTGCTGAAGAAGGTGCTTCTCTCGCTGGTCCAACAATTTAAATACCTAATCGAGCTCTCTCTGTCCACTGGTATTGTTCCAGTGAAGTGGAAGATGGGAAAGATAACCCCATTGTTTAAAGCAGGCGATAGAACAACTCCTGGTAATTATCGACCTATCTCCACCATCTCGCTTCCTGCAAAGATACTAGAAAAACGTTGTACAGAAGCAATTAATGTCTCACCTAGAAAACAATAATATTCTAACGAATAGTCAATATGGATTTCGCTCAGGACTCTCAACTAGCGATGCAGTTGTCTCTTACCTAAATGATAATATAAAGCTCTAAACGACAAATCAAATAGTTGTGCAGTCTACTTGGACTTCCGGAAAGCCTTCGATACTGTAGATCATACAATTTTACTAGAAAAATTAGAAAAATAGGACTAAAAAACATGGAACTCAACTGGTTCCAGAACTATCTATCAGATAGGACCCAAAATGTCTTTATCAACAACAAATTGTCCACACCAAAAACCATAGTATGCGGAGTCCCCTAAGGAACCACCTTGGGGCCGATATTATTTCTAGTCTACATAAATGACTTACCCATGCATATCAAGCATACTAATATCCAACTTTTCGCAGATGACACCATCTTGTCACAATCAGACAAGAATCTAGATAAACTATCCCACCTCATACAAAATTACTTGAACAATGTATTACTATGGTGTAGAAGAAACAAAATTTCATTGAATGAGGATAAATCGAAGGTCACAACCTTTCTTGAGAGACCTTCCCGGAGGTCCAAGTGGAAAAACAAATCCTCTGCTTACAAGTTAAACCTAGCTGGTATCATGTTAGAAGAGGTTGAAGATTACAAGTACTTGGGAACTATCGTTGACGGTTCCCTAAACTTTAATAAACATCTCGCCTCAATCAAAAAGAAAGTATTGCACAAACTTTGGTTGCTAAAACACCTGAGGGGTAGGCTGAACCAAAACCTCAGTGCACAAATCTACAAAACCTCTATTTTACCCATATTTGACCAATCAGATATTTTTTACGATTCAGCTGCCAAGACCAAACTAACCGCCCTACAAATTCTCCAAAACAAAGCCCTAAGAATTATCACAAAAAGCAATAAATATCAATGCGTGATGCACTTCCACCAGAGGTTTGGCCTACTCCCTCTTAAGCAGAGGAGGAGGCTGCACCAACTCCAACAAGGCTACAGAATGCGGACCCTGACCGACCATATTGACCACCGAATATTACCCACCAGGCAACACCAGCCAGACCGTATTGTCTTTAGATGCCCCTTACCAAAAAGTGAACTGATCAGAAACTCCATATATTACAAAATTCCCTTATATTGGAAAATCTAGATACCCCCAAAAAATTTGCAAAGCAAGTGAAACCTCTCCAAATCTGGAGAGACATTGATTTCTTATACTGATCCCAATACTCTACTAGAGGGCCAATTCCAAGATACATTTGATGACCCTCTGTGGGGTGATCCATGTCCCTGACAGCATCAGCAGCAACAATAACAACAATAAGAACTTAAAAACTAGTTCATCACCTTAACCCAGCCCACAAGGCGGGTATAGGAACCTTGTACATAAAAAAGACCCAGCACTGATTGTTCCCAGTGGATGGGCAACTATATAAATATTGAATTGTAAAACCATAGTATAAAATGACCACGCGTCAAAAATTGAACCTATGTTTATATAAATCTACACTACCATCTAGCAAATTGAATCCATAAATGATACCAAAACTTTGAGGCGTTGACTCACTTGTGGATTGTTCCCTCAAGCATACTGTAAATGTCATATCCAGCACGGCATGTATATCTCCCAAATTAACAGAGTAGCCCGGCTGACGTAATCAGTTTTGATGAATAAAAGTATAACAAACAAACAAACAGTATCTTCCGAGGAGGCGGCATTAGTTTAGTGTCTTGGGTTTAGTGTCTTGGGTTTAGTGTCTTGGGTTTAGTGTCTTGGGTTTAGTGCCTTGGGTTTAGTGTCATGAGTTTAGTGTCATCGTCTCCATAATCCTTGTTTGTATTGTTAATATTTTATTTTGTCTGATCAGGCACTAACTTTAACATTGTCATTGTTGCTTCATTTCTCAAGATTATGAAAGAGGCTTTATGAGGCCTTATATCAGATTATGAAAGAGGCTTTATGAGGCCTTATATGAAAACACATACCTTCTCCTTTCACAATTAGCCTATGGTCTTGTATAGTGTCATTGTCTAATGTTTACTTCTTTTTTTTTTTAAATAATTTTATTGGCCACACTACATTACAAATTTATTATTTCATCATTCAAATTCAAATACGCATAACAAGACAGAGCTGTTATTTTTTGTGCGTTGCCCGGGATATAATATAATATAATATTGCATTATCAAATTAAAGGTTTAATCAGTTTTTACATAACATTTCCTTCTATACATCCAAAATACATCATCACCCAAAGCTATGAATACCCACCACGAATACCTATGATCTCAAAATACCACTACGAGGTCAAGTCAAACTATTTTAGTTCTAAACACAATCAGACATTTGCATACACAATACATATCCACGATTTCCATGCTAGTTGGCATGTACATTTCTCCTATATCCTACCCAGCGGATCGATTCATCTGGTCTACACAAGACATTGCAACTATACTTTAGTCGATTTGCCACTTGGTAAAAACAGGAGGCCAGCTTAAAAACAAAATATGATTATGTATCAACAATCAGATCTCTGCATCGATTTAAAAGAACAATTTTTAGTTGCTTATCGTCAGTAATTACTTTCGTATTCGCTGGTAATCCGTTCCAATTTGATATTCCTTTGTACATAATTGATTTTTTGTACCTCTCTGTTGTAGGAAGTGACAATTCAATATTCGGGGCCATATCTCGTCTTAGTAATCTTTCATTATTTGTTAGATCTTGTAATACCTTGTGTCTATGTACCATACATATTGTGTTAACTTTCCTTCGGGTCTCAAAGGTAACAGATTGTTTTCACGCATTTTTGAAGTGTAATCTAATCCTTCTCTTTGACCATATGCAATTCGGAGGGCGTACTTATATGACCGATCCAGTTTGTTACATAAGCCACTATTAGTCGGCCCAAAGAATGGGGAAGCATACTCACAAATAGGTAGGATATAAGTTTTAAATATGAGCATACATAGCTTTGAATTCATATATTTCCTCCTCTTCTGCAGTTCACCTAATTTCGTGTAAACAGTTCGCAGAATACTAGAGACATGCTGATTCAGGGTCAATTTCTCATCTATTATACACCCAAGATATTCAAACGTGAATACTCTGCTGATTTTGACACCATTACATATTACCTGTAAGCAATCGTTCATGACCTGTTTGCTATTAAAACCGAAAAATTGCATTTTTGTTTTCCTCTCATTTATATCTAGCAAATTCGTCTTACACCACCTTGCATATGAGTATATCCTCTTGACATTTCTTAGTTAAATCATGTTCATTTCTGTCGCACAATATCAGGGCTACATCGTCAGCGTAGATAAGTAGTTTTCCATGGAAAAAAACATTCAAATTCAAATTCAAACATTCTTTATTGTCTTTTCTCTTACAAAACAATTTTTGGTGATCCAATTCTGGCGTTATTTAAATCGTTTATGAAAATTAAAAACATTAGTGGCCCAAGAATACTTCCTTGAGGAACACCGGCGAACAATTCTCTTTCATTACTCAAACCACATTTCGATTGGACATACTGCTTACGTTCCATCAAGGAATTATACAGTAATAACAGAGACCGTTCATTCAGACCAATATTATATAACTTCTCCATAAGTAATTGGTGGTTGACCGAGTTAAACGCCTTCCGGACATCGAAATATACAATACTCAACTTGTGTCCAGTATTTGTCTTACTATACAGCTCAGATAACAGGTGATAAATAGCATCATTTGTAGATAGACCACTCCTAAAACCGAACTGGTATTTGTAAAATATGTTTTCAGTTTCTAGGTAATCATTTAGTCTAGTGTCCAAAATTCTTTCTGCTATCTTACTGGTAGATGTAACTAAAGTAATTGCTCATACATTATCAATTATCCGGGTATTACCTCCTTTGGGGAGAAGAACAATCGGTGATACTTTCCATTTTTTCGGGAATTGTCCACTTAGTAGAATACGATTTATCAGTTTTGTAAATGGTACAATTGCAGTTTGGAGAGAAATTTTTAGAATATAACTATTGATATTCTCGAAACCAGATGATTTACTCACATTCAGGTTTTTCATAAGGCCAATCACCTCTGTCTCCTCCAATCTACCCACAAGATTCACATCACCAAACACTTTGGTTGATAAATCATAATACCCTTTGTTATTGAAACCTATATTAGCAAAGAATTTATTTGCATAGTTTATGGCTTCTGTATCTTTAACCAAACCATTATCAGTTTCAAAACACTCGATGTTGGATTGTGATTTGGTATCTTTGTTGCTATAGATTTTACCGAGGTGGTCCCAGAATTTTTTGGGTCTGCCAGTATTCTCATTGACCTTATGTATAAGGAATTGCCTCCTTTCTCTCATTAAGCAAGATTTTACATTTTTTCTGAGAACCTTTGCTGAGTTTATGTCAGCTAAACTTTTAGATTTCCTGGCCAAATCAAATGCTCTGTCGCACTCTTTTATAAGGTTATATGTTGCTGCAGAGATATACGAGATATTATCCCGTTTCCTTCTCCTAACCTTTGTAGAATACCTTTTGTCAGCCTCAATAACAATCTTAAATAGGTCGGACCAAATATCATCCACATTTCTTTCACCAAATACAATTCTATTCATCTCAATTTCGACTTTTTCTTTGAAACAGATTATATCCTCAGGACTTTTTTTAGTGGTCCAAATATACTCCCTCTTAGCTATACTTGTTCGATTTTTTTTTTAATAATATACCTACAACCGGGAAATGATGAGATATATTCAGTTTCAGACTTTTGCAATCGTTGACTATCATATTACTAAACATAAAGTCAATCAGTGTCTCGCTGTTACCTGATACCCTTGTGTATTAAGAGTTATGCAGTAGAAAACCATGTCTGTTCATAATATCATTGAGAGAGGGCTTGTGTGGGTTATTCTTAGCCATATTGATATTCACATCGCCTACAAATATAGCATTCAATTTTTTTATCCTAATGACTTCTAAAATAGCATTAATCTTGCTAGTGTCATTTTTTTTTTTTAATGATTTTATTAACCAGCTTCTCAAGACGAATATACACGATACAGTCGAGAACAGGTAACACAGTATAGGTTTGTGGCGTTCCACCTGCTGCTGCAGTCTACTTAGGTTAACATCGATAAGTAACAAAAACTACTACGTTTCTGGCAATTATTTAAAATAAAGTACAATGCAGTACAATACAATACAGAAATTAAATATGATATAGTACAATGCGAAACAATACAATACAATACAGTGCGATACATGTAAGTCAATGGAGGCTTCAAGTGGTATAAGATGAAATGGCAAGTATAATATTTGGTACTGCCACTGCCTTAACGGTGAAATATAGGAATGCATGATGTTATTACTGTTATTACATTGTCTAATGTTTACAAAAAAAGATGGCTTCCCTCTGATGTACCTGGCACCTGTATGTTATCATGGCGTCCTGTGTTGCAGTTTAGCATTAGTATAGAATAAAAATACTAAAACTAAAACGAAATGACAATCACCTGATTTTGCTCATTTTTATTATAGTGTACTTTATTACAATATTATCTTACTTAAACATACATTGAATATTAACCGCTCTGTTAGATACTACATGTAAGCGATAAGCGATTTGTAGTATCCGATCAAACTGTACTGTATGAACGTTTGCTTAACTCTTGTTATTCTTGCTATTATTGTTATTATTATATTTATGACACCTTGATATGCCTAGATGTAAAATCGTGCTGTGCTGCTCCATTATTTGCCCTTTTGCCTACTTACATCTAGTAAGTAGGCAAAAGTAGATTTTGTTATTACCTACATAGTTTATTATATTTCTAAGTCACTTAATTTTATTTCCATTCTTCCATAGCCTTGGTAAATCTTTAGTACCTATAGCTAATTATATTCATGGTAACCACAATGGTACATTGACCAATTTGTCTAGGTATGTATATTACTCGCTTGTACTCATTTGTACTCACCGAAAATGACGAGAAAAAAATCTTTTCTTATGTTGATTTGGTCTGGTATACTGTTCCATCCTGTCTTCATCCTGATTTAATTTTTTCGGTTTTAGGGTTCGGTACCAAAATTAAAGAAGGTTTTCTTAGGAGATTTTGTTCTGTTATTAACATTTACCTCACTCTGAGTTAATTAAAATGTAGATACTATAAATGTGTCTTCCTTTTCATATGGAGTAATTTACGGTTCTTAATGGATATTTTGTAGGTCTGATTGTAAGGGCCTTTTAGGTTATAGGTGCGATGGTCATCTTAACATGCTTCCCAAAACTTTCCCAAAACTTCCCAAAACTTAATGGAATGAGATGAGATGTGGTTATACATAGTAGAGTGCAAATAATTGAAATGTGATGTGCCTTGGCCATAAGAGGCATTCTATTCCAGAGAGATGTAGCATTAGAAAGTAGATATAGCAAATTACATTGTAACTTCAACCATAGATCAGGAAACAATAATGGAGACATGAGGATATAGCAGAGCACAAATAATTGAAATATGATGTGCCTTGGACATAAGAGGCATTCAAGTTTTATCTCAAGAAACACTGATTTATCTCGAGAAACACTGATTTATCTTGAGAAACACTGATTTTTCTCGGAAACACTGATTTATCTCAAGAAACACTGATTTAACTCAAGAAACACTGTTTCTTGCTTGAAAATCAATGTTTGTTGATAAAACAGTGTTTATCGAGTTAAAACAGTGTTTTATCTCGAGAAACACTGTTTCTTGAATTGTTACCCGAACGGCTTGCCATACTAGTGACCCTAATCAGCCTGATCCCTGGCCTCCAGCTGACTTGGTCATATAACAGTTATAAACATATACAGAGAAGTGATTTATTGAATGAACAATAATGATCAACAGATATAATTAATAATGACCTCAAGTCAAGCACAGATATCCTCATAGGGTAGTGAAAGACTGTGAAGTACAAGCTTTCTGTTAATCTTCTAATATCACATGGAATGTAAAAGTTGAATACCATAATAATAAGAATAAATAAGTATGTATGTTCAATGATCAGAAAGGATATAGCAGTTTGTCAGTGTAATGATTAAAGGTCAGTTTATCCGGAATATTATGAACATAGGTCATTCCACCTCGTTTGACATTTATAGATAAGGGAATTAGCAACCTTGGCTGTGGAAGGGGGAAGAACGAGGAGGTTTCTCTTAGCATGACTTCTGGTTGGGAGATCTCTTCGATCAATATTGTTAGGATTTTGTGAGAGGTAGAAGGCTATATCCAGAATATGTTTATTTCTACGGTGCTGTAGAGGACACATATTTAGTAATTTATGTTCAAGATCCACATTATCAAACTTGGATTTATTGTAGATTATTCGAAGAGCTCTGTTTTGTTGGGATTGTAATTTCTGTAATATGGAGGCAGGCGCAGAATCATGAATAAAGTCACAGTAATCAAAATTTGGAAGAATGGCCATCTTATAAAGATCATGTTTGGCCTTTGAAGTTAGAGAGTTAAGTGCTCTATAGAGTAGTCCTATTTTGGCGGAGACAAGGTTTAAGGTATTTTTGGTATGTTGCTTAAAAGTAAGAAGCTCATCTAATGTAAAACCAAGGAATTTGTAATCTTGAACAGGTTCTAATTTTTGGCAGCCCAGACTTAGACTGGATGTATAGCTAAGGGCAAAGGACATTGTTTTGTATTTCCCGATATTTAGAGATAGTTTGTTGACGGAGCACCAAGAGTAGATTTTATCTAGATCTTGTTGTAAGTGATTATAAAGGTGGGTGATGTTTGAGTTATGATAAAATAAAACAGTATCATCCGCATAATGTTGTAGTTGGGGATGTTCAACAACAGAATGTAAATTCATGGTAACAACAATTACAACAATACAAAAAGCATTAACATATAATTTAGCATTATGAACATTAAGACAACGTTTTGCCTAAAACATAGCTATTCGAAGAAAGTGGGAGGGTGGAAAGTTATTGATAGGGTGGACAGGGAATTGGTAATCTCTATGAACCGTATATCTGCAAATAAGTACAGGCTGGTAAATACCCGTTCTACAGGATTTGCTAGTGGGACAGCCAGAACCACATCTTCATCTCTTTGTGTTCTGTCTCCCACTATCTTTGTTTTTCAACTTCTCTCTATTGGGACTGAGCAGAATAAGGCCTCCATTACAAAACTATTTGGTATTGTTATTTTAAATGGATTTTCTATTATATTGTAGTGGATATGAGGATCAGCGCAAGTCTAGTATAGCTTGCTGTTGTTTTAACTCTTATATAACCGGGTCGGCCTTCAAGGTCAAGGTTGGAGCTCCGCTCGCTCAGCCTTTCAAGCCTTTCGGATCTGTTCCGTTTTTACCTTGAATGAAATGTAAGCTTTACCCTAGTTACAGATTACCTTTCATCTTTCTGCATTGACCAGAATACGTACTGTATTGCATAACTGTGATGTATTGTGTATCTCCTGTATCACTTATTCCTGTACGAAGAACATCTTGCCATTTACTTGTACACACCTTGTTATTGTACGGATTGTATTTGTGACTATTCCGGAAATCCTTTCCGTCAGATGTCTTGGTTAGCCCGGCTGACCATGTACCTTGTGATTGCACTGTGGGGGAAATAAAGCTACGGAAACAGAGATCGTTGTCCATGTTTTACTTTCCCTTAGTCGAGAGGAGAATCGAACCTGGGTTGTCTAAGTAATAGCACGAAGGTTATCGCGGGCTGGATAACTAGTGTCACCATTTACTGATAAACTACCTGTAGGAGAGCCTACAGCCCCGGATTGGTAATCGAGATATCCGGGGGTTCACTACAATTGGTGCCGTGCCAGTTCTCGACCTCAGTGCTTTCAGTCCGTTGGTTGTCCCAAATTTCTTCCCGGAAGAAATTGAGACTGCGGTGGCAGTCCGTGACGTCTACGAAAGATGTCGTATTCTGATTCTGCGGCGCAGACGGAAGGAGGTCGTTATGGAACGAAATCGAGGAGACAAGATTTCGTGGGTAGAGACCCGGGGTCGGCAACCCCGAGAAGTCTCCCCGCGGATTTCGAGTCACCTTCCTCTGACCGTGGTGCCAGAGGCGTAGCGAGACCAAAATATTCCGGAGGGAATTTCGCGCAGTGGAGAGACCCGCCGAACTACACGGAAGTTTCTGACCTTCGTGAGAAATTCCGGCAGTCGATCGCGGAAGAGCTCCAAACCCAAGTCCGCGAGCTGATGGATGAGAATTTTGAGCTCCGTAAGAGAATAAATACGGAATCCGTGGACAATGGTCCGGACGGGCGTTTACTTGAAGATCATGTAAAGCCCTCCCTAGAGACGGGGACCCCGCAGAGACGTGAGATGACAGCTCTGGAGTCGGAGTTGCTTGAGATGATCCAGGGGATTGGGAAGCAGAATCCTACCAGAGGTCCCGTGACATCCACGTTTATGGACCAAAAACCGGCTAGTGAGCCTACTACAAATGATCCGTCGATTGTGTCCGATCAGGGCGGAAGAGAACGAGATCACCGCGGTGTGACGTTCTCTCGGCATACGATGATGACATCATCTCCGAGGCGAACACGTAAAAGACATGATGACTCTCAGTGGAGAGAACCTGATCGCAAACGACAGGGAAATCATGGCAGAGAGCATGGCCGAGGGAATAGTCCTTCTCGTCATATAAGTCCTGCCGGAGGGCATGCACGTTCGGCGTATGTTACCGCATCCCCGTTGTTTCCGCAGAGGCGTTCTGACGAGGATCGACGACAGAGGTCACCTTCCCATAGATCCCGTAGAACCAACCGGTCCCTGGTCCCTGGTCTTGAGTATGACGGACCAGAGGAATCTGATGAGGAGTTCACGTTTGTTCACCGTGAGGAAGTTGAGAATCACCCGCCGAAGGTCCCGCCGGTGAAGATGTGGGATGGCAAAACCGCGTGGCGGACCTACCTCATGGAGGTAAAGGTGATCGCTGAGTCGCACAATTGGACATCTGCTCAGTTGCTTCGACAATTGAGGTGCGGCACACGCAAACAGCTGGCAGAAATGGGTGACCTGCCAGTGGACGTCAATCTCTGGCAGTTCGTTGAGCACATGGATGCGAACTACGGAGAAAGGTCCAAGTTCCGGTTGCAGGCTGAGTTCTACAACTGTAGACAGACCCCAGGGCAAGCCGTTCGCTTGTTCGCCAATGAGGTGGCACGGAAGGGCCGAAAGTCGTTCGGTCGCATGGACAACACATTGAGAGCTGTGTCCCTGCGCATTTTTTTGCAAGGGGTCACAAACGCTGAGATGTCCGCGTGGGTTCGTCTAAAGCAACCACGGGACTTGCAAAGCGCTGTAGATTGGGCGGAGGTATGGGAATCTTGTCAATTGGATTCTCGCTCAGTTACGACCATCAATGCAGCGGAGGCTGCCCTGGTTGTTCCGGAGATCCCTGCACCCAATAGCAGACCTTCGCGAAGAGCATCGCGGAGAGCGATTGTCCAGGCCACAAGCGCAGCGAGTGCTTCAGATTCGTCAGAAGATGGTCTGCAAGCCGCTGTGATCCAGGTCTTGCAAACTTGGAAGGGCGGACAGGGACGCAACGGGAGCGGAAGGACTTCCGGTAGTACTTCTCAGTGGAGAGGGAAATCGGAGAGGCCCCGCGGAAGGTGCTATGCTTGCGGACAGGAAGGGCATTACATCGCCAACTGTCCCAAGAAAGCGAAGAAGGGAGATTCCGAACTCAAGGCGATTACCGACGGGAAAACCTCTGAGTCGGAAAACTCCAACCGGACCGCATAGAGCGCGAAGTGCGATCCGGGGAGTCGATGGCGCTCCGCAGTACTACAATTCGTGTGGTATCTGCACAACACGCGGAAGATGGGAGTGAGGCTCTGACGCCCGTGTGTAGGGAAGCGGGTAGAGTAATACAAGATAGCTGCCCGTTACCGAAAACGGATACTAGTTGGTCGTCTGATGAGACTACTCATCCAGGGATCAGAGTTGATCCAGTGGATAGTTTTGCAGATAGCGATCCTGACGTGCTATGGGGTCGTGCAGAACTCCGAGCTGTTGTCGGTCAAGTGTTAGTCGTGGAGGAAGGTCCCGACAACCTTGCCGTCGTTCAGCAGGTTTCCGGTGATGAGCAGAGAACGCTGAAGATCCGTGATGCATGCATTGCGGAGAGATGGTACGCGACTGTATCTGTGAACGGAGATATCGGTGAATTTCTGTGGGACCAAGGTGCGACGACTAGCCTTGTGACAAAGAGATTCTATGATTCCCTGCATCAACAGCCGCCGATGGCTCCGTCCCGGCTGGCGTGCATGATGGGAGGTGGTTCGCAGATAACTGTTCACGGATGTGCCTTGATTCCCATGACGTTAGGGAAACGGACGTATATGATTACGTGTCTGGTAGTAACGGGTCTTGCCGGCCCCGAATCCGGGATCCTAGCTCAGGATTTTGCTTTGTTGCACTCATGTAATATATACTGTTCAGGGAAGCTTGCGTTGAGCAATGGCGCTGATGCTGTGAAAATGCACCATTGGCGCGGATCTCGACCGTTGCGGATGAGTCCCTCTGTGAAAACGATCGAAGCTAAGGAGACTGAGGATGGGTATGAAGTAACACTCCGGGAAGCGGTGGTTATCCTTCCTCGATCAGTCACACTTGCTAAGATTGACGTTCGCAGGTGCTCTGACACATCAACAGGTTTGATGTTCGAGCCCAATCAGAGACTGCTGAAGGAATATTCACTGGGATGCCTTAACACTTATGTGACGGCGGATGAAAAAGCAGTGATAGCCTTCAGTAATCCGTCCGGAGAGTCCCTACGTCTAGAGACTGATGTGGTGGTCGGAAAAGTGAGTGAGGTGACGCTGCCATCGTCCCCTGCCACTTGTCCGGAGGGGGTAGATCCGGGGATTAGAAGAGCTATCATTAACTCGATACAGATGGTGGAGTTGCCGTCCGTAGTCGATGATGACCTGATTGCCCCTGACATTCCGGTGCCACCGAGTACGGAATGCCCGCTAGCGAAACTAGTGAGAGAGACGCACTTGACTGATCAGAGTGAAAAGTTGCAAGTTGCGGAGCTCCTGACTGAGTTCCGTGAGTGTTTCGCGTTACCTGGCGATGAGCCGGGCCACACTCACGTTGTCAGACATGTGATTGACACTGGTAATTCCAGACCTATAAAACTCTGCTATAGGCGGATTCCAGTGGCCAAGCGTGACCTAGCGGAGGCTGAGATCTGGCGGATGTACGAGCAGGGACGCATAGAGCATTCTAACAGTCCGTGGGGAGCACCTGTCATACCAATATTTCCGCATGTTAATCTAAATATTCAATGACGTAATATTGTATAACATTGCATAATAAGGTGTAACCTTATTAACATGATTATGATTATGAATATGTACCTCAGTACATGAATATGAATATTAATGTATCAGTTATAATCTAGGTCATCTTGCTATGTCTAGTCAAGCATGGCTACCTCTACACCTGTCCAGGTGTGCCACATTACGTAATCAGTATACACTAATTAATACTCAGACCGGCCACATGGTGGCCCGGTCCTCAACCACCATTGGTCCACGTGACCACATGTAATACCACCTGCTATTGGCGACAGACCACGTGACCTAATGTAACCCCAACGGTCACTGGCTAACCATAAGGCACACCTGGACCCCTGCTGATATATAACCCATGTCGTAGACAATAAAAGTTAGTTCTCTGATATTCTTTGAATATACTTCTGCCTCCTGGATTGATTACTTATTAGCATATGGATATGCGCTAGCTCTACCACCGTACAAGTAAGCATATCAAATGGTCGAGAACCCATTACTATAACATCCTGGATAAGCAGAAAGTTTTAAGAAACAAGACCATCCAAATCAAGGAATATATTCCAAAGAAACGCAAAGACAAGAAACAAAAGGAAATGCAGCAAGAAGTCAGAGAACAGTTGGAACAGATAATCCAAGACCGCCTGGCAGAACATGACCGGGCGCGGCAGGAGGACTTAGGAGAACGAGTCCAAGCCGCAGTAGACGCTGCACGAGCGGGACAAGGTGGCGATGGAGGCGCACCTCAACCCCCGCAGAACCACAGGATCCAAGTCGTCATGCCTCCAGCTAATGAAGAGGCACAACAGGCAGAGGCTCAAAGACATGAACATTTCGCCGAAGCACTTGTGGCACTCAGAGCTCAGGACCCGAACCTGAGAAAACCAGAGGTATTTAGACATCCAACATGTACAGTGACGACCAGATCTTTTCTTGATGCGTATGAACACTATATTAACCTCGCATATGATAACAATCCCGCCATGCTACCCAGATATTTGTCGACATACGTGGACGGGAGAGCAAAGCAATGGCTAGATAGATATGTGAGAACGGCACATGTGAACAGAAACGATTACCTGGCTACATGTAGAGCCATGATTGCACATTTTGCCGCGGATGAACGTAAACTAAGGATAACTGGCGTGAGAAAACAGAGAAAGGATGAATCTGTGGAGTCATACTCAGCAGAACTAAGAGATATCGTCCACGCCAGAGGATTAAACGAGGAATCCTCCATTGAAAAATTAGTAGAAGGACTAAGGGGCGAGATTGGGAAAGTAGTGTTAGCCCAAACCCCAATTACCTTCGACGCAGCAGTAATAATGGCAAAGACAGCCGAGGCCAGCATACAGAAACCTGCCTTAATAGACTCAGCAGATATTTCAAGCATAGTAGCAAGCTCATGCAGTGCGTTAACAAAACTAGCAGACGAGCAATTTAAAGTATTAAGCGAACAAATTAAAGCGGTAAGGACCGCACAAGAGGAAAAACCAAAGCCAGAAGCCACAGAGACAGTCCAAGAGATCGGCGGCCACCGAGGAGGTGGACGCGGCAGAGGACGCGGTCGCGGCCGGGGCCGAGGAAAATGGAACGGCAACGGCAGAGGACGCGGCGGCTGGAAGAACAAAGGAAACGGCAACAATAGCAACTGGGACAACAATGGGTGGAATAACGGTAATGGTCAGTACAACCAGAACCAAGGAAATTGGCAACAAAACTCAGGATATAACCAATTCCCCCAGCAATACTACCAAGCTCCACAGTTTGACCATCAAATGATGGCAGATTTCCAAGCTTTCCAAGCCTTCCAGAATAGCAGGAGGCAGGGAAACGGCAACCACACGTCGCACTAGGGCCAATTCGGCGTGTCCAAGGTCCCCTCGGGCAGGGACAAACCCTAAATGAACATTTCAACGACAACCTGGAAAGTCCAACGATATTGAGAAAGAAACTGTTATACGATGTGAATGCAGAAGAATCACATCTACACGAACACATATTTACTACCAACACTGGGAAAACCATAGATGAGGAAGCTCGGATCGTTCTACAACCAAAATCTGAATTAGGTGAGACAATTCCTATTACTGCTGCTATAAAAAATGGTTGTTTAGAAGTATTCGCTTACAATTATGGTATCCAAGCTCTTATTGATACTGGCGCATCAATCTCCGCCATTAGAGGTAAATTACTAGAAAAGTTCAAAGAGCGAGGACAGGTTGACATTACAAAGGTTCGTTGGAAAATATATATGGCAGACAGTGCCGTGGTACATGTTAAAAAGGTCGCAAAAATAACCTTCATGCTACAAGGTCAAACATTTAGCCATAATTTTGCAGTTATGCCAACCTTAAACCGTCCCATGATATTAGGTGTAGATTTCTTCCGAAAACATAAAGCCCACATCATTTTTGAGGAAGATCCTTCCGAAATGTACAAACCAGTTAGGGCCACAAGGTCAATAACTATTCCCCCACACTGTGAATTTGCGTTAACAGGTGAAATAACAACTTTAAATGATATTGATCATGAGGGAATAGTAGATAATATGGCAAGACGCGTGGATGTCCCCTTCTTAGTACAAAGAAGCGTGGTAATACCGAATGGGCGCAATAGACATCCAGTAGTACTATTAAATACAGGCGTTTCTGTGTCGATTACCGCCAGTTAAATTCCGTGACTGTGAAGGATAGCTTCCCACTCCCTCGTATTGACGAATGCGTCGAGGCGTTAGGCGGAAACCAGTGGTTCTGCACCCTCGACCTGGAGTGTGGGTATTGGCAGATCGCGATGGACGAAGAGAGCAAGCAGAAAACTGCTTTCCTGTCTAGCGCAGGGCTGTTCCAATTCAAAGTAATGAGCTTTGGATTGTGCAACGCCCCTGCCACTTTTCAACGTATGATGGATCGTATGCTAGGCGATCTCCGTTGGAAAGCGTGTCTGGTATATCTGGACGATGTAGTAGTATTTGGGGAAGCCTTTGCGGAGTGCCTCCTAAATCTACGCCAAGTGCTCGAGAAGATCCGGGAGTTCGGATTGAAATTGAAACCCAAGAAATGCGAACTATTCCGCAGAGAAGTGGAATACTTGGGTCGGATTGTGTCACACAAAGGCATCTGTGCAGACCCAAAGAAAGTACAGAAAGTCCGCGAGTGGCCAATTCCGAAAAATGCTAAGGAGATTCGGCAGTTTTTGGGATTCGCATCCTACTACCGTGAGTTCCAGCCGAACTTTTCGATAGTTGCCGCTCCTTTGCAAGAAGTTGTGAACTCCGCCGGGAGGGAGAAGATATATTCTAAGCCCATAGAATGGTCTCCGGAATGTGATGTGGCCTTCCAGGGCATAAAAGAGTTGCTAACCTCTGCTCCGGTGCTGGGATATCCCCAAAAGGAAGGGAAATTCATCCTAGACACGGATGCTAGCGGGTTCGGCATGGCGGGTGTGCTTTCGCAGATACAAGATGAGAAGGAGGTAGTCCTTGGGTATGCCAGCAACAGCTTGGATAAAGCCCAACGGAATTACTGCGCCACGAAGAGAGAGCTCTTAGCAGTACTAACCTACCTGAAGAAGTTCCGGCATTACTTGTTAGGAAACCGAAACTTCATTGTGCGAACTGACCACGCCTCCCTGCGTTGGCTATTGAACTTTAAAGATCCGACGGACATGCTTGCACGCTGGTTGACTCAGATGCAGGAGTTCGGTCTGGATCAGAGCATGATTCTCCATCGAGCCGGAAAGAAACATGTGAATGCTGACGCCCTTTCTAGAGTTCCGACTCGGAAGTGTGTCCGCGTTGACTGTGCAGACTGCGGAGCGCATGATGCAGTTGTCGCAACGGCAACAGTCAGTCTAGCGCCGCAGGAAGATGTGATCCAGAAAGCCCAGCAGAGCGACCCCACGATCCGGAGAGTTATCGATGTATTGGAAGGTACTAAACCGGTCCCGGACAAGCAGTCCCTGTCCGCGGAGTCCGATGAATACTGTACCTACATCCATAACAGGGGGAGTTTGGAGATGAGAAACGGTGTCTTGTGCTATGAATGGGTTCGGCCAAGCACTGGAAGAACGTACTTGCGGAAGATAATTCCTACTGCGCTCCGCTCAGAAGTGTTTCATGCTATGCATGGACCTAAGACTGCAGGGCACTTTGGGTTCCTCAAAACGAGCTGGGCCGCGAAGATGAAATACTTCTGGCCAGGTATGAGGGGAGACCTGAAGCGCTGGCTGAGAGCCTGCCCGGAATGCAGTATGCGGAAGACGAGAGGTGGTGGCGGAATCACCCCCTTGAAAAAGGAATTACACGGAGAACGGTGGAGCCGAGTGTGTTTGGACATCATAGGACCATTCCGTCCATCCCCGCGTGGCAATAACTATGTGATGGTGGTGACGGATCACTTTTCAAAGTGGGCGGAGGCCTACCCTATGCCAGACCACACGGCCGAGAGGTGTGCGGAAGTGCTGTTCCGTGAGTGGATCCTGCGTTTTGGTTGTCCCGTGTCGTTACAAATGGACGGAGCACCGGAATTCAGATCTGCCTTGTTGAGAAGCATGTTTGAAATGCTGGGCATCGAGAAGCTGTTGACCCTTCCGTATAGACCCCAGTCTAACGGACAAGCGGAACGCTTTAATCGAGTATTAGTCGAGCAGCTATCCTGTCTAACGGACTACAGTGCCACGGATTGGGATATGCTTGCCCCATGTGTTGCCCATGCATACCGTGGAAGTGTCCACGCGAGTACTTTATGTACACCTAATGCCGTGGTCTTTGGCGCTGAGCTGGTGACCCCAATGGATCTGATCTATGGAGTGGAACCAGGAGGCCTGGACTTTCCGTGCCGAGTAGCGTTCGTAGAGAACCTGAAGCATTGGTTGAGGTTGGGCCATCAGTTCGTTCGTGAGAATCTGGGCGTATCCGCTATACACCAGAAGAGAGACTACGATCGAAAGTCCAACCCAAAGCGCTTTGAAGTGGGTGCTGTTGTATATCGCTACAACCATCCGCAGGCCAGTAAGAAGATCGGTCCCAAGTGGGATGGGCCCTTCAAAGTGAAGAGATTCATAGGTGGCACAACCTATGAACTAGAAACAGCACAAGGTATTGTGAGGTGTCACGTCGACTACCTTAAGCGAGCTTTCGATGAGAACGGACCCATCCAGGTGGTGAACTTGGATAGGGCACCAGAGTTCCGTGCATTGCAGGAAGCTGGTCGCGATATCTTGAGACTGGAGAGAGGCAAAGTCTTGCCCGGGACGGAGTGTCCGACGCGGAGAGAAAGAAAAAGTTTCCATAGGCGTTAAGCCACGGGGAAGGCCGAGGAAGGAACAGAATAAGGAGTGCAATGCTACGGCAACCAAGGGAATGGTCCTTTCGGTAGCTCCGGATCCCCCGGATTCGCCCCAACCTGTAGCTGCGCCACGGAAAGTCGGTAGACCCCGGAAAGCTGTGGCGGAGGCCCCAGTCGTACCAGTTCCGTGTCCTCCGACTCGAAAGAGAGGGAGACCTCCGAAAACTGCAGCGAAAGCTAAAGCTCCTCGGACGCCACCTGCCGTCTACTCTACTGTCAAACGTAGAGGGAGGCCGAAGAAGACTGAGGCTGCCGCTAAAGTCGGAAGAGGGTTGAGAAAGAGACGCGATGAGTCCCCGGCGGAAGTTGTAACAAGGACACGAGTGCGTCGTCCTCCAGATCGGTTACAACCGGGATCCTAGCCTTGTTGTGTGCAAACCGGGGGGATTTTGATCTGATCCCTCCACCCTAAAAACACAACGAGAAGTCGACTAAGGTTGCAAGACGGAGAAATGCACCTAAGTCCCATTCGGTGCATGAGGCTACCTCGTCTCATGTAGCCGGGAAAGAACCAACAACATCAATTTCGGAGATGAGTAACCCAGAAATATAGATGAGAGCTGTGAGTGGCTTGCAGTTAGACCTATGTTGAGGGAATGGTCCCACTCCGTAGTGTACTGGCTCTGAATCTTGGTTTGGATACCTTGAAATTGCTGCTAGTAACAGTGTCATTGTTGAATTCCCTCCACCCTGTCTCAGTGGAGAAGTAGTCAGTTTACGTACAGTCAAAAACCTCAGTCACGGGGAGCGTAACTGATCTAAGCATGCAAAACCGGGTAACATTATCCGTCAGGCAGTGGCGGGAGCATGGCGCTGTAGTAGCGTGGCGGTTAAGTGAACTAGCGTTGCATCAGGGTGCCGCTAGAGGTGGCTGCATCCGGGTTCACCAGTTCGCTCCGCCTCGTGGCTCACTTTGCTCCTGGACTCTGACCTGTAAGTACGCTTTCTACTGTGATCGTTCTATGAGTTGATTTGTCGCATGAAACTTGTATGAATTGATTCTGTATGATTGCTAGGAAGGAAGAGAGGTATTTTAACATGATACCGATGGTTGTCACAGAGGTGTGCGTCTAGTATAAGACGTAAGTTTCGGTGTTTCTAGTATGGGGAGATAGAGCACCGAAGCTACGACCCAACCGCCATCTTGGATGTGGACATGAATCGGGCCACGCTACGATGATTTTTCGATTATCTAGCTTGTTTGGTACATTCTATGTTCTCAGGCTTGTGTATTTTATAACTAGAATACTCAGAGAGATCATACTAGTTGTATTCGTTGTCTTTTTGGGCAACTTTTTACCTAAGTTATGTGTAAATAGATGTTCCGGCTGCATCCGCCCCCGTGACTAGAGCTTTAATGTTTATGTTATAGGATCGGAGAACTAAAAAGCTGCCAACTTAACCCCTGAGAGTGCCTGAGAGAATCCCGTGTGATTTCCGTGTGATTTCCGTGAGATTTCCGTATGACCCAAGATGAGCCGGACCGAGAGCCGACACGAAGACGATGAGAGTCTGAGCGGAGAGACCACCGAGGAAGAGATTCCGGTGGAAGTGGAGGCGAAACTCCTAGAGCAGGAGGGTGAAGATGAGGTCGCCCCCTTCCAGGCTTTGAGTGAGGCAGAGTTCGCTCAGGCCTTGTCAGACGCCGCTCAGGAAGACTCGGACTCCGTGAAAATTGAGCCCACGGAGAAGAGAACTTCCCCCCGCAAATCTCCGTGCAGAGGCCGGAGTAATGCCACCGAGAGGACTGCTGGACGTGGTCAGTCCAGGTCCCCCGGCAGAGGCCGGGTTGGCAGAGAGCGAGGGCGGAGTGCGGACAAGAAGCATGGGCTGCGCCCCTTGTCCGTGAACGTAGAGCGAATGGACATCGATTCGCCTGGTGTGGCCGGAGCCTCCGCAGTGACTAAGCCTAAGGGCGCGGAAGGCAAACCCGTGGCCAAAACCCCCAAGAAGAGAGTGATGAAAGTTCACCGAGAGAGACTGAGTGTGAGAAGCGCTCGGTTCCGTGATGTGGAGAAGGTAGCCAACCTCCGTACCCTGTATGAGGAAGGCACGGAGTTGTACCCTATTGATCCCTCCACAGACGTCCCCGGGAAGTTTGTCCCGATCAATGATGAGAGTGAGGATGAGTCTGCCGAGTTTACGGACAACCTCATGGAGAGGTATGAGACTCGGCTGTGGCCAAGCCTGTTCCGTAAAGAGCAAACGGACGCAGGCACGTACCAGAAGGTGGCTTATGCTGCGGAACTGTGGAAACCCGGTTTCCGTTGCCCCTTCGCGGAGTGTAGGTGTCCACGAATGAACACTTCTGGCGTCAAGACCTACGCCACTAGAGAGCGCCTGTTCCGCCACTTCTGTGAGGAACATGGTACCCGGAGAGAGGTGTGGACTTGCCCGTCCTCCTCCTGTTTGCAAAGACTAGACAGACGTATCGAGCTGGTACGACACCTTCAGTACGGTGAGAAGGTGGCTCACAAGTGGAGAAAGCCCAAACCGTCACGCCGACCAGGGAGGTGAATACGCTGTTCATGCGGACAACGTATCTTACGAATGCTGATTTGCATCTAGTCCGGCGGAAGGCAACGAAAGCTGCTTCCAAGGACACTGGATTTGCAAGGCCAGCTGCCAGTGCCGCTGCCGGAGCTCCGAGCTCTTCTAAAGCTCAGTCCGGCAAGAAAGGCAAGAAGAGAGATCGATCCCGATCTAATTCCAGAAGCAGTAGCTATGGAATTCCGCCTACCCCTAAGAGGATAGCGACGTGTGCTCAGCAAGCAGCTGAAGGGTTGGTAGCGCAACTACCCCCTCCTGTCCCGACTGCTGAGCTGTTGGCAACCGGAGAGACCGCGGTGAGGGAAGTTTTAGAGCAAGCCTCTGAAGCAGTCCTGACCGTTGAGACCAGAGTCAATGAGGTGCTCCATACGCTAGCGGAGCCCCTGCGTCAGCTGCAAACGGTCCGTGACCAAGTGCAGGAGCTTGCAACACTCAGAGAGGAGAACCGTTGCAACGCTCGTCTGATCCGAGACCAGCGACGTGGACTAAAAGAGAGAGACGACAAGATCCGCGTCCAAGAGGAGATTATTGGAAATCTCCGGGCAGAGTTGGAAGACGCCGGGAGAGAACCCCGTCTCCAGCCTCAGTCCCAAGTGCCCCGAAGTGTCCCGAGTAGTACTGTGACTAGTGCCACTCAGAGTCAGCGACCTGACCTAGCGACGGAAGAAGTGCCTATGCCTTCTCCGTTCCCCGCAACCCCTGCTCCTATGCTAATGGACCAACATAGCATGCAGCGGTTTTTCATGTTTGGTCGCCTCATGAACGAGTTCATGGGTGCCCAACCCGTGAGCGGTGGTTTGGTGCCAAACCCCGCCATGCCCGTGTCATTCCAGATGATGCCACCAATGCCAGTGACCCCTGGAAGAGACAGGCCTACAACTCCTGCAGTGATTGATCCTGCCGATATTCCGGAGCACGGAATGGAGGACACTGAGCAGAAGGAGAAGTAGGTCCAGCTACTGTGTGCTGGGCGTGCAAACCGGGACGAAATGCCCACGGATGTGACTTACGGACTGAGATTTTGATGACGACGAATGGCCGGACTGACTTGATGATGACTTGATTCCTTGACGAACGGAAATGGGGACCCCTGATGTCACTGATGTAACCGACTCTTGATGAACACGGATGCCGGACTTGTCACGGATGCTCTGATGCTAACTGCTTACCGACCCCGGACCCCCCGGAAAGAATTTTTTTTTCCGTGCGGAAAGTGAGAAGTTTTTCCAGCCTAAAGGTTATTACTTCATCTTGACATATTGTACATATAGCTGTAGCAGGTCTACTGAAGCTCCTTCTTGTCAAAGGCTGTTTGAGTATGTTGAATCCGAATGATTCTCATGCTGTAATTAGAGATGTCGCGATTATTGTATAACGTGCGCGGGTCACTATATTGCTCCTGCCTGTACTTTTGAATTCGCATTGTTAATTCTCTATTGGTGCTTTACTTCTTACTTATTTTATATCCACATTGCCTTATAATAATTTACATATTGTAGATTGTGTTACTCCGTTGGGTTAAAAATCTATAAATTATGGAGGGGGTATTGTAGTGGATATGAGGATCAGCGCAAGTCTAGTATAGCTTGCTGTTGTTTTAACTCTTATATAACCGGGTCGGCCTTCAAGGTCAAGGTTGGAGCTCCGCTCGCTCAGCCTTTCAAGCCTTTCGGATCTGTTCCGTTTTTACCTTGAATGAAATGTAAGCTTTACCCTAGTTACAGATTACCTTTCATCTTTCTGCATTGACCAGAATACGTACTGTATTGCATAACTGTGATGTATTGTGTATCTCCTGTATCACTTATTCCTGTACGAAGAACATCTTGCCATTTACTTGTACACACCTTGTTATTGTACGGATTGTATTTGTGACTATTCCGGAAATCCTTTCCGTCAGATGTCTTGGTTAGCCCGGCTGACCATGTACCTTGTGATTGCACTGTGGGGGAAATAAAGCTACGGAAACAGAGATCGTTGTCCATGTTTTACTTTCCCTTAGTCGAAAGGAGAATCGAACCTGGGTTGTCTAAGTAATAGCACGAAGGTTATCGCGGGCTGGATAACTAGTGTCACCATTTACTGATAAACTACCTGTAGGAGAGCCTACAGCCCCGGATTGGTAATCGAGATATCCGGGGGTTCACTACAATATAATAGATCAATTCCAATCAGTCAGAAAATTGTATAAAAGAGCAAACCCATCTGCTTGAAAGCTAGTGACAATAAAATACCCATAAAACCATATTACTTGGGAATTATTCCTCACCACTACTAAAACCCCTAGGAAACATTCCGCTACAAAACTTAGGGCTGAAGGGTAGGTCATTGAGGTAGTATTATTACAACTTATTACGCTGAAAACAGTATCAAACTAAGTTTAGTGTTGCTTTTTTGTGGATGTTAACCCTACCACTACATGAACCATATATATAATTATATTAGATCGATTCCAAATGCAGAGAACGTTTATTCTTAGTCCATTTTACATGTATGTAATACTGTCCCTAATCAAGTGGTAGCTTTATAGGCCTTTGCACTGTATCAAACCACATAGTATTGCTGTGTTAAATGGAGTTCTAGCCCTCAGACACATGTACATTATACACTTGATTGATTGCACTAGCGGAGAAAATATATTTCCAATCAACTTTGAACAGTGATAATTCTCACGTACAAGGTCCCTACATTGAACTCACATATTATACTTGAGTTCACTAACAAAGTCTTTGGTATTGTTGTTTGAAATGAATGCCTTAGTTGTAACCACGAGTACGTTATATAATTTTGTTACAGATATTTGTTCAGGCACGGTTTAACAGTTAAAAGCATTTCAAGAGAATATAGTTAAGGTTATACAAATAAAAACATTCTTAAAAAGGGTTGTCTGGCTCACAAAAAACATCTTCGCTTGGTTTGCGTGAACATTGATGAGCCAAGACCGACAGAAGTAGAACATATTTTTAGCTATAGTTTATTTTGTGCATTTATTCTAGGAACATTAGGAATTGACGATATATTTACAGGCCTTCATATTTTAGCATAAAGGAATAACATCTATATGGCTGCTTGTGTTGTCATACTCATAATTCAATGACCAAATGCTTTATATGATTACGTAACATGACGTAAGGTATTATTAAATATGAATCTATTATATAGAAATATTATGAATATATTATATACGGAATATTACAAATATTCATGCTGAGTAATAACCGTTAAAGGTTCATATACCAGACTGCGTAATTACCTAATCTTCACATGTTTCCAGGTGTGTCTACAGATATTATCTTAGTAGCTTAACATAAAAGCCATGACGGTTGGCGAGGCCTAATGAGCCAGCCAAGCTGTCTACTGATTACATAATCGTATTAATTAGAGGTTGGTCATGTGACCACCTCACCGGCTCACCCTACCTGTGACCACGTGACCGGTAATGATTGGTTATGCATGAATTATCTCCCCTTGTATTAATGACTCTAATTGGTTAATGTATTCCTATCTTCTCATTGGATATGCATCCAGACACACTTGGTATTACATCATTATAAACCCTTGTTCAGAAATAAAGGATTACTTCTCAGATTATTCTGAAACATTACATCACGCTTCCAGCTTATTATTATTCATATCGGTAACCAGCCGATATGCTATAGCTCTACCATATACCCCGAGAATCGAGTATATTAGTGTATTCTTTATCGTTATTGTAGCAATCTTACCTGTATCACGTACTGGGTTTAGCCTTCAGTCTTGTCTCTATCACCACTTTTCACCTTTCATTAGTATTCTGACAAGTTATTATTTGTGATATGTGTGGTATGAATATTTGAAGACCGCCTGCTCTTTTGAGAATTCCACCAAAATGAGGTACTTATGGGATTGCCATTTTGGAGACTATTGTGACGGTGATTTTGAAATTTCTAATGTTGCTCTCCTACAGGAACGCCAACATAGAGACATCCGCCAAGAAGTGGCATCCTGCCGTTATTTTGCCTGTGCCTGTCTGGTTTGAACTAATCTCTCTCCAACATAAACGTCTCCTACTTGAATGTTTCAAGTACTGATATAGCCGTGTCTTGGTGGGACGAGTAAATAGACTTATCTCAGTAGGACATGTTGATACGATCAGGCTCACATACGTGCCTCTAACTTTATGTGTAAATAAATGTGTGATGTATTATCTAGGCCAGGTTTTAGTCATAGTAACCCCTAATGTTTTTTTGGTGAAATCTGATCTGAATTGCCATGGACTGAGACATTTTAAAGGACATTTATGACATTAGTATATCCACCTAGTCTCATTTTAATGAAGCTGAAATCCCTTCCTATGATGTTGAACTATTATTTTTTTAGTTTTTACATTTTTAACCGGGATAAATCAGACTAGATCACCGCAATGGTAATCAACCTATATTATCGATCACAGACAGTAGTTACCTCTGAGCTTTAACGGTGAAAATTCTTATATAAACATCAAACAAAAGCAAATATTGAAGACTTCAACCCTATGTGTCCACTATCCGCTATCATATTCACCTTGTGTTTACTATGTTTGGTTTGCCTGGAAGATCTGCTTTGGTTATATTTGGTTATATTCGTTTCTGATGTATTGTCTATTCGGAATAAAAATCATATATGTATATACATTTTGTCATAATAGCGGAGAATGCAGCTTTGAAAAGCAGGGAATTCATGTGCCTCAGTGGGTAAGTTATTCATGAGCTTTATATTCCAACCTAGAGAGCCTAGTCATCGGCCATTGTTGAAGGCACTGAGGGTATCAGCGACCCTCTGCCTTGCCTGCTCCCAGCTAACATTATCATGGTCCATATACATGTGCACACTCCCGACTACGGCCAAGGTTACCGTTTCCTTCCACCGGAAGTAGATCGACGATGGTGACTGAGAAATAAGTCAGTTGCTGGTGTACACTTATACAGTGGAGACACCTAGGGGGAATAATGAGTGATATATAGTTACCACAGATACATACTTAGCTCTAACGGTCACACAATAAACACTGGGGCCATCTATTGGATCTGAGAGACACTATCTGTGGTGAACCCTGTCTGTACTCCCCGGTCTCTACTACACCAGGGGATGTTACAGAGCATTCTAGGATACATTAAGTTCAGGTATGCCCTCTGGAAGATCTATGGTTTCACAGAAGATAGGCAGCACTTTTTCTGTGTAAAAATTGATTGGTATGTAATGAAAATGTCCGCTTCCGGAGTTAAGACATTATACATACACAAAACATGCATATATCTAGCATTTTATACCAAAGTGGTGTGTTACTGTATGGGCGCCGCCATATTGTGCGCGAAAACGATGCGCAGTGATCGTGAGTGGACTTGGGGGACAGCTTGACACTAAAAGCGGTGAATACACAATGTCTATGCTTATCCTACACTTGCTGTTGAGTCCCTATTCCCCAGCATTGGCTTGGGCGGACTCCCATGCCTGAAGAGTACAGTCCTGAATTCCAGGTGTACTCTTTGGGCATTCTGAGCGGACTCTTTAATGAAAGAGTCCGCTCCTAAGAGTCCTCTCAGATGCCTGAGCGGACTCTTTCATTAAAGAGTCCGCTCAGGTATCTATTGCAAATAATTTTGAACTAGGATTGGCCTGGATTCGAACCCAGGACCTCTCACATAAGTATAGGCTGGCAAGTAGAGTTGAAGGCTCTACCCACTCAGCCATAGAGGCTCAGATAGGATCTGTTGTATATAGCATAATATAATTCCTGAAATAGAAAATGTGATGTGTCACAGGAAAATGAGTCAAGCGGAGTCCAATGATGGTAAACATTGGGGAGAAGTATATCTTATTTAACCAGTTGGAATTGTGTGAAGTTATATAACTAATAAACAATTGAAGTTGGAGGATAAGCATGCTAGAGGACTCGACTCTGTTCTCTTAGTGAATATGAGTCCTACCAGGGATAGCTTATTAAATATTAAAAATGAAACCTGCTACAGTAAATTGAATCTATTCCTTTGTTCTAGAATCCAATGAGAGAAATAGTAAATGTTCATTATAACATTATGAAGATTTGGAATTTAGAGAATACAAATCAATGTTGCAAATTATATCGAACACATGCTGGTGGTGAGAAGGCAAGAAAAGTGTTATATGAATCAGGTATAATTATATTACTCAAAATCTCAAAATCCTATTTTTGCAACTTGTGACTCCTTTCCCTGTAGCACATCACTTATGTGTTGGTGAAGACCAATATAGAACAGTGGTAGGAAGTGTAAGGTGTTGCATATTGTGAATAATTCGAGGTAATGGCAAATGTGTATTGGGACTGGATTGGCCAATAATAAACAAACAATCAAAGTTGAGAATACTGGTCACTGATGAGGCAGTGATCGTTGTAGGGTGATAGGGGGTGGGTGGATTTGGTCACTTCAATTATAAACAAACAATTGAAGTTGGAGGATAAGCATGCTAGAGGACTTGACTCTGTTCTCTTAGTGAATATAATTGTCTTCGGCCTAAAGGCCTCAGACAATTATATTCACTAAGAGAACAGCCTCTCGTCCTCTATCCTACACATAGCTAAGGCGTTGGCGGACATCAATTATCATGCTCTTATTGTTTTATACTGCTACGACCTATAGTTTTCATCCTTCTTAGAGGTTTGGCAAGTATACAAGAGCCTGTCCTGGCGATTTGGCATGTACAAATCGCAAAGGGCAAGGGTTTTTACCTGTCAAACTTTTCAGTCAAACTTGAAAGTAACACTCAAGTCATAGTCTATAGTACCAGGGAGGGTTGCGCAACTGGTAGGTGAGAGGCTAACGTTATGATGTGTGAATGCCAATCCTTCAGATACGCATATTTAGCAAGTGGGATGCCAGATTTGTTAATATGTGTTATCTGCCCAGATGATAATTTGTGTAGACATATTGAATAAAGATCTGATATAGGAAAGAAAATATGTATACGACACGGGTATCTAAATAAATTAATTAATTAACCAATCTACATCAATCCTAATTTAAAAATCATTGTACTAATGTACTCCAAAGTACTCCCAGATGTCAAGACAAAGTTGTCAGGCAATGACCATAAAAAACAAAAACAAAAAAAAATTGTTGGTGGGGTACTGTCGTAGTGAAGTTAGTAGACTCTACTAATTAAACTAATTGCTTAGAATCAAACATTAAGCCTATGCCTGTAGAAATTTACCGCCGAAAGAGTGGAGGGAGTGGCGGACGGAGAGAGAGAAAGGTAGGGGGAGGGAGGGAGGCGGAGAGAGAGGAGAAATCTCTAAATATGTCACCTTCCTATTAAAACAACAGCTGGGTCAGCAGTGAAGGGGCTGACTTATCATGTTATCATGAACCCTCTCCCCCAACCCCAGAGGCGGTGAGGCATGTTATGTGAGCGTGGAGGTGATATGTCTAATGTCTTTCCCATTCACAGACACTAATCGTTAGGTTAAAATATTAGGATTAATATTAGGTTAAAAATAATTGAAAAATTGCTATAAGCCTCCTTTGTCACTGGTGACAATCTAATCTACAAAACGTCAAACTGCAAACTAAGTCCTGTATTTTATATTTTTTTGGTATTTTCACATGTTTTCTTTTTCTCATCCACTTCGGATCTTACCCACTTATTTGAGAAGTTATTAGTTATAGGTACAAATGGCCTACGTCTGTGACAATTGGCTGACGCGAGGCTTGTTGACGTCGGACACATTGGCCGACATCACAAAAAAAGGCATTTGCACAAATGCACATTTTCAGATTAATAAAACCATATATAGCCCTTCCACCTTATACGTTATATAGTATAGTTATAATCATGTGTGATTATCCCAAGTACAGTACCTGTTGCTTGAAAACAAACTTTATGTCACCCTATTGGGGTAATCACCCATAGGCTATATATATTATATTAGATACAGTTTTCGAAAGTTTATAGCTATGTCTATATATGCCTGAAAGATTTCGTTCATATAAAACAAATATTTCATGTACTTTTGAGTCTTTTCTTTATAAGTAGCGCTCAAAGCCACACTCTCGTAATGCTATAACACTGTTGTGTGTATTGACTCATGACCCCCAATGGCCGCCTACCGTAGTTCGCTTTACCACTGATGGCGCCGCCACCGGTAACACAGCCCCCCCCCCCATATCATGTGGATAATGTTTTCCCAAATATCAAAGCCGGTATGCTGACCTAGGCACTCTCAAAGCAGAGATTATTAACGGAAAAATGGCCGACATTGATTTGCTGGGGAGGCATATGCACAATGGTTTCTTCAACTCTCTAGGAGTTGGTTGATTTTGTCTAGATATTTTGAAACCATTTCTGAACGTATCTCACACAAGTATCCCTGTTTTCCGAGAAAATACGCAAATCTATAATTAACAGAGTAACCTTTTCCTGGAATGCATTACCAACGGTGGCCCATAGAATTGTATATAAAAAGATCTTCAAAAACCATGTCCTGAAAGATCTGATTTGGTATGATGACAACTTTATAGAATAGAATAATAACGATGTTTCTTGATTCAGTGAACAATATATACTCATGATTTAAAATGTAAAAATACCATTCTCACATATAAGAGTAAGAGAAAAAATGTATAAATAGCGGTGAGCCATTCCTCAGTGAACGACGAGGATAGTGTTGTTCACCAGCTAAAATTCAATGTAAGTAAGGGTTGGGGGCTTGTAAACCTCCTGACACACAAGGAAAAATGTCCTCTATGTTACATAAATAAAACGATTCTCAATCGTAATCTCAATGCCAATCCTCAAATCTAATACATTCAGGTAGATTCTTTAATATGGTTTTACCGTTGTAAAAACGGTGAATCTAGTTTGTCTTGTCTTAATTGTGTACATCTTTAGTTGCCTGTTCCTTATTATTCTCTCATTGTTTTCGAGGGATTCATATCTGTCAAAGGTTATCTAAATTATAACTTGAACATATTAGTGAAAATAGGTCACAATTCGCAGAAAATCTATTTTGAGATATCATCATATTTGAAAAGATGAAATCAAGCAGACTCTAATGATTTTAATTGTTAGGGCATCTTATATTAAGTATTTTATATTTAAATTTGGAATTTATATTTTTGAGAAAAAAACGTTTCACTATTTCTGGTTGGAAAATTACAAGTAATGTATCTAAATATACTCTATGCGATGACCTTAGAAATGTATGACTATTTCTGATTCAGTCTTGAAGCTTAGTGCTGGTATCTATGCTATGGACATTACCTAGCTCCCATGAAATGAAAACGTTCCCGCAAATCTTGGAAATAAGACACTTTGAAAAAGTCAACTTTGCGACTTGGTGCTCATTCTCCTGGAACACGGGTCAGATTTTTAGAAAATGTGTTTTTATTAGGCAGCATTTGATGATTTATGTTGTCTTTGCCTCATTCGCTGTGTCTATCTGGACCTAACTCTACTGGAACAACTTGAGAACAATAATATTCAATATAATAAGTTTCTTTTTCGTGATGTATTGTATTGATCTATTGATCTATATTTTTTCTATAAAATTAGGAAGGGGGAGGGAATTTTATTTTTTGTATTTGTTTTATTAGGAAACACCTCCCAGGCACTGAAAAAATGTCTATTCTATAACAATAGTTCTTTTGAACCATGGAAATGTGCTTTTTACTTTAATTGGCTTTTTTGAAGAAAAAAATGAAAAAATCTGAAAAAAATAAAGTATAGTAACAAAGAAATCAGCTATGGTCAAACAAATTTTAGGTAGGAAGTTGTTAAATTATTCATCATAATCCATTACTCATCTACTGTCAATCAATTCCTAGAGTATGTAAACATACAGGCAGAATCTACTACATTATCTGAGTGCAGACTGAAGGCACCCCCTCTACATCCAGTAGGTACATTCATTCTCTCATGGTCGCTGATATAAAGCCACCGGCCCCCATATCTGTGTATTTTGCTGCAATCTCCTGATACAGTGCTGCCACCAAGTGGAACATTGTGGCAATATTAACCAACCCAAGGCCTCAGACCACCAAAATGTTTTCTTTATAGTTTGATGCAGCGTCACAGCCACAATCAAGTAATCCGAGCGAAGTAACCATTATCTCAGGTCTTAAATGCACTATTTCATCTTGGATCAGAAATGGGTAAATGTTCAAAGTAGATGAAAAGCCCTGAACACAAATCAAACTAGACTTCAATTTGCTAACATAACGCCATGCTTGCAGGTCTGCACTGACTGAATCACAAGAAAGAATATTCGAAACCCTATAAAATGGTCTAATATTCATGAAAAATCTTTCTTAATTATCTTGTTTTTGAAAATCACTCTGGGAGTAAACCTGAGTTTTTTATTGAGTATTTCCTAGGGTTCCATCAGTAAATTAGCCAATCACAGCCGAGTATGTATTCACTCCGTGCAGGAAGGTTGACAATAGATAAACCCACACAATCACACATTAACAACAACAGAAACACACGGTCATGATCTATTGTCTGCAGTGCTGCCCCCTGGTGGCTCACAGCTACATTTCCCTCAAAGATGATATGGGACTATAGTGTCCATCTGTCGTTGAATGCCTGAACTAGAGAAGCATTGTATCATGAGGTATCATATAAATGCAATTGTCATCTAAATTAGAAGTTTGGGGAAGTGATTGGCCAACCTGCAGATGGGAGATTCATAAGCAACAACATGATGTAATCAAAGAGTGATATTTTAAAAGATAAACAAGTTTAAGGGCATTTCAAATGTTATTTTGTCACTGAAGACCTGCGCACATATCAGGACTCATTATAATATTAGTTATACTAATTTCCTTTTTATTCATTTAAGGCCAATATAATATCTATAGTTACATCAAGAACTGAAAAATACGTCTTATCCATCATGATATAAATCAGTTGACGGCCACATTGTACATATTGCTCATCAGATGTTGTAATCATAAGAACTTGTCATGATTGATGAAAGGAATCTTTTAACAAAATACGGTTCTTATCTGACAATTTTCTTGAGTGAAAATCTAAGTGTTCAATAAGTTCCAACAATGAAGGCTCTACTTACGTCACCGTAATAGAGCAACAATATTCAAAACGTCTAAATAATCAGGATTCCAGGTCCGATTTTGTTGGAATAAAGTTTTTCTGAAAGCTCAAACTCCATATTACAGTCAGCGTAAGAAGAAACAGTTTCAGATAGTTTCAAATGTTGCCCCTCTCCCGCACCCCTATTTGGCAAAACAGCACACTTGAAAAAACTGACCCTTCAAGGATGTCTTCTGACGTTGCCTACAACGTTTCATTAAAATTTTCTTTCATAGTTTGGGGCGGGGCCCTGCATCCGAGGTACAGAGTAGAAGGTAGATAGAATGAGAATGTGGTTCGTGTCCCAAGTGCCACTTCCAATCATTTGTGAGTGAGTGAGATTGGTTGCTTTACGCCCTTATCAACACATTTAATATGGTTATATCAGGTGCGTTTCAGGAAAATGACTCATAAGTCGCCAAAGAATGACTTTGAAACAAAAGTTTTTAATATTCTTGGGTGAAAAACTACTCGTGAAGAAGGTAAATGTATTTGATACACTATCCTGGCTAGACACTCCAACAATGAAAACGTTCTAAACAGGAGATTTTGAGAATAAGCTACTTTTAAAAATATGAATCATGCGACTCATATACCTCACATCACATTTACTTAATTTCTTATTGGGATAATAAAAGCTTGACAACTGTGGCCCCATTGGATGCGCCTGTCGTTGTAAAGAGCTTCTTTTCGAAATGTATAGGCCTTGGAGAGAAAAAAGACATAACTTAATTAATTGTACTATTTTCCACACTTTGTCACCATCTCAACATTGTGGTTAACAATGTTAATAAAAGTGGGCGGGAAGCAACATTTTGCACAAACAGCTGCTGTTCTAGTGTCTTTTGATAAATAAAATTAATTATTATTAGCATGAATAACTTTCTGTCTGTGTTACATTGTGTACGGCACATATGACGTTACCAATATCAAGAACCATTTCATATAAAGATACACAAATAAATAGAAACAATGATTTATCACATCAACTATTGACATTAGCCAAAGAACTTCATTGCGGAATGTGCCTGGAGCATACATGTCAAGAAAAGCACTGGGCGTCCGTCGTCTGCTAGTGCGACCATCGACTTGGTGGTCCGTCCAAGAGACTACCAAACCACTGGTAGTGCGCCACCACGGCGACCGACAGACCACCAAATGGCAAAATCTACATAATAATAGTCGCACTATACAAGCCTGGGGACGGACTACCATGGGTAGTCATGGGTAGTCCCACTATACAAGCAAGTGGTCGGACTATCACGTACAAGCACGGGGTCCGGCAAACTTTTTACATTGGACTCATTTTACTTATATTTTTTTTCAATTATTTCAGTTTTTTTTTACGTGGGTTGACATGGTTTTTTTTGACTTGTACTTCTCTGGGTTACTTTTAAGAATCATTTACTCATTTAAGATATATTTTTTTTCTCTATTACAGGATTGGACTGACACATATACGATTGCATTGGGAAAGTTTGAATGGCATGTCATTACAAAGGATTGGACTTGGACGATTGGACGTATGAAGATGATTGGGACATCAATTGAATATATACGCCTCCTAGGATATTTTGTAGCCCTGAAAAGGGCTTTTGTTGTACTCTCATGTTTCTTGACCATATCAGAACACCTCAGTGTCGATTCCCTGTCGCCTCAATTTCCTCATTAAACGGAGCGCAACTTCCATATTGAAATATTTAACTTTCCTCATTTTGTACAAGCACTCTTCGTAGAATGCCAATTTCAAACGATAACGACAGAATTTTTCAACTAGCATACACGATTCTGCGTGTGTCAGTTGAAATGTCACTCTGTCAATAACACATCTGGTGTAATAGATTTGATTGCACAACTCAATCAACTGACGTCCATTGATGATAAGTCGGAAGATATCATCCCTCAACGAAATACTCATTGACACAGCGACATTACGACTCTGCTGCATCCCATGTTCGAAAGCGAAAATCACTTCTTCTGACGTCATGAAGCTGGGTAGTCTAATGCTTGCCGGAAATTCCATCTTGAATGAGGAGGACGGTGTAGCGCGTGATAATAAATGGTCAAATTCGCGAGTACTCTACAAACAAGTGTACGGTAGACGCGAGCCAATGAGAGTCGCAGAAATAAGCGCCAATACTCTACAAACAAGTGTACGGTACACCAATGGGAGTCGCAGAAATAAGCGCCAGTACTCTACAACGATACACGCGATCCAATGGGACTTTGCTAAAATAATTAATGTTATTCATGTACATCACAAAGGAATATATTGATCCAATGGAAATCGGAGAAATAAATAACAGTTCCTACAATGCGTCATTCCTACAATGCGTCCAATGCCTTGCTATTCTTGCTAAAATAATTATACATCACAAACGTCACAAACGAGTCTATTTATTATTTGAGAAGATAATTAAATGAATCGGACTTATATCATATCAATTATATCACTAGATCACAGTAAAGCAAAAATATATATAATAATATTCATGGGAAGATGACTCAGACTTTTATTAGCCTACTAGGATATTTTGTAGACCCGAAGATTTCTGATTTCTGTCACGTTTCTTGCAGACGTCATCTTTATCAGAACACCCAAGTGTCTATTTCCTTAAGCCTCAATGTCGTCCTTGTGATTATGGAATGATTGATTATTATATGAATAGGACGGTGGGAAGGTATAAGGAATAGATTATAAGGTATAGGCTTTTTAATTACCACCCGTCGTCTACAGGAGGAGGGATTAAAGGGGACAGTGATTCTAGACATGGTTTGTACACAGCAGCAGGGGAATCAGGGTTGAGTATTTCTGACAGGGGTAGTCAGATTATAGAATGTTATTCTAATATATAAATTGATGCATTTTGGATGGTAATGGAGTTTTAGGGCTTGAATATATTAGTCTCTTAGGACATTTGATAGCCCTGAAAAGGGCTTTTTTGATAATTAGTTTTAGTTTGAGATGTTGGGTCTTATGGCCAGAAGGCGTCGGTGTCCATTCCATTTGACCGGAGCCTCCCAATGTAAGTCAACTCCCTTTCGAAGTGAAAAATTTTGACTCTCTTCCTGTCACACAGGCAGTCTTCGTATGCTGCCAATCGTCGTCGATAGTGACGAAATTTGGTAACCAACAAATCCGCCTGAGCCTGTCTCAGCTTCAATTTCAGCCGCGAAATCACACTTCTGATGTGCGACATTTGTTTTGCCAGTTCTGCCAGTTTGCGTCTATTGATGATCAAGCGAAAGATATCATCCCTCACTGTCACAGTCAAATCATTAACTGTGATACTATGGTACTGCATCCCCTCTTCAAAGGCGAAAAGCACTTCTTCTTGACTCAGAAATTTTGGTAGTTCAATAGATGCTGGAAAATCCATATTGAATGTCGAACTAATAATGCTAGTGCAACGCGTGATTATAAATAGTGGAAGTGCGCTAACTCTACAAACAAGTGTACAGTACAAACAAGCCAATGGGAATCAGAGAAAATAAATGACCAACAAACAAGGTACACACCAGCCAATAGCAAGCCCCATATAAAACAATTTACAAGGACAGAAATAAATTTCGTAATAAACGTTTATTGTCATGATATCGTTGTATAATAATAATCATTAAGCCAGGTAATAGCACAATTAACAAAAATAAATTTCGAAATAAACGTTTATTGGCATTAGAGTCATTCATGGACATCGTTGTATACTAATAATCATTAAGCCAGGTAATAGCAAAAAGCAAATATGAGCTGACATTATGAATCGGCAATTGACAAATTGATGGTTGACATATAAGTTCCCAGTGTCCAGTATCCACACCTCCCCTCATATAAGCTCACATTTTGGTAGGTAATACATTTCACACATCAAGTCACATCCAGTATCATAGTAGCGAGTGTCACAATGGCTCATTCCAATTCACACGTCATAATCATCAACTACCATAGTAGCGAGTGTCTAATGTCTAATGTCACACCTCGCCTCACACTTCGCTAGTCAATCAAACTGTCAATGTCAACTCGATATTGATATATATACCAGTACCATCTAGTCATTACCATTCAACATATACTACAGAAATATAAACATGGCAACAAGAAAGAAGAAAACACAGGCCGAGCGTACTCAACATTCCAAGCAGCATGTTATTGATACCAGGGCACTTCACGATATTGACATTTGCGTAAGGGATATTGACCTTGACTAGTTTTACTTAATTTTTAACTTTAATCTATTAGTTAAACGTATTACAGACATTGACATCGACATAAGGTAATATTTAGGATATCGACCTTGACTTAAATTTTAAGTTCCTTATTTCAAAATGATTATGATTACAGATGGCCAAACTGTCCATACAGAATGGCTCATTGGAACACATTGCACAGATGGATTCAAACACATCTGCACTTCAGGTCATCAGACAAATGATATCAAAAGTCGGTGGAGAAGGGTGCTTACTAAGTATCGGTGAATTAAGTAGGCATTTTCCATTGCACCTACCAGATTCAGTAATTCAGAATCTCCTGGACCGAACCCTCACAGATGCAGTGTATGCAGACTTGCGTACACTACTAACCCCTAGTGTAATAAAACTGTTCCGCCAAGAATTCTTACCGGTCGAGGAACCAATCTTCCTAGCACCTCCCTACGGTAACATTAAATTATATTATGCAATATTATCAATATACAAAATTCCTGATTCCTGATTTCTGACACATGCAATATTATCAATATACAAAATTCCTGATTCCTGATTTCTGACACATTACCATTGTTTAATATTTTATTGTAGGAGTGTGCAGCGATTGTGAACCCACAAGACCCTTGACCATCCACCATATTAGTGAAGTGAAATATTACTCTATCAACCCAGAACATAATGCTCTGGCTACTAAGGTACATAATGCTATGGTTTAACGTATCAATACTATTTCAATTCTGTCACAAAATCTAGCTAGCCCTCGCTGCTAATACTAAGAAATTATTATTTATCAACCAGGTGACTCTAAAATGCGAGTGCGGTATCCTGTTCGACTACGACAAATATGGCGTGGCTAAACAAAAAGTGTTTTATCCTGATCCAAGACCTGCAGTCGCGCCAAGAACAACTGTAATAGTACAGAGAGCTCTATCAAATGCCATAGTATCGTTCATGTAAGTGTAATGTAATAAAATGCAATTAAATTATACAATTATTTACTATTAATTAAATTCCATTCATGTGTCAATATGTCATAATATTATATTTATAGAGTTCTTGGGACTGGTAATTTTGAAGCATTCATGTGTCAATATGTCATAATATTATATTTATAGAGTTCTTGGGACTGGTAATTTTGAAGCATTCGCCAACTCCTATAACAATAATAGTGACTTGCGTGAGTATTTCTTTACGTTTGTGAAATCGGAATTACTGGAATTAATGTTGCATAGTTTACTTTTAGTTGGATAGTTGGTCATTAATTTTTTTGCATTATTTTAAATATAACTGTTGAATAATATTTTTAAAGATCTAGATAGGCGAGTGGTGGCAGATACATTCTGGGTTGGCGAAATAGAAAGCGAAATTCGCTATAACATGGGCTCACATTCAGCTTTCCGATTCGGTAAGAAAAGTGACACAGAAAAATTCATGCGACACGTAGAGAGGAGAAGATTGCTACAAAACTATCCTCATGAATGTTCGGACTCATGTGTAGCAAGAGGTTAGTTATGTTATTGTATGTTACGTATATCTTTACAATGTATATTTACAATTTTGTAATAAAACTACTCTAATTCTGTCCATTCTTCCAGGATGTGGCCGCCTGTGGGTAATGGACGGTATTTGGCGGAATAAATTCGCATTTTGTCAGTACCCAGAAAAATCCTTCAATAAGATGCCTGACATCTGCACGAATGAACCTTTGAGTCCAAGTCATGCATTTTGTGAGCAACACGATGCAATTTTGGCGAAACAACTACCACATGTTCCTAGGGGTCTTTCGGATTTTGATCGATATGGTAATATATAAATAATGCTAATGCTAATTTACATGTCTAATTACAAGCCAGTAGACCAGTAGACCACCCATGAATTTGAATTTCAATTTCCTTTTTGCAGCCACAGATATCGGGGAAGCTGAGGAACTAAGGAAATCACTACATGTTGCTAATGCACCTTCAGTAGCACCGTTGTTACAATCTTTAAGTAAGTAAGAAGGGTTTACGGAAATGGCTAATTACTTTATATCATATCGCATCTCATAAATATAGATATATCATATATCATATCTCATAACATTATTTGCAGCTGGCCAGAACATACTTCAATCCAATCCTAGAGTTGCTAATGTGGGAACTGCCGACTCAAGTTGCAACAAAAAAAGGACCGAATTACAACCCCGCGAAAAAGTCCGCAATTTAACTTTAGGACACATGTTCATGATGACCCCAAGTGGCCACATACAACAGTGGGAGCCAATGTATCGGTAATATTTTCAAATATTCTAGTTACAAATATTCTAGTTAGTCCGTCTAATCTTCTCTAACCGTCTAGGCATCAATTTACGCATTGTTTATATAACAATTTACCTAGCAATTACAAAGCTGACGGTTAATCCTTAATCCTTACCGGGGCTTCCAACCAAAGCGAACCATAACCATTGCGATAACAGTGCACAGTGTTGGATGTTATAATCATTGCGACAACAGTGCACATGACAGACCAGAAGGAGTTTGTATATTTTTTGTTTCACATTTTCCACAGATCCGAATCACCCACAAGTGTGTTTATCTTTGCCACCACCTGCATGATGAACTACATCAAAGAAAATAAGATACACAAGGACAACTGGGCCGATATGATCTTAGCCTATGACAATGGATGCACACTTGCGTCTCTCAAAATTCTAAATAAATCGCTCGACATTGATTCTGACCTTAAAGATCTCTGGCAACATATTAACATTGTAATCGACACCTTTCATGCCAACAACCATGTTAACGAAAAATGCAAGACTGTGTACCACCCAGACCGAATTGCCGAAATACATCCCGACTTGAAAGTTAATCGTAATACCCAAGCGGCAGAACAGACTTTCCGATGGTTCGGTAAGAAGTTAACCGAAAATTATGTAAATGACAATAATATTTCTTCACATACAACTTATAAATCGTATAACGAAGACTTTCGAAAACTTAGATAGAAATGGTATAAATTTACAACGATTTATAACATTACTTTCAGGACGATATGCCGGGGCTTCCAACCACATGACCAAAACTCATCACCTATTCTTTGTTCACCGCCTCATTATACATCGAAATAAGTATTTGGAAGGCTTCAGGTTTCAGAACAGAGATCGTGTATTACCATCTGTAAGACAATTGTTGTCTGGCCTACCCAAATGTGAAAAATATAAAATGGGTCCAATTGCTAGAGGCCAACGTAGAACACCTAATTTTCCCAATGGGATGGAGGATGAAGATGAGGAGGATGAAGATGCGGAGGAGGAAGATGAGGAGGAGGAAGATGAGGAGGAGGAAGATACAACTGGAAGATGAGAAACTTAGAAATCGTATAAAGAAGACTTTCTTTATACAACTTGCATCTACAACTGTTCCTCCGTCTTTCCTCTAATACATAAGTTCTTTCTCAATTGCATACACTACTCAATAAAAATCTGCCAGTACTTTAGGAGATAAAAAGTCCCTGTCCTTAGAAGCATATCCTTGTTACAAAATATTATGGATGTACCCTTCTGTTATGTATTCTATCAAAAAGTGGTGCATAGCTCTTATGGTAAAGGAACACCTGCAACTCCATGACTTGGTTTTCCGCTAATGACAATAAATGTATTTCTTGCTTCCACTAACTTCCTTATCTCCATTATTTATATAAATGTGGTGATATGATTTTGCAGGTAGTGAAGACTTTTCCTCAAGTTCCTGTTCAGACACAAGTACCATCAAGTGTCAAAGAATTCCACTCAGGATTGAGAAAGTACTGGCTGCTGACAGCAACACTGATGATGGAGATGCTAAGACAGGTATTTATATAAATGTGGTGATATGATTTTGCAGGTAGTGAAGACTTTTCCTCAAGTTCCTGTTCAGACACAAGTACCATCAAGTGTCAAAGAATTCCACTCAGGATTGAGAAAGTACTGGCTGCTGACAGCAACACTGATGATGGAGATGCTAAGACAGGTATTTATATAAATGTGGTGATATGATTTTGCAGGTAGTGAAGACTTTTCCTCAAGTTCCTGTTCAGACACAAGTACCATCAAGTGTCAAAGAATTCCACTCAGGATTGAGAAAGTACTGGCTGCTGACAGCAACACTGATGATGGAGATGCTAAGACAGGTATTTATATAAATGTGGTGATATGATTTTGCAGGTAGTGAAGACTTTTCCTCAAGTTCCTGTTCAGACACAAGTACCATCAAGTGTCAAAGAATTCCACTCAGGATTGAGAAAGTACTGGCTGCTGACAGCAACACTGATGATGGAGATGCTAAGACAGGTATTTATATAAATGTGGTGATATGATTTTGCAGGTAGTGAAGACTTTTCCTCAAGTTCCTGTTCAGACACAAGTACCATCAAGTGTCAAAGAATTCCACTCAGGATTGAGAAAGTACTGGCTGCTGACAGCAACACTGATGATGGAGATGCTAAGACAGGTATGGACACCTTCTTTCGGATAGTTCCTTATCATGCGGAGGAGGAAGATGAGGAGGAGGAAGATACAACTGGAAGATGAGAAACTTAGAAATCGTATAAAGAAGACTTTCTTTATACAACTTAGTTAGAAATGGTATAAAGAAGACTTTCTTTGTACAGTACATACTTCGAGATTGCTGCTTAGAAATGCTTAGAAATGTATGAAGAAGACTTTCTTTATACAACTTACGACTGTCTGTATACAGGAACAGAAGTCTTTTTTTCTTTGTTGAAATCATGAATAGGAAATCAGAATACTTAAAAAAATATTTAACAATTAACAATATCGATCCATCCATTATGGACACGTTTCAAACTCATCACATTTTCTTTGTTCTTAGTTAATTCTACAAGTATTCGGTAAGTACAACAAACCAACCAACCAACCAATCAATTGGCTCGGTGTAGGAGATGCGGAGTATTCGGTAAGTACAACCAACCAACCAACCAACCAACCAATTTGCTCGGTGTAGGAGATGCGGGTACAGTTTGGTATTTAAAGCCCCGCACCAGGCAAGTTTGAAGCACACTTGTTCGCACGCCGAACCGAGAGCACCATGGTTTTTAAATTCCTTGAATTGCCAGAGACGCAGCAGACTTATCTAGAAATCAACGGAAAACTGGAGATACTCTTCCGGTGTACACTCACCCTGCTCACTTTTGCCAGAAATTGCAAAAATGAGGTGTTCTACGTGGTCCGAGTCAAACGCCTTGACTGTGATCGACTGATTAAGTCAAGTGTCCAACTGATTTCTCTGGAGGCGAGTAGGAACGCGTATCGTTTCCGATCGTGGCTCGATCGTGTTGTTGAAGGGCAATGTGGTGGCGTGAAAGACGGTCAAATTCACTCTTTATGGAATTGGCTTGAGAAAAAGCTGTAAGTATAGATTTAAAATAATGTATGTGACAGACGGTCAAATTTACCCTTTATGGAATTGGCTTGTAAGTAAAGATTTAAAATAATGTATATGGTCCATGTATCTATGTATATTGAAAATCAATAATGTGTCTAATGTGTCTTTTGTTGCTTTTATATTTCAGAGGAAAAAGGGCAGAAATGCAATTAATTGATCGTGTTGGCTGGCAGGAGGATGGCGGGTTTGTCGCAAATGCAGACTTGCAATTCGATCCAAACGGTCTGTTCATACCTCGTGACGATCAGGTATACCTTCTTTCCGACGGCATATACAACTGCTTCAGAGAAGAGCCGGTGCCGGTGCCATTGGAATACGAGCAGACAATCGATCTACCGGACAACACTTTTCTTGGAGCTGGTATGTGGTATCATTAAATATACATAATTACAATTATATGAAATTATTTTGTAACCATAATGCTAAGTTTAATTAATCTTTACAATTCAATTCAGGAATTATCGCGGAGGCGCTACGCCATGCTACACATGCTACACGATCAGTTGTTGTGCATGTGATAGGGGAAACTCAAATTTTGGTGGACGATTTTATGTTGGTAAGTAAGATGAGTATAAGATGAATATTAATATCGCCCCATACATGATTATTATTTAAATATTAAAACAGTAAAGTTGTACTGAAAAATGTGAAATATTGTTAATTAACACAGATTCTATGTGCGGTGAGTGGAGCCGATTGCTACAGGCTGAAGGGAGACTTCCCCCTGTCTGCGCAGTTGCCTTACTTCTCTGTCGTCAGTGTCTGTGAAAACTTCAAGTTTGGAGACATCGTTTCGACCTACCGCAAAGTCAAAGGAACAGTATGCCTTGCTTACACCACGGAGACATGGAAATCCTGCTCCCTGTACAGCGAGGAGCACGGCGATGTAGTCATCAGCTTGCCAGAGTATATACAGCGGAAAATCTCCGCTAAATGGAACAACATCGCCCCATATATGATGGAAAGGCTGCTCCAAATCTGCCACCAGGAGACTTCCTATGATGGCACAACCAATTCCTATGATGGCACAACCAATGAGTCGATCTCCAGAATTTTGGATACTGCAAAAAAGGTAAACATTGGAATTAGTATTAACGTATATATTATCAACTTATATAAAGTTAAACATTGGATTACTGATTATTAAATACCTATAAATTATCTATAAATTATCTATATTACATATTAAATTTGCAATATATAGGTGGCTGACGGTTACTCCAGAAATAGCGAGCTCATGGTACAGTCAGTCTTGAACAACCCACTTATGCTCAGCTTCTCGGCCACAATGTCAGATATTTTGGAAGATGCTGTGAACAAACTCAAAGATAAGGTAATAATTGTATTATCTATCATTTTATATCGAATTTGTAAATATAGTCACGTCTAAGAGCACACAGAGTTATTATGTTATATGTTAATTATTTATATTCAGATCGGATCCATCGTAATACCAATAATTACAACAAAATTCAACCAAAAGAACAACCCGAACAAGAAGAAAGAACTGGCACTCAATATCCGCATGACAGAATTTGCGACGCAAGTTGGACTCGACTTTGCGAAGTTAAGGAGTAAAGTTACTGGAGTGGGTGGCGTCAAGGGCAAAGGGCATTGGAAGTCTATGTCCAAAGACAATGAGGGCGAAGGCTTCAGCCCAGCTACAGAAATGGTACCTGCTTCTAAAATCAAGACCAGTGTCGTACAACGGATAACCGACAGTAAGTATGCAATTAAAAGAAAATATCTATACCATTATAGTATAACATAATATACAATGTAGTTTGTTGTACGATGCTGATTTATATATTTATCTACGTTATATTTGCAGTTGTTCTGGCAAATGGTGACTGGGCAAGTAGTTACAGTCACCGTTCGATGCTGTGGGAGAATTGTGAGTTCTACTTTTACTTTTATACCATATATTTTTATACCAATATACTTTTATATGGCATTTCACATAATTTAATTTATTTATAATTTCACTTTTTCAAGACGGAATAGTTTTGCCTTCTGGTGATGCACGGCCAGGACCAAGGAAGCGAAGCAGAGAAGCAGTGGCAACATGTGAAAGTAGTCTGCCCAAAGACTTGGTTGATGAAATGGGTGAAGAACATGTGGTGTTAGACTTGGACTCCATGTTGGAAGTAATCACCCAAGCAAAGTCCATGTTGCAAACGGGTGCCATAACCCAAAACCACTATTCTATGCTGAAGACTGGGCTTGTGGCGTCTCTTAGACGTGAGTATATTTACCTATAAAATAATATATAAATATTAATCCAAAAGTATATTGCAGACAGTATAATAAGATTGCATAATTACCTTTCCACAGGCCCATATAAGAAACCTCAGCCCGGTTCATCACCTGCATCACATCACGATGTCTCGAGCAGACTTGCTGGAGTAAGGATGGATCGTTCATCACCTGCATCACCCGATGACTCGAGCAGACTTGCTCGTTCACCTGTTGGTGATGGAAGGATGGATCGTTCATCACCTGCATCACCCGATGACTTGAGCAGACTTGCTCGTTCACCTGGCGGTGTGAGGATGGGTGCTTCGCCAGCTTCTGCTGTGAGGATGGATGATGCGATGGATGATGCGATGGATGATGCGCCAGCTTCACGTTCATCACCTGCATCACCCGATGACTCGAGCAGACTTGCTCGTTCACCTAGCGGTGTGAGGATTGGTGCTTCGCCAGCTTCTGCTGTGAGGATGGATGATGCAATGGATGATGCGATGGATGATGCGCCAGCTTCACGTTCATCACCTGCATCACCCGATGACTCGAGCAGACTTGCTCGTTCACCTAGCGGTGTGAGGATTGGTGCTTCGCCAGCTTCTGCTGTGAGGATGGATGATGCGATGGATGATGCGATGGATGATGCGCCAGCTTCACGTTCATCACCTGCATCACCCGATGACTCGAGCAGACTTGACTTGAGGATGGGTGCTTCGCCAGCTTCTGATGTGAGGATGGATGGTAGCAGACCTGGCGGTGTGCAAGAATTTGCGACTGCAAAGACTGCAAACTGGGCAAGGTTTAGACAGCCTGCTAATACTCCTCCCACAGTTGCCAAATACCGCCAATTGCCTGAAATGATTGGTAAGATGCTTGTTTTAGTTAAATTTATTGTTAAAATGTATTAGTTAAATCGCAATTAGTTTACATGGCAAATGATTAAAGTTTATATTATTGAAATCACTTATTGAAATAGTATGAATGGTAAGATGCTTAGATCGAATATATTTTGATTAAAGTTTATATTATTGAAATCACTTATTGAAATAGTATGAATGGTAAGATGCTTAGATCGAATATATTGTACACCAATTACGTGGGCTTTATTATTTTTGTATTCAGTTAGCACATCCCCGACATGGAATTTGGAAGTTGACAAAGCGACAACTGTAGATGCCGTTGACACACTTCTCAAGAAAAAATATGAGAAAAAGAAGAAGAACATGAGAAAGAAGTTAGGGCGGTGTGAAGACGGCAATCCTTCAGTGCCTGAGCCTGAGCCTAGGACTAGGACTAGGACTTTAAACAAGCGTCACATTCGGCCATCTACACCGGTTGGAAACGGCAGGAGACGGGTAGTGGTACAGACTACACCTGTCCTCAAGTCGACTAGAGGAAGGACACTAAGAACAAAGCAGCGAGATTTGGTATATCAATGATCGCTTGAAACAGGTTTTATTTCCCTTTGTTTAATCAAATCATTGTGTGTCTGTGGCTGTCAATTAAAAAAATTAAAGACCTAAATATTTCTGTTTCCTCTTGGTTTAACGCTCAGCTGATATCCCAAGCGATTTCTCTCCAAGAGCCTTACGTAACTGTAAAATAAGTTTCTCTAGTTTAATGTGCACAACTAGCCATCTTGTTTAATATTGTTACTGTAAAATAAGTTTCTCTAGTTTAATGTGCACAACTAGCCATCTTGTTTAATATTGTTTTTGTCATATTCTTATCTATTAATCAATGACATGCGCTTAAGAAGTAATGCCCATTCCTATCTAAAGACAAGACGTCTCTTAACTGTACCAAGTATATATTAATCAAAACGAAATATATCCAGAGGCATGCAATAACATAACTTGCCGCTCACAAGGTGGACAATATAAACTCCCTGTATTGTACAGTGACGTCACGACCGTTCGAGACTATCGGTGAGCCATGCGGACAGCATAATTTGATGAAATAAATCAAATTAAGTTGTAATAAGTTAAGAATCATGGAATAAAAGCAAGAATAGCACAGTATCGCGTCATCGGCGGCCTGTATTCTCCTCGTAAGGCCGAAAAACAACTATTTCTAGCTGCTTGGTCACGCCAGTTACGGCATGGCTACCGAGTCCTGTTCTTGTTCAGACATTTTGCTTTGAGTTTGTCTGCTCAGTTCGTATGGGTTACACCAACCCAAGGACCAGCAGACACTAAGATTTTAGCAGAAGAATCTATATTTCGTTACCTTTTTAATGGAATAAATGATAATCCCGGATTTTCTACCTGCAACAGGCTATGTCAGCTTTGTTTTTCTGATCGGAGGGCATCCCCGACCTGCCGCTATATATGACGATGTAAGCGGTGGGCCTCCGTCGCAACCCCTTGTCGACGATGTATGCGACACCATAACAGGAATGTTTCCCAACAATATATTTCATGTTGATAGAGTTGAGAGATCCCTGGTTAATCAGACAATGTGTATATTTATAATTTGATGTCAAATCAGACCTCCGAAAATATTTACTTTCGAAATTTCCGAAGAGTTCGACGGGAAGTTTCGTTTCGTTTCATGCGACACCAGCCTATTTTCTCCCCGACTTCAGACTTCAGACTGCCGAGCAAGATAATACAAGCACAAAACTAACATGGCCAAACTAACGTACGCAAAATTGGACATGAACTTTGCAAAGGAAGCAGAACTGGCGAGGGTCCCACTCCCCCAGTACCGGGGATGGGTCGCACGGAAAGAGAGGGAGATAGAGGAGCAAGGGAGGGCCATTGATCGGCAGTTGTCCGATCAGGACTACAAGAAGCGCCAACTCGTGTAAGTTCTTCAATTTCTAGCTTCGATTTCTAGCTTCGAGATTGGCGCGTACTTCATGAAGCATGAACAGAATCAATTAGCATTCTGAGTAATTCTTAATAACACCTGACATAATGATGTGTGAATATGTCGCGCGCGACATGTGATGTTTACAATTAATGATGATGGCTCAGATGAACTTAGCGTGCGACACAGCTTGAATTATCAATGCGCGACTCGTGCGTAAACACCCCCTGGTCCGACTCTGGTCCCTGGTCCGACTCGATTAACCAGCCTGGACCGAAGCCGACTATTTCCAGGTGTTACGACTTGAAGTTCTCTAGTTAAAAAAATTTGTTTCAGAGTCTAGTCTAGTCTAGCGGTACAGGTAACGGGTAACGGGTAACGGGTAACGGGAAATTTGTTTCAGAGTCTAGTCTAGTCTAGCGGTACAGGTAACGGGTAACGGGTAACGGGTAACGGGTGATTAACTTCTGACTTTACCAAGCCGAATATTTCAGAGTTTCAGAGTCTAGTCTAGTCTAGCGGTACAGGTAACGGGTAACGGGTAACGGGTGATTAACTTTACCAAGCCGAATATTTCAGAGTTTCAGAGTCTAGTCTAGCGAGTAAGGATTAAACAAGTCTGGCCAAAACAGGAATTGACAACACTCAAATCGCCCCCTCTTATTGCCCACAATAACAAGAACCTTTCGGGACTATACAGGGTTCATTTCAAACCATCTAAGTTCAAACCAACCCATAACAGTCTAGTTATATCCTCTCTCACTCACTATTAGCAAAGAAAATGGCTTATTAGGGATCTGAAGGGAGGAAAACTTCATTCAAACTTTAACCCAACCACGCCCTCAGCTCAATCGGCCGGTATGGAGCCAAGATTGGCTCAGCCTTGATGACGTCAAAATCGAGGAGGATTGTGGGTAATATTCCCCAAAATGGCGGTAGTCATGAATCTTGAATCGAGTCTATTTCAGACGTTTCAAATGCTTCTATCAACATATTAATAGATACTAGGGATATTTCTGAACTACAGGTATGTTTTTATTTTAATAAAATCTGGGTTCGAATCAGGGAACGGAAATTTGTGGTGGGTACCGTATACAATGTACATGTATACGTGCACTATCAGCTACTTCCATGCAAGACGAGGCCCCGGGACCAATAGGCCCCTGGACCTATGGGCCTAGCTCTGGACTTATAGGCCCCAAGGCCCGCTCACGTTGGACTTATAGGTCCCGGGATTTATAGGCTCAGAAGAATACTAAACCATACCAAAAATAACCCTAAACCTAACCCTAAATTGGTTGTCCTAAGTCAGTAAAGGTAGTAGTGGACTGTCCCTAGTAAAAACTGACTAATAAAATAATTATTTGACTAAAAAAAAATATATCTAAGTTTTGAAGCGGGGCCTATAAGTCCAAAACCCCTGTAACGGTCGGGGCCTATAAGTCCCAAGCTGGGCCCATACATCCAATGCGCGGGGCCCATACGTCTGGGCCCATAAGTCCCGGGGCCTATACGTCCGCACCCCGTCTAGCGGTAGAGCATGACTTTACTATTGTATATAAATGGGTCATAAGTACAGTAATGTACCGTATATAGTCAGTCTGTTACATAGTTATTGTATATAAATCAGTGTGATGTGAGATTAGTCTAGCATGACGTAGTGTGATGTGAGATTAGTCTAGCATGACGTAATAACGTATATAAATGGGTCATAATAACGTGTATAGTCAGTCTGTTACATAGATAGTCACATAGTCATAATTACAGTACAATATTATTAAGAGTTATTGTTTTAGCATGACGTAATAACGTATATAAATACTATTAAGAGTTATTGTTTTAGCATGACATAATAACGTACAGTACAGTACGGTATATAGTCAGTCTGGCAAGAGTTTTAAATAGGTTCGTAATTACAGTACAGTACTATTAACTTCTGACTTTACCAAGCCGAATATTTCAGAGTTTCAGTCTAGTCTAGACTTTACTATTGTATATAAATGGGTCATAAGTACAGTACAGTACCGTATATAGTCGTATATAAATTACAGTACAGTACTATTAACTTCCGACTTTACATCTACATGATGTATATAAATCGTATAAGATTCTGTGTTTAAAAAGTATACTTTGAGACATCTAAATAAATTGACCACTTTCTTTTTCAGTAAAATGCAAGCCTGCCTGGCAGAGAAAGAGGCGGAGGCGGAGGCGAATGTTAGAAACAGACAAAGACAAAGAAACCAGTAGAAGTAAAAGTAAGTTGGTATATTGAATTAATCATTATTAAAAAATATCTAATTAAAATGTAAGTTATTAGAGTAAGTTGGTATATTGAATTAATCAATTGATATTCTATTAGGGAGTAGTATATCTAATATCTAATTAAAATGAGTAATTAATCCGCTAATATTAATTCTTGATTTACCTTTTATATTTGGCGTATAAATAAAAAAAATCTAATTTCGTTATAGGACATCGATCTGCCCGTGATCTGCCCGTGTTCATGGCTCTCTCGTCAGTCCTCGTATGTTGATGTCTCACCATCTCATCCATCCATCCCTCTCATCCATCCATCATCTGTAAATAATTGTACATATTGTTGCTTGTGACTGGCGCTGTGTATATAAGAATTGATTGTATATATTGTTGGAAGTTGAGATTGCTTAAAAAAATATATCATTAAATAAATTTATTATTTACAGTTAGTCGATTTTTAGTCATTCTTTCTATGACCCGAATGTTGATAGTCGCTGCAACGTTATAACACTTCCGAATGTTGATAGGGGCTGAAAAACTTATATTGGTGTATAGGCGCGTAAAAACTTATATTGGGATAAATTTAGTATTGATTTAATCGATTTTCATTCTTTCGATTTTCATTCTTTTGATTTTCATTCTTTCATTCAATATATTGGTAGTCATTCGTAATGTAAAGTGAATAAGAGTGAACACAAGTGTTTAAAGATAAAGTAGTACTAGAATTTATTTGCTATACAAAGCTATAAGTAGAATAATTTTACAATGTACAGATAGCAGATGACACAGTTTCTATAGGTATTGGACCATAAATTGGTACATTGCAGAGGATGATTTCACAGAGATAGACAGTTTTTTTGCCCAAAATTTGGCAGTAGCCTCGTTGAGGTGGCAGCCGTCATAGAGCCGGTTGTATCGATTGTGGCGGCGGTGGACGCACGTAGCTGTCCAGGGAGTTACCCCTCCGTTCTCTGTGTTAAATTTCACTATTGCCGCGTTCGCCTCCACTATCAGAGTGTCCAACGTTGCTTGGTCGGGATGGGTCTTGTCGGCGCGGTTGTACACCTGTAGGTCGATCCCTGTGATGGGGCCGAAGGTGATGAGAGATCTTGGCGATATTGCCCGTGTTCGATTGAAGATGTCCTTCATGGCTCTCGTCAGTCCTCGTATGTTGTTGTGTGGGACATAGCATCTCCGTTTGGAGTCCATGCGCGTGATGTTGCAGATGCCGGTCAGGTAGTAGACCAGCTCCGGTTGCTTGCGTTGGATGGTGCTGGCCGCTCGTTCGAAGGCCTTCTTGTGGGTGGCTCCCCGAAAAGTCAGCAAGTGGCAGTTTGGGAGGTCGAGGTGTGAGGCTAACTGCCTTCCTCTAGAATCAGCGATAATGAGCGTATTGATTGCCATTGTAGATATTGTAGTATTCTGATATTGTAGTAGAGTATTGGTGGCAGTAGATGATATGTCGAGTTGGAAGTTAGAGATGGCTTATATATGGGCTTGTCGCGTGACATAGCAATACAAGTGTGAACATGAGTACCCATTAAGTTGACACTTCGCTTGGTTCGATTAAGTTGACACTTGAGATGTGAACATGAGTCTACACATGATCAGTTGTGACGTGACGAGTTGACACCTTAAGTTAGTTAAACTGTTTTGTAAAGTTATAATACGTACCGAGTTCGGAGACTGGAGTTTGGAGTTGACACTTCAATAAGTGACGGGCGCTATAGATTATGAGTAATATTTATGCGGAGACAGTGAGGCGGTGACACTGACACTTGTCATTGTGAAGTTGAGGCGATCATACAAGAAACAACACGAGCGAGCATGACTAAAGCAGTTGGGCGTCCAAGTGTTGATTATGAGCAAGTAATATTTATGCGGAGACAGTGAGGCGGTGACACTGACACTTGTCATTGTGAAGTTGAGGCGATCATACAAGAAACAACACGAGCGAGCATGACTAAAGCAGTTGGGCGTCCAAGTGTTGACAGTTGACTGTTAGTCGGGATATGCGATATAGATTATGAGCAAGTAATATTTATGCGGAGACAGTGAGGCGGTGACACTGACACTTGTCATTGTGAAGTTGAGGCGATAATACAAGAAACAACACGAGCGATCATGACTAAAGAAACAACACGAGCGATCATGACTAAAGTGTTGACAATTAATATAATATATATTATAAGCAAGTGATATTTAGGCGGTGAGACATAGAGCGCGTCTATTTGTTACTATGCCAAACGTATTTCTATCAGTGACAGTGAGGCGGTGACACTGACACATGTCATTGTGAAGTTGACACTGACAGTGAGGCGATAATACAAGAAACAACACAAGCGATCATGACTAACGAATGGTAGGCAGTTGGGCGCATTTCAAGAAGTGTTATAACGTTGCAGCGACAATTAATAGAATGTAGACACATAGTAATCCATGTATATCAGTTATTAATAGAGATATATCAGTTATTAAGCAACGAATGGTCTAATGTCGCAAGTACACTGTACCGGTACACTTCTATAACGTGTACATACTATTATTATCAATGAATTGCTATAAGCACACAAGTTAAATAATGATAATGAAGTTAACTTACATAAATTTGGAGATGTATCAGATGTTTTGAGCGAAGTGTAAAAACGTAGTAAGGAGCGAAGTGTAGCAACGAGCAAGGAGAGAAGAGATGTGTATTCGTTCAATGCATCATGGCCGCCACGTACTAACGCGCATCATGCGCACGCATGATACATTAAGTAGGTCGCCTAAGTAGGACGTAGCAGACAACACGTACAAAATCATTAAATGTTGGGGAAGTCATCCATGTACATCAGTTATTAATAGAAGTAATCCATGTATATCAGTTATTAATAGGTACATCAGAGGTGAAGCATTTCGAAGTACATTTCTAGAGTAGGCTGGTTGAACTGGTTGAAGTATAAAGCGCACGCACGATACATTAAGTAGGTCGCCACGTACAAAATCATTAAATGTTGGGGAGGTCATCCATGTACATCAGTTATTAATATAAGTAATCCATGTATATCAGTTATTAATAGAGGTACATCAGTTATTGAGCGGTGAAGCATTTCGAAGTTCTAGACTAGGCAGCGAACTGATGTACCGTACATGGTTGAAGTGTACAGCCATCGATCAATCCCTTGACATTCTCCTATTATTACATAGGCCATACAAAATAAATATATAGACACCGCATGTTGAGATATGTTGACATTCCCAACTCCCTAAGTATATATATATTATTACATAGGACATGGAAAATAAGAGTTGAGATATGTTGATATAGAAGTAATCAGGTGAAGAATTAATAGATAATAGTTAATATATAGATAACAGTTATTAAGCGGTGAAGAAAGCTACATAATAAAAGAGCGCGTCAAAGGCTGGGGTAGGAGTACGTGCACTCAATACCTGTCCAAAGAATGATCGAAGCATTTCACCCCAACCCGCATTGGCTCCACTCCTCTCCTACCAATACACATGTATGAGGTAATACCTATGAAGGGACAATTAATGGTCACGACAGCAACCCAAATCTTGTCATTCATAACATTCCCAACTCCCTAAGTATATATATATTATTACATAGGACATGGAAAATAAATATATAGACATATGTTGACATTCCCAACTCTCTAAATATATATATATTATACTATTACATAGGACTGGTCTTGATGGCCACAGAAACTAGATATATAGTAAATTATTAGACTCAGTTGGGTATAGAAGTAATCAGGTGAAGAATTAATAGATAATAGTTAATATATAGATAACAGTTATTAATTTAAGCGGTGAAGAAAGCTACATAATAAAAGAGCGCGTCAAAGTAGTGCGCCTAGTGGGAGACTATGCGACCACTGCTAGTGCGTCTAGTGGGAGACTATGCGACCACTAATCATTATCGTTACATTAATAGTGCACCTATTGGAGACCAGCGACCACCAAAACTTTGGTAGTGCGCCTATTAGAGTGGGAGACGGGGACTAAAAAGCGCTAGCGCTACTAGCTACTACGCTTCGGTAGTCGCTTGGAGCGACCAAGCGACCACCAAAATCGGCAAATTTTTTCACGCCGGAACGCGTTCCTTGACATGTCTCACCTGGAGGGGCTAAAGCCGCGACTAGATTTCCACCTAGCTTTAAATGTTACATTCATGTTTCTCACCACACATACATTGGAAATTTGACAACAGGTTGGAAAGGGGGAAAAAATCACACATACACAAACACACACACACACACACACACACATGGACCATTGCTATAAGGACGCATCAAGCGGTCGCCATGAAACATTGGCGCCCTCTGTAGTATAATCACGGCAGCACACCTAATGTGGAGGCTAGTTCAAGGATGTGCACCCAGAGGGCCACCCGTGTTATAATAACGACCAACATGTGGGTCAGACCTTCAGGAACGGTACAATTCAACTTGACCAATCGTCACAAATATCACAGATTTAAGACAAAAATGAGGTCCAAAATATCTTTTGAAATAAGCAAACAAATACTTAGACTTGAACCAATACCATATGTATTCGTTAACTCGGTATTTATCGTGTTTCAATTCAATTCAATTCAATTCAAGAATTCTTTATTGCATTTGTTTTTAAGTACAATATGGTAGTTCGACTATCTTGATAGACAAGAGTCTAAGAAGTTCTTCCGCCGAGTGCCAGTGGCTTTAAATGTGTTTAGCCACATTCATAATAATTAACTAAATATGTATCGCTAACGTACATTTTCTGACGATCTGACATGAGTCAGATGAGACTATTATTGTTAGGAGGGCGGTCGGGGCGGCTAACTTTAGATGGGGACCGTCATGTAAAATATCTAAAATTAGTATAACAACAGGTCAGACATTGGCCCTTAATCTAATGAGTCATGGTAAATAGGATTTAGTGTATTTAGACACAGCAGTGGGCGGAGGACCTTTGTTATCTTCCATAGAATTGCTGCCCGTGAGCCCATAACCCTGTCATGCTAATGAACCTGATAGTTATAGCCGGTGCATGTTGTACCAGTCTATCAGTAGAGCATATGTTTCCTTGGTTACCGCTCATAGTTACCACATTGCACCAGTTGCCACATTGCACCTGCCCTTTCGACTTTTCCCTTCCTTAAACCAACAAGATTCCCTTTAAAGACTTGGGACAACCAATTAACGGACTTAGGACAACCAATTAAAGGTTAGGTTTAGGGTTAGCTTCAGTATATAGGTTAGTTGTATTATATAGGCATTAAGAATCAATTGTGTGACTGACTCTGAGTGCTGATCCATATTTTCGTAGCGTGTACATGGCCGCTAGCATTGGGGAAATCCCTAAACACCAAAGAGCGGGACCCTTACCGCATCCCTCACCTTAAAACCAGACCCTTTACAGACTTAGGACAACCAATTTACAGACTTAGGACAACCGATTTAAGGTTAGGTTAAGGGTTACTTTCATTATATAGGCATATAGACAGTAAACATAAAGTGATAAACAATAAACAGACGTTGACAGTAAGACATGAAAATAGACAGTGATCAGTGGGGAATGGGGCTTGTCTATCTGCAATGCCATAACTCAAATTCAGATGCACGCCGCGATGTAAGACCTATGCACGGTACCAAAATAAACATATATCCAGTTCTAGTCTATATACGTTGGAATTGTCATTTGCAAACATATTTGCTGAATAAAAAATCTATTGAATTTAGAAAAATAATGTAGGTAAATCTTTGATTACAAAGTTTCAGTTAAATGTTTACTTAGTTTAATCATACAAATCATGCTCATGGTAAATAGGATTTAGTGTAGTAAGACACAGCAGTGGGTAGAAGACCATGGTTAATATCTAGCATAGAATTGCTGCCCGTGAGCCTGTGAGCCCATAATCTTGTCATGCTAATGAACCTTATTGATTTAATTGTTATATCCACTGCACGTTGTACCAGTTTACCTACGTTTCAATTGTCATTTGCAAAATATACTTGCCGTGTAAAAACTATGTTAAACAAATAGTTAAAACAATACTTAAAAAATAATGTTGGTAACAGTTTGAGGCTAAGGTGTCACATTAAAGTTTATTTGCATCACCAAGATTAGTTAATATGAGTAGAGCTTTGCTGTATACAAATTCTAAACAAACAAAATAATAATAATAATAATAGTAGTAATAATGTTGGTCTCTTCGAGAAGAAGTAAGTATTTGAGGTTAGTGTTTCATAGAAATGTTGATATGCATCACGGAGACATAGTGGTAAACAACAATAATAATAATAATAATGTTAGTTTTTCTGAGAAAAAGTAAGGCTTTGAGGCGAGTGTTTGAGATAAATGTTTATTTGCATGAGGGAGATTAGTGGTAGTAAATATGAGTAGTATACTACATAGAGTATAAAGAAGCACACTGCTGCCTGTATCACATAAAGTAGAACAACTCAGAGTCACTCAGCATGGGAGCAATAGGGAGAGTAGAGGGCAGATGGAATAGGGAGAGGGAGAGGGCAGATGGAGTAGGGGGAGTGGGAGCGAAGGAGTGATATACCCGGGCATAAGGTAGAGCAATGAGGGGGAGGAACTAAGAAGGGTTAGGGCGCAGTAAGGGTGGAGAGAAACTAGGAGAAAGGGAGAATGAAGTAGGAGCAGGAAGAATAAAGGATGAAGTAGCAAACGGGGGCGAGGGAGAGATAGATGGATAGACAAATAGATAGACATACAGAAAGTTAAATAGTTGGTTAGAGGAGGAAGATGCTGGGGGAGAGCAGGGGGACCAGATGTGGCAATACAAGGAGAGGAAGGGGAGTAAGTATATGGTGAGTTGACAGTACTAAATACCAAATGCAAAATGTTGACATGGAAATAGAAACATTTAGTTTCTATTGAAAAATTGTTCTTTAAATGGCAAACCTTCATTCACAGGTATTGTAACTTTCTCATGAACTAGTTGTTACAGTCTTTACCTTTAGCCTGGTATTCACTTGTTATAGACCTTAGGTTTCACATTACATCTGACCTTGGGTCTGACCTTAGGTTTGACTTTAGGTTTGACCCTTAAGTTTGACCTTAGGTTTGACTTTACATATGACCTTGGGTCTGACCTTAGGTTTGAGCTGTAGTTTGACCTTGGGTCAGGCATTAGGCCTCACCTTAGGTAAGACATTACATCTGACCTTGGGTCTTATACAAACTTGAGTCTTAACTTGTATAAACTTGGGTCTCACCATAGGTCTGAACTTCAGTCTGAAGGTTGGTCTGACATGGCTGTGGATATCAAGGTTAATAGACAATTCACATCACATTATACTATGTTTGTGTTGGACGAACATCTTGAACACAGGTAAAACAAACTCCCGGTCAGAAATAATATCGATGGGATTATATCACAGCATCAGTACTAACGTAGTAATCAGTGTTGGCACATAATATTTGCTAACTTTCCTTCAAGTTTAAACTAAATTTAACACTTTATTTAAGGAATCAGTGTGCATACAATATGATTGATTGATGGTTGCATACATTATTTTGTCAGAGTGAGGGAATATTTCCCACTCCCAGATGCATCTCAGATCAAAACTGATGCCAAACCAGGCTGATCTGAAGGGGAGTCTGGGAGGGAGTCATATTTTCTCCTACTCCTGTTCTTTGAACCAAGCTGAATCAATAAGAAGCGAAATGATATGTCATGTGATCCAATGTATGCATAGGCGACCTCTGGTGTAAGACAGGGAGTCAAGGTGACTGTTACCATGGTTACAAGTATGCAAACAGTTAAAAAATGTTGCCTTGTCTCTTATTGCTGGCAGTACAAGACATGCCATCTCCTAGTTAAAGCTGCACTCTCAGTTAACGTCGGTCAAAATCTAAATATCTTCTATTTTTCAAAGTCATTTGACCAATATTTTGGATAATTATGTTCAGCTATTTTTGTTACAGGCCTTCAGAAAAACAACATTTATAATTTTCGATCCTATGATGGCTTTAACCATAATTGCTCACTGAACAGTGAATTGAAAAAAAAAATATTGTGTATCTGGTACGATTCACATATACGTTTTTGGTAAGCTCTGAGAATGTAGCTTTAACAGAGAACTAATTTCAGTTACTTGACCAGTAAAATGATATGATTGTACTAAACTAATAATATTACAATTGGAAAAGTTTTGTAAGCAATGACTTAAATTTCAGCTCTGTTTCGTCAGTTTTTGTTGAAATATATAATACATATGATTTGACTGAATAAATGTAACAAATGAGCAGACAAAGCTGCCTTGGTCAACAAAGGAACATATTAGAATACTTGCTGGAATGGAACAATTCAAATGTTTGTTTACATTACCATAGTCATGCTTTAATACTGGTATACCGTGGATATACATAACAATAACTAAAATACTTTAACAGATCTAATGAAAGGGATGTAGAATCTCATGTGGCTCTTTCAGCTCAGCTGGCCATCCACTTGTGGGAGGAGGTGATGCTTTACACTCGGCTATTTCATTCATCCATGACCTAGGCTGACTGTATCATAGACTCCTGGGCACTGCCAATTACTTCTTCATGGGTTTGTAGAGTAGTATTCATATACTTTCCTTCCAACAGATGGTCATTGCTTTGGTAATAATTAATAACAATATTTATACAGGTATTTGATATTTGAGTCAACTGCTGGTGCAGGTCCATGGCGGTTTGTTGCTTCATCACAAGTAACTTCATCATCAGGATTTTACCAAAATATTTTAACACCTTAAATGTGGACCGGCATGTAGTATCTCAAATGACTGTTTAAGATTCTGGAGCTGGCCATCTACATCAAAGGAGGAAATGAGGCTTCCAGTTGTACAAACACACTGAGATGTCCTACGTTGGCAGTTACTTAGACTGCTACCCTCCCTACCAACCCGTTCTTGGTTATTTAGAGTAGTACTCACTCACTTTCCCTCAGATGGTCATTGTTTTGGTAATACTCATGTTCATGCAAATATTTGTGGCATGAGTTACCCCTAATGAAGATGTCTTTGCTTTATCACATATAACAAAATCATCAAGATAGTTCAACCTCCTTGTCTCTGTGTGGCAGTGTACAACTCAAGCTAGCAATTGAGATACTTTCCCTCCAACAAAAGGTCATTGCTTTGGTAATTAATAATAATATTTATACAGATATTTGTGGTTTGAGTTCCCTGCTGATGCAGGTCCATGGTTGTGTGTTGCTTCACCTCTAACAATACAATCATCAAGATAACCTCCCTGTCTGTGAGCGCTATGTGGCGGCCTACAACTGAGGCCAGCTATTGAGATCAACATATTGCATAAAGATCAATCAATCTCTACTATCATGCATTTTGTTTTAACAACTTTTAATCTGAATCTGAAATAGGCCTATCTTGGTAATCTTTAACTGTGACAGACAACATATTTACTAGACTAGATTAAATCACATTTTAAGTTAAACATGTGAGTTTATATTTTGTATTTACATGAAAATATCAAAGTTTACCAAAAACAGAGTGATGTGCTCAACATGTTGATCACGTTATATCACCACCTCACAATAATCAGTGTAAAATGGTGTAAAATGTAAACCTGAACCGGAAGGAAGGATAGGACGCCCTCTTGTGACAACATGGCAACATCGTCATCACAGTCAAAATGAGAAAAACATCCACTTGAGCAAAATATCTCCTCAGTGCATAAAGTTTGTACAATATGGGGCAACTGTCATACATGGCTTGACCTGCCCCGCTGTATGCATTAATGAGTTCATCTAAATCTCATGTTGACATCTATGTGTTGTGTGACCATTTGTGGAGTGTCACAGGAAAATGAGTCATAAGTTATAGTCATAAGTCATAGTTATCATATTTAGAAAGATGAGATCAAGCTGTCTAATGTCACCCCCAAAATGGATATATGGGTGAAATCGCCAGAAAGTGTACAATTTGTCTTTACCGATCCTATCAAACACCGCATATTTAAGAAAACAATGACCCTCAAAATGCAGTTTAACATAACCAAACAGACTGCTAGAATCAATGCAAGGCCAAATATCTTCATATTTACCTAGTAGTGGCCAAATTTCAGTCTAATTTAGCAGAATCTATTAAATGTGTAGAGCTGCCGATTGTACATTTTCTGAAGATCTGACCCAAATTCTGAGCAAGGATTCACTTTACATTTTGAACAATATAATTGTTTGTGACTTTTGGCTCATTTTCCTCTAACATCACAATTCACATATTTATGCAATAATCAATAACAAGTTATAAAAGTCACTGTACACAAACACCACATTATGTTCAAGGGTTGTTTACACACATGTTTGATAAATGTACTATAAACATTGTAACTTCAAGTAACTCAATAAGGAGAGGGATGTTTCCTTTTGTAATGACTTCTATGTCAAATCAGTTTCTATAATGCCTAGTGTATACTGTTGATAAAAATATTTCATTGTATGATATAAAATCAAATGTTTTGACTGTTTATCGCCGTTTTATCTAAAACGGTTTACGTTTCAATACCCTTCTTTGCTAAGGGCAGTAGTGCTAGTACTGAAACTAGTTTTTGAACTTTCATTCAACCTATTTATCAAACTCCTGGGACGGTTAATGAAAGCTAAAATACGCAAAGGCAGAATAATACCTATCGTTGGGTGTACATTGAGTGTACCACGCATTTCCAAAATTATTCTCCTCCATATTTAAGTACAGCGGCCAATAATTAATAACATTGTATTTATAACACAGAGGAATGCATACAAAGTGCTTCAAGTAGTGAACCTCTTCAAATACTTAATGTGAACACTACATAATAGTCAGGAAATACTGGAAAAATCTGGGAACAATTTTTTTGCCAAAAGCTTCTTTCACCAATGTGATGGTATCGCTGTCTACTAAGATATTTCAAAACATTTAAATTCAACTCCCATAGGGAAACCCATGATAACTTAGGGTAGAATAAATATGTAATCAAATGTGGATACGCCTTTTTAATGTTTTAATGCATGGGGAGGGAATCCATCTTATTCTGAAAAATGTTGATACCGACAATATTTAGCAAGTTATTCTACTGATACTCAGAAATACTTGACTAAAGGCCCTAAAGGAATCCCCACAAATGTACCCAGTGAAGTAATAAATCTAATTTCTGTTATATTGCTGGCCTTCAAATTGGTGAAGAAATGTCTTGGCAAGGAATTAATTCCCAGATCAGCCTGATCTCTCACAATATTCCCTATAATGAATATAGCAGTTCCCAGATCAGCCTGATCTCTCACAATATTCCCTATAATGAATATAGCATCTGGAAGAACTCATGTTGACATAACAATCCTGTAATGGTGCACCACCTCATGCACCGTTGTAGAAAGCAAGATGTAAAACGCGATGTATAAAACATTGTACAGCTATTGGGTATAGGAAACTATACATTTATAAATCCTGTGTTTATGTTGACACTAGCCCCTCACAGTCTCAAACTGTCTATCAGTATCTAGTTGTATCACCAAGTAGTACTTACTCGCCTGGTTCATAGTTAAACCTATCCCACTATGAGTGTATCAGTGCTGACACGCCTGGTTAACAGGTTAGTGTTAAACATATGTATGCCCACTGTCTACAGTATCTCAACACTCATGGTTGCTCTATGAGTCATCACTTGATCTATGATATCCAACTGAATGATGAAAGTTCAAGACTCACATTTATTTGTCTAGATTTAGACTGATTTTCTAGTCTCGAAATGGAACATTATCAGTAAACATAACTCCCAGGCTGGATTGTAAAGACAAGCTGAGGATGTCACAGGTGCCCTATTGTAACACAAGGAACTTGATCCTGGTGTGTGTTTATCACAGGGCAACGACTGAGCACTTGTGTCCCTGTGTGCATCCTTTGGCTCACCGCCGGTGAACAAACTGTAACTGAGCAGCCACTTTAGTACTATCCACTTAGTAAGCAATCATGTGGCAATGATATTAGTGAGTGGTTCTACAATAACAAGTGTTTCTACACCAGGCTGCCTTTGTCATCAGGTTACATGTAGGAGGATATGTCCATAGGGAATACCCATGTTGTCCATAGCGAATGTCCATGTCCATAGGGAATACCCATGTCCATAGGGAATACCCATGTCCATAGGGAATACCCATGTTGTCCATAGGGAATGTCCATGTACATAGGGAATGCCCATGTCCATAGGGAATGCCCATGTCTATAGGGAATACCCATGTCCATAGGGAATACCCATGTTGTCCATAGGGAATGTCCATGTACATAGGGAATGTCCATGTCCATAGGGAATACCCATGTTGTCCATAGGGAATGTCCATGTCCATAGGGAATACCCATGTTGTCCATAGGGAATGTCCATGTCCATAGGGAATACCCATGTTGTCCATAGGGAATGTCCATGTCTATAGGGAATGCCCATGTCCATAGGGTATGTCCATGTGGTCCAGAGGTAATTCCCATGTCATTCATAGCAATGCCCATGTCGTCCAGAGGAAATGTCCATGTCATATATACCCATGTCATCCAGAGGGAATGCCTATGTCATCTATAGGGAATGCCCATGTCGTCTGGAGGCAATTCCCATGTCAAGTGGAATGCCCATGTATGTAGGGGAAGTCCATTTTTGTGGGGAACGCCCACGGCTATGTAATATCTAAAGTCAAATGATTTCCCGTGTTTCCCGTATGGAAACATTTCATGAAGCAATGTCCCTGACACAACCTCAACAATCATGGAAAGCAACTTTCCTTTAAGAAATTTTGATTATCCCATCGGTGAGATCATGTAGATGTTTCACTTTTATCCAAGGGCACCTCTCACTGTCTTCTTAATGGAAGTCATGCACACATCTTGCTTACATGTAAAATGAACCTTGTCTGAATGTTAGTTGGGCCTGAATGCTGCGCTGCACAATAGTTGGCAGGAGTGAATGGCTTGCACCGTGGATCAACAAGGCCACTTCCCTCTCACTCAATAACATGGAAACTTGATCTATGTCTTCCCTACATATGTACCTTGTCTGACAGTCTACAGCTTCCGCTGAGTTGGTGTAGACTTCCACTACATGTATGTGCCCTTCTCCCTATGTTATTCAGTACTTTGTGCACTCTACTCACTGTTGCTCTACATTCTAAAGCTTACTCTAACCCTCACACTTCATGTCATATTCATAAAGAGTTCAAAGTGTTTAGCTCCAACTCTCTCACTATCTAGCCGCTCACATTCTGTGCATAGAGTGATACTTGTATCTGTGTAACTGGCAATCACTAACTTACTCTTGAGTATATTCATGTAGGAGTGGATACAGTGCCTGTCCCCCAGTACCACTAGCAGCCCCTCACTCCATCACTTCATTGAGTAGTGTGTTGAGTAGTACAGAGTGTGCCCGGGTAGACTCAGGATTAGCTACTTGCTGTGTTTGTGACGTCCCCTCCTTGGGTTTAGGTGGCCGCTGCCGGGCAGCAGGACACCTAAGGAAAAGCCTCCATCAGGATTCCTCATGTTCACATGCCTGGTTCTTATCTGCTGCTGTCTCAGAGCAGGCACACTCACAGCTATGGTCGTCTATTTCTGTCTTCTGCTCCTTGCTGTTGAGAGAGGAATATTTACGTTTCTGCTTGCGGCGCTTGGCCTTCTTGACCCCAGCCTTGACTACATGGTAGAGTTTGTGGAGGCCCAGGAAGATGGCGACTATGCATGCACCAATCTGCCAGGCTGAGGTTGTACAGAGGACATATGTTTCCTCTACAAGGTCATTCTTCCACTCAAAGAAGAGGTAGTGTACGCGGGCGTTCCTGCTGGGGTCGGGCGACGTGTCCCAGTGCTTTATGATGGTGTGCTGCAAGGTAAAGACAGGAGAGCTGGTTACTTTGCTGACATATGTGATGTGCCACAGAAACATTAGTCAAAAGATGCATTTTGAGATATCATATTTGATGATATAATTAGATTCCAATGAAGGTAAATGGCCTTTTTTATTCTTTTATTTGGAACAGCATTAGTATTCTAGAATCGGGGTTTCTTCTTTTCCCACTGTGAACTAACAATTATGTCTTTATTTTCTTGGATATGACGGTGGAATGAATATGATAATGAGCATAAACTAATGAAAGATGAGTATTATAAACAGTATCACCTAAGGACATCCAATAAGTACTTCTATTTTTGTTTATGCATGAAGAAATCTGTTCAATATTTCTTATTTGAGGATGGTGACTCATTAGATAAAAGAAGATAAATATCAACTTGACATGATTGTTTTAGATTTATTTATTTTTTTATTTTGTATTGGCAGTATTGGAAAAAAATACATGCCATCGTTGAACCAACGTTCTTCCAGCCACCTGCCTAGATGAGTTGCCTTCCTTCAATCTTTTAATTAAAAGAAGATAAAAGATGAATGTACTGCCTATTGCCTTTCCCTGCCCACTCACCTCTGCCTTCATATCCACGCTGGTCTGTTTGTCTGCCAGCAGGGTTTCCCTGATGGACATCTTGATCCAGAACTGGAAGCCTGCACTTAGTGCCAGCGGCGGCTCCTTCCTCCGCTGGGATAACATTGTACTTAACGCCTGTTCACCCTTGCTGTAAGGTAATCAGACAAGATATGTAAACACTTATCGACAACATCTCAAACAGATATTATGTAACTTGTTAATATACTTCTCATATACATTATGTTACTTGTTTATAACCTTCTCTTAAGATAAGGAGTGTAGGGAAAATTTGACTTCTACAACCCAGGCTCCCTCTAACAAAGTAAAGTTTTATGTACATAACAACTGCTCCTTGTCTAAGAGAAAGGATAGATGCAACACATGCTTCCTGACTAATTAATACAGGTAAGAGATATTTCATGATATCTCATAATTGAGTAAAATTTAAAATCTGTAGTCAGATGACTATTCAGTGCATAATTATGTAACGATGCCCCTTGTGTTCTTATCCCAGCGAACTGTTATAACTATGTTTTTAGGAGGCCAAGAATTGTACTAAAGAAATGGATTTTGTAATGTCTTTGACCTGCCGACCTTTTTGTTGTTGTTGAACGTGGAAGGGCCTAACGCCTAACCGTGCCCACTGACTATGTCTCATTTGATTATGTAAATTGGGAAAAAATTGTTAAATCTTTAAAAAAAACTTCAATGAAATTCCATGTATGAATAAAGTCTTAATCATAAATATTGCCTATGTTTCTAAAACTTATATTTATATGTTTGAAACGTATCACAGATTGTGAAATATCTACGAAATAAAATGTTGTTAACAAACAGATATAACACATGTTCCCAGCTGGTACTAGACTCACCACCCATCAAAATTGTTCCTGTCTAACAGTGGTATAAAATATAATTACACGCTCCCTGTCCAACAAAGATAAACATTATAATGCATGCTCCCTGCAGCTGCCAGACTCACCTGCCATCAAACCTGTTCCATCCTGGGAAGAGGAAGTAGCTGACAGTGAAGTATTCCCGCTGAGCGTGCTCAGACTGGAAGCGTAGGTAGAGCGTTTCACGCCGCGTCACGTCCTGAGGTCCCCTGATGACGATGGCAGCGTTATCCTGACCGTTGTCATTAATGTTCTTATATGTGACGTTCCTATATGTGCATGTCTTGGTGCCAGGATCTAGGTCACCTAGGTTTCCTGTAGATTAAAAGGACAACATATTTTAGATAGCATCTGGAAGATCTGGGTGGTGTTGGAAAATAGTCTAAATATGATTGAAATATACATTGTACGATGTGCCACAAATCTTTTGCAAACCTATAGTGACATTCATGTGAATGAATTGCAAGGCTGTATATCCACAATAATTATACACACATTCACTACCGAGGCCCCGACTGCCGTTCATTACTTGTAACGCAGTAATGGACTAGTACATTACCATGCATTTTCTCTCTTGATTGTTTCACCTGTATCTAGTTATATTCCTCTTGTACGGAAACCAGATATCGTAAATTATAGTATTATCTTTCCACATATTACATGCAAAATTAGGCATGTAGGATAATCAACTTATAGGACTCGTTTTCTGCACGGACATGTAAGTAAAGAACAAGATTGTACATCAAGTTCTTTACATACGCGCCATGCATCAACTCGTTCAATAAGTGCTAATTATTATTGTAAGTGAAAATTGTTTACATCTCATGTTATGTATAGGAATATTTAGGAATGTAGAAGGTCTTCCCGGAAAATATGTCAAACAAGCACCACATTTCCACATGGATGCCATCATGTATAACAACAGGACATGAGGTTTTATTATATACATCATCTTTACTCTGATGGGAATATGACATGAAAGAATGATATTTACGTAAGGTCAATGTTATATACAGTTGAGTGTTTACATCTGGAATTTACATTGAGATTGTAAAAACCTAATGCTAAGTCAGTAGAGACGAGTGGATGAAGCAACTATGGGAAATTGGAAAACACTGAGACACTAACTATTTCTTGATGAATCACAAAAAAATATGGTCAATATGGTGACTTCTATGAAACAGAACAGAGTAACATAGTGCAAGGTAGTTGTAGATCAGTTTTAGCAGCAAGGAGAGATGTAGGCAGTGAGTACACTGGAGAGATGTAGGCAGTGAATACACTGGAGTGTGACTTACTATAAGTGTCCGGGTTCTCCTGGTAGTAATTACCACAGGCTATAAACGAGGCATCCCCGGGGAATATCACAATACCTGCAAGCATACATTAGCATATATTAGCATATATTAGCATACATTAACATTGATAATGAGGGAATATCACAATACCTGCAAGCATACATTAGCATATATTAGCACATATTAGCATACATTAACATATATTAGCATACAGCATGAGGGCATATCACAATACCTGCAAGCATACATTAGCATATATTAGCATATATTAGCATACATTAACATTGATAATGAGGGAATATCACAATACCTGCAAGCATACATTAGCATATATTAGCATATATTAGCATACATTAACATTGATAATGAGGGAATATCACAATACCTGCAAGCATACATTAGCATATATTAGCATATATTAGCATACATTAACATTGATAATGAGGGAATATCACAATACCTGCAAGCATACATTAGCATACATTAGCATACATTAGCATATATTAGCATGTATTAGCATGTATTAGTATATATTAACATACATCATGGGGGAATATCACAATACCTGTAAGAATATAATAGCTTATGTTAACACACATTAGCCTATTGTAAGAATCTAAGGGTATTTGCCCATAGGTTCTGTGTTGTATCAAGTTGGAAGAATGAAGTCAGAGAATCGGATGTAGTTGTCAGCTTCGCCCAGCACAGAGAAGAGTGCCTGAAACCTCGCATCAAGCATTTATTTATACCAAGCATTGATCTAACAAAGGATCCTAGAAATACTCCCATCCCTACGCTTGTCCCATTTTAATTGGCTAAGGGAGATCTCTCTCTCCAGCTAGACTGACCTGTCCCACCCCAATTGGACGAGGGAGGGTTGTCCATGGTTACATTGACTGACCTCATTCCTATCATACTAAAGCCATGTGTTGTCTATGTGATGGAGATATGACCCTTGCCTTCCCCCCTCCCCACTCCCATTCCCAACCCCAAGCTTATAGTTCCCTCCCTCCCTTACTCCCCTCCCATTCCCAACCCCAAGCTTATAGTTCCCTCCCTCCCCTCATACACCCTCCCATTCCCAACCCCAAGCTTATAGTTCCCTCCCTTCCTTCCTCCCCTCCCATTCCCAACCCCAAGCTTATAGTTCCCTCCCTTCCTTCCTCCCCTCCCATTCCCAACCCCAAGCTTATAGTTCCCTCCCTCCCTTACTCCCCTCCCATTCCCAACCCCAAGCTTATAGTTCCCTCCCTCCCTTCCTCCACTCCCATTCCCAACCCCAAGCTTATAGTTCCCTCCCTTCCCTCATACACCCTCCCATTCCCAACCCCAAGCTTATAGTTCCCTCCCTCCCCTCATACACCCTCCCATTCCCAACCCCAAGCTTATAGTTCCCTCCCTCCCTTCCTCCCCTCCCATTCCCAACCCCAAGCTTATAGTTCCCCCCCTCCCCCCTCCCCCCCTCCCATTCCCAACCCCAAGCTTATAGTTCCCTCCCTCCCCTCATACACCCTCCCATTCCCAACCCCAAGCTTATAGTTCCCTCCCTCCCCTCATACACCCTCCCATTCCCAACCCCAAGCTTATAGTTCCCTCCCTCCCCTCATACACCCTCCCATTCTCAACCCCGAGCTTATAGTTCCATCCCTCCCCTCATACACCCTCCCATTCCCAACCCCAAGCTTATAGTTCCCTCCCTCCCTTACTCCCCTCCCATTCCCAACCCCAAGCTTATAGTTCCCTCCCTCCCCTCATACACCCTCCCATTCCCAACCCCAAGCTTATAGTTCCCTCCCTCCCCTCATACACCCTCCCATTCCCAACCCCAAGCTTATAGTTCCCTCCCTCCCCTCATACACCCTCCCATTCCCAACCCCAAGCTTATAGTTCCCCCCCTCCCCTCATACACCCTCCCATTCCCAACCCCAAGCTTATAGTTCCCTCCCTCCCCTCATACACCCTCCCATTCCCAACCCCAAGCTTATAGTTCCCTCCCTCCCCTCATACACCCTCCCATTCCCAACCCCAAGCTTATAGTTCCCTCCCTTCCCTCATACACCCTCCCATTCCCAACCCCAAGCTTATAGTTCCCCCCCTCCCCTCATACACCCTCCCATTCCCAACCCCAAGCTTATAGTTCCCTCCCTCCCCTCATACACCCTCCCACTGATTCAATTAGCGCAGGGAACAAAGGTTGTGGTTGGGTGGAGGGAACAGTGCTAGGTAAGCACGTCCCCCCTCCCAACTGATCTCATGCAAGGGATCCATGGCTCTGGCGTGGCCAGACAACTAATTGGGTCATTAATTAACCAAAAAGAATGCAATTCTTTACATTATATTAACATACAGCATGAGAGAATAACACATTGATACCTGTGGGCATATGTTGACATACATGTATATATCCAAATTTGATTCTGTCCAACATTTTACAGAATTGGATCTAAATCTCTGCGATGCAGGTCTTCAGGCAAGTCCATAAAAGTAAATGAATAATTCTATTACACATACATGTCCACAACTCTTAATCTCCTCCACAACTAGACTTTGCTCTTCCCCTCCACCTCTGATCTCTCTCCCCGCACCGCCCTCACTCTTGGGTCATCAAAACTGTACAGAGCAAAACCACGGCTGGTAACATCACAGAATCTACAAATAATTGCCGTTTATGCTCATATATATGATACTGCAGCACTTCCATACAAGTCAAAATTCAATATACACATACACCTCCCCTCATGCCATCCACTCTTGAGCCAATATATCACTCCACATCTCATGAACAGCGGGTCATTTACGACCAGTTGGCGATAGAGTACAGCTTACATAGCACCTCTCTTCTTCCCACCAATACTGTACAGCTTACATAGCACCTCCCCGCCTCCCACCAATACTGGGAGACAGCCTCATAACTATAGTACGGAGTTATGAATAGTTTTCAATGACGTCACAAGTGCAGACATGCTGTCATCTAGTGGGAGACATTGCACTCATTCTATCACTATATATCAGGTGGGGAATATTCCCCATGGGCATCCTTACATCCGGTATTATTTCATGTGACATGGGCAGTGATGTGGGCAGTGACGTCAGGGGAATGAGGGCAGAGAGGGAGAAGAGGGTGGCAGGGGAGAGAGCAGAGAGAAAGACAAGTGGGGGAAGTAAGGAGAGAATGAGAGAAAGGAAAGGGAGGAGAGAGAGAAGGGAGATGGAGGGAAGTAGGTTAGGAGAGGGTGGAAAGATAAAGATAGGAGGAAACAGGGTAGGGAAGACCCCCTCTTGAATCCCGTTTCCCATTTTTTATAAGCCCCATTTCCCAAATCCCGCAGGTTTTCAATTTGCAATCCCTTTTCTCTATTTGCAATCCCTACCAGAAAAAAATAAATCGTGCTCTGAATCCCTTGCCCGAATCCCTTCGGCCCTCCAAAATCCCGAATTCTGACTTAAAATAGGTCCCAATCCCGGTTCCCGAAAAGGTAATTCGTACACTGAGGGGAGAGTGGAGAGAGAAATGCGAGAGAGGGAATACGGTGGGGAGAGATAGGAGGGGCCGTGTATTTTATCTGACCTATTTTTTCCAATGTGGATAATTGTCTGAGTTATACAATCTACCAGGGCTGCCTTGTCTCACAACCTCTCTATTACATGTCTGGTGCTCTTCCATCTGAGCTACCAGGACTGCCTTGTCTCACTACCTCTGTACCACAACCTCCCTATTACATGTCTGGTGCTCTACTATGTGAGCTACAAGGGTTGCCTTGTCTCACTATCTCTGTACCACAACCTCCCTATTACATGTCTGGTGCTCTACCATCTAAGCTACCAGGACTGCCTTGTACCACTACCTCTGTACCACAACCTCCCTATTACATGGGTGGTGCTCTACCATCTGTGCTACCAGGACTGCCTTGTCTAACTACCTCTGTACCACAACCTCCTTATCACATGTCTGGTGCTCTACTACCTGAGCTACCAGGACTGCCTTGTCTCACTACCTCTGTACCACAACCTCCCTATTACATGTCTGGTGCTCTACCATATGAGCTACCAGGACTGCCTTGTCTCACTACCTCTGTACCACAACCTCCCTATTACATGTCTGGTGCTCTACCATCTAAGCTACCAGGACTGCCTTGTCTCACTACTTCTGTACCACAACCTCCCTATTACATGTCTGGTGCTCTACTACCTGAGCTACCAGGACTGCCTTGTACTACTACCTCTGTACCACAACCTCCCTATTACATGTCTGGTGCTCTACCATGTGAGCTACCAGGACTGCCTTCTCTCACTACCTCTGTACCACAACCTCCCTATTACATGTCTGGTGCTCTACCACCCCTGCCTTGTACCACTACCTCTGTACCACAACCTCCCTATTACATGTCTGGTGCTCTACCATCTGAGCTACCAGGACTGCCTTGTCTGTCTACCTCTGTACCACAACCTCCCTATTACATGTCTGGTGCTCTACCATCTGAGCTACCAGGCCTGCCTTGTCTCACTACCTCTGTACTTGTCTCACTACCTCTGTACCACAACCTCCCTATTACATGCCTAGTGCTCTGCCATCTAAGCTAACCTAACTACTATGTCCTACAACCACCTCAGCTACCAGTATCTTGTTCTTTTTGTGGAAATATAAACTCTATATTCACGGTACCTGCCCTCAAGCATTTACGTTTCTAACTCTCTTGGGCATGCCTAGCCTTTAAGACCATATGCATTCCTAATACTAGGTTGGTTTGCAACCACCTTTTGATCTTTTGGGGGGATTTTCTTTTATTTTATTATTTTATTTTATCATTTTATCATAGAAAATAATAGGAAACAAAAGCTCACCTAACTAAGGAGGCTGGAAAGCAGACAAGAGATAACCACCTTCCATACTCCTGAGCATGCCTATGATCGCCTTCATGTTAATATCAACTGTATTAACCTATCTATGACTGGAGGTGGTGAACAAAACACTATAGCTCATGGCCCTCACACAAACTTCGCTTAAAAATGCTTTAACGCATATAGAATCGTTGTGGAATAACTTCTGGCGGGGTTTTTCTATTAACAGAAACCGACTTAAGAATGTCTTGTACCTGCCCCTGTCTAAATAACCCAGCAACCACTAAATATCTTTAGTCGTCAGCCATGTCACTTCAACCTATGGGTGTACAGGGAAACTACACAAAGAGACACCTGCACGGAACCCTAAGGACTGGACATGAGTAATGAATATTGTAATTGTTGCTGACGTATGTCTTACATTAGACCATGATGAGCCTATGGGGAGGCCTTCACTACGGGATATCATATTAACACGCATCAATAATAAGCACAGTGCCTCAGGCTTCTCAGTAAGGGAGGAACCAGGCAATAGGGGGAATTGCATAACCGCCATTTTGATTGGTGTGGAATTACGGGACTCGTGGTAAAATCTATAAAAATCATGCCATTTTCAGAATGAAATATTCAACAATGTGGAGATCAAAATCAATAATAAGCAGCTATCCTCTCTGGGAGCAGGAGGCACCAGATAAACAGACTATCCCATTTTGAATGTTGGCGATTATATTCAGTAAAAACATATCCCTCCAACCTATCAGCATACTTTATATTACATTCGCTAAAACCTTTGGAGGTGAAAACTGCCGGAAAACAGCATGTTTGAGGCTTGGGGCCCACATGCGTCCAGCTAACCTTCACAAGGGTTGACACACAATATGGCGGGCCGTGGCCAACACTGTGATGTCAGTGAGTACTATGTATAGAGAGGTAGATAGGACTGAAGGACAATATCTCAGCTCAGCCTATTCCCACCTCGTGGCCGCACTCCTGCTGTTGCATTATGTTCTCCTATATTCCTCCACTATGGTGTTTATAGAGACAACAATCGGTGCCTACTGCACTCTACAGCAGTGCAGGCTTGTCTCCCTTATCTCTACAATAGTGTGCTGGTGGTCCTCTCTATAATACCATAACTGAGATTCTTCAATTTCTACAAATCACCATTAAGATAACAGTTTGAAGTGTTTAGTTAATAACTACAATAATGATGAATATCAATATATAAGGGGCCATTTTAGTTACAGTATAAGGTAATATGAAGTCTCAACCAGGGATGTGTCCGAGTAGACTACAATAAGATGATTCTTTACTTGCCATTAAAGATGGAGGAACTTAATGTTATTGGTTTACAGCCACATGTGATATTGACTCTCCACATCTAAAAAGGGACATTTCGCTTTTATTTTCATCTTTTAGAATTTATCTTCAGACAAATGTCATGGTACTTTGCCTGTAGGTACATGCAGTAAACATATGACAAGGTAGTAGAGGGAGGCTATTTACTTAATGGGAAATGGAAGTCATATCAGGCACTCATACAGTAGCAGTCTAGACTATCTTGGTGTAGACTGTGTACAACCTCTTTACTGGAGTGGAATATAACATTGTGTATAAACATTGCCTCGTGAAACGATAAGGTTGAGTGAATCCAAAAGCCAAATAACATGTCACCTGGTAAGTTTTCATTTCAAGGAGCCCTGAAATTTATTTAATTTAAGTCTACGAGATAAGGAACTTATTTTCCCTCCAAATCCTTCAATATTTCCTAATCTTTCCTTGTCAACCGGCCAGTGTCAGACAAGCTGTCACGCACATTAGTGTGGGACGGCTCCCAGTGCTGGACCAGAGATGACAAAGCAGAGAAAGAAAATGTGCCCATGCTTGGGTTCGATCTAGCAACCTTGAGTTTCACAAGTGAGCTTCTATTGTGAATGCACCAGAGGGGAGTTAGAGGGAGGATTTATATCATGCTAGTCATAGGATTGAAATCCACAACCCCTTTGTACTTTTATCCTTATAACTAAGCACGATCACCTTATGTTTACAATCATTTGCTGTAACTGTGTGTAAATCAGCGATTACCTACCTCCTGGGACAGTTCTTCAGAAAATGTGGAATTCGAATTTAAGACAAAAATAAGCTTCAAAATGCAGTTTAACATAACAGAACTGATACTTTAAACCAATTCGATACCAAATGTACTCAGATATACCCAGTATTCATCATTTTTTAGCCTAATTTAGGAGAATTTTCCAGATATGTACAGCTGCAATTCTGACAATCTAACCTTCCTATAGCTATAGTCACATGTATCCAAGAAACTAACACTAAGTAAGGCCCACAGTGGATGATCTGTATCAATTTCAGATGTTACCATCTCAGCAAATAATGATATTTCAATTTCAACCATTCCAGGAAATACAGTCTATGCTAATGTGGTGCCAGAGACATGGCCCCATTTCCCTATACTACTGACATTAACGTAGTCTATCCAAAGCTACTTATAGCCTATACCAGCCTATCCCAGTGTAAGTAGTATATGGAAATTGTTCTATGTAGACTATTATATTGTATATTATAACAAGTCTAATTAAAGATGAACGTCGCCTGATAAAAAGGTCCTATGATCTAATTGTAATTGTTATACATCAAAAAAGAAATGTTTTCCCCTAAACTATGGAATGAGGGGAAATAGAACAAGTTTCTGCTCGCCCCTATGTCACTATCTGATAGATTTGAATAGTTCCCGCCCAGAATGCAGTTCTGCCTCCAATTACCCGGAATTGAACCTAATTACTAGTGTTAAGTTAAATCCTTGAAAGGTCAATAAACGGGTTAAAGGTCACTTTTAGGACATTAAATGTTAGGGACCTATAAGTACAACACCTGGGTCCCAATCCTTTGCTTCAGTTCATGACTGAATTATAGCCACCCCAAGGTGACATTTGAGAAAGGTAATCACAAGAGGGCATTGAGGGTCCTGTGTCGCAATTTTAACAAAACAATGGTTAAACTGGTTATTCTTTAAAAGAAATCTAATGTACCATGTTATATGAGCACCTTCACTTTGGATGGATTCTTAGTCTATTAGAATAGCCTAAGGTAATATAGCAATAGACAATGAGGATTTTAGCGTGAGAACTGTCTGTACTCCCATAGACGTCCCAAGGCCGAAGGCAGTTCTCACGCTAAATCCGAGTTGTATATTGATTTTAGTCCGTGATGGAACACCGTGGTGGCGCCACTAGACCAACGCGGTCTGTAGTATAATAAATGCACGCGAAATCTTACCCAAAATGGACTAATAGCTAATAATCAATCACCAAAGTTTAGTAGTATATACAAATAGGGGAGTCACTCAGGCAGTCAGTGAAAAAACATTTGAGATATTTTGAATATACTAAATCCACTCCAGTAGCCACTTGAGCAAGGTATCTTTGCAATCTGCATGATGTACTCTACCACTACCTACAATTATTTAATATTTCAATAAACACCCCAGCTGCTATACAAATTTTCAAGACCAAATTGCTCCCCTTTTTTGATTATGGGGATGTCCTGATTCATAATGCTCACCAACCTCTAATAGACAAGCTTCAACGACTACAGAATAGGGCCTTGAAAATAGCTTTACAACTCCCCCATGATACCCCAACAGATATCCTGCATGCCACAGCCAAAGTTCCCTTACTAAAACACAGAAGAACAATGCACCTCAGAATTCTAGCTTTTAAAAGGGTCAGAAACCCTAAATACAGAGAGATCCCCAATAGAAATACAAGAAACTCCAAGATTAAAAACCCCTCGCTTCAGAACCAACATAGCTCAAAATTCAGCAACAATAAAAACTGCACAAGCCTAGACTGAATTATCTGCTAGGCAGAGGAATATTGGATCTATAGAGGCTTTCATGTCAAATACAAAATTATGGTAAACTCCCTTTTCGCTCAATGCTAAATCCAACTTCTCTCTTTTCCTACACTACTCACCTAATACTATCCACATATTTCCTGGTAACTGACGCTAACACTCCATTGTTTACAATCTGAGTGGCAAAGTGAAATCCAGCATTGGTATAAGTCTCCTCAGCAAAACTGTAATTCCTGTATATACTAAATAAAACACTAACACTCCATCGATAATGATCTGAGTGGCAAAGTGCAACTTACTCACTGGTACAAACTCCTTCAACTTACCAGTGATTCATGTATATAGTATCTATATAATTTCTTATTGTATGTCTTTCCCTGCTCAGTCTCTCTGATGTAAGACTGGGACAGGCGAAAAACCCTGTAAGGGGACCTTCGATCCCCAGTATAAATAAAATCTTTTTTAAAAAAAATAATTTAGTCAGGTTTTAGAGTCATGCACACCATTAGAAATATATCTGGCCTATTTATTTATATTGTAGACATTGTTGATGTTTTATCTGTACTAAGAATATCTTAGACTTTTGCATGGACTGGCACTACTTCATTTATTCAAAGATTATATATTTGCGGATGTTGATTACAGAGGTGGCTCAATGACTGGTTACAGAAAATGTCCCTGAAACCAGGTCTTCCAAAGAGTGCCTGGAACTTTGATTTGCTTTAGAATTTGTGTTTTAACAATAGTAACAGTGATTTTGTAAAATAAAATTATGCTTTACAACAATCATGAAATAGGGTGTAATGTGATGAAGGATGAATTAACAGTTAACAGATCATTAAAGGTGATACTAGATGGGAGCGATGCACTCCAACTATTATGGTACTCGGATAAAACATTTTTGATCAGTTATACATAATACAAATGCCAGAATACATTTTTGGGCCGAATTGTGCAGAAATATCATATGATGTTATTCTTGAAACTATACAGTATACATTAGACACATTTCAGGAATATGAAGCCAATTATTCAGAAGATGTATGAGCAGTTACAGGACAGTTCATCACCCTAAAAACTATGAGCACTTTACAAGTAAGGGCTGTAAAAACTGCAGTTGCAGGGAGGTGTGTGGGAACTGTTACCAGGCCTTCCTATTTTCTCAATCAAAAGTCCAGAGATCTGTATCAAAGACCAAGCTTCATACCTGGCTATTGTTAGGTTTATTTTAGAATTGCCCTGTCAGAAGTCATTGTCTTACAATCCTGATGTATTTCATTGAAAAATGTAGGATGTCATTAGGATGAAGGACAAGAGTTGTCACTCAAGAAGCGTGAAATCGCCAGAAAATGTACAATTCGCCTCTGGCAATCCTTTCAAATAACCCAAACTTAAGACAAAGATCAGCTGTAAAAAACAACCGAACATAATCAAACAGACTGGTTGAATCAATGCAATACCAAATATATATACTCAGATAAACAAGTTAGATTTAGCAAAATTTACTAAATGTGTTATGCCAATTGTACATTTTCTCAAGATCTGACTCAAGAAGCATCTGTAGGAAATACAAGAGTGGCAAAACATTCAAAGAACAAAACACAGATATTTCTTAGATTCAACTGACAATAGGGGAGCTGCATAGCCGCCATTTTGAGTCTTGATTTCCATGGAGTTATGGGAGTGTCTAAAATCTATAGGAAAAAAACATGCCATGCAATTTTCCAATGTCCATATCCATGTGTAATTATATGTGATGTGTTTCCGGAAAATGGGTCATAAGTCGCAAAAAATGAATTTCAAGATATCATCATATTTGAAAAGAGGAGATCAAGGGTATTCTAATTGGTAGTAAACAATGGGACACTTGATATGTATTTCTATATTTCAAGTTTGATGTTTATATTTTTGAAGGTTAAAGTTTGCAATGTTTCCGGGTGGGTAATTACCAGTAAAGTAACTAAACATCATCAGTATGAAGGCCTTAACACGCTAGGATATATTTAATACAATGTCCTGAAATTTGGCACATAGGTTCATATGACTCAGTGCGCTAGACCCCCGAGGAATCAGAACATTTTGATGAACAAATCTTTCGAAAAAGTCACTTTAAAAAAATGTCAATTTTGCGACTTGTGACTCATTTTCTTAAAACACATCACATATCTGCATGTATAATACATCTGTTAACTAACTCGTTGGTTTCAGTCCTTAGAATATTGCACTTGTTGCTACGCATCTTATGCAATATTCACCAACTTCAACCAACTCGTTACTTAACCTGTATTTATACATTATATCAAAAAACCCTTCTTTACCATCATGAGTTTGGTTTGTACAGCTTATTTATAAAGATGAAATAATTATTGGTAAATATATTCTTGCAATTTTGATAAAAATGTTTCCAAACAGTTGTATGTCAGATTTCATAAGAATCTATCCCAGGATGCACTGTAGCTGTAACAGAAATGCAAATGCCCTATTGTCTAAAAACTATTAAATTAAAATGAAAGATTAACAAATCCTAACCCACCTGGTGCATCATATGTGTGGACCTGCTTGTAGCGTATGGAGTGTACCGGGTGCTTGAGTGCCTCCAGTAGATCTGCTATAAGTGAGTAGGTGACTACTGCTGCTATGGCTGCCAGTAGACAGTAAGCTGCAGACAGGAGTAGCCCCATACACAGGGCCTTCATGGTGTCCCTGCTACACACAGTGTCTGTGTGGCCATCACTAGAGTCTGCTATAGAACTACTCCTCACCTTGTTAGCCAACCCCTGGAAGCTGCGCCGCAGCGACCCCGAGCGTGACCGGTTGTTCTGGGTCTGGCTGCGCTCCGGGTGCTGGGTGCGGGTGTCATTAGGTTTGGGGTGTCTGCGACGTTGTTTGTCGCTAGTCCGGTTGGGTTCGGTGAGGAGGTCCTTGCGGATGAGGCCCTGTGCCTCGGGGCTGCGGAGGTCGTTACATACAGGGATGACCTGTGTGCGGCACTCATCCTCCAGCTCCTCATCTATGAAGGGGATGCCGGGCGGGTTGTAGGGCAGGCCACGCACGGGCGCACACAGCTGCTGCTGGTTAGGGCACTCACACGACATGCTGACACCTGGGGAATAGAACTAGTGACAGGCGAGGGGATGTGGGGGACACTTGGGTGTCACTGTAGTGAAGGATGAGTGTCACTGGTGTAACAGATGAGTGTCACTGTTGTGACGGATGGATGTCATTGAGTGAGAGATGGGTGTCACTGTAGTGACAGATGGCTGTCAGTGTATTTGACAGATGGGTGTCACTCTTTGTGACAGCTGAACGGTGTCTATTATGTGACAGCTGGGGTATTCCCAGGCAGGAAGTGGATATTCTGACTGGTGACGGATTGACTCATATCTTACAGAGGGTATATGACGGATGTGACACTAGTGCTGTCAAAATGGCATGGTGTCACTGGTGGAGAACCCATATTGTGTACATAAAGTCTCCCATTCCATGGTCCAACATCAACAATCAACATCATTCACTTAATCCACCTCTACAGGACATGATCACATGTTGAGTTATCTCCTGATCAGAAAATGTTTAGACATCTGTTTCTTTTAGTTGACTTATATCCGGATTAAATGTATCAATATGGCAGGAAGAATTGTAATCATTAGTTGAAATCAAACACGTGTATGGCCATTCGGTAATGAAGATAAATAAATAAATAGCAGGGTCTGCAACATTGACCTATGCCTTGTTTAAACCTGTAAGGTAAAATATCTTCTTATCCGAAGTTTGAATTCTCGGCGCATATCTGTAATAATGTATACATGGTTTGTAATATCAGTAATAATTGCTTCTTTAAATTTGAGATGATGTCATTCATGATGGTCACTTGTAATGTATCAGATTAATATGAGTCGCATTATGTCCTTATATTGGTGGCAGGGTTGGCTTGGCAATGTTAGGCGATGTATAATCATCCTCTATGGAAGGAACCTCTTCTATGAACTTAGTTTGCATGAATAAATCATCCTGGACAGACGCATCACACATAAGGAGAAATACTGTGGTCGGAGTTATTGATGAATAATAGAAATAATCTCAGTTTGATATATTGTGGACCGTTACTATGGGTTCATGTGCACATATTGCTGGGTCTAGTAGAGGAGAAACATTCATCAGATCAGATTGACTCCACATAAATGTTACTTTGATATAAATTAACTGTAACCTCCAGTTCAGGCTGGTGCACTAGGTGTGTAATCCTGGTCGGAGTTATTGATGAATGATAGAAATAATCTCAGCTGTATATGTTGTGCACCATTACTATGAGTTCATGTTCACCTGTATATTGCTGTGTGGAGATCCCACTGTGTAGAAGAGAAACATTAGGTATCAACACACATCTTAATGTTATTATGATATTTTTTAATCGTAACCTCCAGTTCAGGATGTTGCACTAGGTGTATAATCCTGAGGCACTTATATTAAGCAAATAATGTTATTCACTCTTAGCTTCATCATGATTCTGTGTAAAACGTGTAAGTCCTGTTTATATGTTCAACAGTGTAATTAGTTATGGTCTCCTGGTATTCCTCCCTGGTCTCCCTCTATATAATAGTTAGCACATGCGCAGTAGGCCTCACTCACTGGTTACCAAGGTTACTGAATACCTCAAACCTGATTGGCTGCTACTTTTGTAGTGGGAGGAAATAACAAAAAACTGCTGAGTCATCACTTTTGTGACTTAAACTCCAGGCGTGTAAGGATTCCAAGAAATTTACATGAATGCCATTGATTAAACTGAATACTTGACTCCGGTGGGACTGCAGTATATTGCTGGGTTGATTAACAGTAGGTCTCCTGGTGGTGCTATAGTGAGTTATCCACACTCACATGTATACCCTGCGGTACAGACAATACACGTCCCACTGGTATATAGATGACTTACTCACCCTCAGGAGCCACATTAAACTATTATAGAGTAGTTGTACATCCAGATGGTAATATGCCGTGTTAGTGTAGGGGCTATAACAACCATAGGCAGGGACTAAACACATTAGTAACCTCCACTTCAGGCTGGTGCACTGGTGGGTGTATAATCCTGAGGCAGAAGTCACAAATGACACTAGTAACGTGTTGTAGCGCCAGGTTTATCCTGTAGTAATGCTGATGCAAGCTGTGACATTATGTCATTCACCTGGGAATACAGCACTGCATTGTCATGCACTGGAACATCTGAAAGTATACAAAATATAGCACTGATGAGTTATCCAAAATAATTATTTGTTCTGTACAACATTTTATATCACAAGGTTGGTTGTTATCATATAGAAATGAGTGAGATTTGCCTATTTGATATGTGTAGATGTATCAACATATGTGTTGATACATCCAATATCGAATGACTTCTTTTGATTGGTCGCGTAAATCAATTGCACCAATCAATGATGCTCACTTCACAATGCTCATTTTATGACGCAATGTTGTAGGAGCCTGCTTTTGCTAAGTCAGAGGGTCACAAGACAGGTAAATAATGAGTTAATCAAACTTTTTGGATCGATACATATTCAAAAAAGGTTACTTGTGATATAAAAACAAAAAAACAAACTTGTCATTGATACACGGCCACTCTAGACAAACGTCCATTGTAACCGCTGTGTGCACATAGGTACGTCATGCATATCAATGACTTGTTGTCTTGTGTACTGCAAGCGTGTGATTAATCTTGTTTTACAATGTTTTATTTTGTTTAATAATTAGGCCTAAACAGTGACAATAATTGGAAAAATCGCTGTTAATCCTAGAGTTTCTACAGCCTTCATGATGTTTAAATGAACCATTAATATTTCCACCATTTTGACTCTCGAACAAAGGGATGTATTCCATGTACAGTAGTAACATGACTCTCCAAAGAACATATACATACATACATACATACTCATTAATTATTAATGGAGAATCATGTTGTATCGAATATCAGCAACGTGCTTATCTCACCTATTTGGTAGACCTACACCAAGGGAGGGAAATCTTTCTCCTCTATCTAAATATGACCACCTTATACCATATTTATTTCTTATTTTTCGACATGACATTATTCCTATAAGAGAATCGATTCCATATCTCAAATATATCGCTATAAAAATCATTCAGACAATCTTTAGGCTTATTTCTACCAAGAAATAGTTTAACAATATCCATATCATTATATTATACCTGTAAGTGTGAAAACATAGTAAAACCTATAATCAGTGTATCTAATTAAAGAAATATTAAGTTAAATAAGTATGTTACAACGTGTTGTAACATACTGTACGATTGGGAGAATTTGAAGTTGAAATAATCACCAAAAAATACCAATAAATAATTAAAAATCAATAGAAATGGTAAAAAATGAATGTACAAATCAACGCCAAACTGTTCACCAAAATCAGGGACCCGCAAACCATGTACAAATAAAAATATTCACTAAAAACAGCAATAATTCTATATCAATCAATTTAAACGATAAAAATAAATGTTTAATATACTCTAAACTTGACAGTAATGAACAGTAATGAACAGGAGGTTCATCCACATCACGAGCACCACTAATATGGCCATTTAAACATAATAAATACATAATTATGGGGCCCAACAAAAATTTAGGGGTCCCGACAATCGTGACTCCTCCCAATGATTAGTAAAATTTTAGTAATCGTCGGGAGGGGTCACCGATTGTCGGGAGCAGGTGACCGATTGTCGGTGACCAGGTGACCGATTGTCGGTGACCCTGTATCCACCTACACGATTGTCGGTCACATGAGGTGACCGATTGTCGGTCACCTCATGTGACCAACAATTGTGTAAGTGGATGAGGGGCTTTATATAGATCTCAAGTAAGGTTACCTGGGTATTGGCTTTTCCTAAATATATTGTTAAAAGTCGTTCAATTCGTTTCTGCACTGAACCCATTTGTGGTAGGCACAAGAATGATATTGGAACTCATCTGTGCCCTAAGAGCACCCTGTGTAGAGAGGTGGAGATTTGCTTGTTCTCGCACCAGCCCTTGAAACTACTATTTATAATTCCTACCCTTGATACACGGGGGGCTTATAGTGTTATTTCTAGTTCACTAAATAAAACTATAAGCTACAAAGAGATCTCGTTTTGAACTTATGGACCAACTACTTTAACCTCGAGAGTTTTTCATATTGCCCTCTGGGAAATATACCGAGCTACACTCTATACCAGATCTACTTGGAGCGGCTTGCTGTTGGGTAGCTTTGATTTTGACTCTAAGTAGGTCTCACACAGAGTGTATGACAGCTATTTAGACTATGTGTTGGTATAGGAGCAGCCTGTGGGATGTGTAGTACAGCATTGATTTACCCTATAGTGGAACCTACAGGACAGACACCGCCAGAAGGTGGCCCAGTAACTCCTAGTATGGGTCAGATCCTTAGACAATGTACAATTCACCTTCACCAATCCTCTCAAATAACCCATATGTAAGACAAAACTTAGCTCTAAAATGCAGTTTATCATAACAGAACAGATACTTTAAATCAATGTGATACCAAATATACTCAGATATACACGGTATTCATTTATTTGTATTACATTTGAAAGGCCAAGTACAGTTAATAAACACAAAATTAATGATTCACAAATAAGAAAGAATGTGTTATGTACGATGGATGTACCAAGAAGTCACCTTTGGTATATTCTAATAAAAAATACATAAGTGTTGTTTATATATATAAAGAAAAAAGAAAAGAAAAGAAAAGATAACATATAACAAGATCTCACATAACACCATCATTTTTCAGTAAAAGTTAGAAGAATGTCCTAAATGTGTAGAGCTGCCAAAAGAATTTCCTAAATGTGTAGAGCTGCCAAAAGAATTTCCTAACTGTGTAGATCTGCCAATTGTACATTTACTGACTATCTGACCTAAATGGGAGGGGTAAAGCATGTAAGCCTTCTAATGGATGTTACACCACCTCCACACTGCCCTCTAGTGGATGAATATGTCACCACCTAGGGGATAACTGCAGTACTAGTAGTGTAATAGATGGCCATTGGTGGCGCTAGGCGGTCACTGCTAGGAATAGTAAGTAGTCATACACACATATATGATGGGTCGGAGAGGAATGAGGCTGCAATAAAAGATAGTGCTCGAGTGCTCGCCCTGTCACTCAAATTGTTCTCACTTCTGGAGTGTTTAGCGCAGGAGGACATAAATACATGTGTTGAATAGTGTAATGACTATCTATGCATTTATTCCACCTCTGGAATAGCGTGTCCATAGACTTTGTATAGACTCACTATATGTGAGTGAGTGGGAACAAACAATCATCATTCCTCCCTTGGGAAGAAACAGATGACCTAGTTATCTTACTGCATTTTCATGGGTTGCTGTGAAAGAAGTCCAGGAAGTGTGCAGAACTAGTCCTTCATTCGCTTATTATAGAAATAGAATCCAGTTGCAAGATATAGTTTCATGATTAGTTTGAGTTATCAAGTCAAACAGAGGGACTTTCAAAGATCGTATATTTCCCCCATTCTCCTCAATCCTCATGAGGACAATGGGGAACTTAAGTGGGCCTAAACCTTAATTGTGATGAATCAATATGCATATATAGTATATATATAGTTTATATGCATGTACCCTTCTATATTCCCCTATAGCCTAGTGGTTAAAGCTTTGGACTTCCAAGCAGGATTGTGAGTATGAGTCCCAGAGCAGAGAGCATTTTTAAATTTGTCCCCTTTTCGAGTCATTTTATTTTTTAATTTCACATATATCTTCACATCTGGAGCTCAGTTTTTTTTTAAAACTCAGAAATGTAGTTCCATATGCAATTCCCTTTCAATTTGTCAAAGAATTAGAGGGGCTACGATCAAGTTAAGAAAAGTGCGTTGGATGAGGTTTGGTCATATATAGGTTCTCTGTTATAGAGGTATGGGTGGCAGTCATAAGCTTGTGTTTATTTTCGGCGAAAATGGTTTTCGCATGGGCCACAATTTGTCCAGCATTGTCAGAGAGAAAATCCATTTCGTTGCAATTTATGACTCATTTTTATCTGACAAATCACAATTTTGTATTCATACATGTAGCAGGGTAGAGGGAGGACCTTCCGTTGATTCTAACTATTATGAAGGATAGAATATACAGGTTAACTAACGCGTGGTTGATGGAGCCTGAATATTGTAATAAGTTGCATAGCAACAAGTGCAATATTCTAAGGCACTGAAACCAACGAGTTAGTTAACAGATTTATTATACATGCTTTCAATCATTAAAATAGAAACAAATTGAGTCATAAATTTGAATTTAACTGGTAATCTTAGTAAAAAAAAACAGGTTAGTTGCCATGACAACACCACGTAAATCACCAGTTAAATACGCACTATGCGTAAATCTGTCTAGATATATTGTTTACTGAGCAATGTTTGTATAATAAATACAAATATAGATGCTGGGAATATTGCAGTCACAAATATTGTATTGTTTAGTGACTATGAGCAGTAAATATTGTATTGTTTAGTGACTATGAGCAGTGCTCTAGGCATCACAATATATCATTCACTAACATTAATCCCCTAAAAATCCTCTAATGACTGTGGCATGATGCTGCCCTTTTATGTAAAGGTTGGTCAACGCTCTTTGAGCTACAAATACAGCTGATGTGAGTTGGACATTAAAAGGCTGGCGAGGACCTGTAAGAACCTGGTTGTCTTGATGTTTCACGTTCCGTCTTATAGCCTCTCTGATCCAGTAGAAAAAATCCAGTAGAATATACTCGAATTTACCTAGTATTTACCAAATTCAAGTCTAATTTAGCAGAATTTACTGAAAGTGTACAGCTGCCAATTGTACATTTTATTAAAGTCTGACCCGTTGTAAATGTACCACTGTGAGTGAATGTGTACTGCAGTAGAGCTGTTGCTGCATTCACACTGTACCATCCATGCATCATTCACTTGTCCTCACTCCCATACATAAAGTATGGCTCTCTGCACTGATTATCGCTCACTCCACCAGCCTACATTCTTGCTGAGTCATTCTGTACCGGAAACAGTTTCCACTGGTATTAGTTGAGACCACCAAGCTCAAGTCTCGTCCCACGAGATTCCACGAGACTGGGATTGAATGACCTTGCCCTTACTGAGGACGTGGTTTAAATACGGGTAATTTCCCCTGTGGCAGTTTTCTGCTTTGGAGGAAGAAAGGCAGTTAATGGACAGCTCAACTTCCGGTGCTTCCATTAATATCTCTGTCTAATGGAAGGGTTCTAATGAGCGACAATAGAGGAAGAACCAAGGCTAGCTTCCCATTAGATGCACACGGAGGCAATTTTCTGGTTGGCTGCGTCCGTTTGCTGGGTAGAAACACGAGGGAATTCTCTGAAAATAGACGTAGAAAGATATGAGTTATAGGTGGAAATACTATAGTGTTGACAATTGTACAAAAACCGTAGGTAAACAAGGGCAAACTGTAGAGCTCTCTATGTTAGAAAAAAACCAAGGTATAGATGGAAATACTATAGTGTGGACTTTGGTACAAAAACATCAGGTATGTGTGTAGATGGACATCCTATACTATAGTGTGGACTATAAAATATCAGTCATAAATAACAGTATTAGAGTGTTGTTATTTATAACTGATATTTTATAGTCCACACTATAGGATTTCCATCTACATGTTGGAAGACATCAGGTATGGATCGAAAGACTATAGCGTGCACTATGGTAGAAAAACATCAGTTATAGATTGAAATACCATAGTGTGGACCATGTTAACATCAGCTATAGTTGGTAACAATGTATCACAGACTAGTGAAGCAAAATATGAGGATCAGGTATAGATGGAAACACTATAGAACCCAAATGATCAGACAAAGCAAGAAAGTGTCCAGTAATTAGCAGTTTAATTATGATGGTGTAGCATGTTATCAATTCATCAATTTATTGATTTCCTTGACTTTATTCTGGTGAAACCGACTGTAATCCATACAAGATCAATAAACCTGCTTAAATCAGAAACAAACGTAAATGCTAAAGCAACTGACATTGATTTTGGTCCCAATATTTGTTTCTGTAATCATTAATGCTTTACAATGGAAAGTTTAAATAATCAAAATTAACTAAAAATTGAATTTATTTGAGTTTATTTAATATTGGCTATGATTGTCTCGCTGGAGGTGAAGGATGAAATGGACAATTATGATGTGTCACTAGATTATGAGTCACATAAAGGTCTTGCGATATTCTTGTATTATTTGAAAAGATGCGATGAAGCTGATTCCACTCATAGTTAACATTAAAGACATCTAAAAAGTGTTTCAATATTTTGTGTGTCATATTGATGTTTGTAAAAAGGTTTGCAATATTTTCTGGGTGGGAAATCACCATGAAATAATTAAATACTCTATAGAAAGTCCTTCAAAACGCACGAACATATCAACACAATCCTGACATTGGTCAGATTTTCAGAAAATGTACAATTCACCTTCACCAATCCTCTCAAATAACCCGTATTTCAGACTAAAATAAAGTTCAAAATACAGTTCAACCTAACCAAACAGATTGCTAGAATCAATGCAATGCAGAATATACACGAATTTATCTAGTATTGAACAGATTGCAGCCAAATTTTGCAGAATTTACTAAATTTGTACAGCTGCCAATTGTACATTTTCTGAAAATCTGACCCACATTCGGGTTTCAGGATCCTACACTCTGTTGAAGACCTACTTAGAGTAAACATCAAAGCAACAAGATGGTAGTCCTATGGCAAGCTGCTCCAAGTATATCTCAAATAGAGTGTAATGAAGCATTAATTCCCTCCTTGTTTTGCCCGAGCGGGTATTCTGGTCCAGAGGGTGCTTTTGGACCATGTTATGGTAAGGAGGGAAGAGACTTATGGAATGTGATAGTGGACGAGCCATAGTGAGTCCTATATAACATGTCCATAATGCTATTCCCTCCTCTCCACAACCTTCTATAAGTTCCTTTAGGAGTTGACCACAGGGTAGCTTGGTATGGTAAAGGCACTACATGTGGCGTGGTTAACACACTGTAGTGTTCTAGTGTACCATGCATTGATACATATAGAGTTTACCCCTTTACTGGTAGGACTGATTGTTAAAAGGCAATTTAGAGACAAAACAAGACGGCAGACCCTAATACCCACGAGGGCTAAACAAGGAGGGAAATAATGCTTTAGTCTATATTGTGCCCCTTTCCTCCATCAACTAACCCCTCGTGTATTACACCATACATTCATGTGTAACGTCCCACAATGTTATACTAGGTTCAGATTTACCATTCCAGTGTTGACAAACAGCAACCCCACTCCCCCGTTATAGTCCTAGGAAGGACTGCAGGTAAAACATGTATAAAGCACATGTGACGTCACACAGCACCAGGCGCCAGGCTGTCTACTTGCTACACACAGGAGGACATGGCAGCATTGTCATAGCAACGCCCTGGAGGAGGGGGTGCAGGGGGTGACACGGGATGGGGTGACATGGAATGGTGGGATATGGAATGGGATGGTTAGGGTAGCTTGGTATGGTAAAGGTACTACATGTGGAGTGGTTAACACACTGTAGTGTTCTAGTGTACTGTCCATTAATACATACAGGGTTCAGCCCTTATACCTGGTCTCCTGGGGTACTACACTACCTATATAGTCCCATGGTTACTCCTCCAGTGCAGGTTGTAGTGCAGGTGAGTGAGTAATGGGTTCACACGTACAGTGCTGCTGGGCATACAACTATACACATGTATATGTGATAGCTCATTCATGTATATGTGGGTGGCAAGTGCTACTGGTGCACTTGTATAAGCCTAGATGTCTGTATGTGTGTATGTATGCACACATTGGTTATGGCCAGATATCATGGATATTCACATGTACATACTTATATTATTACATTACATTCAGAAACTAAATAAATGCATGATGGAAAAGGCGGACACCTACATGAAACCATACACGCCAACTCCAGTATTATTTAAGGCTCCATTTTGGGGCATTTAATGCATTTTTGAGTACAAAATAAGGTCCTGGAACTGAATGATCTTTGGTCGCAAAGTGAGATGTTGCATTAGAGGGGCTCTAGGACTAGGTGGGAGGAGCTCAGGGGGTGGGAGCAGATGCGGGGGGGCTGTTGAAGGATTATCTAACGTGGTCATAATGGAACTTGTCTAAATTGATGATGATTAAATAATTAGATCCTACCATTTTTTTATGAAACCCCATTTCCAGGCTCTGCTTACTTCTGATATTGAGCTATTGTCTACATTGCATATATCCATTATAGTTGAGGAGGGAAGGTCTCGCACTGTGTCTGGTTCAAACATGACACATGTTCATGTATGGGAGGGAAGGTTTGTAACTTAGCCTAGCCTAGCCCAATAATAGTTTCTCTTACTGTATGGGAGGGAAGGTTTGTAACTTAGCCTTGCCTAGCCCAATAATAGTTTCTGTTACTGTATGGAAGGGAAGGTTTGTAACTTAGCCTAGCCTAGCCCAATAATAGTTTCTCTTACTGTATGGGAGGGAAGGTTTGTAACTTAGCCTTGCCTAGCCCAATAATAGTTTCTGTTACTGTATGGAAGGGAAGGTTTGTAACTTAGCCTAGCCTAGCCCAATAATAGTTTCTCTTACTGTATGGGAGGGAAGGTTTGTAACTTAGCCGAGCCTAGCCCAATAATAGTTTCTGTTACTGTATGGGAGGGAAGGTTTGTAACTTAGCCTAGCCTAGCCCAATAACAGTTTCTCTTACTGTATGGGAGGGAAGGTTTGTAACTTAGCCTAGCCCAATAATAGTTTCTCTTACTGTATGGGAGGGAAGGTTTGTAACTTAGCCTAGCCTAGCCCAATAATAGTTTCTCTTACTGTATGGGAGGGAAGGTTTGTAACTTAGCCTAGCCTAGCCCAATAATAGTTTCTGTTACTGTATGGGAGGGAAGGTTTGTAACTTAGCCTTGCCTAGCCCAATAATAGTTTCTGTTACTGTATGGAAGGGAAGGTTTGTAACTTAGCCTAGCCTAGCCCAATAATAGTTTCTCTCACTGTATGGGAGGGAAGGTTTGTAACTTAGCCGAGCCTAGCCCAATAATAGTTTCTGTTACTGTATGGGAGGGAAGGTTTGTAACTTAGCCTAGCCTAGCCCAATAATAGTTTCTCTTACTGTATGGGAGGGAAGGTTTGTAACTTAGCCTAGCCTAGCCCAATAATAGTTTCTGTTACTGTATGGGAGGGAAGGTTTGTAACTTAGCCTTGCCTAGCCCAATAATAGTTTCTGTTACTGTATGGAAGGGAAGGTTTGTAACTTAGCCTAGCCTAGCCCAATAATAGTTTCTCTTACTGTATGGGAGGGAAGGTTTGTAACTTAGCCGAGCCTAGCCCAATAATAGTTTCTGTTACTGTATGGGAGGGAAGGTTTGTAACTTAGCCTAGCCTAGCCCAATAATAGTTTCTGATACTGTATGGGAGGGAAGGTTTGTAACTTAGCCTAGCCTAGCCCAATAATAGTTTATGTTACTGTATGGAAGGGAAGGTTTGTAACTTAGCCTAGCCTAGCCCAGTAATAGTTTCTCTTACTGTATGGGAGGGAAGGTTTGTAACTTAGCCTAGCCTAGCCCAAAAATAGTTTCTGTTACTGTATGGGAGGGAAGGTTTGTAACTTAGCCTAGCCTAGCCCAATAATAGTCTCTGTTACTGTATGGGAGGGAAGGTTTGTAACTTAGCCTAGCCTAGCCCAATAATAGTTTCTGTTACTGTATGGGAGGGAAGGTTTGTAACTTAGCCTAGCCTAGCCCAATAATAGTCTCTGTTACTGTATGGGAGGGAAGGTTTGTAACTTAGCCTAGCCTAGCCCAATAATAGTTTCTGTTACTGTATGGGAGGGAAGGTTTGTAACTTAGCCTAGCCTAGCCCAATAATAGTCTCTGTTACTGTATGGGAGGGAAGGCCTAGCCTAGCCCAATAATAGTTTCTCTTACTGTATGGGAGGGAAGGTTTGTAACTTAGCCTAGCCCAATAATAGTTTCTCTTACTGTATGGGAGGGAAGGTTTGTAACTTAGCCTAGCCTAGCCCAATAATAGTTTCTGTTACTGTATGGGAGGGAAGGTTTGTAACTTAGCCTAGCCTAGCCCAATAATAGTTTCTGTTACTGTATGGGAGGGAAGGTTTGTAACTTAGCCTAGCCTAGCCCAATAATAGTCTCTGTTACTGTATGGGAGGGAAGGCCTAGCCTAGCCCAATAATAGTTTATGTTACTGTATGGGAGGGAAGGTTTGTAACTTAGCCTAGCCTAGCCCAATAATAGTTTCTGTTACTGTATGGGAGGGAAGGTTTGTAACTTAGCCTTGCCTAGCCCAATAATAGTTTCTGTTACTGTATGGAAGGGAAGGTTTGTAACTTAGCCTAGCCTAGCCCAATAATAGTCACTGTTACTGTATGGGAGGGAAGGTTTGTAACTTAGCCTAGCCTAGCCCAATAATAGTTTATCTTACTGTATGGGAGGGAAGGTTTGTAACTTAGCCTAGCCTAGCCCAATAATAGTTTATCTTACTGTATGGGAGGGAAGGTTTGTAACTTAGCCTAGCCTAGCCCAATAATAGTTTCTCTTACTGTATGGGAGGGAAGGTTTGTAACTTAGCCTAGCCTAGCCCAATAATAGTTTCTGTTACTGTATGGGAGGGAAGGTTTGTAACTTAGCCTAGCCTAGCCCAATAATAGTCTCTGTTACTGTATGGGAGGGAAGGTTTGTAACTTAGCCTAGCCTAGCCCAATAATAGTTTCTGTTACTGTATGGGAGGGAAGGTTTGTAACTTAGCCTAGCCTAGCCCAATAATAGTTTCTGTTACTGTATGGGAGGGAAGGTTTGTAACTTAGCCTAGCCTAGCCCAATAATAGTTTCTCTTACTGTATGGGAGGGAAGGTTTGTAACTTAGCCTAGCCTAGCCCAATAATAGTTTCTCTTACTGTATGGGAGGGAAGGTTTGTAACTTAGCCTAGCCTAGCCCAATAATAGTTTCTGTTACTGTATGGGAGGGAAGGTTTGTAACCTAGCCTAGCCCAATAATAGTTTCTGTTACTGTATGGGAGGGAAGGTTTGTAACTTAGCCTAGCCTAGCCCAATAATAGTTTCTGTTACTGTATGGGAGGGAAGGTTTGTAACTTAGCCTAGCCTAGCCCAATAATAGTCTCTGTTACTGTATGGGAGGGAAGGTTTGTAACTTAGCCTAGCCCAATAATAGTTTCTCTTACTGTATGGGAGGGAAGGTTTGTAACTTAGCCTAGCCTAGCCCAATAATAGTTTCTCTTACTGTATGGGAGGGAAGGTTTGTAACTTAGCCTAGCCTAGCCCAATAATAGTCACTGTTACTGTATGGGAGGGAAGGTTTGTAACTTGGCCTAGCCTAGCCCAATAATAGTTTCTCTTGCTGTATGGGAGGGAAGGTTTGTAACTTAGCCTAGCCTAGCCCAATAATAGTTTCTCTCACTGTATGGGAGGGAAGGTTTGTAACTTGGCCTAGCCTAGCCCAATAATAGTTTCTGTTACTGTATGGGAGGGAAGGTTTGTAACTTAGCCTAGCCTAGCCCAATAATAGTTTCTCTTACTGTATGGGAGGGAAGGTTTGTAACTTAGCCTAGCCTAGCCCAATAATAGTTTCTGTTACTGTATGGGAGGGAAGGTTTGTAACTTAGCCTAGCCTAGCCCAATAATAGTTTCTGTTACTGTATGGGAGGGAAGGTTTGTAACTTAGCCTAGCCTAGCCCAATAATAGTTTCTGTTACTGTATGGGAGGGAAGGTTTGTAACTTAGCCTAGCCTAGCCCAATAATAGTTTCTTTTACTGTATGGGAGGGAAGGTTTGTAACTTAGCCTAGCCTAGCCCAATAATAGTTTCTCTTACTGTATGGGAGGGAAGGTTTGTAACTTAGCCTAGCCTAGCCCAATAATAGTTTCTGTTACTGTATGGGAGGGAAGGTTTGTAACTTAGCCTAGCCTAGCCCAATAATAGTTTCTTTTACTGTATGGGAGGGAAGGTTTGTAACTTAGCCTAGCCTAGCCCAATAATAGTTTCTGTTACTGTATGGGAGGGAAGGTTTGTAACTTAGCCTAGCCTAGCCCAATAATAGTTTCTGTTACTGTATGGGAGGTAAGGTTTGTAACTTAGCCTAGCCTAGCCCAATAATAGTTTCTCTTACTAAAAAAACTGTCCACTGAAAAATATGCCCCAGGGGGTCGGGGATTTGCAAAGATGTCTTGCCCTGGTGGTTCGGGATTTCATCATATTTCCTCAAAGGCCCAGGACATTCCCCCACATACCCGGGGATTGGGGGGTGATGGTTGCAATTGACAAGTGCATAATACAGGCTATGACACTAGAACACTACATACAAGTGTCCTATTGTGTTGATCTAATTCAGGCTATGACGTTATAAATAAAGATACATCAAAGCAACATGGCTGCCAGTCCCTGCAGTCCTCGTACCCTCCTGCCACCTCTGTCTAGTCTCATCTCATACACAAATATCACAGCACACTATCTAACTATTAAGTCCTTGTATTCTAAGTTTGTTATCTTTTTGTGTTTATTTTCTCTTAACCTATGACCGACATACCACCCACACCCACACCACTTAAGCTGTGATTCCACTGGATCGCTTGTATCTGTGCTCATGGTTCACTCTTGCTTTACTAATTCATAGTATGCATTTCATTCTGTTTTCATCTGCTTTTATTTTTAGCGCAATACAAGTGCAGAGCTATTCTACTGGTTTGCTTGATTCCTATATGATATCAATGGCAAGTATGTTGGTCCGCTCTTAGTGCACTACTAAAGGACGTGGGCCTTCATTACACTCAAATCAAACGTCAGATATTAGTGCAACGTCCAAAATAAGCGCAAATAGCAGTTTTTAAGAGTGTATATAGTAAGCGCGTAACCAATTCTATTGCACCGCTCTTGTTTCACCCTAAATATACTTGTTAGGCACTCTGGGAAATAAAATGAGCGGACCATGAGCGGACCAAAAGAGCGAGGCAGTGGAATCGCAGCCTTATAGTGTGCCTTTCATTTGCTCTTCATCCGTTAATATTTTCAGCAGAAGACAAGTGCAGAGTGATTCAGCAGGTTTGCCTGTTTCCTTATGACCGCTATTAGACCATGACTAAAAGATATGGAAAGAGTGGCATGTCGCTGTGCGCAAATCAAACACGGCATACATTAGCCAAACGTCCTGTGCTCCTCTCAATAAGTGCAAATAGGATGTTTTAAAAAGCAGATAGGAAGCGCAGTTATTGATTTGATATGACCACTCTGGTTTCACTCCGGTCTCCCCTTGTTAGGCACTAGGGAAAATAAAAAGGGCAGACCATGAGCGGACCAAAAGAGTGATACAATGGAATCGCAGCTTTATAACCTGTAAATTGTACTGTCAATTAGAGTTGTAGACTAGCTTTACCCACTCACAGTTCCTTGTCAACAGTTATTGATTTGATATGACCACTCTGGTTTCACTCCGGTCTCCCCTTGTTAGGCACTAGGGAAAATAAAAAGGGCAGACCATGAGCGGACCAAAAGAGTGATACAATGGAATCGCAGCTTTATATCCTGTAAATTGTATTGTCAATTAGAGTTGTAGACTAGCTTTACCCACTCACAGTTCCTTGTTAAACCTAAGTTGCCCTAGCCATAGCAATGGGTGGAAGTCCATGGTTGGATCTTAGCTGTTTGACATACCTTGAACCTATTTCCCATTACACCAATTGCCCCAACTGTATAACCTGTTATTTGTTTACAACAATGTACGCTAATACTGCTTGGTGCCACTCGTCTGCAGGGTTAGGGTTATACAAATTCTAAATAAAAAGATTGTCTAGATAAAGGTTGTATAAAGGGAGGCCTAACAAACAGAGGAGAATATTGTTCAATAATGTTCTTGAATAATATAGATGTTCTTATTAGATGTGCTAATGATTAACATTATTAGAATCATCTTCATCGTATATTTTCAAATACGATGATCCGAACTATTTCCTGGAACACATCACATTAGTGTATAACAAGAGAGAGTTAATGAACCATCTAGATACTCTCCTGAGTGTTATGTACTGATAATGATGTACATGCACATGAGAGAGTTAAAGAACCATCTAGATACTCTCCTGAGTGATATGTACTGATAATGATGTACATGCACATGAGAGGGTTAAAGAACCATCTAGATACTCTCCTGAGTGATATGTACTGATAATGATGTACATGCACATGAGAGAGTTAAAAAACCATCCATTATTATCCAAATAATATATGGGCAGAGCGGTTTCTAGGCAAAGAGGTATGAAAGAGGGGTTTCTTTGTCTCACATGTTTTCGGAATGTTTTGTTTTACATACTGTTTTACTTATTTGTAGAGTTCTGTCGACCCTCTCTGGAGGATGTTGTATGTGGTTTGTGAAGGTATTTAGGGTGGATGTCATGCCTCTCACACCGTCTGTGGCAACGTAGGATTCCCTAGCAAGCGTCCTGTGAGGGTCCTTAGCAATGGGAGAGGGAGGGAGGCAGAGAGGAGAAGGGAGAGGGAGGCAGAGAAAGGGCAGGAGAGGGAAGGAGAGAATGAAAGAAGCAGAGGGATAGGATGGGGGAAATGCGATAGGGTGAGGGACAAGAGGGTAGAGCGAGAAGAGATGAAGCCCTTTTTAGTTGTTTAGTTGTGGGAGGGAGTGAGGAAGATGGGGAGGGGGAGAGAGATAAGAGCGGGAAGGGGAGAGAAAAAGAAGGGCGGAATGGAGGCCAGAGGGGTCGAGTGAGGAAGGAAAAGGAGAGATGGACAGGGGGAGGGAGGGGCAGGGACAGAGGGGGACTATTCGAAGGACGGGTACTTTGCTTATATTATATAGGCAATGCACAACCTGCAGCATTTATCTTTAAGGATTTAAATTCCGAGATTTGATCCAAAATGGCGGACTGCTGCTTCCCGAGACCGACAGTTTCAAGAGATAAGCCTAATGGTACATCTATAAATAGCTGCTGATAACGTACTGGAGCGGCGGGTTGTATATGGGTCATTTTTTCTGAACGTGTACAATTCAGCCAAAAGTATAGAATTTCAAAATGTTTTCCAGATCAATTTTAAACCTACATATCTCATTAGTCCAGGTTTAGAGCTTTCTGTCAATACCCATTATACACATTTCCTCCCACTGGTTCAGTTTTTATGATGAGTCAAAATTTGGTCTTCAGAAATTGGCAAACGCCCATCATCATAACTCATTTAAGATGAAATGCACACCTCATTGTTAATTCTACTGTAAATAAGGCTTAAAAGTACATTGCAGTAAACTAAAAATGGCAATGAACCTACTGGAATGATTGTTTATAACCATGATATATAACTTCATGATGATAATGAGCTGAGTGCACAGGCCCTATTTCCTCAAAATCCATTTTTTTCATTTTTTCCCATATTTGGTTTCAAATACTTGTAAAAAAGTAAGTTGAGGGGCTTGGATATTGATAATGCACCTGGGTAATTACAGCTATATTATCTGATACTTCCCCAAGTTATATGACCTTACACAAAGTTGTCTTTGAATTATTCCATCCCAATTCCATCCCAATTATACTGTATTTCCCTGATGGGCGTTTGTCATAACAACCAATAATAAATTATCAAATAAAAGTCCATTCTCAGCCCTATTCAGTTATTAATGGACTTGAAACAGTTTAAGATTGCTCTGTATACATTTAATATTGATAAACAAGACCTGACAAGTGCATTTGCATTGAATGATGTACAAAAAATGCATACTTTATTTTTTGAGTATTAGCAATGACAACAAAGGACTTAAAGGCACCAAGAAATCCAACTTTTCTCTCCAAAACCTGTAAAAGAATAGTCTAACTTGCCATCACAAATGATGCAATTTAAAACCATCAAAGAAAGAGTACATAACCTTGAAGCTGGCCTTACAAAAGACTTCTCATGATGGGCGTTAGGTTTTCAATGATGGGCGTTTGTGCATGTAGAGAGTTATCAAACATCCTCTACAGGACCATAATAATAGCCATACAGGGAGAATTCTTTTAGGAAACATGCCCAACATGTTCTCCTACACTCCTGAAATGTTTATAACTCATCAGCAACTTATACATGTATTGTGGATATTGTAGGTGGAATAATTGTTGTATTGATTAAACCTATTATTTTTAACATTTTTCTCTTTCATTCATTGTTGAGGGCCCTCCAAGACTGTCAGGTGGCTACATTTCCTCTTCAGTAATCTCTGGGGGACACAGCTGCACTTTTATCCTCTGTTGGCGGTGGTTTTCCAATCATGTTGATCTGAAAATGAGAGTAAAATATGATGATTAGCAAGGACCCATAAATATGAAAAAAATAATTCTTTTTAAATGAAACTTCTAATGCAATTTCTTATCTAGTATAATGTCCTGCATTTATCATTTAAATTTGGTGGTTGTTGAAAGAACCATTCATGAGTTTTTGAGGGTGAAGATTGCAATGACAAACGCCCATCATGGAAATGGTGGCCCTTGTACTAAAGTATAGTAATAGTTCCAACCTTAACTATTTGTATATGATTAAACAGTAGTTTATAAATGATAATATTGAAAGAAGGGCCTTGAAAAATGAGTAGGGCTGTTGCTAGACCCACTCAATATAATATGCTATATTCACAAACGCCCATCATGAAAAACAATGCAAATACTGTACATTACAAAATCCACTGAATATGACCCTGTAGAATAGAAAGAACATGTTTAAATGATTGGATGCAATGACATACATACAGGGGCATGTTTCCATGTTATTAACACAGACAATATGCCAAATTTACTGAATTATTTTTTATTTTGATGATGGGCGTTTGTCATAGCAAATGGCAACCTCATTGTGTATCAGCCAGAATAGGATTTAGCCATTGATCAACAACAAGAAAGTATTTCTCTCATACCCATACAAGTCATACAACATTACAAACACTACAACATCATAGTTAGACTGATTATCAGCACCTGGAGGGACAGATATGTACTGTAATAATTACCATGATGGGCGTTTTGCCTGATTTAGACCTAACAGGTGCAGTTCTGAACAGATGAGTAAAGCAATCTGGCTCTGTGCATTGACTAAAACTCTTTTAGCCATTGATTTCTAAAGACAATTGACACAAAAAATACAAAGTTTTGAAACTTTCTGACCATTTCAGTTGACACTACAGTACATTAATCATTATCCCTTATACAGTTAGAATGGATTTTTTAGTTTTCATGCTTTTTTTTGACAAAACAAAGGAAGATTTATGCTAGAAAAGTCTGGTACTTACCATTGTATGTTTCCAACTGAAGATGACTCTTGTACACAGGTCAACATACTGAGCAGTGCTAGCTCAGCAGAGCATTTCAATGATGGGCATTATTTTCATGATGGACGTTTGCTTTGTTGAAAATCTTGCTGTAAAATCCTCCAAAATCACTTCAAAGTTAGGATTTTGGGTTTCCCACTTTGACTTTGGCATATCATTTATGAATAATATCATTATAGCAAGTTTGAAACGTTTTGCAATACATGGATAACACATCTTTTGTCATAGCTAGTCCTACAAACGTCCATCAGCATAACTGGTATATATTCAGGATGGTTTTGTGGATGTGTTGTTAATTCCTAGCTAATTGTTGTAGAGTTGTTTCTTTTCTTTTATCTTGTTCACAAAAAGATGCTCAATACATTCAGGTACTTGCTAGTATTGGACATATTATGTTGAATTTTCTAGAATTGCAGGTATATATGATGATGGGCGTTTGTTTAAAAATGGTTAAAATTTCTCTTGGGCACCAATAATTTACCATTAGGACCTGGGCCCTACCACCCCTTTCATAGAGTTGAACACTAAAGTTATACATGGAAAGCCAAAATAAAGTAAGATAAATGATCAAATACATTCTTACACTCAAGATTCAAACTTCTAAAATGGGGAGAAGAAGCTGTAAATTGTAGGTTATTTTGATTCTGACCCTAGAGAAGAATGTGATGTCTTTGTCATAGTCATATAAAAGTATATATTTCTGGAAAGCTTAATTCCTCCTTGTTACGCTGAGATGCATTGCATTAATGTGAATACAAAATTGGGACTGTTATGAACGGGAGAACAGACACAAGTCAGGAATTTGACATTTGTACATGCCCAGGAAAAATGACCCATATATGTGTGAAATCACCAGCAAATGTACAATCCACCTTCACCTACCCTTTCAAATAACCCAAAATGAAGACAGAAATTAAGTTCAAGATACAGTTCAACACAACCTAACAGTTAGTTTGAATCAATGCAATACCAAATATACTCAGATATACCCAGTAGTGACCATTTTTCAGTCTAATTTGGCAGAAATTACTGAATGTGTAGATCTGCTAATTGTACATTTTCTGAAGATCTGAACCACATATCTTTTAATGTGTCCCTCTTGCATCTCTTCTAGTAGCCATTCATCCACTATTGCAAGTTGGCAGCACTCTAGTGTGAAGCTATTTTCTAGTAGCGTTGAATTGTCTCAGCCATCTGATTCCACTCAAAGTATAATTTGCATATTTTCCGTATTTCTCTACATAATCCGTATCCGTATAATATTCGTGAAGTGGGGTTTCTTTGTCACATGTTCTCGGAATTTGTTGTTTTACCAACCGTTTTACTCATCTGTAGAGTTTTGTCCACCCTCTCCGGAGGACGGCATGTGTGATTTGTGAAGCTATCTGGGATGAAAATGTGATTTTGGAGCCCTTTTTAGTTTTTTAGTTTTATTCTATACAACTATTTTTAGCCAGGGACAGTTGGGGAAGCCTGTCGGGAGCCTTTTGTATGGACAAAGGACTGATTACATGACTGCCTCTTGAAAGTAAACGTAATGACGTCATGCATTTTGCATGGGTGAGGGAAGGGGGAAGGTAGGGAGAAGAAGAGAGTTGGGAGAGGGAAAGACAGACGAGGGGGAGGGAGTAGAAAAAGAGGGGCAGGGTATGAAACAGAGAAAAGAGGGAGAGGGAGAAGAGGGTAGGGTGAGAGTGTAGGAGAGAGGGGGAGAAAGGGAGAGTGTAGGAGTGCATGTCTCTCCCTATATAGTATAACATATACACATACAGGCACAACACACAGTAGAGTATGGGTGTGTATTTGTGCTGTGCATGTCTCTCCCTATATAGTATAACATATACACATACTGTACAACCCACAGTAGAGTATGGGTGTGTATTTGTGCAGGGCCTGTCTCTTCCTATATAGTATAACATATACACATACAGGCACAACACACAGTACAGTATGGGTGTGTATTTGTGCAGTGCATGTCTCTCCCTATATTGTATAACATATACACATACAGGCACAACCCACAGTACAGTATGGGTGTGTATTTGTGCAGTGCATGTCTCTCCCTATATAGTATAACATATACACATACTGTACAACATACAGTACAGTATGGGTGTGTATTTGTGCAGTGCATGTCTCTCCCTATATAGTATAACATATACACATACTGTACAACACACAGTAGAGTATGGGTGTGTATTTGTGCAGTGCATGTCTCTCCCTATATAGTATAACATATACACATACTGTACAACACACAGTAGAGTATGGGTGTGTATTTGTGCAGTGCATGTCTCTCCCTATATAGTATAACATATACACATACTGTACAACATACAGTACAGTATGGGTGTGTATTTGTGCAGTGCATGTCTCTCCCTATATAGTATAACATACACACATACTGTACAACACACAGTAGAGTATGGGTGTGTATTTGTGCAGTGCATGTCTCTCCCTATATAGTATAACATATACACATACTTAACAACACACAGTACAGTATGGGTGTGTATTTGTGCAGTGCATGTCTCTCCCTATATAGTATAACATATACACCCATACAGGCACAACCCACAGTACAGTATGGGTGTGTATTTGTGCAGTGCCTGACTCCCTATATAGTATAACATACACACACATACAGGCACAACACACAGTACAGTATGGGTGTGTATTTGTGCAGTAAATGCCTCGCTGATATGATCCTGGTAACAACTATCAATAGTCTGTATTACCAGCACTAGAGGGCACACTACTACATCCAACATTGACCTTGTGTTAGCCTGCCATGGTGTGACAATGTACATGGCTGCCTGGGGACAGGTTCATGCAGTCAGAGCACGCACTGTGTGTGGATGATACAGCACACTGGGGATGGGGGGACATCATTAGTACTGTTCGCCAAGCCGTACTAATACTGCAGCTGTATTAGGTGCTTATTATAGCTTTCTACAGGGTAATATGTAGCCTACAGCTTGTTATACCATTCTAGCAGGGTAATATGTAGCCTACAGTCTGTTATACCATTATAGCAGGGTAATATGTAGCCTACAGCTTGTTATACCTTTCTAGCAGGGTAATATGTAGCCTACAGCTTGTTATACCATTCTAGCAGGGTAATATGTAGCCTACAGCTTGTTATACCATTCTAGCAGGGTAATATGTACCCTACAGCTTGTTATACCATTATAGCAGGGTAATATGTACCCTACAGCATTGTTATGTATACCATTCTAGCAGGGTAATATGTAGCCTACAGCTTGTTATACCATTATAGCAGGGTAATATGTAGCCTACAGCTTGTTATACCATTATAGCAGGGTAATATGTAGCCTACAGCTTGTTATACCATTATAGCTGGGTAATATGTAGCCTACAGCATTGGGTGCTTATTATACCTCTCTACAGGGTAATATGTAGGCTACAGCATTGGGTGTTGATCATACCTTTCTAGAGGGTAATATGGAATGTAGGCTACAGCATTGGGTGTTGATCATACCTTTCTAGAGGGTGATATGGAATGTAGGCTACAGCATTGGGTGTTTATTATACCTTACTACAGGGTAATATGGAATGTAGGCTACAGCATTGGGTGTTAATCATACCTTTCTAGAGGGTGATATGGAATGTAGGCTAAAGCATTGGGTGTTTATTATACCTTTCTAGAGGGTGATATGGAATGTAGGCTACAGCAAATTTTACCTAACACAACTTACATTGTTTCTATAGTTATAACACATGGACTGCTGCATTATGGGCTTGCAGGCGATGTGTAAATGGCTGCCTCATTACACCATGTGTTCACTGAGTGATAATAGGGGGAGTTTGAGCCTCTATTCATACATCCAGGTATACAGTAAACCCTCTATAGTAACCTCAGCAACATGCAGTTTACCTACAGAAGAACCCTGATATACTGACACCCATCAATCTGGACACCTCACTATTATGTACAGTGGGTCTCTATACTGTACATTACTGTTATACTAACACCCACTATACAGGACACCTCACTATTATGTACAGTATATACAGTGAGTCCCTATACTGTACATTACTGTTATACTGACACCCACTATACAGGACACCTCACTATTATGTACAGTTAGTCCTTAATGCTTGTTCCAGCTTTCACCAGCTCTATGATTAGTGTTGTTAACACTCATCATGGTAACTGTTAATTAATAGTCCGTTCACCACAACCCTTCCCACCCCCTATTGCACTGTAGTTATATATCAGCATAAGACTACAGACATGGCGGGGGTGGGTTACGTCACACCAATTGTGACTTGTAACCCATGTTATGTCACGTTACGTCATGTTACGTCACGTTACAGGTCATGAATAGACCGACTTACTTAGCGGTGCTCAATGGCTCTTGGTTGATCATTGGCCAGGCAGAGAGTAGATAGACAATTACTGCGGACATTAATGACTGCCACTCATCAGTAAGTGAGAGCAGCAGTAGGCACCAAGTGTCTATGTACACTCTTGAATGCAGCGGAAGATGGTAGGGTTTAGCTTTGATGCGTGCTTTGACGTTCACTGCATAGATATCTCAAACAGAGTGTAGCTAGTATTGTTATACAAGTGAAATCGAGAGAAAATGTAGTTTGTCTTTACCAATTGTCTCAAATAACCCCAATTTATGAAAGAAATTAGGCCGAGAAATCAATTCAACATAACCAAATATATTGTATGAACCATGGCGGTATATAATATGTCCAGATAAATAGCATTTTGTGCATCGAATTTAGCATAATTGACTGAATATGTACCACTGCCGATATAACATGACCCATATAGTGTGACACATCAGGAGATATTAGCTTGAGTGAATGGAAACTATCTATCATACACACAATCTGTATTTATTCTCATTCTAACATTACAATATAGGCAGGCGAAATTTAAAATTATTACAACCAAAATTCTATTCATAGGACCTCAAGCGCTAAAATATCCCTAAAATGAGAACATTGCCACAAAGAGATCTTGTTAATAAGACACATTATTAAAGGTTGAAGTCGTCTATTATCAAAATGACATTTTAAACAAAATGTCATTTGAGCAATGACAGCAATAAACCGTAATTGAACGAATCTGCTTTTGGTTTTCTAATTGAATATTCAATCTGAATAAATTCAAAACATCGTATTTTTTTACCTAAGTGTTATATACAAATAGAAACCATACATCAGAATATAAATCCAGGGCTTCCAGTATGGTACTTAAATACTGTGTGTGGGTCAATTGTAGCTTAGTTATAGCGTATGGGATATTTTTGGCTATTGTTTTATTACAATAAACCTTTGTTGCATATATCATAATATATACAGCTGCCAAATGTACATTTTCTGAAAATCTGACACATTTGTGGCTATTGTTCAATTACTCTAGGATGTAGGCTACAAATGAGTTGTGCAATTATAGTGTAAGATAATATAACTTCACTTTCTCAACTCTAGCTAATGAAACAATGTATTATATAGTATAACGTATACAATTCACGACATTTCATATTCCACAAGTTATTGGTCCAGACCCAAACACAACAGGAAGGTAAAGCACAACACATTACAGCAGAGGAGAGAGTGAACAAACAGATAAAGGCACAAAGGGTTTCACAACACAACCACAATATTAACATTAACACACTAATGTAGAGTAATGAGCAATGGTCAGATTTCCTTATTCATTTTACATGGAGACGTATTTGTGTCACTGGAAAGTGAGTCACAGATTCATATTTGTCCAAAGTTATCCCACGAGATGCCGTGCTCAGATTGATTTCCTGTTTGGCGTGCAAAGCCCTTATTAACGTAATTACTACAATAAACTCACAGTCCAACAATATTAAATGCATAATTATACTTACACCTTCTCCTTCTGGTCCTCCCTCAGTCTGGTACTCCGTAAGGTACTCCATGTACTCAATGTACTCCACAGGTACTCAAGGTACTCCATAAGGTACTCCATAAGGTACTCCACAGGTACCCCATAAGGTACCCCAGGTACTCCAGGCGAGGTACTCCAGGCGAGGTACTCCAGACCAGCACAGGTACTCCAACAGGCAGCCTATGTCCAGTCCTATAGTGAAGGCGCACTAATCTCTGTGCTGTTTTATCCACTGCTGCTTAATGTTAGAGGATTTGGGCAAATAACACCCCTGTGTAGCTGTGCATTATAGAGCTTTAGTCCGTTTTGGGTAAGATTTCGCGTGCATTTATTATACTACAGACCGCGTTGGTCTAGTATATATATATATATAAATAGATTTTATTTCCTTTTGTACAAGTACATTGAAAACAAAGTTTCTACAGCCTCTGCAACCTGCAACCTGCAGGTTTTCCTACTGGACTTTTACAATGCATTGTGATTAGTTAGGAATATGCAACAAGAACGCATTATACAGATACATATTAGTGGAAAAATCCAACTCTTCCCAGCTATTCCATGTCACTGGGGTATCTTTTGATAATATAGTTAATGGATATCCGCCTTATATGCGGTGAGATCAGAAAAGCACTGAAGGTTACATTTTGTCACACTAGGTAAAATACCTGCGTATAAATTGACGGTTTACATTATGTCGCACTAGGCATACCACCTGTGTATAATCGACAGTAATACAGTAATACAATATTCTACAACAATCCCAACATGACCATCACAGCTCAGGTCAGACACCTATTATGAATGTTAATTTGTTGCCTCCACCCCATCCCAGGTCCCCTGCATATATACAGTTCTTAGAAACACCCTAAAATCTGTTCTACTCTTACATTCAAAACCCCTCTTTTCCATATTATTCCAGTAAAAAGGGATCAAATATAAAAGGGATTTCTTTACCTTCTCGGTCCAGGGGTAATAGTTTTTAGGAGCTTTTTATTACAGGTCCCCCTTAGGGTCCTTGCTTTTTGTTCAATATTAATCTCAACCCTACTATAAGGGTAGGCTAGATCTAAGATATGTACTTCTCGCCTCTTTGCTAATGGCGCTATTTTTAGCTCCCTTTGTATGGCATCAACATTGGTTAGTTTAGGTAAGTTGAGGGCTATACGGACCAAGGAGTTTTGGATGACTTGAAGCTTACGTAGAAGGGCCTCAGGCACAACATTGTAAATGGTGTCGCGGAATTCTAGAATGGGACGGAGGGCAACCTTGTAAAGCATTATTAGAGTCTCTTTGGAAGCGACTAGTCTAAGTTTAGAGAGCGCATTCAGCTTAGACCTTGCAAGATTGAGTTTCGAATTTAGATGCGGTTTAAAAGATAACTTATCATCAATTCGCAACCCTAAATATGTATAGTCACTTGTTATGTCTAAGGGTTCATTCCCTATTTTTAAAGTGTTAGAAAATGTTTTTTTCCTACCCGGGGGTATAATCATTATCTTACTTTTCTTTATATTTAGAGAGATTTTATTCCTCCGACACCACAGGTCTATGTTATCAAGGTTTCTTTGCAAGGTCTGTAAGCCGACGTCGCTATTAGTGTTTATACTATTATATAGAGCAGTATCATCTGCAAAGAGTTGTATCTCCGATCCGACAATATCAGTATGGATGTCATTGATGTAGGCTAGAAACATTATGGGTCCGAGAGTTGTTCCCTGCGGTACCCCGCACACGATATTCCTTGGCGAAGACTCAACACCATTTGCCATAACAGTTTGGCTACGATCATGTAAATAGTTTTTAAACCAGACTAGAGCTGTGGCCCCTATTCCCAATCCCTGAAGCTTCTCAATCAATATGTCATGGTTGACCGTGTCGCCACCTGATGTGGCGCCACCTGACGTGTCATCATGGACTAAAATCAATATACAACTCGGATTTAGCGTTTGAACGGTCTGTACTCCCATAGACGTCCCTCGGCCTTTGGCCTTGGGACGTCTATGGGAGTACAGACCGTTCAAACGCTAAAATCCGAGTTGTATATTGCTATAATAATGCCCTATAACTGCCATATATTAACCCTGATTACTAGTGCATTATACAGCCATATGTCCTATCTATGGTTGATTCAGGTTTGGGGGATTTGGATGTTTTTCTGTCAGGAGATTAATGCTTCAATAGATGAGCTGGACTGTCCCGCTGGACAACCAGTCAAGGGTGGGAGTCCTACTTTCCATGTCAACCATAATGTATCACATGATGGGAATAAAGACTCAATAATAATAGTATAATAGTACCCCCCCCCCTCCCTTATACGAGAGAACTATAATTGCTTGGGAGGACATTGTCCTGTACCTGCTCCTGTACCCCCTCCTGTACCTGCTCCTGTACCCCCTCCTGTACCTGCCCCTGTACCTGCTCCTGTACCCCTCCTGTACCTGCTCCTGTACCTGCTCCAGTATCTGCTTCTGTATCTGCTCCTGTACCTCCTCCTGTACCACCTTCTGCACACCCTCCTGTACCTGTTCCTGTACCCCCTCCTGTACCTGCTCCTGTACCTCCCCCTGTACCTGCTTCTGTATCTCCTCCTCCTGTACCCCCTCCTGTAGCTCCTCCATACCTACTCCGTACCCCCTCCAGTATTCCCTCCTGTACCCCCTCCTGTACCTCCTCCATACCTCCTCCTGTACCCCCTCCAGTACCCCCTCCTATACCTACTCCGTACCTACTCCAGTACCACCACCTTTACCTTCTCCTGTGCATCCTCTTGTACTCTCATTCATAACTCCTGCTGTGTTGTGCTTCCTATATACAATGATACCACGCTGTATAGATATCTCTCTAGAGAAATAGTGCTACTGTGAATACCTCCTGTCTCTCCCCTATATGTCCTCCAGTACCCCCTGTAGACGCTCCTTCATACGTCCTGCTGTACCTGGTGTGATGTGCCTATGCTGTGTATACAGGTCCAGTACAGTGTGGGGAGCATGGTAGAGTGACTGCACCCTGTACCTCCTCCTGTACCTCATCCTGTACCACCTCCTGTCTATACCTACCCCATACCCCATACTGTACCTGGTGTGATGTGCCTATGCTGTGTATACAGGTCCAGTACAGTGTGGGGAGCACGCTAGAGTAACTGCATCCTCCTCCTACTGCTGCTGAGGTGCTCAGTGAGATGGTGCATGTGTACAGTATGAACAACTCCCTCCTCACTCCTATCTCTCTATACATGTTTACTTGGTACAGTATGGGGAATACTCCTGTATATAGGCATATCTCTGTCCTCACTCCTATCTCTCTATAAACCTCTCTTACCTTTCCTTATACGTACACCTCTCTCTCTGCTCTCTCTCTTTCCTCCATCTGTCCTCCTCCTGTCCTTTACCCTTTATTTACCTCCTCTCTCCTTATATGTACACCTAGAGCTCCTACTCCCTCTTACCTCTCATTTACCTCCTCTCTCCTTATATATAACCTCTCTATCTAATCTCTCTATACATCTCTCTCTCCTATCTTTCCTTCCCTCTCCCTCTCTTTATCTCTTTCTCTTTCCTTTCTTTGCCTTGCCTTGTTCTCTCCTTCACGCTCTTCCTCTTCTTGTTTCTTTTTTCTCTCCCCTCTTGCTCTCTGCTCTCCCTCATTTCTCCCTCCTCTATCCTATCTGTCCCCTTCCTGCCTTCTTCCTCTCTAATCTCTTCTCTTCACATCCTCTCCTCGCTCTAGTTCTCTCTATAACTTCTTCCTCTTCATCCTTTATAGGATCTCCATCTCCTCTTTCTACTATACTTTGTCTGTTCTCTCTCTCCCATGCTGTGTGTCCTCTCTCGTCCATTCTCCCCCTCGCCTGCTTCCTTACTCTGCCTCTCACTCTGTCACTCACTCACTCTTCCATGTCACGTATATCAACACTATGTGTATGTGTATATATATATGTAGGCTGGTGCTGACAATATATCACACTATATCACGCCTGGGTCCTCCTGCCTCCCTCCCACCCACCCATCCCCTATACACACCTGCATACACCTTGTATACCCTGTATACCCTGTATACCATGTATACCCTGTATACCATGTATAATGTATGCGTACACACACCTTCACACCCTGTATAGCCTGTATACTGTCTGTGTGTATAAAGACTTGTGAATATACACACATCCAAACCCACGTACATCCACTCTCTATTTGCATAAAGACCTGTCTCTATATACACATGTCCATAGTCTGCCTCGCCTAGTGTACCTTATACTGTATGTGTATAAACACCCTATTCTGTATATGTGTATATATGGGTCAAATTTTCAGAAAATGTACGATTGGCAGCTGTACACATTTAGTAAATTCTGCTAAATTAGGCTGCAATTTGGTCAATACTAGGTAAATTCGAGTATATTCAGCATTGCATTGATTCTAGCAATCTGTTTGGTTAGGTTGAACTGTATTTTGAACTTTATTTTCGTCTGAAA